>JAHREE010000259.1:6847365-6915920 GCA_033628505.1 Tringa tobata | reverse complement strand
AACCCAGAAGGTAGTGGGTAGTGAGAGCCTTCGTTGCAGTCAGTACAAAATGGATTATTTTTTCCCTCCAGGCCACAAAATGCCATCCCTTGGTTGACTCCAGACAGAGGGGTAAAAGTCACCTGGTTTGAGAAAATGGGAACTGTGGTTTGAGAAGTGGGAACCAACCAAACCAAACCCACCGTTATTTTATTGTTGCAATTTTATTTTTTATTGGGACAAAAATGGAAATGCGCTTCCCTCCCAAAGGAGCTTTTTGAGTGCAGGGCCCAGGTGGGCCCCAGCCGGGAAATGGAAATAACAGGTGCCGGACGGCGACACTCCTGTCAGCACCCGACTGCGGCTCCTGCCATCTGCCCTTGGCACGACCATAAACTGAGGTATTTTCAGACTAGCACAAATATTATTGTGTAGTGCAGGGAGCTGTGCGGCTTTGCTGCTTGGTGTCGTTTCACCTTACAGGTTCCTCCTGGACCTGCCCTAATGGCTCTGCCCGTTTCCCTTACTCCAGCTCAGGTGTTCTGCAGAAAGAAAGTGGTGCAGTTAGGAAAAGTGGAAAGCCTCTTGTTTGTCCACAGCATCCCTGCCTGCTGAACCACACTTTCTTCTTTCCTTTTGCAGACAACTAGCATCATTTCAACAGCTAGTTGTGGCAGCACGGAAGTGTTTCAGAACAGCCAGGTGGTTCATCAGAGATGTATATTGCATATTCAAACTATCAGGTGTTGGATTTGGAAACACACATTTGTACGATAAGACAGCTTAAGTTCTCTTGGTATCAAGAAAGCAAGAGAGTGCCTAAGTGATTTTACTTTTGGATGGACCAAAACTCATTTCTCAGGCTCACCTTTAAATCAAAAAAGTTTGTCCATTGTAAAATCCTTGCCTTTAACAACCTTGTTGATTAAATTATCTTTGATCTAGTTTTTGATGCATCTTTGAGCTAAATTATCTTGTGATCTATTAAATGCTGGACTTAGTAACAAATGGTTTAAATGATCTGTCTGCAGCACTTTGCATAAACTCCACCAACCCCAGTAAAAAATTCTCCTTAGAGGTTGCAGGTGAATGTATATGTTGTAATAGCATCTCACAGAAATTCAACTCTATACTTTATGGGCTGGAATAGTATCCAGCTGTATTTCACAGGGATCTGTAAAAGTCTATGACTTCTTTCAGGTTTTGAACAGTTTTTGTGGAGGAGTTAATTTATCTAGTCTGGAAAAAGATGAGCAATGCTATGTTTCCTTAAGAGAGATTTAAGAGGTTAAAGTTAAGGTTACTGATAAAGACCTTTTTAAAGTTTTATTTTGTTTTCACATTTCAGCAGTTCCTATGCCACTGAAAAATCTTAGATACCAGTATTTGGATTTTAGTGTGTGTTCATTCCTAAAAGAATTGCAGTATTTTTTCGCGAGATGCTTTCAGTAAATGGCATTTGGCTTGGCTGTTGAATCACCTCACAAGAGAAGTCATCTGTAATAAAATGTTTCACCGATATATCTGAATCTTCCAAGTGCCCAGTCATTCATTTTTTCTTAAATCTCCAAAACTGGTAACAGTTACATGATTTTCATAATTACCACACTAAGTTTGGGAGCAAACCAAAGTGCTATCAGAAAACAGGACGACATGGTAAATATATGGTTAGTAAGGGGAGAAAAAAGTTTGAAAGACTGTTAAAGGACATATTGTGTGAAGGTTTGGGGCAGGATGGAGAGGAGAATGTGGGAGAGAGGAGATGGAAAATGTAGGAGAGAGGAGATGGAGAATGCAGACTTAAGACCTCACTGCTTACATTGCTGAGGCTGGAGAATATAAGGTGTGTTTGCAGTGTAGTTCAGTCGTTAAATAACGCACAAGGGTTTATCTCACATGGCCAGTTGTAGCGCTAACCTGGTAGTCAAAAGATGAAATAAATACCCAACGTGTAAACCCGAACATATGTAAAATAGATAAATACAGTATAGGCTTAAACATAGAGTTTCTCATTCTTTGTGTATGTGTAGGTGAGGATAAAGTATTACATGTGCAGAAACTATTTAAACCCAATTTGTTTAGCTAACTGCTAAGTAACAAACTGGGGAGAAAAAAAAAAGCCTGGTTTAAGTGATTTCAGTATGAGTAAGGGAGGAAAGAAGGTTGTTCTTTTTTTCCTGTTTCCTCTAGTTATAAAAATTACAGTGATTACACATCATAAAGCCTATCTGTAATAAAACGCATCAGCTGGCCAAGGTTTTCATCGCTCACTCAATAATCCATTAATACAGCAACGCTGCCCAGGCATCTTTATAATACCAACTCGGAGGTAATTTTAATCAGCTAGACCAGCTGGTATTTAACAGCAGCTGCTGGAGACGCCACAAATATACTCAATAGCTGACATCTTTATTTGCAGTTTTTCAAGGGGAGAAGAGATCCTCCTGTGGTTACTTATATTAAGCTTTTTTTTTTTTATATAAGTATTGGTACCGGAGGGTAATACCTGAATGAAAGAGAGAATGAAGTTAATACAAAAAATAAAAATTATATTCTTGGAGTCAGAGGGCTTTTTCATGAAGTCTGCTTCATAAATGAACAAAAAAATAAAGCATAGATGCCAGCTTTGTTGGAGTTTAGAACCTTTTCCTGGTACGTTTGCACTAATCTCAGACACGGCTTGTAGCATAAAATGTACTCTGCAGTGCTGCATCNTTTGCACTAATCTCAGACACGGCTTGTAGCATAAAATGTACTCTGCAGTGCTGCATCGCCTTGTCTTACTGAAGCTTTCCTGTCTCTCCATGATATAAATATGTGATAAATAGTGCTCTTGGTAGAAAAAAGTGATGCTTGCTCACATGTGTTCAATTTTAACTGACATGTACTTCTTTTGTCCTCAGTTTTGGCTTAAGCTGTCTGCATGCAGGAGTGTGTGTGTATATATCTATGCTCAAAGACACGGGTGTTTGTGTATAAATAATACACAATATGTTTATTTGTACTTCTCATCTCTTATAAGGCTGGAGATGAATTCAGCAACTGAATAAAGCACCGCTCTCTGCAGCGGTAAATGTGGAATACTATTTCGCATCGGGTTGGGGGGGGAACAAGCAGAGGCAACACAAAGTTAACAGTCACAAACACATTATAAATAAAAATTTAATTACACTTGGGGGAGCTTGGCTTACAAAGCTCACAAATCCATAATGGAGCTTGCTGGTAATAAAGGCCTGATCTGTTTGTTAAACTCCAATATTCCTGTCCTTCTGTATCTCTTCTTTTATATAAAACTTCAGTTTCTGCATTGATTACCGATTGCAGAAAAAAGACTGACTTCAGTGGTAAACAGTTTTTTCTGTCAGATACCAAATGCCATATTTCTTTATTAAGAAAATAGTTACGACTCTTAGGTAGGGCAGGGGAGGTGCCATGAGAAGTGTAAGTATATCTGGTTTTGTTGACTATTTATAATACCTCGTGGACGAGATCGGTGTTTAATATGAATTTGACTTGCTGAAAATAGGTTTTTGTTAATGTTTGAACAAATTCTAAGGTAGCATCTTTTTCATAATGAAGATTTCAAAAAATGCTAGTAATAGTTTAAGTGGCTATGAATATGGAAGAAAATACAGTATTATTAAACTTGGTAGATGTGTAAGTGTTCCTAGGACCGAATTGGTGAAAAGTAGTACACAGTTTTAATTTTTCTTCTTTCTTTAAATTCAAAATCTCATAGTTGAAAGAAGGTGATGGCATGAAGGAACAAACCTGAGTGCACAGATATACGCGCTTAACAAATTTGAGGCTATAGTAGTCGTTTGTAGGTACTCATTTGTTAGTCCCAGTGAGTTATCTCTCTGTTGTCAAATATGGATCTGAGCCTGTGATTGACTACTACAAATTAAAATCCAGTGACAGAATGGATTACTGAGGTTGCAATTTGACTAAAAAATACTTAGCAAGCATGTTTTCTTTTATTTGTAGTGAAAACAGTCTGTTGAAGTTTGTTTAGTGTGTTTGACAACAGACAGTTTGATATATTGCTGGGCACAGCAGTAGGTTGGACTTGAGTGGTATTAGCTTTCACTGTTTTGATTAATGGTAATTGTTTCGATGAAAAGGCATGTTTTACGTACAACTCATAGTTCTAGAAAACAGAAGTCAACTTGCAAGATCTGTAATTACTGTTCTGAGTTAGCATATAAAAAAAGCTTGGAGGACATGCAGGCAAATCACAGTAGGGTTTTTTTTTGTATGTCTGTTTATTTTGTATGGGGTTGCATTTTGTAGCTTTTATACACTGCTTCTTGTCTGAGGAAATAAATCTTAGGTTTTATCTCTTCTTGAATGCTGCAGTGTGCATTAAGATATATTTCTAAATTTCACATTGTAGTTTCAATCTTGGTATGGTGAATTTTTTTTTCTGTGTTTTCAGTCGTCACTAACAACAACAAAAGGTCAACCTGGAGACTCCCCTGTTTCCTCACATCCCCACACAGTCCTGAAGCAAAAGACAATATATCTATTCATTTTTAAAGTCTGTTTTCTCTGGTTAGAAAACCACTGCCTTCTCCCACTCTCAAAATGTATTTTCTAGTTTTCCTACAATACTTCTTTTTTTCTTTTTTTTTTTTAAATAAATATTTTATTTTCAGTCTATCGTCAGGAAAAGGGAAATAGCTGATTATTTTTGTATTTAGGTAAATAAAAGATTGCAATGATGTGTTTAGATGTAACCCAATACCAGCATAGTAAAGGATGTCAACTATTATTACTAATACCATCTTTCATTTATATAGTGCTTTCATCCTAAAAGATTCCGGTTTCTAGAAAATGTAGATTTAAGCCAAAAACACAATTAAAAATATATCTCCTTGTCCCTGCATGTTAGCTTCGAAGTATTGTTTGTCAGTTTAACAGACAGTACCAAAATATCTTTCTTCTTCTTTGCAGATGCAAAAATGTACTATGAAATGAATATGCTGAAAGTACTGTTAAACCATCTCTAGAAGAAGAGAAAATTGGTTTTATAGGTTCCTCATTTTATGACATGCTTTCTTCTCCGATTTTAATATTTTGCAACACGTTCTGAAAGAAGAAATGAATAGATAGTGGTTTTCTATATCTGAAACGTGTAGGGGCATCACAACCTACCTGAATTGTTCCCTAGACAGTATTAAAAAGAAAGCAGTAATATCGAAATTGTAGAGGGAGGCAACTAGATTTCTAACTGTGGTGCCAATGTTTGTAGTCAACAATGAGACATAAAAAAAATTGTAGCCCATGTTGATAACAGCAGGGTTTGAGGTTTGTATTATTAGAGCTTGCCTAAAAGTATTAACACACAACTCATGTATAGCCTTTATATAAGCTATGTTCTATTATATATTTTGGGGGGAAATAAAAATCTGTAAAGCATGAAATTGTGGTGTTACAAAACGATTATTTCTAAAAGTGAATTATCTCATCTCATAGTAGTACTAGCTTGGATTGCTATGTTAGATGTCAGGTGGTTTATTTCTGAGCAAAATACAAATTAATAAGTGTACATTTTAATTCTTACCTAAACCAGTGACAAGAAAATAAATACTACTTTTTATTTACCTTGCAGTTAACAACCATGTGTCATTGTGGCATCTTTTATTGAAAGGAACTTTATTTAAGTAGCATAAACTTGTTGGATGGGCTTCAATTAAATGATGATTTGTTAATGCAAATGTGTAGCGAATGACTGGTAGTACATCTGTCTCTTCATCCATAGGCCATTACTGTGCAGCATTAGCACATGATTGTAAAAAACTGGAAATCATTATATGCAGGTAGTACATATTCAATCAATTCTGACCTTATGTCTCCAACGAATAAAAAAAAAGTATGCAATGTAAATGATATTTAATCTGAACCAAAAAAAAAGGGGGGGGGAGAGAATCTTTGAATATCTGTGATTCAAGCTGTTAGATGATGTGAGGTGACTGCTGTTTGGGATTGATTGTTATTGGTGGCCCCAGTGGGGAACAGCCAGCACATTAATCCTCTCTTACTCCTCCCTCATGTTCCTCCAATCCAAATAGTATTTTTGTTTATATTAGGAAATAAATACTGTTCCGCTTATTTTAAAATTCCTTTTTTTTACACCTCTCTTTTGGAGATTGAAAGGAAAAAGCTCTATATTGATGACCAATGTTAGCCAGTTAAGCAAGCAGTGACAATTAATACAACAAAAAATTGTACAATTAGCTTCAGCTCCATAAGTGTCTAATGAGCCATTTGTCAGTCTTTTGGTGAAATAAACTACTCTATCTTAATTCTCCACTCTTGCAGCAAATAAATAGAAGTTATGAAACACCCGGGCACCAATAAAATATAATTTATTTTTCAGGGCATGGCAGAACTCCTTACATATCTAAAATGAGCATGTTATTTACAAACGACTTGTGATACTAATATAAAAAAGGATTTCAATGTTAACTGCTTTCGTTCTGCAGTAGATATGTTTTCTTCCTGATTTGTTTAATCATTTAAATGTATAATTACTCCTAAAGGCATGTGAGTTAAAATGACTTCTCCTGACGTGATTAACTCATAAAGCCAAAACGAACCTCAGAGAGGACCCTGAGAAACTGCAGTCTGCAGCCCAAACCACCGCCAATGTCAGGAAGGACAACATACGTGTTTCCAATTGGGAACACGTCCTTACTAGTGTTCCCTTCCTGACCCTTCTGGTCTTGTCAGTGGTAACACCACCTTTCACGAAAAGCACCGCAGTAGCAATTGGTGTTCATGTGCCACAATTGGTGTTGATGGAGGTGGAGCCAACGGGGTTGGGATTACAGAAACTCCTCGTCCAGGCACTTGTGACCAGTCTGTGGTAGCCCCCAGAGCTCCTAGTGCCCTACCTCTGCCAGACCTCCCCAGAGGTGAGCAGGGGAAGCGGTGGGACGTGTGGTCTGAGGGACCTAAGGCTGTCTGCAGAACCTTTTATTGTTCTCTGCAGGCAGGCAGAGCAGGAGGGCTGTTATGCTTTCCTTCCCCATTCAGGTTGATTCAATATAACGTAAACTGGTGAAAATATTTCAAACCATATGAGTTCTTCCTTATGCATTATTTTAACAAATGTTTGAATTTTACTCTAGTTCAGTGTTGTGATGTCTTTTTGGCCAGGTGTCTTCCCAAGCTGGTTTTAAAGCTGCCAATAACTTGGTATTTTTCAAAAAAGACAGAAAGAAGAGGACAGGACAGAGCATGATGTGTGGATGGAGATTAGTTACTAGGTCTCAGAGAGAAAGAGAATATTGCAGATGGGAGAAGCCACTGAAGAGACAACTCTTACTAAAGAAGCAAGGGTAGAGGGACATTACAGCTCCTGGTAGGTGGATGTATGAGGAGAGAATAAGGAGGGAGTTACTGCTGTGAATGGAGAAGGGCCACCTTCACTGAACTAGGCTTGAGGAAAGCCCGAGATATTTTTGGCACATTGAAATATATGGTTAGATGAGTGTCCAGTCAGTTCCATTACTTCCCAGTGGGGAAGTCTTGCACAGGAGAAAGCAACTACGTTTGGGCATCCAGAGAGTTGATTTGGGAAACCTGTGCAGCCGGTTTCAAAGCTAGATACAGCGTTTCATTACGATGGTCATTTCAAGATGGTAGTTCTTCATACTCAGCCATTTTTACAAAGATAACAAGCCAGGTTCAGATAAGCATTGAACAAAAAGAATCATGACTAAAGAAAAGTAATCCCAGAGAACTGTGGACAGTTTCAATTCAATTCTGACAGATGTTAAATTTCTAATAGACTAGAATATAGACTTTATAATTCTATATCAAGCTGTCGCAAAATATTTAAGAATTTGCTGTGAGTGGGAAGTCAGCAATTCTGGGAGATCAGATGAAATTATTGAAGAGATTATTGTACAAAAAGAGTGGGAGAAAGGTGTCACTGGGGGGAAGGAAAATTTTAAGTCTTAGTTTGTAGAGGAGATTTAACAGACCTTTTGTATTCCCACCCAGTTTTGAGCTAATGTAAGAAGTTATTCTGATTGCAGTCTCAGATGAAAAGGGGAAACTTTAATTTGTTGCATTTTGCTGGGTTTAGTCATACTGTCTTGAAGCCCTTAGGGGCAGTTACTTCTAGTTTCCTTGTGGAAAAACACATGTTCTGAAAAAAATATTCCAATTCTTGTGCTTATGCTGGTGATTCTTCTGAGTGGTCAATGTCCTAAAGCCAACCATCAGTCTATGGTCTAATATGTTTGCTTGGCAACCAGGTTTTAGAAGGACTGCACTGTGTGTTGGCACACACAGAAACTGGATTCATGTTCTTTTTTCCTTAACTTTTTGGTTGTCTTTTAGAGATAGTATTTTTAGAGCATGGATTTTCAATCTTGAAAGACTGTAGTATACCCTCCTAAGCAACACAGATGTGTTATGGATAATATACTTAACTGTACTGAAGTTTCCCTTAAAATTGTTTTGTTACAAAATTTTATCCTTTGCCTACTTGTCTCCATATATAGTTTACTATTGTAACATTTGCAAATGGCAACTGGAAAGATTCTTTTCATGATATCTGCTATATATTTTATAATATTTGCCATAGCAAAGAATGTAATAGAGGTCAAAATTCAGGTTCTGTTACAGACAACTGTTTTCACTGGTCCTTCACTCCAAGTCATCTCCCTTACACTCTTTTGTTCTTAACCCAAATTGTTCTTAACCCAAACTTTAAAGGAAAGCTAAAACTAACATAAGATAAATAGCAGACAACTGCGGTCATATTTATAGACTCAGATAAATGATGGTATATATTTATATGCTAGAAATATTTCATTTTGGTATTTGTCTAAAATTCAAATTCTGCCAACTCTTAGTCCTTGAATAGACATAAATAAGGACTCGGCGCGTTACTCTCCTGAGCACTTAGTTTTTTAAATGCAAATAAGCTGTAAATTCTAAGTCTGGAGTATTCTGAGAAATTTTAACAGGGGCTTAAAACTTCACAGTTTTCCCTCTAAATGCAAGTTTATAAATTGTCACTAGGTGGCAATATTAGTGATGTCTGTCCACCCAGCCATATCAGGCAAAACTGGCAAAATACAGGTTGATACAGCAGAATAAAATGGGGCTGTGTTTTTTCCTTCCCCAAAAAGTTCAATAACAGGATAAAAGTGAATCACAACATTTAGGAGCCACCAAATTGATGGGCTGGGTAAAAGACAAATGCTGTCAGGCTACCTGTGTTTCTAGAAGAGATAGGAAAGTGTTGATGCCATTGTACAGGTAGTAGTTAGACCTCATCTGAAATGCCATATACATACCTGGTTACCTGCATTCAAGAAAGATTAATCCAAACGGCTAAAGTATAGCTGCTGGCACCTAGCTTCCCCGGTCTTCTGATCATCATCAGCAGCATTTTTCAAGAGGAGCTTAAGAGAGTTTAACTTAAATAGCCAAGTCAAACAGAAGGTGAGAGGATATGATTGTTGTCTAGAAATGTGTCAGGGAATAAATAATGGGTAAGAAAATGAGTGAATTTAAATTGGATTATGTTGTCAAAAGCAAAATGATGCAAAATGGCTTCAAATGTATATACTGAATATCAGAAGGTTGCAAGGGGGCTGTAATTATAGCTACCTGTTACTAGGAGTGAGCTCCTGGAGCTGTGTGATGACGAGAGTAAGAACAAGAAACATCAGTATAACATTAGTCTTAATAGAAAGCAAACCTGTAATACATTTACTCCCAGTCATAGGGAAGTGAACTAAATGAGATGGGGCTCTCTTTCAGTCCTGAAATAATCCTCTGTGGATCTTTTAATTTGTCTCCTGACCACGAGATGTCCAGTGTTAATCCAGATGTAGCATTTATAACGGGCAGTCTTATCAGAGGATCTTAATGTTTATACCTATAAATGGTATCATTTTCTTAATGATGAGTCATTCTTAAAGATGAAAACCAGTCTTCCTTGGTTACTGGTAAAATTTTCTCTAAGTGCTAGGTGTTACTGCTGGGTTTTTCCCCAGGAAAATTCCTTCAGCTGCGTATGATTTCTTTGGGGAAAACTATAGGTTTCTCTAAATGATAAGCTCACATTTATTATTTACACTTAATTCAGAAATAGGCATTGTGTGAAGTGCTTATTTTTGAGAATCCCCACAGTATTTGAGAGCTTTTTGTGTTTTCCTTTCCATAAGCAATAAAGTTATAATGGGGTTACAGGATCACACTGAATTTGTGCTAAGGCATCTGCTAAAACTTTCTAGCAGAGCCTAATAAAGCCCTGCCCCATTTGTGACATACCAAATCACATTCTCCTTGCCTGGTCTGACAACCACAGCTCTTAAACAGCTGCTGGGGTAATTTGCATAAAGGAGATTGTAAATGTCTCATCAGAACGCATGCAGCGCAATCCACCCCAAAACCACTGCCTGAACACCAGGAAAAGAAGATTGTAGTCATAAAAATTGTGGCTTTCATGATTTTAGATTATGGTCTCCACAGTCTTACAGCTTTTGCAAATACCAAGCTTTTGTTGAGGGGAAAAAAAAAAAAAAAAGGAAAGTTTCATTTACCGATACAGAACAATACAAACAGATGCAGTGTTGCTCTCTTGACTCAGTCTAGCAGAAAATTGACTTCAGCAGCTAAGGTACGTGCTGACCCCTCCTCATTTTTTCACCCCAATGGTAAGTGAAGTGATCCAATTGAAACCATTTAGAATAACATTAGTAAAGCCAAATTATTTTTATGGTAGTGAAAGGAAAACAAAGAAAATGCAAAAGAAAGTTAATGCAATACAGAGGATTCAATAAAGAATAAAAAACACAGAAGTTAATACAATATGTTAATTGTCTGCTTGCATCTGCTATGTTTTATGATGCATATTTTAATAGAAACTAGTGTTACAATTATGCATATTTTGATAAAAATCAGGACTATAGGAGATGTACATGCATAACTTGGATTTCACTATGTGACAGGAATTAGGTGTATGCATTCCGTGAGTTTTAACTGTGTAACTTCAAATTTACACTTTGAAACCTCGTTCTTCTTTGCCTTGAAAGAATTATACTGTAGCAGTTTGGCACAGTAATGAAACTCAATGGTATAACTATTCAATAGAAAAGTCATTAGGCTCCACAAAGTTAGTGGCTACGTCAGCTGAAGCCACTGCTAGCCCATTGATTCTGTAATCTGCCCATTTTATAGTGCAGATTGAGCTTTATTTACCTGGTACCTCCTTGGTTAAAACACCTCCTCTGGCCTCAGTTCCTGGAAACATATGTCATACTTGCAGCTACACCAGTCTCAGTTGCATCATCATCAATAAGTACAAAATTGCTAATAGTAATGGAACATATTGTTGTCATCCTCCTTTCACTCCAGTTTTTAATCATCTGGGGTGCATAAGTTTATTAGCACCCAAGTCACCTATATCCTTGCCATTAAGAGTTTACTTACGATCTCGGTAAATCTGTATTTCACATAATTAATAATTTTGCATATGCCTGTACAATGGCACAACTGACACCAATTGGTTCAATGCCTTTGAGTCTTAATACTGACTATCAACTTTAAATTGAAAGGGATTTGTAGTCAAAAGGTTATACAAGGGTCATAGCCTCAAAAAACTCAAAAATTAAGTGAACAATTTTGCCTTCTGTAAATTCCAACTGTTTTAGAAAATGTTTATCAAATCACTTCAAAGGTTTGGTTTGTCTCTTTGGGTAGGATATCTAGTTTTAAGGCAATGATGGTAAGCCAGTAGATTCAGTGCAGGTTCAGCTTCAGTAGAGCCCTTGTCTGACTGAAGCAATAAAAAGATATTGTTAAGATAAATTTATCGTTAGACATTAAAAAGATTCACTATCAGTACTTCAGGAAGTTTTCGGAGGCACCAGGGAAAAAGTGCTTCTATACTACAGGTATCTTCATCTCTTGGCTAGTATTTCTGACCAGATATAAGAAATGTGTACCTGAAGTTATATGCTTCATTTACTCATACCAGTAATTAAACAGTTCATAGTGACATGGTTGGCTAATAATGTAGCAAGACAAGGTGTGTAAGTAGTAATAAAACCTTTCATTAAGGCAACTATTATGGTTGAAAAGTATGCAGGCTTTCACACACAAGCTTTTCTTCAGCTCTGAAGTAGACAGACCAAACTGAAAAACCTAAGTTTGAGTTAAGGTTATTGCTCTGAGTTTAATTAGTAAGTTACCAGCCAGTGAATCCGAAAAGTGTCTGATACCTGCAGGGTAGAGGTTTGTTAGTAGAACAGTCAAGTGGTAAGGTGTTTTTTGACTAGGGATAGGAGAGAAGTAATCTACAGATTTTGAAATATAGGGTTGAGTGAAAGTACAGTGTGCCGTAAAAATGATGTCTTTTAGGTGCTGTTTTGTTTTTTTTTTAATTTATTATTTCCAAAGTTGTTAATGTCTCCAAAATAACATCTCTACATTTGACCAATCAGCCATCAAAGGACCTCTTTGCCAGTAGAAGAATTGTGTCTTACTCTATTCATTATGTCCTTGCCTCAGAAATGCAGCTTCTTCCTTTCTTGGTGTGTGTATGTAAAATTTGTATTTCTGAAGGACACATTCAGAATCAAAATGTGACCTTTTATTGTTTTGTGCTACTGATAGGTTAATTGATAAATACTACTCACTCACCTTAGGCAGTGCCAAGAAAAGAATATCCTCTGTAAGTCTCAGGATTTGATGTGTGAAAAAAACATCATTTTATATATTATGGTATTCATTAAAAGATTATTCACCATTGTTTTATCACAATATTAAATACTGCTTTTTAATTTAAGGGTTTCTCCGATAAAGATTCTAATACGTAGTACTTATTATGCTTATCTTCCATAAAAAGAGGAAAATGATATGAAACAATAATTTGCCTGTGGCTGTGTCTCCCAGTTCCTAAATTGGTGCCTCATCCTGTGGGTTATATTTGCTTTCCAAAGACTGGATGTGCTTTCAATTCTTTTGTTCTTCATACTATAGTTCTTACTGTCCTCACCAAGTGCTTTCGTAAAGGTGATGCTGGATTAAAAAAGTCATATCTGTTACTAGTGATTGATTGGACAGAATCAAAATGAACTCCCATGAGTCCACAAATTCTCGCAAAGCCAAGGTGAAGTCTGATATTATGTGCATTTTCTGAAGAGAATTTTCAGGAGACAATTGAATAGGAAATTTGAATGTGATTGCTCCAATCTTTTTTGTGCTACAAGTGTATGTGAGGTCTTAGGGTATAAACTTCTTTGAACCTTTGGGTATAAACCTCAGACTTGGAGCTTTTAACAGAAAAGAAAGAAAGAAATTAGCTAATGCTGCAAGGATGGCCCACATCAAATTCTCTGACCCAAATCAGAAATGTTGCTGAGCCAGCCCGTTTTGGACACCAAAAGCTTGCTAAATTCTCTGTGAACAGATCCTTTGGAGAGCATGTAAGTTCCATATGAAAGTAAAATCTATAAATGATTGGTATCCTGAACAGTGACTTTTTAAAAGCAGACATGGGATCACGTATCTGAGATTGTGGAATACCATCCAAGGCAGTAAGAGAGTTTATAATCATTGTTTCGCCATGTTCACAGCATGGTTCAATTGACAGAGATAGATGCCACCTCCTCAAAGGATGCATTCTACCTGTCGCAACCAACTAAATACTCAGTAGCATAATTTCCTTCAAATAAAATACCACCTACATCCCAACCAACCATGAGGAAGAATTCAGTCAAGAAGATGTGCTTAGAGGGATTGTTGAGGTTATCACGAATCAGTGCGATCTGTTTTAGAGTGCTACTCTGTTCCCACAGACTGAAGGGAATATTTCAGTCCATCTGGCGGGAGGTTTCCAGCGCTAGATGCTCTGCTGCCTGGGATGATCAGTCTGTTTAACAGACAAATGTGTTTGGCTCCATCAGACCAAATGCAGCACGAGGCACGTTTCTGGCTTCTTACCTTTCAGGTACATTGTGGCATCATTATGCTGGAGCATGGAAGAGTATGGTCAGATAAATTAGCCTTTAGACACGGCTAGCCTCCAGCCCTTCCTTTTCATACCTCCCCTTAGGGAACATTTATCCTGTATCTGATCACATCCCTTCCCATATCTCTATTTCTCTAAGAGGTAGGGAGCAGCCTGCAGAAGAGCCTACCCGCATTCATGGAAATGCCTCCCATGAAACAGGCATTTACCTCTACCCCATCAGACTGACACTTTCCCCATCTGCATTTGCCAGTCGTAGGAAATGCCAGAGGATTGGGATGTCAGGTCCATTTTCAACCTGCCTAAAAACAATCCTGAAATGTCCCTTGTGCACCTCTCGCATTAGCACTGGAAAGTGGTAGGTTCAGAAAAAGATATTTCTCTTTAGAAGTCAGTTAAAATACAGTTTTAAGAAAACAGATCAAAGTGTAAAGAGGACAATAGAATTCAAATTAATGTCATTTTGAGATATCTGGTATTTCATATGTGTAAGTGTGCAACAGATTTTCTGCCAGAGAGGCAGAGAGGGATTTTTAGTGTCCCTTTTCTACCCTGAAATTTCTGAGAAGTATAGAGACCATTAGAACTTGAATTCTCTGCTGGAGGAGTGCTTCTGGTTGTTAAGAAACAACTAATAAAAAGTACTTTTTTGATTTCTGAAATGGAGCACCTGTTTGAGGTAGAGAGCACTGTAAAACCTAACATATTTTTCATTGTGACTGGTGTTGGTTACTATATAACAATAAGTAAATCTAAAACAGCGAATTAGCAGACAAAAATAGGGTCTAGAAGCTCCAGCCAAGTTTGCAGTGCCAAGGATAATGAGAAACCCACATATGCGTAGTAGAAAGTTCCTGAGAGTACTTACTCCCATATAAATAAGATAGGAATGGAGAAGAAACAGCCCCCATTGTCTCTCTACAACATTGGCTAGAGTTAGGACACAAGAGTTGTTGTAAAGCATGGCTTGCTATAAGAGTTGTACTTTTGGTGCCCATATGGCCAGTCCCTGAGATGTGGGGCAATGAATGTGTGCCAACTCTCCGGACAACCCAAACTCTCACATTTCCTATCCCACGGTGCCTTGCTGCACACGCCAAAATCTCCTCCTAGGACAGAAGTTCTTCCTAGCATGGAGATTTAGCAAACAACTACTTTGGCCAAGGTGGAGTGATTATGGTCTCATCTGATCTGTCCATATTTCAGGCATGATTTAACCTTGGATGTGGATAGCACAGTTTTTAACACCTCTTTCATCATCCTAGTTTATTCTAAATATTGAGTATCAGTACTAGCTGAAAATATAGCATATATTCAGCTATACTATGTTCAAAATTTGTGCTTAGATAACAAGTAGAAAATAGATGCATCATCTTAACCATCAGACCATATAGTCTGCGGTGTTTTATTCACTTCATTATTCATTTCATTCTAGTCACAATTGTGTTCTTGTGATGGTCTGCAAAGTAGAAAGCAGATTTCCAGCATGGCAAAGAGCAGAACACAGCCCAAGAAAACGATGGTTCTGCTCCCTCTGCAGGGTTACGTCTCCAGCTGCAGGGTCTTCTCTTAATCTCAGAAGCAATGTGGTGGGCAAGGGCAGAGTCCCCTTTGGAGACAAGAGTCAGTTCAGCTTTGAGCAAGGCCATATGCAGCTGCTGTCACCTTCAAGCAGTACCCGCTACGAATAAGGAGAAAGCTGAATCCACGGCACAGGCTTAGGGCTGAGCCCAGCGCCCACTTTGCACACAAATTACCCCTTAGGTCATCCGTGTTCTCCTCCACAGCTCCTACATAAAAATTCCTCACTGATACTTCCCTTCCAGCTAAATCTTCTGTTCCCTCTCTTGTCTAGCCTTCATCTCTTCCTTCTTTCGTTCATAGTGTTTACTTCTTGTTTCCCTCTTTGAATTATTTACCTTCTTTACACCCGATCTCCCTCCACATATGAATGTCTATGTGCACAGATGGGATTTCTAGGACAGTCAGTATATAATTTTCCACAAACGCTGTTATTTAAAAGCAAACTTAATCATCTCAATCAAAAGGGCATAAATGGAAAAATGATTTTACTGATTTTTATTCAGTCTTAGAACTGGTTCTCCATTAAAAGTTGATATGTCTGATGAGATGCAGATCCAGTACCTCCCTTTTGCCAATAACTTTATTTTGCTGATTGAGCCCTATTAGTAGTGGGCTGTGTGAGGTGTGCACATCATTCTTGGTTTCTTACAAGAACATTTGTCAACAAGTTTTGTGCCTAGATGTCTTGTCAACTGAAATTCTTGTCATTAAATAACGAGTTAAATTTAGTTAAAAATACTACTTCTGCTCAGAGCCGTCTGTCTTTTTTTATTTCTTTACAAGTACTTCTATGTTTTAAACGATGTATCTGTCTCCTTACAGTGCATGAAAGATCCATACAGATGGAAGATAGTGACCATAATATGAAAGCTACCATTAGGGTAGAAGTAGATGAAAATAGATGGAAAATAGCAATTTTTATTGTTCTTTTTAATAGCAGCCGGTGAATTTCTACAATACTGTGGGTTTTCTTAAAGTTCTGTGCTTCTTAAAAGCTTCTTACATATTGTCATTTTACTGTTATTTTCACAAACTTGGGTTATTGCTTTCTCCTCTCATGTCCAAAACAGGTAAGCACACTTTCATCAGTTGTGTATGTGGCATCCCTGTGCAGCAGGATTCTAAATCTTTAGTGCTTCTTACTCCTTTTAATAGGGACTAACTTGTTGATTCCTAACTGTGGACAACTAGTCAAGTGTGGAGTTGTCTTTGATTGCAAACATTTTGATTTTGAGTGACGTGCTGGTATAAACAGATTTGCATTAGCTGACTTGCAAGAAATGTTAGAGAAGTGGTAGGACTACAGCTTTGCTTTCAGGAGGAAAAAAAGGCAGCCTTCTGTTATTAATGAATTTTTCAAGCTTTTTATTCTGTCTTAGAGGTGAACTTTTAGAGATGAGCAGTTCCTCTAACCACAAAATGAAAAGAAAGAACAATTAAAATAAACATTATTTTTTAACATATACTTTGTGTTTTTAAAAGCTGGCTCATAAAAATTGCCAGCTTGTGTAGCTGTCAGTTCAGCTGACCAGCCTGACAGGAGTGCTGCCCCGTAGTCCCTCTGCTTGGAGATATACATTTCATGCATACGGTAAAATGTAACTCATAGGTGTATAAAATCATAATAGAGTCTTTCTACTCATGTAAGGGTAGGTGCATGCTGTCTGAACGGTTAACCGTTGAAAACATTGCATACAAAACATTTGACACTAATTTTAGTGGTCAAATCCTCCCCTGAAAGAAGCCTGCCTTGACAAGCCGCTCCCGAGGTCCGTTTTGCAGAGAGATCCCGGCGTGATGGGTCGTCGCGTAAGCTACTTGACATTTGTCCCCAGTCAGACCGGATGCCACATGAAAAATTTACTCAGGCGCGGGGCTCTCAGGAATAAACATTTCTCTGGTGTTGCTCACCGGGGACTCGGCAAGGTGAGCGGAACTCCAACTTGTCACGGATGCTCTGTTCTGACAAACATAAGTAGATGCTAATGGCTAAATCGTGACAGAATAAAGTCCCACAACCATATGGCTAATTGCCACAACAATATCTTCAGTGTTATTAATCAAGTTTTCATAGTGTGCCATGATAATTGGAATAATTAGAAACAGCATAGGCATTGCTTGCCTCTGCCTCACATACTGCAGACAGGGACCTGAAACAACCACAATTGCACTTTCTGTGCAGCGTTGTTTAGTGCTTTCCTTTCCAGCAAATACTGTGGTTAATTAATGAATTAGCTGTTTGCCACCAGAGTGTTTTATTGCTAGCAGGGCTTCTGCAGGGGCACATAGGTAGCTAAATGAGACCACTAAGCCCTTGCGCATCTCCGAAAAGATGCGATATTCCCAAAAGGCTGCCGCTACACAGCACAAAACTCCACCAGCCATTGGTACTTTGTTTCACAGAAGTAGAAGTTCTTGTTCTTGCAGGTAATATGTAAACCAGCTTTTTTAAAGCATGTACAAAAAGGATAAAACAACTTCAAAGTGTGCATTTTTTTGTTTAACAGTTTAAATGAAAGTATGACTCTGGATTATGATGATGCAATTAACTTACCAGGCAAAAGAAATTAACTCTTATTTGCCTTACCCTGCTTGATAATGGAATTGGGCTCCAAACTTATATTCTGGCTTTGAACTATGGCTATAAATAAAGTGGTCATTCTAACAGTTACTTACACTAAGGAGCTAAATCATCATTTTGTGTGCTACCTATTGGAACAGCCTCAATTGGTTCTTACGTTTAGGGGTATGACAGCAGGGAGGAAACGCTTGTGTTTCCTCGGTATATGCATCAACATGTAGTTGACTGGTCACTAAAACTGGCAGATTGATGATGATGACTCCCTTCACTGGATGTATGAAGGCATTTAGCCAGACTAATAGATTGAAATGGACTGCTGCATGTATGGCCTCTGAACAGCTTCTTAATTTAGTTTTAGAGCGTACAATAGATGTAATATTGAATTCAGTGATGATATAAATCTTCTGTCCTCATTTTAAAAAATAAATAAATTACTTCTCTGGAGTTGAGAGCCACAAGGAGATTTTGAAATGTTATATGCTTAATTATAAAGAGGTTTGCAGAAGTAAGCCCCCAGTTCAGGTGACAGGTAGGAATTCTGTCCATTTGAGATTTATTGCTGTTTGTTTTTGACTCTCAAGGGGCAAGCATCCTGTTACACTGTGATGAAGAGAAGTACAGAAGGTCAGGATTCTCTCCCCACTGAAGGCTGCCGTGGAGGTGGTCTGACCCCTGTGGGTAGCAGCTTCAAACAGAGAATTTCCGGTAGATTTCCTTCCTGAATAGAGATGCTGTAAAGTTGGGTACTCCAGTCACCCTTGGAAGATACCCAAACAAAATCCTGGATGCATAGAAAATAATACTTTAAAGTATCTGGCTAGTGGGCTTTTGCATCTGTTTTGGTGTCCTGTTATCTCTACGTATTTTTCTTACCAGTTCATTGGCAAAGAATTTATTTATCTGGCAGTCTAGTTTTACCTGTGTTCATATTCAGCATAATTAGCAGGAATTTTCCCAATACTAAAATAAGGATTCCTCAAAATGGTATGTATAGTGAGATTTTGTTGATGTTAATAAAATCTTCATTACTGGTACCTGTTTTATGGTGAGCACAGCTGCCAAATAGCTTAGTAAGTTTTTTTGTTTTCTTCATATCAAAGTATCACAATTTGAATTTCTTATGCTTTAAGCCCAACTGAAAGATAATCACTTTGTAAAGGCCATGTCCTTTTACTTCAGATATGTTTGACGTATATTTATGCAGCTTTATGAGATAAAGGAGTCAATCTGATATATAATTTACTTAGCTTAAAGTTACCATTTTATTTTCTAATGCAGATTCTTGGATATGTTGCCACCCGTAATTTTACTGTGAAAACCTAAAACTGTCTTTCTTATCAACTGAATTCTCTGCAACACCAAAAAGCACCTGTGGTGGAGTAATGGGATCAGAAAGGAAAAAAAGGCTAACCTGGATTGGTAAAATAGTTGTACAGTCACCACAGGCATGTTGCCTTGTTGATTTGTATACAGCGTGTTTTCCAGTAGCAGTTCCGTTGCTGAACATAGACAGATAACTTCTGAAAAATTTTTTAAATCTTCTGAAATTTTTAGTATGTTTTGTCTAGCATACTTGAAAAAGTTAATTTGATTTAGCATTTCAATACAGAGTAATAGTAAGAGGGTTCAATTGTAGATTTTGATTTTTTTATGGACAGAGAAGGCATTTTATTTAATATTTGTGGTAGAGAACTCTCCAAGATAGAATATGAAAATGGAAACTTTGTAATATTTTCTCAGTACTTATTTGTTTATTTTAGAGCTATTAACAAATTCTCTCTCTTCCTTTTATTTTAAAATATGTATCTTTTTGATTAAGTCTTGTCCAAGAAATATAATAACTCTATAGAAGATTTAACAATATGGGACAGTAAGATGTTTTTGATCCCTCTTTTACAAAAAGATTGTACAAAAGGATGGTTGTATCCTTTAAACCTACTGCACGCATCTTGAATCAATGGATAAAGCTATTAGCAAATTTATTTTATCATCTTAAGAACTGTGCTTTAATTACAACACTGAGAGTTGTTTTTCTAATATAATTTCTCCACTTTAAAACCAAATTTAATCATTGCTGTTTAAAGATGGAAAAGTTGGGGGGTGGAATTCCTAATTGCTAATAGCTGATATCAGTAGGAACTTCACTAATTTAGAAGTGCCTCTTTTGTTTCAATAGGTTTATTGCAGCAAACAGTGTTTAAAATCATTCACCTGTAATTATTTTTGTTAAAAAAAGGAAATGTTTTTGCTACTCGACAGTGCTTTTCAAAACAAAATGCACATGCATCATCGGTATTTAGGACTGTGGGTTTGAATCACATAGAGGGAAAGAGCAGTAAGTATTCAGTAGGCACACCTTCAAGGTCTGACATTTTTCTCTTACAAGTGCAGATATTGGTCATTAAATTAGGGTTTTAGATATGTATCAGAGATGAAGTCTCATACTCCTTGCACTTAAGGGGTGATTATCATTGACTTCAAAAGTCTTTTTCCAGCAGATTGTAGGAGCCGCTTCTGGTCCTTTTTGTTTATCATCGTAATTTTATCACACTGAACTTTGCTTTTTTAATCTGGGTATTGTCTGAGCTGTTTAAATTTAGTTGTGTTACAGGAACGTGGCAATATTCTTTGGTCTTTTTCCATTGAATAAAAGCACAGTTTAACCCCAAGAATTTCTAAATGAGCTGAACCCTTCATGTTGTTACCTCTGTATTCTGGCTAACATTTCATAAATGGGTGCCTCAACTTTGATCTGCGATATTTGTTGTCAATATGAAACACCTTTTCAAAAATCTTGACAAATGTCTAAAACTTCTGTCTTTTAAAAAATTCAGAAAAAAGTATTTGAATATGCAGAGAAACTGGAATGCTCTCAGAGAAAAAAAGTCAAAAGTTCATCCATCAGGTAAAGAAAAGGTGAACCAGTTGCTTACAGGTTAAGACCTTGTTTCCGCCAGTCATGCTATTGGGAGTTTTGCATTAAGAAGATCAATCAAATAAATTACAGACTCTGAGCAGTAACCAAAGATTATACAGGTTTATGAGTTTAATTAGTCAAATTCCTGTCTTTATAGGATTGAATCAGATCCAATCTTACATGATATCTAGCCAAAATTTTGTAATAACATCTGATCAGAATTTAAAGATTCCAGCATGGGAAGCCACCACATCTTTAGGCAAGTTTCTCTAATAGTCTTCTTGTCATTGCAGAGGGTTTATTTTTGTTTGTGGGGTTATTGTGGCTTGCAGGGAGGGAGGGGAGAACTGCTTGTGGTGATCTTCTGGTGTATATTTTATGTGGCTTTTTGCTGGTATGAATTTGTGTATCATTTGTCTTCCCCCTGGTGAAGTCATGCTGATGTTTTTCTTATCCTTCATGTGCTTGGCGATGGTTTCCATGATTAGCTGCTCTGTCATCTTCCCAGGGATCAAGGTGAGGCTGACTGGCCTGTAATTCCCTGGGTCTTCCTTCTTAACCGTCTTGAAGATAGGAGTTACATTTTCTTCCCTCCAGTCTTTGGACATTATCGCAGTCGCCATGATCAATCACTGATTATTGAGAGCGGCCTCCCAATGACATCTGCCCGCTCCCTCAGCACTCATGGGTGTGTCTCATCAGGGCCTATGGATTTAACTGTGTCCAGCTTGCTAAGTATTCCCTGCCCTCGTCCTCTTCCACCAAGGGTATATCTTCCTTGCTCCAGCCTTTTACCCCATCTCTGGGACCTGGGATTCCTGGAAGCCAGTCTTGCTAGTAAAGACTGAGGTGAAGAAGGCATTCAGTAACTTCAGCCTTTTCCATGCCCCATGTAACCAGGTACCCTTGTTACAGAGTTGAGCAGAATTTTAAAATTTAGGGTTAGTATGGTTTTAGGTTAGGTAGGTTAGGGGTAGGTTTTAGTTAGTATGGTTACCAGTGATCCTCTTTGTAAAAGTTGGTTTAAAGTTCCTTATCATTGAGGTGTATACAACAGCAGGGTGAAATGGCAGGAGAAGTGTGCACTTTGCAATGGCTTCATGAAGGAGCAAAATAGGTCATTCTTGTCAGCATAAGTAGATTCCCATAAACTTGCACAAAGAACAGTACAACAGTCTAGAACTACATCGGCCACCAAGACCTTAGCAAGAACGTGAAGGAAGATGATCTTCTCTCTGGCAGGGGCACCACCACTTCTGGTGAACATGCCCAAGGCACCCAGTAACTGGTACCACCCAAGAATTTGGCTGTAGGTGGGGAGCAGCAGTAGCTGACAACAGCAGACATGGAAAATTTGAAACCTAGCCAAAACAGGCTAACAGGTTCAATAGTTCTGTTGTAGTACGTTCCTAAAAATATTAAACATTACTGCTATGAAGATGCAATGGCAACTTTTTCATTAAGCACATTCCTGCAAGTGTGGCTTAAGACAGCAGTAAGTGCTTTTGCCAGGATGGGTAAATTACAGTAAGGGGGGAGAGATAATTATTAGGAACTCATTTTTTAGAAAGAAAAACCTTCTTTAATAAGGATATACGTGGAGTCTTCCAAAAATGGAAAGAAAATGCAAAACTGAGTAATCTTTGCAAGTAATTTTAAGGAAACCAAATGGGAAAGGGAATAATCCGAACAACAGTTAAACGCTCATGTCACATAATTTATTTGTAAAATAAAATTGAAAGTATTTATTTTAAAGAGGTATGCTAGTCTGTTTATGATGAAGCACTTAATAGTAAAAATTTTCAGGATATATAGAACAGGACAAATCAAAACCATTTTCCCCAGTGGAAAGAAGGCAACAAAGTATTCTGTGTACTGGATTCTTGGTCATCACTTAGCCTAAATTTGAGTAGATTCATATTAATAAACAAGTGTTCATTATCATTGTTATTTAATTGTAAATCTTTATTTCCTGACAGAAAAACCCGTGGTAGAGTTTGAAACCCATATAATCCATAACGTGAATGTGTGATTTCACTGTTATTTGTATTTTTTTAAAACACCGTAATTTTTACCTTTGCATGTATCTACTCTTTGAGGCCCCAGTGTCTAAGCCACGGAACACAAAGCCTGTGGATCTTTATCACAGTTTTTAAAGTTGAGGGTATTTTAATATAGCTTTGCAAAACTTAAAAAAATAAGTGGGTGTCACCACAAACCAAACAGAATTTGAACCAGGAAAAAAAAAAAACAAACCAATGAAGCCCTGCACAGTATCCACCTAGCAGTAGAGCCATGAATCCTTCATTACGTGCAATGATCCACCAAATCTTCAGGCAGCCAGTGCAGGAGAAGCCGGATGAAATGGACACTCCACATGGGAGTGCAGACAGGACAATCCCACCAATATCATGGTCACACCAAGGTGTGTATGTCATTCTCTAGCAAAATAATAGTCCACGTACAAACCTGAAATTACTAAAACAGGTAAGGCAGGTGTATGCACACATGTAAGAAGAACCTTTTTTTATACTTTCTGTTGTCTCTTAGCCTAAGGAGAAGCTGAGTTATTTGTTGGATGCTGGCATACACTTTTTCCCTCCTTATCACACACACTTTTGTACAATCAGCACACTGCTGGAGACGGTGTGGTAGAAATCTATAATATTTAAATGTTTTACAGCCTAAGGAAAATCTGATCATCTTGTCTGCCTTCTCAAATGACAAAGGCCACATAATTTTATCTAATAAATCCAGAATTAACATTTGAATTTATGGTTGAAGTAGACAGATCTTCTAGCAAGATGTCTGTTTTTATTCCCTTCACAACTTAAAGCAAAAAATGCCACATATGCTGTAACAATATCTCACTGTACATCCTTTATGGGTGGTGTGCATATGAGGGTATGCTGTGTGTAAAATTCTCAGCATTTAGATCGAACACATCAGAAGTTTCTGTAAATCCCTGAAAGTCTGGTGAGCTTCCCACATAACTACTTTTAGCAGTTTTTTTGCTTTATTGAGATTTCACGTGCTTCTTTCTGTTCTGACAAAATACTGGATTTTAATAAGGTTTTGTTTATTTTAGAAATGTCATTTTGTTAATTGTTACGCTTAGCCTTTATTCTCATCTGTGATCATTAGGAGTTTCTCATGCACCATGAGCAGTACTGCCCTTCCACAAGACCCTTGTCAAAGAACGACTTGTGATTATACTTCAGGCATGTTTCCTTCGCTGTCTTGTATCGTTTGAAGGTTTTATTAATCTCTTTAGGACATCCTGTACAAAATCCCTGAACTGTATAAAGTTACGGGAGTCTTAATAAAAACAAGATTTATTAAGAAAGGAGACAGAACACTGGAGAAATGGACTGTGTAACAAGTCTAAGCTGAAATGTTGCTAAAGCTTGTCTTGATTGGTCTCCTTCATTTCATTAAAAGCAAGTAAACTACTTTACACGTCCTCTGATTGAACTTGCCTGTTTTCCCTCTGATTGCCTCTGGCGTCTACCAAATCCAGGAGAGTTTCTGGTATCAAATGTCTTCTTTTGTGCATTTTTGCTGTATATTTGCGGCTATCTTTGCTCTTCTCATCCGTGTAAGTGTTGGTGACCCTGTGTTAGCCCTGCAGAAGGAAGATGTGCAGCTGCATTCTGACTGCAGCCCACCCAATTCCCATAGGTTGGAAACGTAGACATCTGAAATGGTAGTGCAGGCACCAAGTCTACCCAGAGCTTACTGCCTGGCATTGAACTATTTAATTGTTCATCTTCTGTACAGCTTTAAGTTCTTTTGAAAGTACTATACAAATTTTGCTCCTCATCCTTTTTCCATATCTTATTTTTGAACAAGCAGATCACAGCTCAAGTCTGTCTACCCGTTCTCCTAAATTATTGACCATGACTTTACATAGTAAATTGCACTGGCTACAAATGTTTGCTTGAACGTAATTCATGACAGAGTTTAAAGAGACAGAGCTTACTTATCATTTTCTCAGTCAGTAAACAACTGATGTTAATTTTGGCATTTCTCAGCTTCCGAGTGCTTAGTTTTGATAAGATGGTGTTCTTTTCAGTACTTACAGTCCATTTAAATATTTTTTTTTTATTTTAAAAAAAGCAGCGGAGCTTGCACTGAAGACGAAATGACATCCTGCAAAATCCTACTGACCCTCCCTTTCATTGCAAGACTTCCACTAGTGAGTCTTGGAAGCACCAGAAACTGGATGAACAGCATGCTCCGCCATCATATCCATTAAGCGACACAAGCCATTGCCAGTGCACCTTTCCCATTTCCCTTGCTGGAAGGAGGGTGCAGCTGGGGTGAAGGACAGGGTGGCCAATGCACTGTTGGGTCAGTGGCAAGAGTTAGGAAGAAAGAGAATGTATTCTGTGGAAATCTGCACGCTGCTGGGTTTAGGTCAACCCCGGAGTTATCAAATTTGGCTTCTTTTTTTTTTTTTAATATACACAGCAAAAAGGAAATACCAGAGATCATGTTGTTTTGATTCTAGACCTTCTTAATTAAATGCTTCAGGAAAAAATAAGTTAAGCACAAGCAGAATTTTTTTTAACGTTGTTCTAATGAATAGTGTCAATGAATCAAGCCTTGAGCAGATGCTTGGAGTGGAAATTGTACTGAAGACTGAGTTTAGCAAAAGTATAAATGGTTTAAAACAGGCTCTTACAGTAGAAATTTTAGGCAAATTGTTGTGAAGTGGTAGGTGCTAGATTTAGTCATTTAGAAGTAGCTTCAGAGTTATGCTTTGCCTTTCCTGGACTTCAGGTTTTTCTTATTCTTTATGACTTATCTGTGTTGTTTTGTTCTCATAAACTCTCCTAAACTCTTTGTATTGCCTTGTCTGTAACCATTGCTTAGACTTACTTAGTTTTTTTAAAAAGAATTCTCTGCCTTCCAAGAAGACAGAGAAGATAACCAACTAAATATATGTAATGCATGACGTAAGTTAATTTTATTAATGCGTGGAGAATTGTCCTGTAAATCTTAGTCCAAATGGTGTGGTTTTAGTTAAAACTGGTAAGGCTGGATCATTGACTTATTTCATGGCTTTACTAGAGCACAGTTTTCTCCTGTTTTCCCTATATTGTAAGGTCATTAATGAATCATTATCTATTGCTAGTAATTACTGATCTCTTGAGAATATTGGATTAATTATATAGGAATCATATGTGGAAGATACAGTTACATATTCTACAATGTAGGTAGTAGTACCTTGGTGTATTGGGGGTTTAAAGAATCTGGTTGGAGTTTTTTGTAGATTTTAATTGCTAAGTGTGCCTGGTAAAATATGAATTATTGTATTACCGCATGTGATAAAAGGTATACTATTGTGAGCCTCACAGTCTGCAGGTGTAACAGATGTAAGGCAAGATTAACAGGACAGAACAATAATTAAACCACAGACAGCCATCTCAAAGAAAAAGAGAAAAGAAAGGTTTATCATGTCCAATGCAATTATTAAGTGTGTCTTAAATTCTCTGCAAATATTTGTAAAAGCAATAAAAATGTGTTAGTTTGAAAGACAGCTTTTCAGTATGGACACTTAATTTAAGGAATTAAGATCCCTTTTTATGAATATAAAAGCTGAGTGAAGTCCTGCCATATGGCAGCATGGTTCATAGGCAATAGGGTCCATGGTTTATAGGTGCTGTGAGCTAAATGCTGCTGAAGAAAATAAGAGAGCAGTTAGTATATATGCATTTACAACAGTATGAATTGCTTGCTCCCTTTAAGACAGGAAGGTTCAAATAATTAACGGTAATAATGTGGTTGGAAAAGGAAGTCCAGTTGTTCTTCAGCAGTCTACATCTGTGAAACGTGATACCTCTGGGGACTGAGATTTAATTTTCCCAGGAGAAAATATAAAAGCAGGAGAAAAAAAAGGAATGACTTCTGCTTGAGCAGAATAAACCTGCATCTACAAACGATTAACACTGCATAATGAAGTAGTAAAGAAGCAAAAGAGATTTCTAATAAAAGACTAATAACAAATCCCATTACACCATGGTGTATTTTTTCCCTTGAAGTGTATTAGACTTTTAGCAAGGATTCTGAATGAGATTTGGGTAGTAGCAAGCTAAGTCAGCTCAAATGCTTCCAGCTTAGCTGAAATTTCTTGCCTAACAGTTTGTGTAACTTGAAAGTTGTGGTTTTACAGGTGGGAGGGGTTGTTAATGCAAGTAATAGGCTTCACGCAGAGTTTGGGTAATGTTTGTGTCACCATAGGATAATAGCATCCTGTAGGCTAAGCACTGCAGGGTAATGTGCCACTATATGGTAAAATCCCTTAGATAGAACAGACGTGGTTTTAAATGCACTAGCTAAGCTTTGCTTTTGTGCTAACAGTTCTTCTGACTTCTCTTTCTGAGGCCTGAAAATAATTCCTCATAGGAAAGGGGTTTGATCAAAGAGGGAAATGCACAGAGTTTGTGTTTTGGCATAGCCAGTATTGTGACTTCTATAATTACTACACTTCCATAAAAAGTTACAAGACCTGAGAATGTAAATGTTTGATATAAGGATGAGATGATGCTGTCTTTTGAAATCACGTATCTTCACTTTTAAAAGGAAACATGTCTTGCAGGCGAGAAAATTCTCTTAAGTCTGTAACATGGATGTTTTTGCAAATTATACGTATGGTTCCAGTGGCGGGGGGAATAAAAGTTTAAGTAAACAAATCCTTGACTCACAAAACAGTTCCTTTGAATTTCTTTTATAAGAGAAAGAAAATCTTAAAAGCTTATGCTCAACCGACGTGGTGAAATTCATTTGTCTAGAAATGAACTTTCATTACTGGAATCAGGCAAAAAAAAAAAAACAGATGCCCTAAACCAACAATGAGTTCTGGGACAAAAGAGGTTAAACATGAATTCTTACAAGTGAAACTAATCTTGATGAAATTTCTAGTTGCCTTTTTAGAAATTTTTGTGAGTTTTAAAGAATGACTTAATTTGCTTAGCAGAAATTTGCAATCAATCTTTTCTTGCCACTGCATAAACAGATTCCACATGCGTAGTAATTTGCATATCCTAGCTAAAAATGTAATTCATTATTTTTAAGTCCATTTTGTAATAACTATTCCAGGATTAATGTTACTAACTATTCTTTAGCTCTTTCAAATATAACCTTAGATAATCCTACCTAAAAAGGTACAAAGCCAGTGGGTCTGTTCGGGAATAGGAGAGGGAAGTGCCTTTCCTGAGGTCAGTGAATAAGTCAGTGTAAGAGCCAGAACTGGAAAGAAATCTTAAAACATAATTTTCTTCTACTGCATCTCAAGCTTCCAGCCTCAAGCAAATATTGCATTTAATAAGACAGATTTTCACATTTTGCTAGGTATGAAAAGAGCACAGATACGAGCAGGAATTAACTGTATAGTCTACATGCAGATTATCACTAAATCTGGTAAAGATTTAAATTAGGTTTAATCAAAATAGCATCCATAGCATATTTTACATGAAACTGCAAACACTGTCATCAATAACAGGGAGGAAGCCTCTTAACGTAAGAGTCATTCGGTCCATTTTAACTGCTGTTTGGCGTCTGCCTCTGAACTGGATTTCACTTTACTGTGCTTTTCAGGGCTTCTCATAAACCACTGGCTTCACTCTCCTGCTTTTTGCTGTTTCAGGCTATTCTTGTGGAACATTTTCTCCCTTTCATCTTAGATCACTATCACATTAAATGCTCAAAAGTATGGTGTACAAGATTGATACGTTTTGTCCTTTGAGGCTCACCCATGTAATAATATTAGTCAGTTAAGCTTCTACAGCCTGTAATGTTTGACTTGTTTAATGCAGATGCAGTAATATTTCCACAAGTACAATTAGTTAAATTGTTATCACGGATCTTCACACTTTGCAAAATTTTCTGGTAAAATGTTTTTTATTGTAGTTGATCCTGGGATGTTTATCCTGACTTTCCCATACTTGGCAAAACAGAGAAATATAAATGAGTCTTTTGTCTTTTTTTCAGGCGATGGGTAAGGCTCCTGTTTGGACGTGAATTCCCACTTCAGGACCTTCTGGTTGTCTGGGATGCTCTGTTTGCTGACAGTATCACCCTGAATTTAGTTGACTACATTTTTGTAGCCATGTTGTTGTACATTAGAGATGCCTGTAAGTATCAACTATCTTACAGTCTTTTAAAAAATAGTGCAAACCTATTTTTCAGAGAAAGAGAACTTAAGAAATCCTACATTTCATTGTGACTTTTTTAACATACTGAAAATCATTCCAAATGCTAGGAGAGGAGCCATTTATTATCAGACACGGTCTGCTGTATTGATGAAACAAATTGTATCTTGGAGTTAAATGCAGGTTTGTTTTCTGAGTAGTTCTGTGTTTTTATGTGGAGTTGCAGATTTTGTGCTGTGACACAGGTATGTATAGAGCTCCACCTTCTGACCAAGCTCATGAATTGAGTAAGGCCTCCCCTTGACACTGGGAATATTTTTATGCTGTTCTGCTGTGAGAAATGTGAAAATGCACAAGACAATGACTCATAATTTTCGAAGATATATCTTGAAGGAAATTTAAATGCAGAGATGAGTAAAAATTACAAAATATGTTTATTTTATGCAACAATGGCATCTTTAACAAATGATCATTTTATTTTATTTTGGTACGCCTGAAATATGTGCAAAGGTGAATTCTTATGGGTTAGTGATGACCAATAGATAATGACATTAAGTTGGGGCCAACAAGATACCACAAAAATGTTGTTAGTTTAGATATTTGTGAATGGGAGGAGGCAGATATGTAATGATTGAGGCATTTATTTCTGTCCCATCGTATTTTGCAAAAAATCCTATATACAACTTTGCCGCAACAAAGTATGCATTTTGCATCAAGATGCATATCTGTCATTAAATATATGAATTCTGAAGCATGCTGTTCAGAGTTAATTATATGCAATCTGTAAGCTTTAGGTTATAACAAGGTCACATATTTGACACAATTTTGTATTCTAGGACACATGAAGTTTTCAACATCTGTGGTTCCTATTTTAGGGCCTAATCTTGAAAATGTAACGTGCATGTACTTTACACGTACTATCGTTCCACTGCCTGCCTTCATGTGGTTTTTTAATTACTTTTTAATAAACATGCAGCATATAGAGCTACCTTACATTCCTCTCAAAGAAGTGGACATTTAATTCAGTTTAGAGGTTTCAAAATTAATGCTGCTGTTTCAGGATGATCTGATTCCAGGTCATTATGTTCTGCAATCTAAATCTGGTTTGTTTATGTGCAGTAAACTGAAATAATCTTAAATTTTTTTGTGTAGATATGTAGTGCAGATGCATGTAAACATGTTTCTTAACAGAAACAGTTAATCAGTCTTTAATTTTGTGTCATTGTTTCCCCTTTAAAAAAAACTTTATAACTGTGTAAGTACCCTCTTTCTTCTTGGGGAGAGAAGGTTGTTCTTGGTTTTTTCTTTTGCTTTGTGATGCTTATGTCAGCTAAAAATGTGTTCTAGGCATCTGTATGAAATCAGTCTCCCTCTTCTCTCTGAAATCCCCAGGCTTAGTAAATAAAGTAGTAAATAGCTTTAAAGTGAAGTACATTTGCCTAAATGAGATGCAAAGTCATCAGGGCAGCCAATACTTCATACTGGTTTTGTAGTAAGTAAGTTTTGTTCTATAGCTGGACCTAGTTGCCTATTACCTATTACTCTAGGCATAATAGAATGGTGAGTCAAAATATCTAGTCATAAATGCTGTAAAGTTGAATACCTTTTCAAAGTCAAGCTCAAACTATAGTGATTTCCACCACTCTATATTTGATAAAGGAAAGCTTTTCTAATATATTTGTAATGGGAAAGGCTTCAATTTTTCCTCATTTTTTTTTATTGCTGATAATATTTGAGCTTTGAATGGAGTTCAGAGTTCTGTTGTAGTATTTTTAAAAACATTTTCAAATAAAATAACTTTCTAAAACCTTCTCTTTATTTGGTGAAAGGAAATGGCAACTCAAAACACTTGATGATGTTAATCATCTATAAACAAACCGTCTGGAAATTTTCAGTTTAAAAACTTTGAAGCAATAGAAATAGTAATAGAGCTTCTAAGATGTTATGTTATAAAAATGTCAAACATAAGCAATGGTAATAATACAATACTGAAAGCATTTGAAAGTTTAAAAATTATGCAGATTCCTTTATACCAAGACATTTGGGGACGGGGGAGAAGTTGCTGGTTTGGGAATTGATGGATTTTTTCCTGTGCTTTATTATGATGTTCTCAAGGACATGATTTTAAGAAAGTATTATTTCTGCTATATTTTTCATTTTATTTTAATTTCTGTTTTGAAATCCCCTGTTACTCAAATGGTATATTGTTGAAGGAGAAGGGAGCATTTAGATTATTAGATTATTGTGTATACATTTTAGAGATTACAGATACATAATCATGTACAAAGCCATTCTGTAAACTGCTCTGTTCAGTTTTACTGCTGCTTCCAAGCAGCGCTTTATCCATGGAGTAATGATCCTCACAAGCCAAGTGTAGGGTTGTGTACCAAAATATTAATGAGTTTTAATAAATTAATTTCTTAATTTCTTTGGAAAAAATAACACAAAACAAACCTTTTTTAAAAAATCTGTCCATTTAGAAGCACAAATGTGTTACTTCTTCACCAATATGGATGTATATGCAGTTGTTGATGAAATCAGAATGGAGGGAAGGATTCCATGCAAAAATATATATGTTTTATATACTTTCCTTCCCTTCAAGAAGGACAAAAATGAACAAACCTGGAAGACCTGTCTATATTTTGCATAGTAAACTAACATCTTTGTTACACCAGGAGCTGATTTTGACTCATCAGCGTTAAAATAAGTGTATTTTTGTCATCTTCCCACATGAAGACTACCTATGGCCATTGTTAGGATATATTTGTTCTTGGCTGAAAGCACTCTGAATATTTTGAGGGAAATAAAGGAGTCACAGCCTCTTTTTAGAAGACCTGATTTGGGTTTTTTTGTTAATGGCGGAAGATGTTCATATTATCTATGTTTAACTCAATTTAGGGCCTACTAAAGACAACATAGCCATGTGTAAAGCAGCAGAGGGAAGTAGTACAACCCTTCCTGGATTAGGAATTCATCTGGATATGGGATTGGTGGCATCAAACATTAAACTCTTAAAAAATGGCAGAAAATTAAGATTTGGTTGAGGACACGTGCAGTTAGTTTACATGTTTTCCACTGCTATTATTACTGATGTGTCCAGCAACAGAGAAAAGTTGGTCTCATCTAAAGCAGAAGGGAAAAAGCAATTTGATGTTCCTCTGGGCACCATATAGCAATTATTAATCAAAAGGCAGTAAGATTACTTTCTGTTTGTAGAGGAGTTTCTCAACTCCTTTCCCAAGAAATACCAATTGCATTCCTCTTTGGAGAAATGAGAACTTTTTCACAATAAGAGTTGCATCCAGATGTGACGCTTGCCAAGTCAGTTAATGAAGGAAAAGCACAGGTACAGAAGCACCAAGCTTATTACGAGGCAGCTGGTCACAGTGTAAGATATTTCACCATTGAACTTCAGCACTATCCAGGTACTGCTGAGACTGGATAAATTTATGTTGCACAGAATCTTGTTCCAGAAAGTTTATCCTACAGTTGATTCGTAGAAATCTTTTTAACTCCAATATGCATATTCAGAGAAGGGGCATTTGTAACTGTTTTACTGCTATTTTCTTTATCATTTTTAAGAAAACTGCCATTCTGTTGGATAATATTATACATTTTGTCCTGAAGGACAAGAACCATAGAATGGTTTAGATTGGAAGAGACCTTCAAGGATCATCTATTCCAATCCCCTGTCACGGCCAGGGACAAGTTTCACTAGATCAGGTTACTCAAAGCCCCATCCAACACAACCTTGAACACTTAGTTCCAAGGATGGACCATCCACAACTTCTCTGGGCAACCTGTTCCAGTGTCTCACCACCCTCATATTAAAGAATTTCTTCCTTGTGTCAAATCTAAATCTCCTCTCTTTCAGTTTAAAACCATTGACCCTTGTCCTGTCACTACAGGCCCCAGTAAAATGTCTCTGTCTGTCATTCCTGTAGGCGCCCTTAATATATTGAAAGGCCACAAGATGGTCTGCCTGGAGCCTTCTCTTCTCCAGGCTGAAGAACCCGAACTCTCTCAGCCTGTCTTCCTAGCAGAGGTGCTCCAGCCCTCTGATCATCTTCATGGTCTCCTATGGACCTGCTTCAACAGCTTATCCTTCTTACGTTGGGGGTCCCAGAGCTGGACACAGTACTTTAGGTGGGATCTCACCAGAGCAGAGTAGAGGGGCAGAATCAGCTCCCCTGACCTGCTGGCCACGCTTCTTTTGATGTAGCCGAGGATGCAGTTGGCCACCTGGGCTGCAGCGCGCATTGCTGGCCCATGGACAGCATACAGATCCCCCTGAAACAAAGGGTACCAAGAGGTGGTTCAGCAAAGTAATCCCTTTAACCCAAGGTTCCCCAGCAGATAGAGCACTGACAACAATGTTCTCTTCTGTAAAGATTTCTACATGAAAAGGGGATAGCTGAGTATGTGGGGAAAATCCTAAAGATAAATATAAAATTTAGCAGGCCTTCCTCATTAAAGTGTTGGGGTTTTTTTAACTCTCTTTGGATGCTAAGTTTTGTTTTAAAATTTAACTTTTAGGGAGAGAGAACACAGATCATTGCCCAGCAGTTTGGGGTTTTTTTTCCATTATTCAATTGTTTCACTATTACATATTTCAAAAAATAAATAATTAGAGTAAATGTCATGTTGAAAATAATTTTTTTTGGTCAGGGGTTGGTCAAGCCTGCATCATTAAAATAAATTAGCTTTTTTAATATTTACTTTTCTTTTATCTGGGAGAGAGCGAAGAACTCTTCCAGGAAAAATAACAAAAGGATCATTTTAATCCATTTTACATTGCAGAATAGAACACATACTGATCTGTTCAAAAGAGAAATGCATTGGTCTTACTGCCTATCATTTATAAAAGTATTTAGAATTTGCTATCAATTTTCAGTGTGTTTATTTGCTTTGGTAAAAAGGCATCATGATCATAACTGCAGTACAGTATCTTAAATTTGATTTACGTATGAGAGTTTGATTGGGTATGTACTATGTGGTGCTGATATTATAGCCTTCTGAAAGAACTCTGACAGAGACCATTGTATTGTGTTCATTATGCCAGCTTTGTGACTTCAAGAAGAAAAAACAGGTACCTGAATACGAACAAGAAAAACAAAGGGTAGGAAAAAGAGCAGGCAGAACAGATAAAGAATGAGTAGGATAAGTGAGTGCTTTACAAATGAAAGCAGATGTATGAAATTACAAGCTGTCGGATCAGCAACGGAAATGAAGATGATAAAGTGGTTCCCTACACAGATTATAATTATTCATTTTGCCCAGTCCTGCATCTTTTCCCCATAATCCTCTTGTTGAGGGAGGAAAGGTACAGGAGGATATGAGGCTTATTCGCATGAAAGAAAAAAGTAAAACACTTAAATCTTTCTGTCCACAGAACAGTCCTTTATTTTGTCTTTTATTGATTCAAAATAATTTTGTACTTGCAGTGATCCTTCCTGGTGTAGAGGCCTGATTAATTAAAAGTATTTGTTACTACAGCTAAAGTTCTCAGAGTAGTAAAATTCGTTAAAAAATTATTTACAATTACTCTTGTTGGAGGCTGTCTTTATGTTGTAGAGTGCAAGCATCATTAACAGGCATTACTCTGACAGCTGTGGCAGATGGATTGCCTGGATTTAGATGGTGCAAAAGAAACGAAGTAGTTTACATAGACCTGTCTGAAAAGATGTCTTTAATAATTGCACTCATAATTAGATTGATTTGGATAAAAAACCCAAAACCAAACCTAAACAGAAGATGACAACGACAAGCAAAGAACCACAGAATATACTTACATAGATTCAGATAAAATCAACCACAATTATAACAAAATTTTAAACTTAAGCAAAGCATGCTGAAAATTGCCTAAGTAAAAAACTCTAATAAAGTTAATGATATATTCTTTTTTTTAAGTATTTATGAAAATAAAATCCTGCCTTTTTCCTGAACATTTAATGAATAGGTTCTGATTTATGGGAAAACAAGGAGTTGTTGGCATTGTTTTACATACAGGTATATATATGTGTGTAGGCTTAGGTATTGCTTATGCAATATCTTCTTTTGCTCTGAGCACTGCTTGAGTTCTAAGAGTCTTAATGTGGGAAAAGACAGCTGAATGTGAACTGTAATGTATCTACTGGAAAAGGTACTGTTCTGGAATATCAAAATAAGATAGCAATATTTAACTTTTTTCCTTTCTCTCTTTTTTTGATTTCATTTTCATTGTAGTGATTTCAAGTAATTATCAGACCTGTTTGGGACTTCTGATGCATTATCCACCTATTGGAGATGTTCACTCCCTTATCCTAAGAGCGCTTTTTCTCCGAGATCCAAAGGTGAGACGCTCGCTTTGTAAATACAGGAAATAAATCTCTGTAATAAAATACTCTAAGTACTATGAAGTTAATGACAACCTACATTTTGGTGACTAAACTGTAGTTTCAAGTTTCTTCTTACCTGACAAAAAGGCTGAAGGAAAGAGTTGGTAACAAAGAGTAGAGACAATTTCCTTTACTAGTTAAAGGATACTATCCTACTACTTCGTTGAAGTTATTCAGGAGCTCTGTTGACTGCAGATGTTTATACTCTTTAGAATACCTTTGCTCAGTATACTGGACAGATATCTTTCATAATAAAGTATACTTTTGAGGGAAACAATAATATTTTATATAATAACCTAGTAAGCTGTATAGAAACTGTCATGCAATTTCATCTATAAGGCCTTTTTCATAGGATTTCTGCAGATTAATCACTGTTAATCCTTAAAGCACCACCCTTGCCCAATAGTTATGTGGTGGTTTTCATTTAAAAATGAGAGTCTTCTGTTACAGCCTGAAAAGATTCACATGAATAAAATCTATAAATTCATAAATTTTATGTTACATATTAATAGCATACAATTTCTGATATACTTATCTATACTAAAAAAAAAAAGTGAACCTCTTGCTTTTTTAGAATAACATGTGTGTGTGTGTGGTTGTAATATACAGCAGACATCCACAGTATAGTGGATGAAGTGTTTGAGATGAAGCAGTACACAATAATCTTTGCCATACTCAGATCTTTGGCAGATAGCAGAATTTGTGCTGCTGGTTTTGAACTGTCTTTGTGCATGTCCCATTAGTAGGCTGCCAGTGTAAAGTCTGATTTCCCTCATCTTCTTGATGCATGTCACCTTTGAAAGTGAAAAATTCATCACTTCTGCACTCTGACTGCCTTCTGCACAATTTCATTCAGTACCAATGTTTACACTTCTATGGATTAAGAAAAAAAAATTCTCTTTGTTTCTGTATCAGTTTTTTGCAGAAAACTGCATCCTTACAGATGCTTTCTTCATTCCTCTCGGGCACAAAGATTTCTTTCATGACGACAAGTAAAGTATATCATCTTTTCAGTGTGTAAGAAAGTTTTTAACGTTAGATCTCAGGAATCTTTCTTAAGATTTCAGCAGCAGTCTGTGAAATCAGACTGCCCAGCATTTATATAAGTACTCTTTTAGCAAAACAAGATAGAAGTATTTTTAGAGGGAAGATATAGAGGAAGAAATTTTGCTAAGATATCACACTAAATCCAATATGTAGTCTGTCATTTATTGAAGGTATATATTGAAAGGTAGAATAATTACTAATTATTCAGCTTTCTTCTGAAACACCCTAGGCAGTATACAAGATGTCCTACCAGCTGAAGGGGGCAAAAATAAACTACCAACTTCCTGTGAAAGAAGCTTCATCACTATTCCATTCGGTAGGCTCTTGTCTCCAACAGAATGAAGGCTCATTAAGCCCAGTGTCCTACTAATTAACATTCTAAGGTGTGCCTCAAACACCTTTCAGAAAAATACTGGATGTAGTTCCTACTGTCTTTCAGGTAGTTCTCTCTTCACTCAGGTGAATGAGTGCTTAAAGCTCCTTCATGCAAAGATTGCTAATTATTTTGTCACTTTAAATATGATTAGGTAAAATTGTTCCTTATTTCTGAGCTGTACTTAACTGCTTGGGAAGTACTCTGAAGGTTAGGAAGCTGGGGTTTCCAGAGAATGAAGAGCCCTAACGGACTTGCAGCCACCTCTTGTTTTATGTTGGGTCTTTGAGTTGAGACTGCATAAACAGATCTGGACATCTTACAGTAAGGAAGTTAAACTGTTCTAAAGGATGACTCCAAAAGGAAAAAATAGTTCCTGGTCTGAGAAGGAAATGTATTTCCAATGCTGTGACTTGAGTACCTGTTTCTTATCTTTCCCTAGGTCTGATTTTTAAGTTTCCTTTATGTGTTTTTAAGCATATGTTGGTTTGATCCAACGTACTTGTGAAATGGAAGTCTTGTTACTCTATTAGACCTACACATTAAAATTTTCCAAGACCATGAAAAATTTTCATTATATAGAATGAAAGACTCAACAAGACATCATGGGTGCTGTAGGAGTCTAAAGTCAGTACACAGATTATATACTAATATAAGTGGGAGAATTATACCTTTTTTTTTTTGCTGTCTGCATGAAGATAATTCAATTTGCCTTTATTCCCTGAGCAGATAAAAAGGAGATTGCAAGAAAAGACAAGGAGATTTTAGTCATTAGCGTAACTTGTAATTGATGATTAGCAAATTCAGTGCTTAATAATTTTTCTTTCTCCTTTGATGTTTTCCTGTGCCTTTCTTTATCACCAGCTTCTAGTTTCTAATGGGAAATTACATTCGACTCAGTGTATTTTAGATCTGAGCTAGGTCTGAGTTGTTCTGTGTGACATTTCTTCCAAGATTTTGCTTGGGTTTTAGTGTGTGAAGTCGGGAGACTATGGGAGACTGTTGCATGGTCCAGTGGCTTATTTCATTATTTGTTGAACACAGCAAGAATGTTTGGTGTTGTTCCAAATACCTGCAAGAGGCTTGCTCTGCCTCATGGAGCTTTAAATCTCAGCTGGACAAGAAGTGCAGTTTAGAAGTCATGGACAGGGACAAACAGGAATCTGCCTGTTGCAGGTTTGTTAATATGTATTGTCTTTTGGATTATTTTTGCAACTAGGTAAATGCCAAATAGTCTCACTGAGGGGAAGCTGTGGGGTATTTGGAAAAGAAAGGTTGGTGGTATGTACATAAAACTGAAAGGTTCTTAAGGAACGATCCTGTCATAAATGGTGAAGGACTTAAGATAGACCTGATATGGCCTTCTCATCCATAACTTCCAATTCTGAAGATAATTTGGGTTTGTGTGTCAAATAACATCCTTGTTTCCTTGGTCTGACATAACAGGTATCTCCTCGTTACTTATTTTTCTTGTAGACTATCAGGAGAACTAAACCTTGGCTTGATGAACCTGTTGTGTTTTACATGCTTCTTTTCACTGCACTCATCACCAGGAGAGCAACCTAAATGTCAAAAAGAAAGCTATACTTAAAAGATAGGTGACTTTTTTTTCTTACAGATACACAGATACAATTCCCTGACCTTTTGCGGAATCAAACCTTAGCAGAAGCCTTAGCATTATCCAGCAATAACAATAATATGAAAAGTATTTAGTGCTTGCCATTAAGCTAATGCATGCAACAGCTCTCCTTTTGACTTTGTGAACCCCAGTTAGCAGCTGGGATGAGATGATGTTTTAGGTACCACATCCCTGATATATTCCAGTGCCACAGAATAGAAATACACATCTCTGTAATAGCTGAAAACAAGTTAATGCACCTGTCTCTGAAGGGGGGCCTGAGAGATACTAATTTTACAGGCATGAGTATGGATCAGTGCAGAATCATTGAATTTCAGCCATTTCTGCATTTGGCTAGCTCCAGTTCTTAGGAAAATGTACAGTGAAAAGCCCAAATCGGTGTTGTTTTCTTTGGATAGGGTGATAAAGTTAACCTGCTTAGCAGAGTATTTGTTTCACATTTCTAATCTTTGACCAGATAATTACCTCAATTATTTATATGAAAGTAACTTCTATGCACTTTAAGTCCTTCTGAATATAGAAGTATAGCTTCTTACGGAAGAATGGGCTATTAAAAGTATGTATATGTGAAATGAGAAAATAAGGGAAGGTTTTTTTGTGTATATCTTAAAGCATTTACTGAAGGTGTGTCACTGTGTATTTAATATCCCAGAAGTGGCTAATTTTCTTCATTTTTTTCCTTATCAAAAACATTGAGCGCGTTAATTTTCAAAGCAAAGGCTGTGAAATTAAGAAGTAGAGATTCGGAGATAGGGCAGTGGAAAAATATAAAGTGATTAAAAAACATAGTTCTAACTAGAGTTGTTCAAATAAAAAAAAAAAATAAAAAACCCAATTAGAAACAAAAGTCATAGAAAATGTGAACATATTGTGTTCCTTAAATAACCAGATGTTCTTTGCTTCCTGAAGGCAGCCAGGGCTAGGAATAAAGGTTTAAAACTATTGTTTTAAGTTAACTGTGAATTTTGCAAATCTGTTTTCACCCTTTAGCAAATAAAATTCTAATACAGCAACATAAGCAAAGTAATTTTCATCTTTGGGTGTTCTTATTTGTATGTTGTTCTGTGTTGAAGCGTTAACCTTATCACAATGACTTATTAGAAAACTAAAGCACTACATAGAATATTACAGTTTTACATTGCATACTAAGAACCTGACAACCATCCTTTGTCTGAAGTCTTACTATATTTATTCTTAACATTTTTGTAAAATAAGTTTGCTTTCTGATATTTTAACGTGATGAGTTACCCTGTTCACTGAGCAAGCTAGTTAGGAGCTTAGTTCAGTGGAGACAGCTTTTATCATAAGCCATCAATTCAAAAAAAGAAGAAAGAAAGCGACTGTGCTTCATTGATGGGAATTAATTTGTTAGTTATGCTAATAATATTCTAGGTACTGCTGCTGATATTTTCTCACCGTTGTATTTTAAGCTATTTGCTGACATTGAAAGTGGCCGTATAACAGAGTTAAATTCTAACTAAATCCATGATGAAGCATACATGACATTTCAAAGAAGTTGTATTAGTTCATCTTGACTGAAATTACAAGTACTGCCAAAAAACTTAAGCAATAATATATGGTCATGATCACTCATACAACTATTAGTTGGAAAAATCTGCATTCCAGCTTTTAACACTTTTCATGATCTGAGCAATAAGTGACAAGGGGAAAACACATTACTGAAATTTTGAACCAAACTCTTTGTACGTTTCTTTTCAGCTGAATTTTCTTCTTAAGTAGCTGCCACCTTCTCAGAGTTTTCTCCAAGCTAGTTTCATGTGCCTGAAAGGCTGTTGAGTTTCACTTTCTTCTTCTTCAGATAAATTCTTTTCTATACACTCATTAACTGAGGTGCTGCTGCAGAGCTGCAACTGTCCTTTGAAAGCTGCCGTTATGTCAGTATTGTTTGTTTTGCTGTTTGTGGCAGGAGAAAAGCAGGTTTGGGGTTGTTTTGTTTGTTTGTTAGCATTGTGTGTGCAATCTGGCATTAATTACCTCTCTTTAATGACCAGCTTGCAGCCAATCAGAAGTTGGGATCTGGCAGTGTTTGGGCATTAGCAGCTCATTAATTTGTACCTGCACACATTGAGCGGGGTGGCAGTCCATGTTGTTAGAGGGGTACCAACAAGGGGGAGGGGGGCCCTGAACAACCGTTTGCTCTTTGCTTGTTATTTTCGATCGTAAAGAATGTGTCTCATATTTCAGGAGATTCGCAATTATACTTTAGGGATTTGGGGTGCATGAGAAATAAGTATCAGAAATCTGGGGTAATGGATATCCCAATGTAGTATGAGCTGGTGGTACGAGTAAGGTCACCTAAACTTAAAATGAGAGTTACCTCGACAGGGAATGTGACTGATAAAGGAAACAAGGTTTTCCAGAAAAGCTAAGCACATGTCTCTTCATCTGGGAGGAAAGGAATTAGGAGAAACAAAAAAGAAATACATTTACTTTCAGTGATTCACAGAGAACTCCTCTTTGCCCTAATTTCTGAGAGATTAACATCTTGGATATTTAATGCAATGTAGATAGATTTTTATGAACAAAAATGTATCAGGATCTTCAAATTAACCTCTGGTTTTATAGTGACATTGAATTCCTTGTAGTGAACCCAAGCATTTTGATGGTCTAACTTCCCCATTTACAAACACAATATGGTTAGTTGTAATCTAAACACCTCATTTTGAATAAATCGATGGTGTTTCCGTAACTGCTTTCTGTAGCTAAGCTTTTCAATGTGGACCTATACAACTAAGAATTGCATATATTTTACATGTAAAAGCTATGATATTAACTTGTTCTTTGTTTATGTTCATGTTCTTAAAATCAGAAACTTTTGCTTTCCAAGGAGATAGGCCATGCTTCATTTTAAGAATTATTGTTTTAAATATTCAGTTATTGTGCTTCATTAATAGAATGAGGTATGACAGGCAGCAATGAGTTTAATGATAAATTGCTTGGAATAACCATGTTGCCATAGTACCACATAAAAATAGTAAGCATACCATGAATTAAAAATCTTCTTCATTTTTGTACATTTGTTTCAAAAACTTCATTCCCAGTGCACCTATGCATTTTGAAATATAAAAAAGCTATATGGTCAGTACTCATAGTACAATGACTTTCTCATCTCTCCCAAAGTCATTGCAATTTGCCCTGATACGTTACCTACTTAGTCATCCCACCATGAAACAGACATCTTCCAAGTACCCTGTGTGTCACAAGTAATATTTTCAGAAAAAAAAATCTTGGAAAGTGGTTGATTAGTCATCTAGTCAAGACTTTTTGAATGAGAAATCTTTCAAATCTTTTCAGTCATTGTATATAACACAGTAGTCATCACTCGAACTTGCAGGTATTGTATCAATTCAAGTTAAGCAGCCATTACATTTAAATGAATAGGAAAATGGTGGGAAATAATACAGAATAAAGCAAAGCTTTTGTAAGAGGTGACAACTCTCATAGTTAATACAAAGGTGTGCCACAGGTAAGATGGTGCAGAGACAAAGGACTTGTCCCAGTTCTGTGCAGGGCTGGGTGTGATGGTGCTGCAGTCCCCTCTCCCGGCAGTGAGAGCAGAGCCCGGCGAGGAGGGCACGCTGACTTTGTTGTTCTCATTGCTGGTCTTGTGTGGCCCAGCAGGAGAGCTGCCAGCCTGGATGGTGGCCAGGAGTTGGTGGCATAGCTGGTGATTTCTGGGCAGATGGAGAGGTGCAGTCTTTCAGAGGAGACAGCTAAAGGCAAGTGAGGAACTGTTGTGTGTACTTTCAACTAATATTAAAACAAGTATATAATAGTATTGTATAGAAAAGCAAGTAACATATGCATTATTCACTTAACAGTCAGGGCAACTACTTGATGATCAGGCAACTGGACTAAGAATTGCAAACACAAGGAAAACAAAAAAGTGTTTGCATTTTTGAGTCTTCTCTGTAGATTTCATAACTATGCCTTTTTACCGAGGTGTTTTCCCTATTAACAAGGAAGAGAAGGCATGAGATGCAGCAACACCATGTTGAGGCCAGAGGGGCGATGGGGGAAAATTTAGAAATAGGGAAGGAATTATTCTCCTGTGTTGATCAGTGCTCCCAGTAGTATTCACTGGGAATTCATAGGCTCTGTCATGTTAAGGGCAAGCACTGTAGAGAGACAAGATGGAAGAGAAAGGTATTATTAGAAACCAAAACTTTAAACTGTGCTTTCGCTTTGAGGAAGTTGATATCCTTAGTAGCAAGGGAAAAGGAATTCTGATTGTACTTGATGCTAAAGCAAGAAGCTGAAGCACTTTAAGCTCATAATTACTTTACCTACCAATAAAACTTACTGCTTGTGAATTTCTTGGGGCTGTTTCTTTCAAATGATTGGTTTACTTCTGTTTAAAAAGTCATCTAAAGCTGCTGACCCTCTCTTAAAGAGTAATGATGTTATTTATAAAATTACACTAATAAAATGTATTTAACAGTGTTAGAATGAGGTGATTATGGTTCTCACATACAACCTGACAATTCAATTAATCACTTCTAGTTTGCAAGGTAGTTTATCAAAAGGAAGCACTTAAAACACTTAAAGCACTTTGATTTTACCTAATCAAAAGTTCTCCATATCATAATTTATTTATTTGACTAAAATTTGCAAAACACAAATTGTGAGTTACATAAAAATAGATTCATAACTTTTCAATAATGTATGAAAGATTAGCTACTGAATCATATCCAATCTATTATGATGGAGTTTAAGTTCAGTCTCATCTCATGTAAATGTAGATATACTGGTGGTATATTGACATATTTTATAGGAAATATTAATGTATTAGTTGTTGTATACAAAGCTCTTTGTCCTTTATCTTTTTGAGGAGTGGTAGTGTTCAAAATGGCTCTACAGTATCCTCATTACCAGAATCCCAAAATGAAGGGAGTTGCTTGTCCCGCAGCACCAGGATCTTAGCTTCTCTCTGCATTTGAGAGGAAAAGACTTGGACATTGTATTCCTTGTGCTGGTGTGTGTGCGTGGGGCTCTTTTACAGAGCCTTTTTTATTCCCCTAGGGACCCTTTTTGACTGTTTTACATAGCACGCTGCACGCAGAACATAAATTAATCTGTTTCTTTTCCACGCAGCAGAAATAACCAAATAGCACCTCAAAATGTTCTTGTTTTTCCCTGATCTCAAAGGTCCCTTCCAACCATGAATATTCTGTGATTCTGTGAGTTGTGTACAAGCATGTATCTGGAGAAGATATAACGCTGTAAGTGTGGTTATAAGGGTTTTATCAGTGTAAGCTTCGGATAACTGCATTACTCACAAAGCCATGAGTGAGTTATGCAGGTTGTCCAAAACGAGTGCCAATAAAACCATAATGTGGTAGCTTTTCTGTACATAAAGATGTCATATTTTAAATCTCATAATTTGGAGCATTCCAGGGTTTAAAGCGAGGCTTGCTGTGTGTTCCCTTCAAAAGCCTGGATCTTTCCTCCACAATGTTGTAAAACTCCTGTTCCTAACCGTGCTGGGCTGCAAGATGCCAGAGCATAAATCTGTCACGGGGTAGGGCTGAACACTGTCAGATTTATACCTTGCTATTTAGTTAATTTACTTCTTAAAACCAAGGGTTCAGCTGAAAAATAAGCGACTAAATTAAGAGGCAGATTTAAAAGGTACTTAAGCTATTCCGTTGATGCAAGATGGGGATTTTACACAGGTTATGAACTTGAACGTTGGCAGGTCGGAGTCTTTTTGTCTGGAATATCGATAAAAGCTGATTTGGTAGGACTTGATCTACTTGTTAAAATTCAATAAGCTGTAAAACTGTAAATTAAAAAATAAAATAAAAGGCTTTCCAATTGGTTAAGAGAAGAAGCCAAAATATACAACTAGAAATTTCTTTCAGTCAAGTCACTGAAGCATTTTTAAATCTCACTTGTCATTTTTTTCAGTTCTTCATCTCTTGTCATAGAATGCCCATGTGAGAGAAGGCATGTGTGTATAAAGTTAAAAACAGACCATAACGCACGGTATTTAAAATATCTTCCTGCTCTCTGAAATTTCTAGTTGCCAGGGGAATGGTGGGTTGTCACGTAACAAAACTGGAGATAATTTATTTCAGCTTGATCAGAGTTCAGGGGTTTCTTCCTGCTTTGACCCAATTAATTGAATTTTCTTTCCTTTTCAGTTCTTTCTGGGAATTTTTGTTGTTTTGTTAAAAAAGAAGTACTCCCTAATTTTCTCTAGAAACAATTAAACATGATAATTCTTCATGCTGTTATTGCATTGTAAATAACGAGCTCTGTGATTGAGACCCACAGCATCTTTCTGAAAAATGTAAACAGGAAGCATTATTCCCACTTTGAGGATTATGTTGTTCCTTTGCCAACACCAGTATTAGTGCACGGATCTCCTGACTCCTGTGATTAAAGGAAGTTCTTTATTAGCTCTGCACAGGATACTCTTCATGTTGTGCTGCTTTCATACATAGGGTTGGTAGATGTAGACTATCAACCTGTGTTTTGGACAATATTTTGCTATTGGCCTTGAACCACTTCAGAATTGGTAATAGCACATCATGTCCTCTAAGGTCTCTCTGTTCCTTTTTTACTTTTTAATAAGCATTTTACTCAGTGGTTCGTTGGTGGATGGAATACTTTTTATGCTCCAGCGGGTTGCTTGTTTTACAGAAGCAGGTAGTTAACTAGGGAGGAGGAAAATTGGAAGGTGAAAGGAAAGTTTTGTTTGGAGAATGGTGTTTGCTTTGGGGGCTCTAGAGTTTGGGGTGGGTTGGTTATTTAGTGTACAAAATATTGTGGTATGTTTATGTAATGTTAAGCCATTGTACTGTGTAAGTCTAGTCATAGAGTGGAGACAGCTGCTCGGATACCTGTCAAAAAAATAAAAAGAGGAAAAGTGAAATTCTCCATGAAACGAGGGTATTGGGTGATCATTAGTGTGCACTTCATATTAATTATTAGCACCTAATAGAAGAACTCCGCCGAACTGAACACACTGTATTCCTTATCCACATCTCAGCTCCTATACTTCAGCTCTGATCCCAGTCCACATTTTTGCTGTGTTTGTATCATCTTTTTGAAGAAAGAAGCATAGGTGATCTAGAAGGAAAAGGTAAACCTTCGCTGATCTCCCAGTCATTACTGAATATAGGGTCATATGCTCCTCCAACTTTCATTAGAAACAAATGAAAGGGGGGAAAAAAGACCTTTAATACAAAAAAAGTTAGGCTGTGCAAGAATTATGAAAAAATCCAATATTGCCCTGCCTTCAGCTGAAAAGGGTAGAAAGGAGCAAAGTGGCTCCTTAAAAATATCTGTTTAAATAAAAAGAACAACACTGTCTCATTATCCTTCTCTTCTTGTATATTAGTTTAGTTCAGTCTGTTCTTTGGTTTAAGCTTAAAATATTATTAGTTTAGGAAAAAGATTTATGTTTGCCAGCATTTGTTTAATATATTGGAAAAAAACTAGTTCTAAAAAATCCCGTTTGGCACTAGTAAGATGATTATTTTGGTAAGCCTATTGCTGCATGTATGTATAATTCACTGCTGCTGTTTTGTTTGGTTTTTCTCTGTTGCATTTAAGTTATCTAGTTTCAGATACAATCTATTAAGTGGAGTATTTTTCAGTAGCTGAGGTTTTCCCACCTGTCTACCCTAAAACACCTGCAACATATGTTTGTGTAACCCTGCAATGCTTTGTGGTTTGGGCCTTGAGAAATTCCCCCAGAGCTTTTTGCTTATAAACAGCTGAGCAATTCATTTCTCTAATGACGAGTGCTTTTCCCTTGGCATTGAGGCAATAGCATGTTCGCTAAAATAAGTCTCATTTTTCATCAGACATATTGAAAATCTTTTTTCATTGTTGTCTCTTATTCTGAACCTTCAGATTTTGCACGAGATTGTATTTGATATTTTTTTTCTCTTACTACTACTAAAGTGGGGGGAGGAAATACCTCAACACAGAGGAAAAAAGAGTTGTAAAGATTCCTCCGCTTGCACCTGCGTGTAAACTTTTACAAATAACATGTATTCAAACGGTGAAACGTTAGTTTGCAGCAGTAACCTGTTTTTTCTGGTGTGTTGTAGAACAGTCTGCCTGTGACTTCTGTCACACACAAACATGCTTTGCTGTATCATATCTACTCTGTGGGTAACGTGATGCAGTATGTCTCTGGAGGCCAGGGAGGAAAAGGGTTATACTAGGGAATTTGAGCATATGGTGAGAATTGCTCTTTGGCAGTTTATGCAATTTTAGGGACTCTCTGCTGCGTTCGGTGTGATTCTGACCATGGCCTCAGCCCCCTGCTTAGGGAAGGAGCAGGTGTGAGTACAAATTAACTCGGCCCCATGTCCCTGGAGGAGAATAAAGCCAAATAGAAAGTCCCCGAGAACCTACTGGCAGTCGTGGGAATTGGAGTGAGTCAGTCTGGTGGTGGCTAGGAACAGAAGCAGGAGGAGGGGGTGAGGACTTCAGCAGGCAAATTGGGGTTGGGGGGGCATCCTTTAGGAAAGGAAGGGCTCAGAGGCGGGAATACCTAGAGATATCTGCAACATTTTAAGGCATCTCTTCCCTTTGGGCTGTGGCTAGTACATTTTGAAGAGGCAAAGTCCAAAATCACATCCATTTCTATGTATGCTTCTATATCTGAGTTTCATACATTGTCCTTTTAGAAGTATAAATTGGGTGTTTTCTACCAGCTGAAACTAAGCTCACTCTAGCTAGAAATTAAGATTAGAAGAATTATAAAACCAGCAGACTGCTCCTACAAAATGGGTGTGGAGAAGCGGGATTTCTAGTATTTGCACAGGCAGCTTTTCTCTGTTTTCTGCCCTTTTTTTCCTTAGAAGAATTTATATAATGCCCTTACACAATTTCTTAGGGGCATTCAACAAACTCTTAATTTGAAGGGTTGATTTTACTGTCCTTTTAACATTATCCATTTAAGAAAAAAGATTTTATCTGAGGTACTAGTCAAAATACTCACATAAATTGAAAAAGAAAAGGAAAAAAGTTACTTGCTTAAGTAATTAAAATACAAATAGGATCATTCTAAATTGCACTGTGTAGGAAGAAATGTGGTTACTGTGAATATTTTAAAGAGCTGTGTTTAGCTGTAAATAAATTTGTAGTCTTCAGTCCTAATACTTGAAATATAATATAAGGGACAGCTCAAATTGGATGCTTACAGAAGAGAATTAGTTTAAAATTCATAAAGAAGAAACATTATGATCATGTAGGTTTTCCTTTCCACTTCTTATATTTAACTTACTGAAATGGTTAAAAAGAATATAAAATTGAAAGGACAATTACATAAATATCATAATCTTCATAAAACAGTATTTTTTGCTGTCTGAATTTCAGTTTTCAGAAGTATTTAAAATTTCTGTGTTGAAACTTAACAGATACTTGTCTGCTAACATATATGTCAAGTTGGTTATTGCTGTGGATTTTTTTTAAATAATGAAATTTTCCAAAAGGATATCTCTGTAGTGTTACAAAAGGAGTTGCAGCAGTAACCCTTGGTATTTACTGTCTTGCATTTCTAATGTTGTTTTTTCAACAGCATTTTTCGAGGGCTTTTTTTTTCACTGCATGTAATAGTACTTTAAACTGCTGCTTCCTTTGATACCTTTAAACCTCATAGGAATTTAAATAGGCCCCTGTGAAAGTAATGCTTGAGCCTCATTCATATGTTCGAGTTAGATCATTATTCCTATTAATGGCTTTAAGTGCTTAGATAGTAGATCAGCCTTTCGTGTCTTGAATTGCTTGTCATTTCTGCATAAATATGTTTCAAGATGCTGTTCCACACGATCTTTTCCTCTTTTTTTTTTTTTCTATTCAGAAGCAATGTGTAATAATCTTTTTTTTATTATTGATTGAGTGGTGAAAAAAGAAATTTCAATGTTTTTGCTAAGTTTAAAATATATACTGAGCTATTGGAAACAAATTACAAAACTGGCTTAGCATCTGATAATGTGAATTTTTCAAAGGGCTGTCTTATGACTTAGAAGTGTCCATTATTTTAACTATCTCTTACTCCCACACCTTGTGGAAATGGTCATCAAGACATGTAAAGAAAAAAGTTAATTAATTCACGGGAGAAAAGTTCTACTGATTACTCGCATAGTAGTTGCAGAACCATCAGTTACCCTCATCACGTCAGTTTGGATTTGATTATCATAGAAATGCATTGAATTACCAAACTAGAGCAATAGTAACTAAAGCTGATTCATTGTTATTGCTGTCAGTTGATGAGGACTGACTTACAAGCCATATGAATGGGTAGAGTTATGCAAATATTGTTTTTATAACTGGAGAAGAAAAATGTAGAGCGGCCATTACAATGTGGGCGGTAGGATAGATGAGGATTTTTTTTAATGCTTGTGTAATCGTTCTTACTTGTTTCATTTGTTAATGAACGTTACAAACAGGATATATTTTTAAAATGTTTAATGTGTTTTCAAAGAAAGAAAATGAGACATTTCATACAAGATTAAGTCCAACTGCAGGAAACTGTCTGGAATTTCCCAGCCTTAAATTTGACCCCACAAATCATCCTGGCCTTTGCTGTCTACCACCTCTTCTTCTGTCCTTTTGTGCACATGCAATATTTTGGTCTTTAAAATGCAACTCCTATATCCTCCTCCAAAAACAAGGCTTCCAAGGAAAGACAGTTATCTGCAATTATGTGGAAATTGAGAGGGTAGGACTATGAATCCTCCAGTCTATAATGAGGTCTGGAGGGCAAAAATACAACATGTGAAACTGAAAAAGCTGAAGGCTGACTCTGTCAGAAAGATAACGTACTCTCACGTGTGAACAACTGTTTCAGAAAGGTCATTACATAGTTCATTAAAACTATATTTACTACTAGCAGGACTTAAGAAAGCAGATCAGAATGTAAGGCAACAGCCTATGAATGCATAAACCTTTAAAACAAATACTTGGAAAGTATTTAGATCTGTATTATACAATGGATCTGATTGTTATACAGAAATTTGCCAATTTGTTTTGTCTTATACTGGAAATTATTTACTTTAAGCCATTTCTCTTCTAATTTTTATATATACATATATAAAAGGGGCTACTGTATACCTCTGTTATTTTGATTTCATCTATATGCAATTTCTTTTACTTAAAACTATTTAGTTTCCTGTACAAATAACGTCCTTCAGGATGCATTTGTTTGATCGAGGTACTTAATGCATATACCGTGGTCTACACTTAATCAATGTTCAGTGGATTGTTAGATCCAAAAAAGGAAGATTTCAGAACTACTGGAGGCAGCGTGCTTCAGTGAAATAGTTTCATTGTGGAAGAGGTGGAGGCTAACAAGTGGCTTTTGGTTTCGATATTAATTATATACATTTTATTACAGGAGAACAGTTCTTTATTCGTGGCCTTCGTTTTGAGTAGGGTGAAATTTGGAGAGAAGCAAGGCTCCGTGTGCCATCTAGTGGCCATGGGCAGGTTGTCTCCCTGAATTCAGTTCTTTGCTTAACGGAGTCGCTGCTGGCCACGCATTCAGTTCAAAATGTTAGCTGTAGTTTCTCCTTACTCTTACCATTTTCTTTAAAAACATATCACTTTAGCTTGGAGGTGGTAAAATTCTGTACCAGAGCTAAAGGAAGAAATATCAGTATCGGAACTTTTCTAGGAATTGTGGATTTAGTTAGAAATGTTACCACTACAGCCAACAGCCCTGTCGCTGTGTAGAAAAACTTGATTTCTGTGAGTATGGTGTGGACTAACCCATAACAGTTGCTACTATTTCAAGCATTTTAAGATTTCACTTCTGTGTAACTGACATTACTGCCTTGAGAAACCAAGATCCTGGGAAAAGAAATCATTCTTTACATTTCTAATCATTAATGAGCATACTTCTTGTCTCTGCTTTAAATCTCTTTGAAAATTCCAATAAGGTTCTTTTTTTATTTATTTTATTTTTAGAGAAATCCAAGACCAGTGACTCATCAATTTCAACAAAATTTAGATTATTACAAAGCACGTGGGGCAGACTTGATGAACAAAACCCGGTAAGCTATTTCTGAATACGTATTCACTGAAGTAAGACCTTACATAAACAAAATGTTTCAGAAGTCACTTTTATGCCAAACAGGAATTAAATAAGCAGTAATAGAAGCACATGTGTTTATTTCATGACATTTATTTTGAATCTTTATCTTGCTTATTATTACATGAAAAATGATACGAAAACACAAAAAGTTTTACAGATAGTGTTGCAGTCAGTTCGCTGGCATTTTTTTAAGGCTAAGGACATTTGTATGCAATGACATGTATACTAAAAGCAGGGGGTAAATCATTGCCAATGTGAGCTCTGTAGCTGAACTGCTTCCGATAGCGCATCTAATCACAATCTGGAGTATCCATGTACCAGAAACTGTGTAAATTAAATTCATGTAAATCCAGTTTGAAGTATTTTTTACTAAACTTTTTTGCAACATTCTTCCCTTGTTTTAGAAAGGGTTTGTATTGATACTGCTTAAATTCCTTGCCAAGGCCATTTCATCTGGTGGTCGTGAGTGTAGAGGTGCCCGTGCCCCGGCTGGGTGGCCACAGCTTGGGTGCCCATGGCTGGTGGGTGGTGGCTGCAGGACAAGCCAGTGCCAAGACGCAGTGCCTTGTTTCAGTTTACACTGTCACAGGCAGTTTCTCGGATTGCACGTGGCCTCAGCCATATAGTGTGCCTGCTAATTCATAGGAACTCGCTGGATTTGCACCCCTGTCAAATTCTGCTTCAATCAGTTACATTAAAAGCTAGCTAAAATTTAAATGGAGTGGATTAAAAAGCTCTTAAAATGGAGAAAGAAGCAGAAATTAAAGCTGAGTAAAGTGACTGCAAAAGCATCTTTTTTCTTTTTTTTTTTTTTTTAAACAAGGCTTTTAAGTTGGGGAAGGGTGTAAAAAATTACAGCATTCTGTTGCATTTTCTTAATGTTTTACTTATTTAGTCTTTTAAAAAATGGTCTGAAGAGTTGCCTAAACTTGAAAAACAAGTTATTTGAAAATTCCAAAAGAAACATTTCGAGGGTTTTGGAAAAATAAATAAATCATAAAGCCTAAACAAGAATGACACCTGTTGGAAACCTAAATTCTAAGGAAACAAATATCCATTATATTTATGTAGAAATATAAATTCCTTGCACACATATATACAGGATACACATCAAAGAAGAGAATAAGTTGTTTAGAGCTGTTCAGACAGAGGAATAAGTGGAATAAATTTATCTCAACATGGGAACATTTAGAGTAGGTCATATGTGCTAAACCTGTTTAAGATTGGACTAAAGTGAGAAATGGAAGATGTAACATTAGGAAATGTTTCTGCAGCGAGCAAAGAGATGGATTAGATTAGCTACCAGGTCTTTTTTCGTCTTTAATTATACAGGCTCAATGATATATTTAAAGTCTCTTGGCAAATCTCTAATATTTATTGCTTATTTTATCACATATAAAACTTCTTAATCCATCATATTCACGTATTTGTCTCTCATCTCTCATAATGTCTACTTACTGAAGAGAGAAATGCCTTTGCAGAAGGCTTGCTTAAAACAAAACATTGTCATCTTAGCAGAAAACTGCAGAGATTGAATCATCTTCCTACTGCTAGTTTAAAAATATACCATTCACAGTCAAGGTCAATGATGCTTATTGTGATGAAACAAAATTGTTTGCTTCATAGATGGAATTCACATCTCCTTGGTATTCGTATTTTTAAACCGATGCCTTACTTTTAAATGCATCTGCTGATAACTCTACAACATAATCAATCAGCATTTTTCTTGTAATTGTTGTGCATGTCTGGTACATTTAGATGGCTAAAATGTAGACATTGATCCGTGTTTAATGGCTGTAATCATCCTTCGCATTAATATATCAGACATTTAAATGGTAAGAAATAGATACATTGTTCTTATTTTCCTGAACTTCAGCTCAATTTTAACGTACCTCCTCCGGAGATGAAGCACCTCGCTATTGTTCATTTTCTGAAACTGTGATTCAGAGAAATTACACGATAAATTTTACTTCAGAATACTTTCATTAAGACCACCTCTTTACAAGAAGTTTATATAACATCGTTATTTATTTTTCATGTATGTGTACATGTGTGTGTTCTGAGCTGATCATTAGCAGTTTTAGTTCATAGCAGAGCCAAATCACACATAGGTATTAGGATCTGTGATAAGTATCCCTTCTAGTTCTGAAATAATTATAAAACATTAGTGCACGTTATTGTTGAAAGCATTTTTTAAAATCGTATTTTGCACATCATGGCTTAGAGATTTTTGGTGTTTGTTGTTCCTGTAAAGTCATGTTTCTCAAAAAATCTCTTTCCAGCCATCTGAAAATGCAAATAAACTTCTCCTGGTTTACATATATGTCAAAGCAGTAAATTAAGCAGTCTAGAAGGAAAACTGATGCTTTTTATTAAGCAAAATATAGCTGAAAAAAAAGAAGCAAGCCTCTGTATAAGGTTTGTCTCCTGCATCGGTGGACCATCATGATTCCAATGACACAGTTAACTCACAGCGTCCAGTTGCTTTGTTGCTTGGGTAGCCTGTCAGAGGAAAAGATTCATTTCCAGTAAATATCATTTTTTGTGCAAAGTCAAGGGTTTTTTTACTGGTTGTCAAGGCTCTAGACCTGGCAACAACACAAACCTAGGACTCAATGTGCAAGCCATTATCTTCTTTCTAAGGTGGTGTTTCAGGTGAGTGAGTGATCTATACCACCCCAGCTTTGGTGATTAGTCTTGATAGACTGAGGGACAAAATATGCCCAATATACTAGAGTTTGGATTCTGAATCTCAACCAAGTTATTACTGATATGACTTCCAAAATCAGTGATGTAATTAGATCCATTGCAAACTGTTGATAACTGATTGATATCTACTAAGCCAGCATTTGGCGTTTCTTTCTTCCACCTTCAATGCTACATTATTTGTTTTGTTCCTGGAATGGAGAACACATTAAACAAAAGGCCCTGTGCCGACTCTTCTTGATGCCACATATATGTGATGGAACAGAAAAAAATCCCTTTTTTTTCCTCTTAAGTGTCTCTGCAATACCTTGGGGATCTGATTAATAACTGAATGTGCTAGGTAGTAGCCAACTAAAATTTAATAGTGATAAACATTTAGCGTGTCCTCTTTAAAATCATTAGGACCTATTCAGTTCGCTTTTGAAACCATTTGAGTCTCCTGCAAGTATGTTTTATAGTTCTAAAGATGCTCTGTGGTGACTTTGTCAGTCATTCTCAGGTTGCTACAGAAAGACTTTTTGTAATATCAGCAGGAATCAATAAAATGGGGAGACACAGAAACATCCTGTAATCGTTATGCAGCAATCATTTCTTTCCAGCTTCCATAAACTGGGAAGCAGCACTTTGTCCCAGTCTCTGCGCTGCTGTTCCTCCTAAAAAAATGCTATGTGCTGTCTTCTTCATCACCAGGATATAGCAGCAGGGCCCCATACAGCTTGGGGCTATATCTCGGGAGTGTGCAGGCTCGCATACTTTCTTCTGCTTTCTCTCATTTTAACTGTATCTATTCTGAGTCTAAACAACTCAGCTGTTGTTATTTTCTGGATATGTTCTATATGTGTGCGGGTGTTTATATTGTGAATTCTAAAAAAAAACGTTATCTGGAGACAAATAGGGAAATTACATGAGAAGCAAAATTAAAATTACTTTTCCAGGTGCCAGCACAAGTTACAAGTCACCCATATGAATTCATTTGTAATTTATTTTTAGTTAAACTTCCCCAAAACATTGCAAAACTATTTTTTACCCAGTACAATGATTGTATTGTTTTTAATTGCATGTATTTCTTCAAATTTTTTAAAGACAGCTATTTTTATCACTCAACTGCAGATCAGTAGAATAAAACCTCAGGAGTGGAAAGGTCTCTGGGATTGTGATATATTTCTGTGAAGGTTATTTCAAGCATTAATTATATAAAACAGGAAAATATTGCATGAACAAATAAGAATGGCTTTGCTGATCCCTGGGTTATGTGAACACTTCTACTGGGAATTAGAAGCTTCTTTGCCTCTTTATTTTAGACAGATTAAATGATCCAACACTTTCCTCATTCTTAATGTTGCATATAACTGAAGTGAATTAAATAGCCACTGTAGTTTAAAATAAAAAGTAACAATGATAAGGATCATGATCCAATATATGTGTTATATCCTGAAGCCATTTTTCAGCCAAAATCACTTTTCAAATGAGGATTCCCGTTAAAAAGCGCTTGGCTTGAAATGGCTGGGCTGGGCAGAAGGTGAAATAAAAGCAAGAGACATATAGCTCTGCCAACCTAAAAATACAGTTTAGTGTTAGTTTTGCCTGTTGAAAAAAATGTTTGGGTTTGAGCTATTTTAAACGTTTAAAAGAATTTAATCTAGTAGAAGTAATACTAAGGAAATCTTTGAAACAGAAGTGCAAAAAGTCAGTTTTACGAAGTTTTCACTGCTTTAGAACCTGCGTTGCTTCCTGCCATGTTTTCATTTTTTTCATTTAAAAAGGCAAATTAAGAAAATTAATGCAAACTTGCTCTGTTTGGGGTTAGTCTGCATTTTTCAGGAAGAAAGGGCCAAAAAATATTGTCCTCTACTGGCTGGGAAAAACTTGTACCACAAGGCAGTCCCTGTGGTTCCTGTGTATATGCCAGTGCAACTGTAGTAAACCCCCCTCTTTGTAATGTTCAAATCTTGGGATTTTTTTCCCCCCTTTTTGAAGAACAATGCATACATCGCTGTGTCTGTCCAAACTGTTGTCAAGGATGTGATGATTTCTCCTCTTCTTTTTTCAGTGCCAGTGCTAAGGCTGCCCCACTGAACATCAACAAAGTCTCCAACAGCTTACTGAATTTTGGGCGAAAGCTCATTGCTCCAGCTATGGCTTCAGGCGGGGCTGTGGGTGCTCCTGCTGGCGGGAGCAGCTTTCCTCCCCCTGCCATGCCCATCAGAAGCGCAGTGGAAACCCCCCAGCACCACCACCACCACCACCACCAGCAGCACCAGCAGGCACAGCAGCAGAGGATGATGAAGTCGGAGAGCATGCCAGTTCAGCTGGGCAAAGGTAAAGGTGAAACCTGGGGCAGTGCCGCGACAGAGGGAATCTTTACCCTACACCTTCGGGACTGAAGAAAGTCTTTTTATTGAATTTGTATCCACGGGTACCTATTTGGAGGACACAGAAAAGCAGGATTTTGTTAAGCAGGACGTCTATGCTAAGTACAATGGCAGGTTTGCAATATAATACAGAATTAGATGTTATCTTAAGAATGTACAAATACTATAGGAAGTTTTGAGCCTTTAAAAAAGTATTAACCAGAAAATTACATCAGACATATCAACAAACTACATCATTACCATAAACATTAGCCAATTAATTTTTCAGTCTTTTAAATGCAACATATTTTTAACTGTAAGACTAATTTCATATAGTTTTTTTCAGTCTATTGGCACAAATCCCATGCATAACAATATTAGCTAAATGCAAGTGAAGGAAGTTAGATCAATTACAGAGTAATTCTTAATAAATGAGATCTTATTCCCTTTGGAATGTGTGAAGCTTATTTGAGAAGTTACTTGAACAATAGCACGTATTTGCCGTTTAATAATTTGTGATGGCCCTCTGCACTTTCTCTGTTTGGTAAATACTGCTTCTTTTTCTTGAGCCTTGTTTTTTGTATTTCTCAAGGACAGTTTATTCAAACAACAAAGTCACAACTCAGCTTCTGGGGTTGTTTCCTATACTCTGCCAGGTGTGTTACTGCTTTTCATCTCCAGACAGCCTACAGCAGTGTGTTCTTTGCAAGGAGCATGCAGAGTGCTACGGCATATTCTGCTTCTAGAAATTCATCCTAAATAGTGGTTATAAGCTTGAGGGCTGCTGCTGGTTGCCTGGAACTATTAGGTAGGATTGCATCATATTTTTCACTATACTTGAAAGTGTAAGAGAAGGGAAATAACACTTTGTAGCTGAAGTTGGTGTTCTTTCCTGTGGCACCCATATGGGCCAAAGTTAGTCCTTTTGTGATGCATCCCATCCCCAGCAGACACAGAGGGAGCAGAATTGAAAGGTACCACCGTCCTCTTGAAGCAGGGAGATGCAGGCACTTCTGTGAGGGCCAGTGCAGCTGCTTGGCAAAATCCAGATAGGCAGCTTCTCTCAGAATCGTAGAACAATCTCAGAAAATGCTCCAGCAAGGGTTTTACAGTCCCTGACACTGCAAACGTGAAACTGAAATGCAGTAAATCCTTGATGCAAGTAGTGTTCATTACAGTGGAAGTAAAAGAATCAGAATAAAAAGTTGTGGTTTGGTTGTAGTTAGGTACAAAACTTGCACATATTTCTGTATCAACAGGAATATGGAGATTGGGTAAAGTATTAAGAAATGAAGCCAATTAATGATGTAGGGCACAAAGAATTTTCATGGTAAGAGGAAATAAAACGCTGCAACACTCCAGTACCTGCAGCTCCTCTCACCCTATTTCTGCTTATCCATGTTTGATGCAACACCTGTGGTGGATACAGGCCAAAAAGACCCTTTTGAAGCATGATGCAGATACCTTTGTAAACAACGCTGCACCATCTCCATCACGCCTTAAAAGTGAGAATAAATTATCAACTTATGTGCAGAAGGGCAGTCTCACCACCTCAAGAAAGTGCTGTATGGCATCTCCAGTGAATGAGAGCACTCCCCACAGCTCTGAGAAGTTGCGGGTACTTCTGTCCCAGGCATTAGGATTTAGGACATATTCACACCCTGAGAAGCTCTCATTCCGCTCCTGTTTGTGCTGAAGTTTTTAAGGATCTTTTTACCTTCTGTACTGTTTGGGTTCTTTTTTTTCTAAACTCTGAATTCTGCTCTGGCTTTTGAGTATCTAAAAGCTACTCAGTGTGGTCTAACTATAAGCCTCCCAAGTTACTGACTAGCTGTCACTAATTGTCTTCTGTTCCTGTTCTTCACTGTGTTTTCAGCTCCCCTCAATGTCCTGGAGCTTGGTGATTTAGCTAATGTAGGCAGAGGCACAGATTTAGGATATAAATGGATAGATATTTGCACTTGCAATTGATCTAACGCTCACAGATGTCCAACTGAGGTTAGACAGTATAACAGACTGAAGTGCTGTAAATTTGGTAGGCATCAAATCAGTAAAGGCAGTTACCCATTTTTCTCATATCTTATTAGTCCTTTCAGGTTTTGAATGCTTGAGTATTGCTGGTAATTTAAATTAATATATAGAAGGTTATATATTTGAAGAGATTAAAATTATTGCCTGATCTACTTTTTTATTAAGTGTGAAGAAGTCCTTGCAGGGCTGGCAAAATGATCCTATCCCAGCTTTAACAGCTCTGCTTGGGCAGTTACCACTCATAAACTAGCAACAGTGACAGGTGTCATTCGTGCTGCCACCTCCAGGGGTAGCTTGTGCTGTGCTCTAGATGAGGGATGGTTGATTTACATAATTGATAGTAATTACTTCTCACTCCGAAGTTTTGGTGCTTGCTGAATTTCTTTAAGAAAAAAAAAAACATATAATTTAGGTAATGTCAGTGGAAAAATCATATAATTTAAATAATGCAAAAAGAAGAACAGTGGACTAATATTTTTTAAAAAAAAAACAACAACAACAAAAACCCAACCATAATTGCAAGCCTCTAATTCCAGATGAGTCTTGAACATCACAAATCACAGTTGAACAAAGTATCCAGACACCTAATTGGAAATTCAGTCCCTGCTAATAATATATTAATCCCATTCAGCCTGTCCTCAGCACAGAAGATTGGGTATCATTACTGATTACTTATGCAAGGTGGCCTGCTAATAGAAAAGGGATTAAAATATTCTCTTGATCCTACACAACAAGGGAATTCATGGACACGTAGGTTAAATTCAAATCTTGAGTTCTTTGGTCTGTCAGTTCATTGTCTTGAAAGACAAAAGTATTGATAATAAAAAAGTCTGGAAAAAAAAGCAGAATTGTTGCCCTTTGCATTCCACTGGATTCTTGAGTGTTCAGAAACTGGATACTCTTTGATTACCAAACAGCAGCGTGTTGCCAGAAAAAAAGCATTTCTCTTTCACTTCTTCCCTGATAGTGCCAGGTACAGTTTTTCTTCTAGGTCCTTTCAGGCTGAATCCCAAAAGGATTTTGATTTGAATGCTACTTTATCACAAGGACATATTAGAGGACCAGTTTGAAGACGAAGTTCTGCCAAAACTGTGATCAGCTATTTAAAGAGTTTCTAGGCTACTGTTTGTTTTTATGAGTTTATAGTTCTGCGCTATTTGCTGTTACACGAACAGAATTTCCACAGTCACCGAATATGCCCTAAAGAAATTATCTCCATATTTAGAATTATTTATGAACTATGTCTAGAAAATGAGTACACTTTCTCAGCAGGAAAAAGAAGTTGTCCTTCCTGATAGAAGAATTGAATAAGAATTAAAGTAATAAACCACTGATTAACAAATGCGCTTTTTTTCTTTTTTAAAAAATATGCATGTTCTTAGCTAATTATGAATTTTTTTTGATAGAATATGATGCTCTCAAACTAGCAGTGTAAGTGTAAAGTACCAGAAAGAAATGGCTTTGATTGTTTTAGTTAAGATTTTGGTGTAAATCAATCTCTTAAAAACACTGCTTTTTTGCATGTGTCTGAATGGGGTATATAATGAACTGATTATTAAAACTCCCCATTTCTTTTCACCTCCTCTTACACCGCTCTCTTACGATATCGTATATGTTCAGAGCAGGTCTTCCCATGAAAAAACAACCCCGAAGTGGCAGTTTTTTCTGTCAGTGGATGGCATTTGTTGGGGAAACCTCCTAACGCTGTTGTTTGTCCCCAGGCGAGGCGGGTGCGGGCGGCGATGCGGGGCTGCCGGGCCCTGCGCAGCATCCCCCGCAGCATCCCCCGCAGCATCCCCCGGCCCTCCCAGGTACTACCGACCTGCCTCCAGCACCACCCGCCGGCTCCACAGCCACCCACCCCCGCGGGTTTTTCCATGCGTGGCGTCTTCCATTCACTGCCATTGTCCATCCACCGAGTGGCACTGTTGTGTAGAGAGAAAAAAAAGCAGCTTCATTTCATCACTCCCTGAGTGTGCTGTGTGGGGCCCTTCAGCTCTGTTCACTGTGTGCCAGCGTCCGTCTTCGTTAAAAACGTGTATTTGCCTTGCACTCTGGAGTCCATTTCACACTTTGTCATGTGGGGCAATTGGACCATCAATGTCTCTTTTAGCTGCGTTACTTCCCAGTTGTCATATTTGAGGCAGGTATTTACTGTGAGGGTGGTGAGACACTGGAACAGGTTGCCCACGGAAGTTGTGGATGCCCCATCCCTGGAAGTGTTCAAGGCCAGGCTGGATGGGGCTTTGAGCAACCTGGTCTGGTGGAGGTGTCCCTGCCCATGGCAGGGGCGTTGGAACTCGATGACCTTTAAGGTTCCTTCAAACTCTAACCCTTCTATAATGCTGTGATTTTGAGCTGAACATCTGATTTAATGTGCTTGGCTGAAGAGGAGCTTACCTGCCTCAGCCTGAAATAATAAGCATAGGGATCTCTGTGATGAGATGGTTTGAATAAATTTTAAAAGTGCTGGAAGCCTTTGTTCCAGTTCCAGTGTAGAAGAAAAAGGGAAACTAATTTATCTGAAGTTTAAAAGTTTTATAAAACTCGTATCATTCTTTTTGCAAATTTTAATACTCTACATCCTGACTATGGCAAATACAGAGTAATAGATGAGCAGATCTGAGTGGTTTTGAATTATGGATCATGCCTTACTTCTGTTCTTCTTGGTGTCTCTGTCCTTGCTCTCCTTATAACTATGAAAGCTATTCTTTTCCTCTGTAGGAGTGAGCCATCATTTTTGTATGCCTTTTGTGCATGTCTTCTCTGACTTTTCCTATATTTTAGTAGAGGCCTCAAAAGTTAATGATTATCTCCCCTATAACTTAAATTAAAGTTAGTCAGACCTGTAGTTTGCTTTTCTTTTACCTATAATTCTCCACTCTTATCATCATCTTTTACTTAATTGTAAATCCCTATTATAGATCCCATTACAATTAAACTTTCCTCCTTCTTTTCAAGACATTTCATGTCTCCACCCTCTGCCCTGTCAGCAATACCAACAGTTCAGTCCCTTTTCCCGCTGCCACATCCCTGTGTTTTCCAAAGGGTTTTGAGGCAGAGCATTTGTCACCCTGGGTCAGCCCCAATATCGTTAGCAACAGGCAAGTCATGAGCCAGTTAGAAGCCAGCACAGGGAGGTAACGCTGCTCCTTTTTGCCTCAGAAGGGGATGCATGAAATCCTGTGCACCAATATCGTGAACTATTTGTGCATTTTCGGGGACCCACATATATATATTTTTGAGACATCCTATGCAGTAGTGCATTCGGAGTACTGCTTATGTCAGGGATCCTTAGCCATTTCTTCTGTGTGCCTCATAAACATTTATTTGATTTCCGTGCTTGTGTTTTCTTCAGCCTGCTTCATATAGGCTTTAGGACCTTCTGGTACACGCTTAGATAGTCAAGAGATTAGTTTTCTCTAATCTTCTTTTAAGGAGGCGTAATGTATTTATCTGAGATTGATAGAATGAGCAGAGGAAAATGAAAGTTTTGATTCAGTGATGTTCTCAGATTGCCGATTAAGCTGCTAAAGAAGAAGGAGATGAGTTTGGTTAGCTATTAACTGTACTTTATTGCATCACTTTATACATTTTTATTGTACATGGAGGGTAAGAGTTCTGGTTGGTTGGGGGATTTTTTTGCTATTTTGTTTTGAGGAATTAGAAAATTAGAAACTTTCTCAAATTACCTTCTTGTTGAGCTATTGAGTGAGGAGAATGTGCCATACTGCTAACTAAGAAAAATGCGGAATCAGTGGGACACACAACAGGGAAGATACAAATGGCATGTTGTGTAATCCTCCCAAGAGCCTGAAGTTTCTGCCCTGGTGCCACGGTGTTATTTCCAGAGGTAAGTGAGGGCTGTTAATGCCTCAGAAATCAGTTGTCGTGGTTTGGGCTGGACTGGCCACTCAAACAAACCAGGACATCAGTGCACACATAATACACCTGAAAGACATCGAAAGCATCATGGTGACTTCAGTTAAATGTTCTTGCTACGGCTTCACTAAACTTAGAACCATAGTATCATAGAAGAGTTTGGGTTGGAAAGGACCTCTAAAGGTCATCTAGTCCAACCCCACCCTGCAATGAGGGACATCTTGAACTAGATCAGGTTACTCAGAGCCCCATCCAACCTGACCTTGAATTTTTCCAGGAATGGGGCATCTCCTACCTCCCTGGGCAACCTGTTCCAGTGTTTCACCACCCTCATTGTAAAAAATTTCTTCATTTCATCTAGTCTAAATCTACCCCCTTTTAGTTTAAAGCCATTACCCCTTGTCCTATCACAGCAGGCCCTACTAAACTTCTGTGTTAGGAAGAAGAAATTCTGGGTTGGAAAAATTATAGGTGGCTTTTTTGTTTCATTAGGGAAAACATGTATGATTGGTGTGAATTGTCTTTCAGCTTTCTTATTTACAGTTGTAAAAATGATGACTCCTCTGGAAATTGGAAAAACCTGTTACAATCCAAGAACTCTGCTTTATGACTTGCAACACATTGTAATTATTTATAAGTGCTATTCTTTCTGTCTTGCTCTTTTCTTAATCACGTCCCCGAATAATCCGTGTCACCGTGCTGTTCACAGGGTTGGAGTCAGAGTAAAAATTTAGTGTTTCCTGATGATAATTTTCTCAGATTTGTTTATTCATGCAGAAGGATCGGGTGCATCCTAAACTTTCTTCTTACTTAGGTATAAAACACACAGCAATAGTATTTTTGTCACTTCTGGTTTACTGCATCTCTATCTTAGTTTTTTTACATCTTGTATTGGTTACATTTTTCATCTTCATTATATTTTATAGTCCATAAGAACCAGATTAGTCAAAGCTCTTGGTGTTCCCTTTTAGGACAGTTGTGTTGATCTGTCCTCAAAATCCCAGCTAAATGTATTTCTTCTCTTCTTTGGTTATGCAAGTAGTTGCCTATTCCATTCCTCTAAAGTGTGATACATCTTTTGAAGTGTGGCTGGTTAGTAAGCAAAGTGGTGGCCATAGGATAGTTCTCTGTCTTTTCAATTTCCTATTATATTTTGGACTTTTTTTTCCTTAAAGCTGAAAGACAGAATGTAGAAAAAAAATCTTTGCAAATCTTTTTTACATCACTTTACCAAGCTGTATTATTTCATGGGCATGGGTTCCTCAAATATATTTTAAACATCCCTCTCTCAATGTTATCTATGAAATTTTACCACTTAATCTGTTTATTTGGAGGTGGAGTGAGTTAAGTGCAGGCCATGCAGTGCAGGAATATGTGAAAAACATACATTGCTCCTTGTTTAAAGTTTTTGTTTGTTTTTGTAACCTTGATCCTATGTGCAAGAAATCTTCTTTTTATTAGGATGCGAAAGAGCCCATTTAGTTTGATTTATACAAAATAAAATATTTTTTCATTGTACTTTACTCTGTCCACGAAATAGATTTTTTTATGTTTAGCATTTATATTTGCTGCTCTGGCTTAGCTGTGTGAATTTCTTTTATAAATGCTTTAATGCTAAAATATGTAATTTCATCTGTTCCAAAACTATTTTTAAGTTTTACCTACTGTAAAACCACACTTCCATTGTAAGTTACTTCTATGAAATGCATGAAAAGTCTCCTTCTTACATAAAGGCAACTGTAAGGATAATGGTGTTGCCAAGTGACATGATTTTATCCTAAAATTAGAAATCTTCTAAAACTTCCTTGTAAGTTAATTATTTCTGCTGTTTGCCATGCACTGTTTTCTCCTTTTCTATTTCTAGAATTATTTACAGAATTGGAAATTCATGTTCATGTAATTAATGCACATCCCATTTCTCTGTAAAATGTGAAGGCAACAGTTAAGTGAGATCTTACAGCCTCCATCTCCTGCACTTTAAGGAAGCTGTTCAGATAAAGTGGTAGGTGATAAGTGACTAGAGAAGGGCTGGGAAGAAACAGAAAAATGCAGTTGAATGAAGTTGGTGGGAAGGGAAGAACATGTAAAGGGAAAAGTTGGAATGAGGAAGTCACAGAAGCAGAAAAGACAATGTGGAGGGATCTGAAGAAAAGGAGGCAGACAGAGGAAGATCCACAGGACTATGAGATGCAGGACATAAAATGTAGGAGAGTCATGGGAGAGAAGAGCAAAATAGGAAGGAGAGAATGAAGGAGAAAGTGGGAAGCAGTCTATATGCCATCATTCTTGATACTAGAGATGGTAGCATGAAAAGCACACCAAAACCAAAAGAAAGCAAAAAGGTAGAAGATGAACAGACTCATCAGAATAGCTGACAAAACAAGAAAAGGGAAGAATTCTAGAGTGTTAGTGCTGTATTACTTTTTTTCAGAATGGAAAATTCTAGAATTGCATTGGGTCACTCTGGATTGACTTCCTCATACACATAATAGAAAGGGTTTTTTAAAATAGCTTCTGTCCTAATGCAACATTTTCTTAATGAAAGTTAATTAAAAGTGACATATTAATTGGGATTTTTTTCTTCTGGAGCTAATTGAAATAAAATTTTAAGTTAAATATTTTAAAACACTTTGTGGGCCTCAACTGGAAGAAATGGTCCTTATCAAAGCCTGCCTAACTCCCTACAATGTCATGGTGAAACAGCGCAGGCATCTACCCAGATGTCTTCACTATGGCAGTGGACAACACTAGATTCTTTTGAAAAGCTGCATGGAATGACAGTATGTCACTACTGAGTAAACTTCATTGAAATGTTTGTTAGGTGGAGGTGGCCTTAAGATTTGAAGCATGAGAAATTACATTCTTTCTTGAACTTAAGTTAGTTTTTTCCTGTTGTAACTCCAGCTATTGTCATCTAGACGTTCAATGCCCAACCCGTTCTTGGAGTCAGACGTTCTTGTTCTTAGCTTTCTTTGTCAAGTTATTTCTTCAGAAAAAAAGGATTTCCTTTGCAATATTAAAGACATCAGATGTTTTCTTTATTATGGGATAGTACTTTTGCTCATTATGCTGCACAGGGAAGAGAAGGTCCTCAGTCTATGGATATAATAGGGTATATATACTGAGATGGTATTTACATGTATATATATATTGTTTAGCATATATATATATACACACTAGATAGTGTGTTTGTGTATATATCTATATATACACTAAGATTTTGTATTTTTCTCTCATACAAAAATTATGTTCCGTGTATGTCAAAATAGTCCTTCAATCTCAGTGCATGCTGACACTTCAACATTTCATTCTGTGTTGAGCTATCTGTGAATCTCAGTGAATGTCAATTAAGACAAGGAAGTATTTACAGGGAAAATAAACTGCCTGTTGATTAATGCTTTTGTTATTTTATACTTGCTTTACAGGCCAAAGTTCAAAAAACATCAGTACATCTCCAAGCATAGAGAGCTTGTCTGGAGGACGTGAATTTACAGGATCTCCACCTTTGTCTGCATCAAAAAAGGATTCCTTTTTCAGTACGATCTCCCGTTCCCGTTCTCAAAGCAAAACTATGAGCAGAAAAGAATCGGTGAGTTATTTAACTTTTTTAACTACTTTAATGTCACACTGCATTACTTGTTAGAGGCAATCATTCTCCCAGACATTAAGCGCTTGCACTTGGAAATGTTTCCCTAAGCACACATTAATGGAAAAAGCAGAAATAAGCTATTTCAACTGTTTCTGTTGAGTAACATCTTCATTATGGCTTCCATTCCATAACCCTACCTGAAATGAAACTCTGAAAGCCTATTGCCTCTGAGAAAGAGAAGTCCTGTGAGTTTATTTCACTTCTGGTGTAGTTCTGAAGTCAATAAACAGTTCAGTGGGAAGCACAAATGCTCAGCAGATCCAAACATGTCCATCTGTTGTCCCTGAAATTCCTTAATACATCAGGGGTTTCCAGTGTCTGTAGCATCTGTAGTCTGCAGTCACAGTTCTATTCTTGCACAGAGCTGACCTTCCACTTGGCCACAAGAAACTATTTTTTAAACAGATTGTTTTCATCCAAGAAAATCAACTCGTATCATGGATGTATTCCAAAGAAATTTTCATCCAGTCAAAGGTATTTTAGGAGCACTGCTTTGGTAAACCTCATGTGCCATGGAGCAGGAGGATTCTTCTTTATTTTATATACACGTTTCCCATTGGCTTTCTGCTCATTAGTAACCAGCTACATAGTAGATGGAAAAAGTTATATTTTTTCTAAGGGGCAGGCATAGGGGTTCTCTCTAGTCCATTTTCACAAATCTATGCTCATATAAGTTCCTATTGATTTCAGTAAGTAGGAATTGTAATAGCAGTATTTCTATATTACAGTGTTCTTCAGATGTTCAGAGGTAAATAGTATGCAAAAGTTTAATCAGAACATCTCAGCATTTTTGTCGTTAAGCAGCAGGATCTTTATCAAGTCACATCATATTTTTAATTTGGTATTTAAAATGTTCTAGCAGAATGCACAACTTTGTTTAGCTTTTGTCCACTGAAAGAGAGGATTTAAATCCACATGCTTTAATGTTGCCTAAAGAAAAGCTGTGTTTTGTGGTTAGTCAACAAGAAGCTATAATTTTAGTTTGTGTCCATTTGAGACATATTGAATTGAATTTAAAGCAAAAGCGACAACTTAATATCTCCCGGCTTGTCTTCATGAGTTGAAGAAAAATAAATATACTGATACTGAACTTTTCTTTTTCTTTAGTTTAACAAGGTCTGAATCCAGCTTTTGTTTGCAGCTATTTTCCAGGCCAGAACGTGTGGGTTTTGCACTAGTAGTGTTTAAGAATAATTCCTCATTAGTTCTCTAATTGGAGACATAGAGGACTTTTCCATTATAATATTCCTACTTAGTTAGAACCATTAATGATTAACATGTTTTTCAGGTAAATAATTTCCAAAATTTCTGGTATTTTATTGATGTTTTTTTCAAGGATTTTGGAGAAGGATGTACTCATTGGAACAGATTTGTAGTCCTTATGATTATTTTCAGTAGATTGGTAATCATGATAAACTAAGCAGAGCATAAATTTTCAAAAGAATTCTTTGAACTGTGATATATACTTTATATTATACCATTTTATGATTAAACAGCTAGAAAAGGTTTTAGGCTACCAAAATATATTTCCTTATGTTCAGTTTTTGACTGAGTTTTATTAGAAGGGAAAGGAATTTGTAGCAGCTCAAAGAGGATAAGGTTTGTTTAAATCTGTTCTCTATTGCTCAGGATGATGTTTGGGGTTTGTTTTCGTGTAAATTTCATGGTACCTGGTTTTCCATGTAGAGAAGAAAACCATGAAATCTGGTCTCATAGTTGCTTCATTTACAGCTGTTTTCTGGAGGTAAAAGATGATCTGAAAACATAATGGGTTCACGTCTTTGTTTCATTTATAAATCTGAACTGGTCTGCATTTATATATTTGTCTCTAATGATTATACAGATTATGTTGTTAAGTATTGGGGAAAGTACCTTTGTTGGAACATGGCTGTGCATCAATCACTTTATAAAAAGATGCTTTTAAAAGCAAGTCATTCTTGGTGTAGCAGGTGAAAGACAATCCATTTCCCCTTCATCTTTGTACTTATAATTAATGCCCTTCCCCAGCAAAGTGGAAATGGAATACATACATAAAAATGTGTCCTTCAACATGGAATTAAAAAAGTGGTTTTCACAGACCAGAGGACATTACTGTAACATTATCATGGCATGAACAGGAATGTCGTCAGCACAGATCGCACCTGGAGTACTGTATCCAGTTCCGGGCTCCCTGGTACATGACAGATGTGGACATACTGGAGAGAGTCCAGCGAAGGGCCACAAAAATGATGAAAGGACTGTGGCATCTCTCCTGTGAGGAAAGGCTGAGAGAACTGGGACTGTTCAGCCTGGAGAAGAGAAGGCTTGGGGGAATCTTGTCAATGTGTATAAATACCTGAAAGAGGGATGCCAACAGGATAGAGCCAGGCTTTTTTCAGTGGTTCCCAGTGACAGGACCAGAGACAATGGGCACACACTGAACCACAACAGGTTCCCTCTGAACGTTAGGAAAGACTTTATTACTGGGGGGATGACTGAGCACTGGCACATGTTGCCCAAGGAGGTTGTGGAGTCTCCATCCTTGTAGATATTCAAAAGCTATCTGACTTGAGCAGAGGGTTGGACAAGACGAGCTTCAGATGTCCCTTCCAACCTCAACTACTCTGTGGTTCTGTGACAGGTTAAACTGGAATGCAATTTGTCTAAATTCTTTCTTTCCTAAAGCCCATCCAAGAAGTTGGACTTTCTGTGGTTGATTTGTGATCAAAATTGGTACTTAACTAGATTCATTGCCTCCTGGAATAGGATGTGTCCACTTCTCATATTAAGGACTTCTTAAAGGTAGTAACATTTGCATTATATCTTCTAGGCCTTTTTTTCCTCTCAAATGCAAAGATCAATGAAATTACTTTTTTACTGCCATTGTCAGAAACAGGTGTCCCCTCTTTTATTTAGTTAAGGAAGTGAATCTACAGCCTCACAGATTAATGCACAATATCGGATCATTTTGGCAACCCTTGGCAGCCTGATGTTTTTCATGTTACCACTGAGTGGCACTCAGCTCTATGTTAACATGAGGCCCACCAAATGTGTTTGAAGGTCTGTTTTGCGCTCAGCAGTGAGATGGTTCCCTATCCCCTTATACCGTTTGAGGCTTTCTGAAAGTAGTAACTTAGGTTGCAGTTTCTGGAGCTGTTTTCCTATAAACAAGGGCAGGAATTTTTAACATATAATGTGCTGTAGTGCCCATTATCTT
>JAHREE010000259.1:6787191-6847209 GCA_033628505.1 Tringa tobata | reverse complement strand
CCAGAGGACATTACTGTAACATTATCATGGCATGAACAGGAATGTCGTCAGCACAGATCGCACCTGGAGTACTGTATCCAGTTCCGGGCTCCCTGGTACATGACAGATGTGGACATACTGGAGAGAGTCCAGCGAAGGGCCACAAAAATGATGAAAGGACTGTGGCATCTCTCCTGTGAGGAAAGGCTGAGAGAACTGGGACTGTTCAGCCTGGAGAAGAGAAGGCTTGGGGGAATCTTGTCAATGTGTATAAATACCTGAAAGAGGGATGCCAACAGGACAGAGCCAGGCTTTTTTCAGTGGTTCCCAGTGACAGGACCAGAGGCAATGGGCACACACTGAACCACAACAGGTTCCCTCTGAACATTAGGAAAGACTTTATTACTGGGGGGATGACTGAGCACTGGCACATGTTGCCCAAGGAGGTTGTGGAGTCTCCATCCTTGTAGATATTCAAAAGCTATCTGACTTGAGCAGAGGGTTGGACAAGATGAGCTTCAGATGTCCCTTCCAACCTCAACTATTCTGTGGTTCTGTGACAGGTTAAACTGGAATGCAACTTGTCTAAATTCTTTCTTTCCTAAAGCCCATCCAAGAAGTTGGACTTTCTGTGGTTGATTTGTGATCAAAATTGGTACTTAACTAGATTCATTGCCTCCTGGAATAGGATGTGTCCACTTCTCATATTAAGGACTTCTTAAGGTAGTAACATTTGCATTATATTTAGTCTTCTAGGTCTTTTTTTCCTCTCAAATGCAAAGATCAATGAAATTACTTTTTTACTGCCATTTACTGTCATTTACTGTCAGAAACAGGTGTCCCCTCTTTTATTTAGTTAAGGAAGTGAATCTACAGCCTCACAGATTAATGCACAGTATCGGATCATTTTGGCAACCCTTGGCAGCCTGATGTTTTTCATGTTACCACTGAGTGGCACTCAGCTATATGTTAACATGAGGCCCACCAAATGTGTTTGAAGGTCTGTTTTGCGCTCAGCAGTGAGATGGTTCCCTATCCCCTCATACCGTTTGAGGCTTTCTGAAAGTAGTAACTTAGGTTGCAGTTTCTGGAGCTGTTTTCCTATAAACAAGGGCAGGAATTTTTAACATATAATGTGCTGTAGTGCCCATTATCTTCTGTCTGGGTCACTCATGCTGGAATAAAGTCCTAGAAAATTTCCTCTTGCAGCCTGCCTGCTGCCCTCTCCTTTTCAGCAGAGTTGGGAAATTGAGTGCATTTGTGGTCCATTTATTTCTCATTATGTTTCATTTTCATCTTCAGTAACTGTTAAGGACAGTCTACCCCTCTTTTTGGCAAATAGCAAAGCTGCCTAGATGTTGATTGTGGAAAATATGGTTGACTGATCTCAGTTTTTGGCAGAGTATTCCGTAAATTGCTTTCAGCCATAGAGAGGTGCCAGAGAGGGAAGTTTGAGTCTGACAATATAAATATTTTTTTAATATATTTTTTAAACTTTCAATAAAAAAACACAGGAGAAAAATGGTTTTGACTGAAAATAAAGTTTTGATTTGGAGAAATTATGTATTTTAATAAAAGGTTTCAAGTTAAGAAAAATCAAATTATCCATTTGGAAGATATGTTAGTTAAAAAATTCCCAAGAAGGAAACATTTCTAAGGCAGATCTGGATCTCTACTAAAATAATTTACAAACATGGTCAGTCAGAATCCTCATTTCTTATAAAAAAAAAATCGGGAACAAAAGTGTCATGCCTCATGCTGGTTTTGATTGCACAGACTTTTTAATTAAATCCAATTTGACAACATATGCTATTTTCCCCACAAGCAGGTAGAAACAACTGGTACTCTCTGTGATTTACATAGCTAGTCTGACTGATTTGAAGTTAGATATGAGTACCCCTACAGGTTAGAAAATTGATGAATGCCATTATTTTCAATTAAATAGGTACCTGCTCTACTGATTTAGTTAAGCATACAAGCTTGACAGTTTTGCTCGAGTAGAAGTGGTATACAAAAATCAGAGATAATAAAATACCGACTAGACAACTACACAAAATAAAAAAATGTGTGCAGAAATTCCTTTGAAGAAGAGCAGGTCTTTTATGCGTGGTACACATCTTGGAGGATTTGTTTTTTATTCCCATGTATCTTTTCCCTGAGCATTATTTTTAAGATTTCTTTAAGAGTTTTTAAGCAAACTATTTGTCAGTCCATACTTAGCAATGCCAAACATTCATTTGGAAATTCAGATGCTATGATGAAATGTCCTTTTTTAGTTAAGCATCATAAAATTAGCCCAGAATAAGTTAGCGTCTGTGTACAACAGCCAATTGTCTGATCAGTAGTTTGAATTTGTTAGGCCTAAAGGTAGAGACATGATGATTGTTCTCAGTGTCATTAAGTTTAATGAACTTCAGTTCCTTAACCTTTAGCTGCAGTTAATACTGTGGGGCATTTGTCTTTCTTATTTTGATGTGATAGACCTGAAAAATGCAAGTTACTTAGTACTTCAGTGCTTGTCTGATTTTAGGGATAGATGAAAAGAATATTAAGCCTGAGATGCTGCCAGGTCACGTGAACAGAGTTTGTAGAAAAACCTCTGAGATATTTTGGAAGTGTGATTCTTTTCTCAGTTGCCTTCCTCAGGCTCCTGCAACATGCTGTGACTCAAATGAAAGAGCTGAAAACAGTACAAGGAAAAATAAGCTGCCTTTTAGAGTTTTTTATTAGAAATACTTGGAAGTTTCATATAATTTAGTAAAATGACAGCTGTATTCATGAGTGGCAGCTTTGAATCCTATTGCTCTTTATCTTTTTTGGAGTGATTCATTTCAGGGAAAAGAAACTGTACAGTGATAAAAACAAGAAGTTAATTGCTTAGAAAAAAAGATGAATAAAAACCCAAGTGGCTCTGCAGTGCTTTTTCTGTCATATTATGAGCAATAAACATGTATACAGAACAGATCTGTGGGGCCATTTGGAAGATTTTAAAAATGTCAGTGTAAACTGTTGTCTTTCTCTGGTACAAGAGATTCAGATACGTGCAGCTGAATTATACTTGCCACTAACTTCAGTACAGAAGCAAATTAGAATGATGATGTTTGTAAGAAGGCAGTAAGAACTTTTAAAATTATTGGACAGGCATTTAAAACTGTCAGAGAGAATTTAAAAAATGCCAAAATCATGAATGAATGAGACTGTCAGCAATGATGTTTACAAAAGAATCAAAGCGATTTAGAAACCAAGAAGCGTGATCCTTGACAGCAATCGTGTTACCAGCAGCAGGTACAGGACTTGCTCTGGGCATCCTCTTTCCATACATTAATCATGAAGTTAATGTTTCAGTATCCCAGTGGCAAGGCAAGATACATCTGAGGATCGATACTGGTGGTTTGAGCTGCCCTTTTTCTCCTTTTCAGTGGAAATCTCATCCCTTCATTCTGCTCTTTTCAGATAACACCACAAAATTACTGTCCATTTCTGTGAAGAGCTGAGAGACCTGTAGTGAACTCTCAACAAAAACATGCACATGGATGAGAAACATCTCTCTAAATCAGGCTATTGTTTTAGTTGGAGGGGTTTTTTTGAGCAGAAAGGGTTTCTGTGTTTGGGAGATTTTTTTCCCACTGAAATAAATTGTAGGTATGTGTTTAATAGCTTTATTCTTAAGTTTTTCTGTGTTTGGTTAAATCAAATCATTCCCTATAAAAAAAACAAAACTCGTGTTTCTTTTCTTTTAACAATGTAGTATAGTGTATATTTACATCTCTGCATAATCACTATACTTAAGTTTTACCCTCCTTAAACTCTGAACAATGTAATCAGAGATTCTAAAAAGCCTAAATAATAAGATGCTGCTCTGGTCTGTGTCCTCAGTCATGTTAGGAATCATATCAAAGGTCAGATACATCCAGCCTGAATAGAGAAGGGATTAGTGAAATGTTTTTGCAACTGATGCTTAAAAAAAATTAAACTGAATATGAGTTTAAAAAAGGATATACTTTGAAAGTCATTCATAAAGGACCGTGTGTATGTTGAGCTGTCTGTATATTAAAATGCTTATTCAGGCAGCAAAATTAAGAAGCATAATTACATAAATGCATCACACCTGACCAACCATTTCAATAACATTTAACCAAATACTTTAGTAATATAATATTCAAGCATGGAGAATAACTTTATTCATTGCAGAATATATATATATTAATCATTCCATATACGTATCCATATGCATTCAGGAATACTTACTGCATTGTTTCTGAGAGCTCTAAAATCAAAGTGGTGGGGGTTTTTCCTCTGTTCACATTTCTCTTACATTTGCTGTATTGGGCACTTATGCAGTCTTAAAGGCCAGCAATGTGTGTACCAGAGAGGCAGAAAGCCAGTCAGACGCAATACTGAAATATAATGGAGGAAGTGGGATTTTCATTTGGCTATGTGCTTATTTATAGCTATTTCCAAAATACTTACAGTCATATCATCCAAAATAATATCTCAGTTTTATGATTTATGAAGAAATATTCCAATGTGATTAAGTCAACAATGTCAACAGAAGCACTAAGAGAAATCTTTTATCACCATTTCGGTTCAAAGGGAAAATATCTATTACCTACAGCTCTTTCTGTTCTTATCTGTTCCCTTACCAAGTGAAATACTACCGATTTTCTCAGTTGTTCAGTGCCTAGTCATCCACAATCAGCTATGCAAAATGTTTTGCATTCCATAGATCTTCCAACTTGTCATAGGTTTTGGTTTCAAACTGTGTGTCGGTAGTCCCACACAGCAGTGCCATCAGAAGGACTTGTGCAGGCAGCAGGTATATACGTCCCCCTTGTCTTGTGTCTACTTTATTTGTCTATAGGCAAGGGCTTTCTCCGGTATTTATGTTTATCCTTCTTCATCTTCCTGCTAAGGAAAGATTGTCTGGTCATTCGAGTGGTGTATTTTTAAGAGGAAAATGTACCTGGGTTAGATGAAAACCAGTCCTGCTCTTGTCCAATAGCACAGTTGCTGGTTTCTAGCTCTGTGAAAGTGGGACTGGTGCACCTGGAAGCTGTTCCAGTAATAGGTTTGACAGTGGGAGCTGCTTTGGAAAGCATCCAAGCCCATGGTCCTTTGCCACTAATGTCTCCAGGCAAGGTGGGACGTGGCAAACTAAGCAGATTCCAACAGCATGACACTGGCAAATTGACTTTGAACTGTTTAAGATGGAAATTCAACAGCAGGACCTGGTGTTTAGAAGCTGTGAGCTAGAGTTTCAACTATTTTCAGGATTTTAATTGAAATGAAATGGATCTGTCAGCAGGCTAGGGAGATTCTCTGAGACTCCATCTTTCACTTTCTTCCAAATGTCACTGTACATAAATATTTTTAGCTTTGTTTTAGGAGACAATAAATCAAATAAAAAGATAATTATACATCAACACAATGAAAAAGATATTTTGCCTCGAAGTCACTCATCTTCTTAGAGATTATAAACAAATATTGATTATAGTGTTATTTTTTTTCCCTTGCTGCCCTTATAAAACTAGAGGGCAAGGAGGAGGAATAGAGAGTTATTCTAGTTTGGAAGAAGAAGAGCAATAGCTGACCATGAATTCTTACTTCTTATATTTCAGAAAAGCTACAGATACATAATGTATTAAAATACACACATACATATATTTCACCCATCTTCAAATTTAAGAAGAATAAGAAGAACAGGTTTTCTTGCATTTAGAAAGTGTGGGTCTCCTTGAACAATGCTAAATTTAGAGTGTCAGAAATTTGAATGTTGGAAGAGAGAGTTCCTGGGTCATTGGCTATTCTGAATCAGAGTTACAACCCTTTCATTTTTGTTGGGGTTTTTTTGCTGTTTTGGGAGGTAGGGGTGTTAAGTACACAGAGGCTGAAATTTTTATTCATATAATCCTTTACCAATAATCTGTTGGTTCTGTTTACATGTGCCTAACATGGGAAAGCATGTGTGATGCCATCCCTTTCTGTGTTGTTACTGAAAGCACACAGAGGAAGTCAGGATTGTACTAACGCCCAAAAATATGTGCTTTGCAGGTGAATGCCTTCTAGCATTTTAATTTATTGGCAAATTCATTTTGGTCTTATCCTGGTTGAACATTTTTATCTATATTATAAAATTCCTTTCTTGTTTTTGATACTTGTTTTCAATCAAAGCCCTCCAAACCAAATTTATTATTTTTTTTTTTTTTAGCGTTGGTACATAACCCGATTTAGCTTGGCTCCTAGGAGTCACAATGAATATTTTGTTGACCTTTTTTTCATCTTCATTTTATTTTCTTATTTTTCTTAGTCCCATTCCTCCACCCCTTTCAGAGGGTCGTCATGGGCATATGCTTACTAAGATTATGCAGTGGCAGTTCTGTTTCAGGTTTTAAAATAGGTAATTATTCTTCTGAATTTACTTCCTTGAGCAGAAGGGGATGCATTGTGCCCTGAAATGTTTTATCTTTGACAGCACTGCCTTTTGAACCTAGACTTCTAGGATTACATTTTTACCTAATTCATTTGTCCTGACTCTGATGTCCCCTGCAGTATTTTGAGACAGTACTACCAGAGAACAGAATTTCTGTGTTGGAAACCAACAGGTCAAAGTAATAATAAGACAGAGGAGAAAAGGGCGAAAAAGAAAAGTATGCTTCCATAGGTTTTGTGTTCCCCTTATCCTTGTTTAAGGTGGATCGCTGCACTACTTCATTAATCTGACAGAGAACCTGTTTGTGCTTTAAGGGTTCTGATCTAGGAAAGCATTGAAGTACGTACGTAACTATCAGCAAGTATGATGTCCTATTTGCTACTCTGAGCAACTATGCCTACTAGCACTACACACTGAAATTAATAGAGAGTTTAAATAGAAGACAGACATTCCTACTTAAACTACCTTATATTATCCTGGGATTATAGTAGCAGTCTGAGTTAAAATGGTGTAAAATAAAAATATCACTCAAGTTTACTGTGCGTGCAGACCAAAGGAACAAAATATATGTTTGTAGGATTTATCTGAAGATAATTTGCTTAAAATGTTCAACATTGATAAAAGGATATTCAGAATAATAAAAAAAATGTGAAGACCGCAAACCACAAGTAAGGTGTATTTGGAAATATATTAAGCATGGAGATACATCAGCTAGCACAGGGACACAGAAATATTGGCAGGTAATGTTTCAGCACAGGAAATCAGTACATAACCTCTACTTTTGTAGGTATTAATACCTGAAGGCAGTATCTAAACTCCTTTGTGTCCTCCCAGGGTAGTATCTTCATATCAGAAATAATTCAAATTTGTTCAAACACTTCACAAGTAGTAAAATTCTCAGTGTAAAAGTGACAATATATATTCCGTCCCTGACTCTGGTATGCTTGGTGAATATACATCTAATCATTTTATAACCCCTTTCCTGTAGAAGAAACTTTTTTTAAACATCTGCAAAGCAAATGCCATATGAAAACTCCCCTAAAAATTCCACCTTTCCATTGACAACAGTTTGGTTGCTAACATGCTGAAGCCATGTCTATAAGACTGACTAATATAGCCATATTGTTTCCATGTCCTCCCCATATGTGTGTCTGCAGCCATCTGTTTTCTCTTGGCTTACACTCTTAAGTCCTTTAGAGAAGCGGGTTTTTTTTCTTTATGTTTGTACAGCACCCAGCAGAGCGAGGTCTTGGTTCTTGTGAGGGCCCAGGAGTGATACAATTAGATAAGTCAAATTAATAAATTAAATAAATTAAATTTTTGTTTTAAATTCCACGGTATGTAATTCATCGTTCAAAACAGTGGTTTACGATTTAAATGTCAGCATATGCTGTAGGCTATCCTGTGGCTGGCATAGATCATAAAAAACTTATGGGGGTGTCAGGCAACATTCAGCTGTCAGAGGTTCAAGATTAAAAGGTTAAGTCTTATATTTAATTGACAGATTAAAAAATGAAAACTAAATGAATTCTCACAAAATAGAAACAATAACCATGGCTTTTTACTCTGGGGAAATTTGCATAAAATTAAATGTGAAGGCAATTTATGCCGTACGTCTGAATCTTGTTTGACATGTAAAATGCCAACAATATCCGAAAGGTGTACTCTATGTGTATATTTTATGAATAAGCACTTAAGTACTGGTAAGAGCCTTAGCAAGTCCCTGGCTTCAGGATTTCCCTGCATCAATCTAATTTTTCCCATTATTTTCCTCTAAATGTTTCAAGATCTCATCAGAATTATTTTCTAATTTACCCTGCCAATGTGCCAAGAGCTCAGGGGATGTTTCCTTCGGGGTCTTACTGGGAATACTGAAAGAATTGAAATTGTGGCTGGGCAAATTAAAACAGGGAGAGTCCTAGAGCTATTAACTACCAAAAAAAACCAACCCACCTCTAGTTCAAGAAATCCCTGATCTACAAGTCTGTGTAACCTGGGAGAGTATTCTGTGCAACACCATTACATGTTTACATCATGACATACATTTTCCTTACACTTTACCCAACCCATCATTGACCGGCATCAGACATGATGCCAGGAAGACTAGGCTGTACCTCCAATGCATTTCTGTCACTTTTTTGTGTTATGGTTTTAATTGCAGCATTATTGCTAAAACACCTTAAATACCTTTAAATACTCTTCTCTTTGAAAGTAGTTTTTTTTCTGCTGCGCTTAATTCTTGGTAGTGCTGCCAAGTTAATTCATATTCAGAAGGATTCCGCTTTAAGATGAATGGAGTTCTGCTGTTCTGAGTGTTCATCAATGAAGTGCTTGGACATGCATTGTTGTAAGCTTTTGGCAACAGAGTTTACTCTTCCTTGAGTTTCTACATGAGTAAAACAGACAAAAATACAATTTTTCTTTCATTTCCTGAACAATAAGACTGAAAACTAAATGTTAATATGAAAGAAAGACAGTACAGTCCTGATTTTGTGCATTCATATTTCCTGTTTTCCAGCCCTTATACTTCTGTGTTAAGCTACCTGTCATGTATTTGGGAGAAAACTTGTTTAAACTGATAAAAACAAGGTTGAGAAAGAGTGGCTTCTGCCAAAACTTTATTTCTTTAGACCTTGGCTTGTGTAGGGTGCTAAATTCCAGTGCCCTTACCCATGTCCGCAAACCTTACTGCAGCTTGTAAAGTGATGAGCTGTAAAAGGATAGAATTACAATGTCAAAACTGTAAAACTTTCTGTAATGTGTTCTTGAAGCTGCTGACCACTTTCAGTTAGTCACAGCTGTTTTTCTGAAACAGTAAAATTTGATGAAAAATGGAGTATGGTAGAGGCATTGCTGATCTCATTGTGAGCTCAGGAGAGAAGGAAGGATATAAAAAATTTATTTCCATGGCTGTCTTTGTAAAGGTGAGAAGATAGATGAAAGGAAAGGTGACAAAAAGGGAAGAGCAAATTTTGGACAAATGGAGAGCACCAAACCTGCATGGAATGGGAAAAAAATAGCAAAGAAATGGCAAATAATTAATCATAAAGGAATCAGCTTTCATGGCTAAAGAAAAAAGGAAATGTAACAATGTAAGCAAAGTTCTAGATGTGGATAAGAAGAAAGACAAATATGAGAAACATAAATCTAAGTCGAGTCTTTTTTGCAAATTCAGAATTGCAACAACAAGGAAACTAGTTGGAGATGTGTATATGGAGGTATTCAAATAGAGTCTTGCTTTGACTGGAAACATAAATACTAGCCTGCTTTACATTGGTAGTGAAATGTAAGTCAATGTTGCATCACAAATAATCTGCTTCCTTTTCATTCTCATATTCAATTCAAGATGTTACTTATCATCTGTAAGGCTCTACATCATCTGAAATGTTGAAGGCGTGGAAAAGTTTTACCAGGATGCTTGGGCTAAATTTTCAGGAAGTATTAGTAAGTTGCTTTTCTGCAAGATTGCATCATTAAATGTGCACATCTTGGTCTCCCTTGTCTAATGCAGTGATTCCTTTGTTTGATTTGCTGCTTGATTTGTTTTTCTTCCTTATAATGCAGTTCCCAAAATTAGAAAATGTTGAGCTTATAGGCTTTATAGGACATGTTCTTTGGTAGATGACATTGATTTTTTATTTTGGTTAGTTTAAATGATTGATTTTTATTTTGTGGTCAACTGGTTAACCTTTGAGATCAGCAGCTGAATGAGTTTGAATCACTGTTCACATGTTTCTGTTACTGTGTGTGTCAGATCAGCTGAAAGGACAGTTTCTCAAGGAGGCGTAAACCATAATGTTTTTCTCTTGACTTAAGTTTGGTTTGTTCAAAGAATTTATAAGTCTGTGGTCATGTGTAAGAGGGGTCAGAACAGCTGAAAGGACGGTTTCTCAAGGAAGCGTAAACCATAATGTTTTTCTCTTGACTTACATTTGGTCTGTTCAAAGAATTTATGTCTGTGGTCATGTGTAAGAGGGATCAAATCAGTTCTGCTATTGGTACACAAAATCAAAATGGTATCCAGGGTACTCAGTGTCTCTGTACAGTGAAACACAAAAATTGGCTCTTAGAGAAAAGAACAGAGAATACTCTCTGGACAAGAATCAAGAGCATCTGCATAATGCTGGCCATAAATCAGTTGTTTCATCTATTACTGCTAAAGAATATTACTTTAGAATACTGAAAGAAAATGATGTTTTCTTCTGAGGAGCTTTGTGATTTTGCTACTTTACAAAACATTAAAACATCCATAATTTGCAGAACAATTTTAAAAAGATACTGTGAAAAGATTAGTCTTAGAAATGTTGGTTAGAAGTGACCCCTTCTGAAACTGCTACTTGAAGCAGCTAACATTGGATCAGGTCAGTGATTTGAATAGAAACTTCTATGAGTAACCTCTTCCAGAGCTGCACTGCTCTTCTAATGAAGAATATTTTCCTAATGGCCAATTTGAACCTTCTGAGGGACAATTTTTTGGCCATGATCCACCCTATACTATCTGCCACTGCTGAGAAGAGTTTGATTACATCATCTTTGTATCTCCACGTAGTTGCAGGCTCCCAGCAGATTCCCCTTAGCTTCATCATCACCAAAATAAAGAAGCTCCCTCAGCCTGTCCTCTAGACCTGTAACCATCACAGTAAGCCTGCACTGGACCCTCTCCAGTTTCTCAACATCCTTCTTGAAATGGAGTCCAAAATAGTATTCAAGGTGATGGGCTCACAAGCACTGAGTAGAGGCGGATAGTAACTTTCCTGGATCTGCTGACCACATTCCTCCTGTACGTAGCCCAGCGCACTGTTTAAACTATTCATAATGAGAGCACTTTGTTAGTTCATATTCAGCTCAGCACCCACTGTAGCCTCCAGATCATTTTCATCAGGCCTGACAATAGCAAGTTCCTCCCTTGCCTGTATTGGTGCATTGTTTTTTTTTCTCCTCAACTGCAGAATTTCGCACTTATTGAAGTTTCAAAAACAGAAACCTTCAAAAGGTTTCTTTTGCCTGGGCTTCCAGCGTCTCAGGTTGTTTCTGAATTGAAGTTCTACCAGTCAGCACAGCAGCCACATCTCCCGATTTCACATCATCTGAAAACCTACTGAGCGTACATTCTCTCTCCTCATATGAGCTGTTGAAGATGCTGAACAATACCTTCATAGCAGTTCGCTGGTTACCATGCTCATTTCCAACCACCCAACTGGACATCAAGCCATTGACTCTTTGAGCTTGCAGTCTGACCAATTTTCGGGCCACATACAATCCTTTAATTCAGTCCTTACTTCCTTTTAATATAAATGATAATGCTTTTGAAGATAAGTGTCAAAAGCATAACAAAGTAAAAATATATTGTGTTCACTCCTCTCCCTTCATCTGCATGGCTAGTCATTTCATCATAGTGGGCAACCAGATTGGTAAGGCATGATTTGCTCTTGGTAAATCTTTCTTTGTTGACTTTTCTTGATTATTGTCTTGTCATTTACATGTTGGAAATTGATTCCAAGAGGACATGCTCTACGGTTTTTCCAAGGACTAAGGTGAGGTCAACCATCATATAATTTCTTAGATCCTCATTCTCACTTTTCTGATGATCTCTCACTTTCTGATTTTACATATGGCTGTAAAATTAACATTTCTCAGTCATCAAGGTTGTCCTGTAAAAGCAGTAATTTTTTATGGATGATAGCCAGTGATGGTGTAATCACATCATCATCTCTTTCAGCACCCATGGATGTATCCCATGTGGCCCCATTGTATTTGAACACATACTGCTTCTTCAGGTATTCACCAACCTATTGCCCCACCACCACCACCGCCCCCTTCTTAGCCATTCCTCTCCTTCCAAAACTGTACCTGCAGATGTCTGGGAGCAGACTTTGCCTAAAAAACAAGAGATAGAAATGGTATTGTGTGCTGCAGCCTTTTCTGTGTCATCTATCATTATCTTATGTCGCCCTAGTAAGCAATAGACCTAAATTTTCTTTGATCCTCCTTTTGCTGCTCATACTTGTAAAATTCCTTCTTGTTACCCTTTAATGTCCCCCATGGACATTTACCTTCAGATGGGTTTTGTCCTTCCTCATTTTGTTCCTGTGCCCAAACAATGATTGTGTGCTTGTCCTTTTTTTCCAGTCATTGTTTCCACATATGTGCTCTCCATTTCCATCTCCATATGTGCTTTTCCCATTTTAGTTCATTTAGAAGCTCCTTACTCAGCCAAGTGTACCTTCTGCATACCTTGTCCTTGTGTGCTACTTCCTCATTATTTCTGGATTAGGTCCCTGTTCAGTGACAAAGTCCTCCCCGCTAGATTAGCAAGTCTGTTCACAAAGCTGTTCTCTCTCTTTGCTATGTGGGCCTATTCTCTAAGTTGTCTTTCCTCATCAAATTGGGTGCCACAAGCAATAGTTGAAGCCCGGCTAGCACCACCAAATATAGCCATATGTGGTGTCCAGGCTTTTCCTTTTTGCCATAGGATTAAGGAGAAACACCACTGGAATTGGTGTTTCCTGTCCCCTTCATCCTTGCTTAGGAGCCCTACGGTCACTTTTGAACTGAAATGGTGTCACATCACTATGTCATTGGTATATGCATGAATAAGCAGAAATAAAGTTAGAATGTTAGGTGACCCCAAACAGTTTTTCATCAGTGCCACAAATTGATTGCCATGCAAGCAAGAAACCTCCCTAGTCAATGAGTCTTGCTGGAAGAGAGTCACCAGCCACTCACTGTCACTCATCACTTTCTCTTGGTGTGCTCTGATGTGGTGTCCAGCCTGGATTCTTCTTGGAAGGAGCTTGTTCTTCCGCTCCGCCACCTGGGCCCTGAGCAGCCCTCCTGCTGCCAGAAGTCATAAGCTTCCATAGAATCATAGAATGGTTTAGGTTGGGAGGGACCTTAAAGATCATCTAGTTCCAACTCCCCTGCTGTGGGCAGGAACACCTCCCGCTAGACCAGGTTTGTCAAAGCCTCATCCAACCTGGTCTTGAACAGGGATGGAGGGCATCCACAACTTCAATTTTCCACCATGTCTTCTTCCCACTGTGTCTCACCTTGGTTACCCCTTCCCTGTCTGTTGTATAAGCTTCTACACCTTGAAAGATCCTGTCAGTCACCAGTTTGTCACCCCTAATGCAATAAAACACACTTGCCTCTTCTTGCAGCACTTCACCTGCTGCTGTGGCAATTACAACAGAGCAAACCTCCCTCTAGGGACATCACTCTCAAGGGTCCATCCGCAGCCACAGCACTGCTGGTGACAGCAGGGGCAGGGTTTGGTTACGTCTTGTAGCAAGTCATCACCATTTGGGTGTTGTCGTCGTATGCAAACAGCACATCTGGGTCTCTCGTGTGTCAAGTGCCAAGTGAACTGTCTTGCTTATTTGCACGTCCCACTGGCAGCACTCCTTGGTGCCCTTCCTGAGGGTGCCAGATAAGTCAGGAACTCCAAGTGCGTTCACTCAGCCTCATGCAAGAGCTCCCACTTGGCAGGAAACCTCTTGCTCTGTCTCTGAGTTCCAGGCCACGGCATCCTCCTTTGTGAGTGCTGGGTCTGCTGAACGTTTCTGATCCCCTTGCTGGACCCTAACGAGGTGAAGGAACAGTGAATGTAGTTTACTCAGCAGAGGTCTCACTTGCCAAATGAAGAGGTACTGGTGTACGGTTGAAAAGGTTAGTTTCACTGCCCAAGTGAATAGAGCTGTCCAGAAGCATTTTAAAATCAATTTACTGCAGTTCTGATCCATGAATAAGAAAAAAAACAGTCTTGGAAACATGGAAATATTTATTAGCAGAAGTTAAATTTGCTTATTCACTTGAAGAAGATAAACTGAGTTTCAATTACTAGCTAATGATTTTTGAATTTGATTATGTCACTTTTATAGTAAAATACTCAAATCTTGTCACCTTTACCTATCTTACAGCTGCACTTGCAGTGCACTGGCAACTTAAAATTTATGGTAGCTTATTTCTTGCAATCACTATCTGTATGTACTAGGAAAAGGTCTTCTGCAGGGACATTGCTTGAATAGAAATAGGAATGTAAATAGGCTTGTACAGGCTGTGACAGAGTTGCAGACTTTGAAAGAGGTTAGCCTTTCAGCAAGTAAAAATTGGCAATATAAAATCAATCCCTTTAAGGCTTAAGCAGTCAAGGTACAAGATTGTGTCAAGTAAGGTAAGGGTATATTTATTTAAGGAAATAGCAAAGAAAAAATGTTTAATGTCTGTAGATTGCAAATGTGAGGAAAAAGTGTGTAGGGAAAGTGTGATATTGGCAGATCTTGCAAAATGCTACAGTTAAATTTCTTTTTATTTATCAATTGCTTTTGTATATACGCTATATTAGTGCAAAGTTTCCTTTCAATTTCTGATGGAGATTAAGATCACTTGTACCTTTAAATCATGATTGATTCGTTTTCTTTATTATTGCTGATCAGTTTTGGAATTTTTTTTCATTTGAAATGCAATTCCTACTGTAATGTTCAGCAGTCTCCATCAAACATGAGTATCAAAGAACTGCAAAACTCCTGAGAAAAACAGGAGGCTAAAAAGTTACTTTGCCTTAATCTGCTTGAATTCAATTGCATACTTAAACAAACAAAAAACTACTTAATACTGTATGTGACAAAGCTTTGAAAGAATTTTAATAAAGAAGTGGTGAACTTTCTTTGCAGAATGGTCTTCAAAGTCAAGACTGGATGCATTTGTAAACTGGCAAAGAAACTTCAAAGAGAAATTCTTAGCTGAGGCAGTTCCCAATTGCTTATGCAAGGCATGTGGCTAGATAATAATGCTTCTCCTTGGCCTTAAAATCAATAATTTAGTTTTTTAAATTCATATTTTAAACTACACTTGATGTCTATTTATTACACGTAACTTAATAAACGCTTTATAGTATGTGCGCTGAAAATAATTTTTGCCTAAATATTACATAAGGTGTTAGTAGAATTGCAGTTGGCTGGGCAGATTTTTTATACAGATAGACCATGATGTGTTACACAAATAAGTATGCCAAAATATGTGGCAGTAATGCATCCTTGAGGTATGGTCTTAGGTCTCATGAAATACATGCCTTGAAATTAAAAAAAAAATAATTCTGAGGTTTCAAAGGAATTGCTGTGGAAATTACTCTGCTAGAAATGAGAATGCTTCTCATTTGGGGAGTTTTTTCAGCCATTGCTCTGGTACTATGTTTGCACAATCAAAACCAGGTAGCAAATCTGTAAAAAAAATATGAATTGTTAACCCTTCCTGGATCAATGTAGGCAGACTTTTATTAGACTCTTTAGAAGGTAAAAGGGTAGTATTAATAAACACTGAAACATTAAAACCAAACTCTATTTCCATGAAATGACAAAAGAATTTAAAATTGTTTTGATAAATGCAGTTGGAAGGTGACTTTCTTCCTTTCCAAAATTTTCTCAAGGAACAGGAAAAGTTAGAAGATGTCTAAACTTGTCAAGGGTTAGCTTACCAATTTTACTGTGTATCATAAAAAGGTGTTTTTTAATGCTAATAACCTCTTAATTGCAGGAGGAGGAACTGGAGGCCCAGATTTCATTTCTACAGGGACAACTAAACGACTTGGAAGCCATGTGCAAATACTGTGCAAAGATGATGAACACACATCTTGGTAAGTGCAGTGCCCTGTATTAACCTGTAAATCTTTGCAAAGGCTCTTTTCATGTTTGTATTAGAACTAAAATAATATTTAAGTAGTACAGTTTATATTATTTTAGATGCTGTGAAGAAGATGGAATTGATGTACCCAGTTGTTCTATCAGATGCTGCCAACTACTGTATTTTTATGTTGTCATACTTTTAAACTTGGGAATATGATATCCACTGATGATCCTAAAAGGAAGAGTAGATGCATTTTGGCACAGATGCTCTTTGTCTGTTCCTAAAATTTCTTGTATGTAAGAGACATGCTGAAGCTTACACTCTCTAAGCCTGTCTGCAGTTCAATAGTCCCAGAATGATACTCAATGAATGCAGTCATAGTTGTATAAAATTCATACGCTTTCACTAGGTGTAGCATCTTCACAATCTATGCTGATCACCTTCAGTATGTGAAAATGTGTTACTATAGGCTGGCTAGTTTGTACTATTTTGCTCAGACCAGGAGAAACGTAGTAAGATGGAAGTCAATACATTGGGAACAGAATCAGCAAACACTCCAATTTAAAGTTCAACTTACATATTGCCAAGACAAATCAGAGAAAGTAAACAAAAAGCTTCAATCAATTCAGGTGTAAATATGCTTAGCTATGCTTTGCATTTTTAAACTGTGTTGAACTGAACTCCAAAACTTAGTATATTTAGTTATGTGAAAAAACATTGTTGTTAAGAAATCAGGGCACAACTGCAATAATTTTACAGTTTATTTATACCCTGCAACATCTAAGCAAAATAAATTAAGGTTTAATATTTCAGTGGGTAAAACTAAGTATAGGGTACCTAAGTTTGCCTAAGGTCAAAAAGATCCGATGTGAAAGCCATATTATACTTGTATTTTCATTTTCTTTTATGTGAGTGTTTTAGTAGCCACTGTTATGAGCCTAGGAAAAGCTATAAATATTGTGTTATTTGAAAGTTTGGAATCACAGCCTTCAAAAGCCGGGTATAAACCTCTAACCCCAACAGCTTTAGGTTGATGTATCGTATTGCTTCTGTGAGGGTATATGAGCAATGATGAGATAAGGGATAAATTATTACCTACTGAAATGATGGGGAAAAGATTACTGTGTCAAGAAGAAAAGCTGAAGTTTCTTTCCTTTAGGAAACAAGACAAGGAGTGTTTAGCAAGGGCATCAGTTCAAGTACAAGCATAAGCATTTTACCAGCTATGGCTCTGGGCGAGTGATCAGAGTAAGTCCAGACAAAGACACTTGAAGTAGTCTGCCTTTCGGCACTGGATCTATGAAGTGAAAACAAAAGATTTGTGATAATATGCCAGTGTCACATTCTTTATCCTAAATACATTAGAAACAAAAACATTTAGGGCCAGTAGCCTCCCAAGAGCATTGCGGAGTGGTTTGTTACCCTCGCAGGACAGGGAGAGCCATCTCCTATACAGCCTTGGCTGCAGGGGTGCACCAGGTGCATTGAGGCACCCCTGTAGCACTCTCAGAGTCTTGCAGCCTATTTCTTTTAAGTCCCACTCCCTGTAGTTCTTCACAATATTCCTGCATGTCTTGTCAACATCATGGGCTATCAACTTTGTAAATTTAGGTTACACTAATGCATTGAAATCCTATAGAGATTAACAGTTATGCACGATAAACAGAGCATAAGAGAGCCTCAGATGCCACCAACCTTCACAGCTTGTGTGCTTGTAGCAAAATGATGAGGTTGGGTATCCCCAAATCAGCCAGCAGACAGGAAAAAAGCTGCCGGGATTGTTGTTGGTCTGACCTGTGCAAAATCCCTTCTGACCTGAAACCTGTCCATCACATTCATCTCGGTGATCCGAGCAGCACATGCCAGCAGGCTGTCCGAGAAAATAGGTTCTCTATAGCATTACAGAACACCCCCTGAGGATTATCTTCAGTGTCCATCCACTGCTTGGGGCTTCAGGGAATGGCAGCAAAACAAAACTCAGACTGTTTCTGGTAATTTCTGGGGTAAGGGAAAAGTAGGGGCTTAAGGGAAAAGCAGGGGCTGCTGCTGCACCCAGTCTGATTCTTCCCCAGGTATCTCCTGCCCATGAAAATTGCTTCATTTCAGAGACCACAGAACAGATAATGATGAGTTATATCACTTCTCTTGTAATCTGTCAGGACACTAAACTTCAAGGATATTACTTCTTCCTGTGAGGCTAAATTTTTCTGACTTCATCACCCAGCTTTTGGCTCTTGTAGCGTTCTTGTTAGCAAGGTTGAAAATCCTCATTTAACTTACCTATACACAGTGATTAAAGCAATCTCTCAACACTCTTCGCTAGGTACGACGCTTTCACAATCATTTTATAGGGGTTCCTTTTAAGACTTTATCATTTTTGTGGTCTTCCTTTGAATTATTCAGGGTTTTCATACGCCTTTTGAAGTGGTTTAATCATATCAGGATATGCTGTACCAGCACTGGGCTCAGCAAAGTGATTACTTAGCAAAGGGAAGGTCATCTCTCTTATGTGGCATTCCTCTTTTTAAGCATTTTTAATGTAGTATCACATTAGTGCTCCTTGATACAATGATATGTTGAGGTGATAATCCATTATGACCTTTAAAAAGTGGTGAATCGCAGCTTTCTAAACAGAGGATTTCATCCTGTAGGTAAAATCAGGATATGTTTATTTCTGTATGTGTTCTCTGCATTTGATTATATTAAAATTCACTTCTTGCCATTTGGCTTTTTAGCTGAATACTTCAGGTGACTCTGCAGTGTACTCTGTTTTCTTCTACCACTCTAACTGCAGACTTAGCCATCATATTGATAAAAACATACTGATATGTAAAATTGGAGGACCCTTCCAGAACTAATTCCTTTAGCAAGGAGTTAGACAACATTTTAGAGAACTGTAAATCAGTCTTTAGCCTAAGGCCTGCCTTTTAAATTGTATAAAGTTTAAGATTCTTATTTAAAAAAAAAAAAAAGACCAACACTTTTTTTAGACTGAGATTTTAAACAGTTTTTTTCATACATTATTCCTCAACCAATATTCTTTTTTCCTGTATTGACTGCATTATATTTACAGGTCACTTTTTAACAAAACAGTATTAATTCAAGCCTAGAAAAATGCATATCCAGTGACTGTTCACCACATAATTATTTAATTGGCACTATAAATCAGCATGTCAAACAGTTATAGAATGTTCTTTTTGCAGCTTCCATTGAAACAATTCAGAATTTTTTGCCTGTCTTTTCTCAGGTTCTTTCCCTTACAAGGAGGATCCTGATGACAGTCAGGGACAGTTACTTCATGACAGAGATGTCATGTGTTGTAGGTCAGAAGTAATCAAAATAACAGTGAAGTCATCTATTCCATTTTGAATCCCTAGTAATTTGTAATCTATTATACCAAGTATATTTTTATAGGATATCTTTTTAGAAAATAATTTTGTTTAATTAAAAACTTGGGCAGGATTCTTCTCTTTGCCATATAATGATACCACATTTCTTTACCAAGAACATTGTATTTCTGTTGGTTTCAGCAGATATCTGCTAATACTGCATTTTCTTTGCATAGAGCATGAGGAAAGACCAGAGAGATGGAATGGAAGTTTTTATTTTGTTCATATATTCAAAGATGCTTTCACTAAATGTTTATCTCCTTCCGTAAATAAACCACACAGTGTACCAGATAGCAACAACATAATTAACTGCTTGTAATATCAAGGGATGTTACCACAGGAATGAATGATGGCTCAGAAATATTACTACTTAGCACTATGTGTAGAAATTAGAAGTAGGTTTTTGATGACAAAAACAGGGGAAAGCCATTCTCTGATCTGTGTCTTCTTCTCAGGGCTGTGCATTACTAAGAGCTTTACTTTTCTTCCCCCTCTCCTTTAACCACTGAAAAACTGCTAAGGTAGCATGTCTTTTATTGCCCCTAGGGACAAATGTTGAAATTTTTATACGTAAAATGGCCAGACAGGAAAGCCAATTTTACTTCTGTTCTCATCCTTTTTCACAAGCTTGTCATAGATTTCAAAAAAAATAAATAAATAAAATCCGGTGTTCAATTTTTCCATTAATGAAATGACGATACATCCAATCTTGTAAGCCTGTCCTGCAGCTTTGTTCGCAATATAAATACAGAATATTGCTCAACTGCTTCTGAAAAAATATAGTTTCCATAGCTATCATTGCTCCAACATGATCATAGCTACATTTTCTTGATGTTTCTTTTTCACACACACTGGCCTTTTTCAGGAAATAATATTGTCCCTGGTGCATTCTGTATTATGGTAATGCTCTTCAGCATTTTCCTTTCAGAGAGGTACTTTTCTGTTAGTGCACATAAATACCTCAAGGCTCAATGATTCAGAAAGTCGTAATATACCAGTTAAGTATTACAATATTATAACCTGTCATAACGTTATTTACTTTTTGAAGAATTTTGGTTGTTTCCTCCCTTCTTTATGTGGAAAGAAAAGCATCAAGCTAGCAAGTGCATTCAAAAGAATATTTTCCCTTGTAAATATGACTTCTGTCTGATGTCTTAGAGCAGATCATGAACAATTTGTCTAACAGATACGCACCCATACATCACTCAGAAGGCCCCACAGTATCTGCTGGAAGGCTTCTTGTCCTTCACATTTGACATGGGACTGAGTCTGAGGTGTTAGTCCAACATGAATTCTGTCTGGAAGGTGTCAAAGAGCAAATCTTCATTACATCCCAGGCTCAAGCCAACACAGTGCTGTTAAATGGCCAGTTAATGACACTTCCATCTGACATCGTCTGCTATTTTAGTGTCTTTAGGTTCTGGAACATGTCGGCACTGTCCCAGTTTTGTAGCACAGCCTCTTAACAAAAAGTAAATCAAAACCCTAGAAAAACATCAATCCTCCGTAGGCAAGTACTAATATGAGAGAATGTGAAGGATGTTTATGAGCTTGCCAGTTTTGATCCAGAGAGAAAAGTGCTGAATTTTAAAATGTCGTCTGTTTAAAAGGGACAGGAACCAATCCATCACTGTTCTCTGAGACAGAAGAACTTCTCATTTGTTTCCAAGAGAGACACAGTTTCAGACCTCCAAGTATGTGAAAGTTTACCAAATACTTACACATGTAGTACAGGAAGTCCTTTTCACAAGAGGCAATTTAAAGGAACATTGGTTCAGTATTAACTTGGATATGGGGATCTTTATATAGAAACTATTCTTTTCTGATGGGCAATTTATCAGGTTATGAAAGTAGGGAAACTAAGGTCATTCCACACTTGCTTTTGCTTAAGGGCAACTCTATGTAAATGCAGACGGTTGGTTCCCAGCTAGCTGAGATTCAGGAGCAATTTAGCTGCTTTCTCACAGCATAGAGCCTCAGCTAATAAGCCCTGCAGACTCATACCAGCTCTGCAAAGAATTAGCTCACAGGATTCTACGCAGCACCCTGGAAATATGTGCAAAGGTACCTTGTTATACACAAGAAACATAAATCTGCCTGGTTTTATTAAATTCACCTTCATACTGGTAGTGCTAAACTTGAGTCAGCTGCTAGAGAGACAGTCAGGTGGGTCTCAGAAATACATTGCTCAATATCCAGGTTTTTAAATCACTTCTTGTCTTGGAGGCAACATCACAAAAGCCTCTCGGCTCTGACCCACATCTAGTAAGTTCATGCTTAACCATACTGGCCCTGCTAGCCAAAGCAAATAAATCCTTCTCTGAGCTACCCGTACAGAGCTGGTCAGGTTGTTCTTATGGTGCATTTTCTAACGTGACTTCTGCTATCTGTAATATGTTGCTATGTCCTTCACCAGTATTCTAGTACATCTCTGCCCCTGCAGCATGGATTATGGAAAGGACAGGGGAAGATAAGTTTTCATCCCTCATTCTTCTAAACACCACCAGCATTCTGCCACTGGAATGACATGCCAGCTCTTGGCTTTCATAGGTAGCCAGTAGATAACTGGACATATTTACAAAATACCCAGAAGTTATGGCATCACAGAAACGAAAAAATGAAAGCTAGTCTTTTGGATGGGATCACAGGACATGCCCCTGCCACAGCCATCCAGCAATGAGATTCTTACACTTACACTGCCTGGCATCTCCCAGACAAATATTATTTGGAAGACTTATTAAACACATTTCAAAGCCATCTCTTTGTGTGAGTATTGCAAACACCATGAACAGGGAAGGAAAAATATAAAAATAGAGGAATAAAAACTTATAGGATATAGTTGCTAGTATAATTTTAGTTATTGTGTGCAATAGCACCTTTAAAGGCTTAATTAGACTGACTTCAACCCTCTTGTAACAGGTAATGCAATTGTTACAAGGATGCATTTCATTATAAAGATCATTTGTAGTGGGGGAGGGAGAGGAGAAAGTTGACTTAATTGCTCATTATTTAGGCTGATATATTGCCCAATATAGATCTGGATGCAGCATTTGTAAACTGTATGCAAGATAATACATTCTTGTTTTATGTATCGTGATGAGATGAAAGGTTATGACATTTGTGTAAGGATAAAATGAAATGGAAATTATTCTGCTGCTCTGAGTTGAAATGAAATAGTTTAGCATTTTTACTAAATGAGTTCTCTTATGCTTGGGACATAAATAAAATAATCCATAGTTTATAAACCCAGTGTGATTGGAAATGCCATACATAAAAAAGGCCACATCAAACACAGCCCAGTGAGTCTAAGGGGATTGCTCCTCTGGTTAAGAATAATGATGTAAAATAACCTATAAAAACAGCTTGTAGACAAAGAACTTTAACAAATTTATTAAACAGGAATGGCTACTGGGAAATAAATATTTGTTGTACAGCATGACTTTCAAACTTTCGTTTCTGGTCATGCTATATATATATATGTATATGTAGGAAGAATAAAAGTGTAATTCTTCATGCCCCATGAATTTTAACCACCTATTTGTCCCTTGAGGGTAACTCTTAAGGTGAAAAATACACAGTTCTACTGATACAGAGCTACTTTCTTTCTACAACAAATGTGCCAGTCCTGAAAGTCTGACTATGGTAGTCCCCTACAGACACTGTCATCCCAGTAGTCTGGATTAAAAGGAGATTAAAATAATCAACCTTACTCATGCCATCATTACCTAATTAACAGTTTTCCCTGCAACTTTCAGTGAATTCCTATCATAATGTTTTCTTCCATTGGCCTCTTTCTTTCTTCCATTTGTGTGGTGAACATCTCCCTGCTGCTGATGGCCACTGACAATCCACCCTTTCCTTCCCAGCATCTCTTAGCCATTGGTTTCTCTTCTGATGTTAGCTTTAGAGGAATAAAACCTTGGCAGAAGCTGAATTCTGGCATGACTGAATTATTTTCCCATTATTTCCATAAAGATCTCTGGCATTATGATAGCTGAACCTTACCACAGTCACTGGTTTGCTTATTATTCTATTCTTCAAGACCAACCTTTATTTTAAATCGTTATAGCTATGTTGTAACCAACCAGGTGAGTAGGAGCATATATGGTACATTTCTTTCACTCCTCACGCTTTGTTGAGCCTCTTGCAGTCGCCCATTGTATTCAGAATACATGGCATCCTTAGAGGAAGGGCACAGAGGTACCTGAATGAATGATCCCAGACAACTGTTTTCACTGAAGAGGACTGCAGTAGGTAGGTGGACCAGGTGACGTGGAAAAGTCCCCATCTTCAGAACAGAGCAGCAGCATGACTCAAAACTATATAGAGGCGGCAAACAGAAAATCAGAATGTTTATCAAATCTGCACAAGACATTCAAAAGTGCAGGGAAAAAAATAAGGCAGAGGAAAATGGCTTTCCTTTAATATGCATTTCTAATTATTTTTATTAATGTGACCATAACCACACTTCACAGCTTGGCTTGCCTTGCTTTTCAGTTATTTAAAGTGTATGTGTATTGGGTTTGCATGGCAAGGAGCGGCAGAGACGATGTGTGATGAACTGACCACAATCCCCATTCCCCTTTCTCCTGTGATGCTCGGGAGTAGGAGGCAGAGAAATCAGGAGTGAAGCTGAGCCCAGGAAGAAGGGAGGGGTGGGGAAAGGTGTTGATTTGGGTTTATTTCTCATTACCCTACTCTGATTTCGTTGGTAATAAATTAAACTAATTTACCCAAGTCAAGTCTGGTTTGCCTGTGACAGTAACTGGTGAGTGATCTCTCTGAGCCTTTCACTGTATTTTCTCTGCCCTGTCCAGCTGAGGAGGGGAATGATAGAGCAGCTTTGGTGGGCACCTGACATCCAGCCATGGTCAACCCACCACAAGTTGTTTCAAACCGCATATTCCTTCCAAATAAAGAGTAGTTTTTAATTTCAATGCTTTAGCTTTGCTTACTGTTGGAATGGCTGTAGGAAACATACTATTTACTGAGCAGCAGCCACAATAGTTATGTTAGTAACATGTATTAGATATATATTATCTCTTTCAGTATCAATTGTCTTCATTGATGTTCAGTTCACCTCAGAAGAGACAAAAACTACCCAAGACTTAAATCATGGGCACTCCATAAATTTAATCTGAAATAAATTGCAACATCTGTTTTTCTGAAAGGCAGCACAATTTCACCAGCTTCATAGCACAAAAAACTCAGTTTTCTAACTGAGAAATGTAAACTAACCTTTTGCATGCAGTATTTTAACCAATAATTGTCCAGTATATTGCTGTTTACACAGGCAATAGCTGTACATATTAAAATTAATATACACTCTCAATACAAGTTATTCAGTTATGGTTATCAAATATAAATTAACCAGGTAAATATTTAAGCAATTTAATGTTGGTGTATCTGGTCTAAAACATAGAAGCTGTCTGAGGAGTTATGTTACATTCTTTGACCCTCAGCTTTTCGAGAATAAAGCATGCAATGGTAGCCCTTTATAATAAAGTCTTTACAGTGGAAGAGAGCATAAAATGCAACAGGGTAAACTTATCTTACACGCAGAAATAACCAGATGCATAATGCTTGAACACTACAGGAGTTTTTCCACCCAAGTCAAACACTAAAGCTAACTGGAATGAAATAAGTTGTATACTTAATTGTTTCCATAGGTCCTCACTGTAAGCAATTAGGGTGACAGCACATTAGAAACTAATAACTGCAACAGTGTTTTTCATAAGATAAACTCTAAACAATGATCAATTAAAGAAAAATACGTGGTGATATATTCAGAAGTATTTATTAACTTGTGTTGAGATAACATAACTTTCTACTGGAGAAAATCTTGTAGAAAGCTTTAAAAACAGCTTTCACAGTTTGTTGTCATTTATTCCATATATGACATTCATCATAGAAAATCCCTTAAGAATGTTTTAAATTGAATTTCAGGCATTTATGGATGTTTGCTTTCAAAACTCTCAGTCTATTCAAAACAATGGTATTTGAGCAAATCATTTTGCTTGTAAAATCAGGAACAGTTTTAATGAGTTCAGCCATACAAGAAGTAGAAAACCTTACATTTTAGAAATCTCTACATGATCTACAACAACTGTATTTTACACAGCCATAGCAATTTTATGGTGTAATGGCCATGATCCATTGCAGTATTGTAGAATATCAGGTTGGAAGGGACCTCATGGATCATCTGGTCCAACTTTATTTGGCAAAAGCACATTCTACACAAGATGGCCCAGCATTCTGTCCAGCTGATTCTTGAAAGTGTCCAGTGATGGGGAATCCACCACCTCCCTTTCTTAAAATTCAAACTTGGAAAAGCACACTCTGATCACCTGCCATGGGAGGCACGGTGTCTGTACTCTTTTATATTCTCTTTGAAAGCACAGGATGTCTGGGAATACATTCTTGTCCTGATACACCTTGGCACTGGCACAAGGTATATGTTAAGCATGATTTGCTTATCATGCCTAAATTAGAGTTCGTAGTTAAGAGCTGCTCTTGCCTTTGAACAAGGGTTGGACAAAATGACTTCATGACCCTATAAATCTCATTTAGTGCATGTCTTCAATTCTATGCTATGATTTGATATTTGGTGGCTTTTTACCACATATTTTTCTGATATCACAAGCAATGCCACACATTAGATAGTGATAAAGTGTTGGTGCTCCACACGACACACGTATGTGAATCAGAAGTATATACTATAGAAATACATAATTTATATTAAAATAACTGTTTTAAAGAATGCAATGCTTCACAAACAATTTAACGTTTCACATTTTTAAGATCCTAAATTCTTTAACAATCAAATATTGCTAAGTGATGCTTTTAATATAATGCATGATTGTCACAATAAGAATTGCAAAAACCTAACTACTTAGTGGTGTTTCCCTCATCAGCACTTAGATCAAAAACTTTGTAGTCATTCTGTGTAGTCTTTCTAGAAAGGTCACAAACCACTGTTAAGTTCTAGATTTTATGTCCAATTTTGAGGAGAGAACATGGTTTTCTGCTCAAAGTCTGATCAAGTTCTGCTAGGAAAGAAGTATTTATTGTGAAAAGAGAGAAAAATTTATTATCAGACCAATCCATTCCTCTAACTTTCTAATGTTAGTGAAAAAGATGTCTTGTTATCACTAGTCTACTGTGCAGGGAATGTTGGAAGAATTTTCTGTAAACCCTGATTTCATAAAAACAATCATACGAAAGACTGGAATATGATGCCAGGGAGTTGACTGTGCCTTGACATTTATGGGAGCTTTGGGTATTTTTTGCATTCCTTTTTTGGAAAAATAGGGAGGTGAAGTAATACACTGAGCTCTCCCCTTGCTGCTGCCTACCTTGGCAATGAGGAGGCACTTTTGCATTCTAAGTTTGAGCTGTCTTCTCAGTAGTGGAAAACAAGAGTGAAAAAAGTAGATTTAACATAATTCTAGCACTGTGGATTGTTCGCAAATCATCGATCAGGAACTAGTAGTAAAAAGGCAGCATTCATAATAAAGCTTGCAGCTATTTCGAGTTAGCTCCCCTCAGCAGGAGTCATCTTCCTGGAAAGGCCCCAGAGAGACTGGCTTAAAATAGAAATCATTAGGAGACAGATGCACTGCAAAAAGGCAGTGGTACAGGAGAAAACAAAGAACCTAATAGAACAAGGACATTAAAGTTATTCCCGGGTTCAGTTTTCTCCACCATCTGATTTTGTGTTAGTATAAAGTTAAGTCTGTGTTGTGCCTTCATCCCACAGGGCTGTAGCTCTGCCTATCTCCCACTTCCCTGGTGGAAGGGAAGAGCTGCAGGTCTGTCTCCCAGATGGACGGACATGAAGGGATGCTTGAGAGGACCTTGTTTACAACAGACTAGTTTTCCCACTAATGCCACTACCTGTCATCATTTAATGCAGGTCTGAGTGGGTTTCTTGCAGAATATATGTTGAATGCATGCAAAATTTTCAGTGAAAGTTAGTTTACTTAATAAGCATCTAAAATAATTAGGCCAAGCATACCAGCTTTTCCACATTCAGAGAGGAAATTTGGTCTGTAAGTCCGGTAGTTTTTGAACAGCTCCTTTCCCTGGCTGCAGAACTTAGCAGTGACTGCACACACCATCATGCAATATGTAGCAGTTCAGTCATCAAAGAGCATAAGTATTTTCTAATTTTCCTGCTAGGAGCTGCTGTGGATTATTTTCCTCTTTCATCTTTGTACAGAGGATGATAGCATATCTTCAGTTTAAATTTTAGAAATTAGAGAGAGGAAATAGAAATCTTTATTTTTTTAAAACAATACTTCTGCAGTGATTTTGCTTGTGAGCTTATTTACAATTTGGGATAACTGTAAGAGCAAGAAATTAAAAGTACATTTCATGTTAATTCTTCAGCTGTCTCAGCTATCCTGTTGCTACCCAAATCACTATGAGATCCATTGTTTTTCTAATTTTGTAGAAAAGACAAACATAAATGCAATTATCTACATATTGTTCCTCTAGTCATAGTTGGCTTTAAAGTATATCAGGGCAGTTGCTCACAGTCTCACTAAGCAAATAGTTATTGATTTACTGGTCTAGTATCTATCAAACTTAAATGAATCTGTTCACTTGACAATAACTACACAAAATTAATTCTAACAAACTATATAAAAGGCATCCCTTAGGTTGTGAGTCTTCTTTGAGGGCAGCCATAATAGGGGGTAATATTGCTGACTTCTGAAGAGAACAACTGATTTTACAGCTCCAGTATTTGTGAGGCTTGGTCTAAGGTACAGTTAGGGTATGACAGTTCATTTTGTGAGACTTTGTGAGGTTTGTGCTATGGTGAAACAAATACAGAATCATGTAAAGTCTGGGATCTCCTGCATCTCACAGCACTGCTCTCACCATGAGGTGACAGGTTGCAAAATTCACCTTTTCTTTTCCTCTGGTGAGAACTTTACTGAAACAAATATTTTGTTTCTCTGCAGAAAGCATTTCACATCAGCTAAATGAAATCTTGCTGAAGGGGGGGAAGAAAGTAGCAGAAATATTTGACCTTAGCCTTAGTTTCCTAAGTACCATAGCATTTTGTTAACTTTTGAATGACAACAACTATCCCAATAAGATATTTATGGCATAGACTCAAACTGGATTTGGTTTTGAATAATGTAGAATTCACATAATCAATTTTTTTGATTCATTGTATCAGTTTGTTTTACAGGTTGGAAGGTGTTTTCAGTTCCAAACTGATATCTGCATTTCAGAAAGATATGTGTGTTATTTTATAAAATTATGTTAATTAAGCTGTGAGGTACTGATGTAGAGCATCAGATAAGGAAAAAAATCAATATATGGCCACTTCATTTATATACACAAAACATTCCTCTCAAAATATATAATAATATTTCCTATGAAGGAGCAACAATTAAATACTTGATGTAAAAGTCCTTCATTGTTTTGCTATTTATTCTGTAAACACGAAATTTACGCCAAATTGCTCAATGCTTTTACTTGAAACTTCATATTGTGTCAAAGTTGGCAGTGTCATCATATTTGTCCTTGTCAGCATGATCTGTGTCAACAGTTTTGGCTTTTCACTCATTTGGGCCCTGACCATGTAGGATGTTTTTAAAAATAAACAAATGCAATGCAGGTATGGATAAACGGGACAAAGCTCTAATTGTGAGACACCTGGGATACAGGTATTCATGAGCAGCAAAGTGTTGTTCCAAAATGAGTGTCACTGAAGGATTTGGGCTCAGCTTTGTGTCTGTAGAACAGGACTGGCACAAAAGAGTATCCTGTCATTTTCATTTGACAGATACAATCTCATTCTGTAAATCTGTCACTAGGAATCATTGCTGTTTTCTTAAAGAATTGAGGAGGAAGGGAGGAGCTAGGAGGCTGGAGAAGGACCTGGCGTAGTCTAAAGATTCTGCAGAGCTTTTGGAACCTTGCCTGGGATTTCCCTGACACAGGGAGGACCACCACCAGCTCTGATGCATTAGCCGGCCTCCAGCCCAGGCTTCTGCAAACACCATATACCAGAGTATTGAAATGCATCCTTGGAGGACAACACTATAGGTACAGAAGGCAAGAGTCTTCCGCAGTGATGGAACTGCACTGCTCTTTCTGTCAAATAAGTTTTGCTCAGCCCTGTGTCTTTTACCTAAAAGAAGGGATTGGAGAAGGAATGAAATTTTCAATATTTTTGTAAAAGGATTCTATTATTTGCAGCCACCACGGGATCAAGATGAAGATGGCTTCCCTCCTACCCTAACCCTTTATGTGAGCTGTAGCAGATTCTTGTAAATGGTCTTGAGTGCTTTCTGAAACATTTGCAGGTTCAATGATGCATACGACTCTGTCAGCCACAGAGGCCAGTGTTTTCTTCTAGGGGCCAGTAGTAGCCCGAGTCCATTGATACACTGGGGCAGTAGAAGTTCTGCAGCAGCACAGTGTTGCTGGAGGCCTCCTGGCAGCAGTGCCAGGCTTGGGCTGGCTTCACCTCCACAGCTAATAAGGTTGTCAGCCTCTAGGCCTGTGTGTGAAATTGTGTTTACAGGTCACAGGATTTTGTTTTGAGAGCATGTCAGCAGCATTATTTAGGGAATTTTCTCTCTTGACTTTTTTCTTTTGATGTTGCAGGAAATATTCAGGAAGTCATATTACAAGAACATTTGGAAAAGGAAGATGAAATCCTGGTTTCCTTGGCTGGTTTGAAGCAGGTATAATTATTGCTTAACTTAACCTTCTTGTATCCTTCTGTGCTATTAATCCTTTCTTTTTGTATACTGCTGTGTTGTCTCGTTGTAGCTGTTTTACTAATACCAATGCATCAAGCATTGCGGCATATTTTTATTTGAAAAGGTAAAACTCAGCTATAAAGAGTTCAAATGACTTGCATGGTATTTACTCCCTGAAAAGTTCTGGATGCCTCAAACCAGAACTGAGGCAGTGCAACACCAAGTTCTGGACTTAAGCCACACCATCATTTTTCTTAATGCAAAATGTACACGCTAGGCAATAATCATGCCTATGTCCCCATTATTTAAATGTAACAACACTTGAATGTCATTGAATTAAAAGAAAAAATACTACGTACATAAAACGAGAACGCTGCTGAGCGTCTGTAACTCTGATTATACTGTCCTCTGCTCCCTCGTTTTTATGAGGAATGATGTGACATGTTAAACTTGTAACAAGGCAGGGAATAATTTTAACAGTTTCATTCTCTTTAAATTTCTTGGATAATTGTTTTCCAAACTCTGATATAACCACATTTCACTGATATTTATGTCTTTAACCAATATAGGTCTGAATATTGACTTACTTCCTGTGTCTTCAAAGATAATATTTTGGGGAAATGGTGTATGAAAGCATGCTTCACGAAGCTTTAGAATATTTAGAATTCCTCCAAATCTCTAACCTACATTCTTTCCCCTCCCATTCAACAACAGATCAAAGATATCCTGAAAGGTTCTCTGCGTTTCAACCAGAGCCAGCTGGAAGCTGAAGAAAATGAGCAAATCACGATAGCCGATGATCATTACTGTTCCAACAGTCAGAACAAGGGGACTAGTGATGCCCTAAAGGGACCTGTTATGACAAAGCAACAGTTCATCTCAGGACAACAGGTAAGATAAAAATATCTCAAACAGGTCATTGATGCATTAGTCTGATATTTTTTGGAGACTTCCTTTAGCGTGTCCAGGCATCACATGGGAACAGCATTGCTGGTGCATATGGAACCATGGTTAAAAGTGTCTCTCTAGCTACTGCCCTACTCCCATCAATTATTTTTACTATAGCGCTATGCTCCACACACAGATATTTAAGTCAAAGTGTTATGCAGTGTTTGGGGGAATTCATCTTTCAGTTTGTTGAATCACCAAATCACAGATTAATTTCTTACAAAAAGATGTAAAAACTGGAGGTAAATGTTCCCAAATCAAATGTTCCCATATGAATGTTCTCATTGTCCTTGTCCTCTAGAATGCCATTATGTAAGAACTGATTATCTGCATTGCAGTGTATCCATGGCCAGTGCCAAAAAGGAAATAGTGAAGAGGTTGGTTTTACCTTCTACTCCATTGTATTGACTTTCTCCTTGAATCAGTAAACAATATTTGTCTTTCATGTTAAAAGGTCCCTTTCTGTCTAAGACTCAGTGTGACTCAAATGTGCTCTTAAAAACAATACTTTTGTATAGGCATATTTCTGTATCATTTTCAGTATTAGAGTTCTAAAGTTAAGTCTGACACACTTGTAAATCCAGTGGCAGCACTGTCACCTCGGAGCCTAACTGAGTCTGCAATCAGTTTACTCTTGACAAGTTTACTTAGCAACTAGAGGAAATATTTATTGATTTTCAAATAATGACACAGGGTTGTTGCGATTTATCACAACAATCGCCTTGACTCAGAACATTCTATGATAAAAATCATTTTAATAGTATTTCAGTATTAGAAGCAATTCTGAGATTTTTATTATTTTATTTTTTTTTACTTAGTAATGGCAGGTTCAAAGAGGAAAGCTTTGCTAGAAAGCTTTCATTCCTTGTTTAGCTGTTGTCATTACAATCACTACTTTCTGCCATAATAAAGCCATAGGTTAAACTGATGTAGTATATTGGAGTGCAAGACCTATTTTTGCCCTCTGTCTCTTAGCATTTTCAACAAACTACCTTTTATTTTCTTGCCAAAATGGTAAATAGTTCTTTTTTGGTAATTTTTACTTAGATTTATTATAGAAATATACAAGATTATATATAAGACATATCTTATAAGATAACAGCATGCTGTCTGAGTGTGTGCAAGCCCTGCTTGTGCTGGAGAAGCCCTTAAGCAGATGCTCGTCTAACACAGATGCTTGCTGTGTCACCAAGCAGAGGCTCTGGGATGTCACACTTTCAGTACTGGGGGTGAGGCAGGTGGAGCTCGCTCTGCGCAGGTTTCTTTCCAGTGGAAATTTGCAGAACGATGTGTAACGAGGCCTCACCCCAGTCTGTGGTCAAAGCATACATCCAGCCGCAGGAGCTGAGAGGTGTCCGTGGGTCCCAAGGTTCTCGTGTACTCCATGAGGCTGTTAGTAAGCCAGCTACGAGCAACATGAGTCGAGGTTGTACAAGCTGAGCAGCTGCGTAGCGTTAATGAGGCTTCAGCGCTGCATCCAAATGTGGACTACATTTGGAGGTGCAGTACATTCATACAGATTAGCCTCCTCTCCTCTTATCTTCTGGAAGTTCCAATTATGCTAACGAGCAGCAGCCCTTGCAACAGAAAGATGAATAAAAGATTAGGGTTAGAAACGGCACTCCAGGAGGACTGGTGGTATCCTGATGGTCTGCCCTGTTTCCAAGCCCATCGTCTTTAACCATGGTGTCTAAAATCAAACAAAGAGAGGAGAGCTTTGGACCCCTTTTAATAAAACACAGCAAAATAAAACTGCTGAATGTAGTGGGCTGTGACATTCGACTGTTAATTGATGGGGTCAATTGTTGGCCCAAACTGGGCCACAGCCCAGGCTTTTAGCTCTGATGAAGAAAATGGGCTGCACGGATGCCCTGGGTCAAGCCAGGAGTACTTACTGAGAGCTGCAAGGGGATTAAAAATTCCAACCACTTCTAGACCATTTAATGCATTTCTTGCTAAATAAATTTTACTGTGTTTACATTTTCTGTGACTTTGGTAATGCATGTAATTCTGTTTGATGTGACTTATACTGTAGAGATGTTTCTCTGGTGGAATTATAGGGATATTTTCTAGGACAGCTGGAAAAGTTACAGGTGTAGCTATCGTGTAATTGGGATTAAAATCTGGTCTTTTGTGCTTGGTTGTTATGTAAGTGTGAATTATTTATCATCTTTAATTTTTTTTAAAAAGTGCTCTTCCTCTTTTTTTTCCTCAAAATCCCTTTCTGAGAAGTGAAGATAAGGATACAGCCCTTCTTTGGAAAGGAAAGCTGCAAAATTAAAAATGCAAAAAAATTAAGATAAAGGCTGAAAGAAGTAGAGCATTTTTTTGGAATGTTTGGCTTTGGTAGCAGCATGCAGTTGACAAACAGAAGGCTTCTGTTGCTAAATAATGAATGATAATTAACACATTATCTTGCCTTTATGTCTGTTCAAAGAAGGAGGCAAAATGAGCTGCTGTTCTTCTAAGCTTTCTTGAATTGTATCCTTACAGTTAGTTTTAACTCATTCACAGTATGAAGGCAATTGAAATAAGCCTGGTCCTAGTAGCTGATATTCATCAGGAAAAAATGTTTGGAGAAGCCATATGGCAACGGGCGCAAGGTTGTTAACTTTCAAAGCTACTGGAAGTATAATTCTGTCATTTTTCATTTATTCAGTAGTGGCAGCAGATGGGAGAAAACATGGTTCACGTCAGCATGAGTTTCCTGAAACAGAAACAGGCAGAAGAAGAAGGGAGGAGGTATTTTACCTCTGGAAATATCAGTACCAAAATACCAATGTATGCCAGGGATAGGCAAACATTTACAGGAGACCCTTTTATAGCATTTTGGAGTCAATGTCTGTGCTTTGCTGCTTCTCTGATATTTCAGTGAGCTGTAGGTCTCTAACTGAACCAGGAAGTGTGGGTAGAATAAAAAGTAGTGTGACAAAGCACAACACGTAACAACAAGAAACTGAGGTGAGTAGTTTCCTTTCCTTTCCCTTTATTAAAGGGCAGGATGCTTTTTTTAACTGCGTGAGAGCACATTTTTGGAAGGAGAATTTAGGAAATTGCCACACCAGCACAAAGTATTTATGATGGAGGCCCTTGATGGGGCTCACTGCCAAAAGAAGAGCATCCTTGGGGGTGCCAGTGAGGGAAATGCCCATCTTACTGGGTGAGTGTGTCACTAAGTGACATCTGTGTCGCCCTACACAACGTGGAGCCATCTCGGATGTGAGGGCTGCGAGGACTGAAACGGCGTGATCTCGATAGCTTGGAATAATAAAATGTATAATTTTGCAAAATGAGACTGTACTGCATTCCCTGAGAGCTTTTAAATAAAAACGTGGAAAGAAGCCAGGTGAATTATGCAACGGTGCTTGTTTAAAGGAACGTATATTTCTGCCGTCCAGGGTGGGGGAAAAAAGTGCTGAAATTTTGAACGTGGCATTTAGAGCTCCCAGAAGAGGTCCTGTCTGGTGGCTGCACTGGGTGCCTACAAAATCAGGGGACCACTAACACGCTGGTGGAGCAGAAGCACAGTTGTGTGCTGCTTGTGTCCTCAGCTCCCTGGAGATAGCAGCCGGTTGACTGACAGCTCATGGAGACAGCATTTCAAACAGAACAGATGAAAGCAAAAGGCTAATTAATAACAAATGGTGTCTCAGCTCAGAAGTGCTTAAATAGTGAAGTATCCCTCCTTGTAGGATAGATCTGTTTGTTTTTAACTTCATGGAAAGTGCTTGAAGCTGTTGACGTTTGAACTACACTGGTTCTGCGCAGATCAGGAAGTTTGAGATCAGTTTTGATGGCACTCAGCACAGGATAGTTGTTGATATTTCTAAAAGCAGTCTGCTTGTTTGGATATTAATTTTATTAAGCCACCTGAGGAAAATGAATTAGTGTCAAAAAATAATAGATGTAAATTTCTATCCATTTGACAACTGTGTTACATTAGAACCTTTGAAATTGGGACCAATTCTCTGGACTTAAGATTTTTTCATTTGAATGAGATAGTATTAAACCGGATTAATTACAAAGCACAATAGTATATATTATTATACCTAGATGGTCTCTAGATAACATAAAAGATCATAAATCATAAATAAGGATGTTTTAAAAATTTACTGTAAAGGCAGATATTTGGATCCTCATTCAAATACATTTTGGAAGGAAACAGGTCACAATTCCCTATTTTATTTGACCATATTTTCACATTCAGCTGATATTTATCTTGTTGTGACTTTTAACAATTTGGAACAACTACTTAAATAATATCCAAAGACTTCCAGCTCCCTCGTTTCACATTGCATTCTTAATCACTGATGGGTTTTGCTCTCCGGTAGAGTGCTGAGCTACTCTACAGTTCCCTTTCAAGAGAATTCTGCTCTATGAGTAGGAATCAGAGCAACGGATAATTGTTTTCAGCTATAATAATAAATTTGGCAAAATAAGTTTTGCTGGAGACCATAGATATCATAACTCCAAGTTGTAGCTTTCTGGTACTTGTGATGATCTCCATACTCCAATTTTATATACTGTGCTGAGGGTCTAACTTTATCTCAGTCAGTTTCTTCCTGTTGTTCTTTTTTGCTACTGCTTTTTTTTTTTTCTCTCTTTTATCCCAAAGTGAATTTACATTTTTTTTATATGGTGAAAGAGTCACAGCTGCAGAGCTTGTAGTTGACACACATGTCGACATACACATTTCCCCAGCTGCGCCTCTTCTTCTCCTTTTTCTCAGTCTCACATTAATGTAATCAAATATATTGGTTTCAATATCACACCACTTCAGGCTGCTTGTCCCCACAGGCTGCTTGGCAGGTTGCATTATTACCCTGAAAAAATCTGTGTGACAGCAACTAAGAAAGCAATCATATTCTTGTCAGAGGAACATAGCACTAGATAGGAGTTGAATGCACCTCTTGCAGAAGAAAACAAAGTGGTGTCCATTTGGGTTGCAACCAAGCTAATAGGCTGCCAGTTGTCAACGAGTGAGAAATCCCACTCTGTTGTATATTGCCTATGTGCATATAGCTCTTACTGTTGAAAAGCTGGATTTCTCCTGGATATGGCTAGTTGGAATATGAGATTGCTGGTTCGTAGGGAGTTTCCTGGTGCACTGATGTGTAGTCTTGGTCCACTACTTGGGTGCTCAGGGACATACATTTCCCAAGGTCTAACTAGACAGAAGAGGGATTCCCAGACCTTCATATTCTGGTAGAGTTAGGAAATAGTTGACACTAAGCCTAGAAGCCCTGGGAACCCTGATCTGCCAAACCTGAACTGGTGCACACTAAACCAGGTCTATATTCAGCTCAGGTTCCACAGGTCAGGGTTTTAATAGGAAAATTTCTATCAAATCATTCTCCTGACAAGCTCCAAAATGCCATTGTCCGTATAAACCAGGAAAAAATTCCTCAATACTACTTCATTAATTACAACAGAAAACTAACAGCAGTGAGAATATAATTACTGAAAGTCTTCACAACCGTAATATATGTGTTGGATGCCCAGCTGCTGTGGTCACTACAGGGATGCACTGTGATGATGAGACATGCATGACTGCTATACCAAATAATGTATTTTTAGTGTGTTAGGTTTTATGCTTTTGTAAATAACAAATGAATTATTTCATTCAAAGTTAATACCAACTTTAGTTTTTTAGTTCTTGATTTGGACATTGCTACTTTTGGATAATGATTATTCCTTTATCCCATTCCCATATCACTGACTTGCGTCACAAACCTCTTTAAGTGGTAAAACTGGTACTAACTGTGGGTCCTTTCTGTACCATTGTCTCACAGGCTACAACTGATTTGAGCACTAGTGAGAGCAAGAGTACTGATGACTATATTATGGTTTCCAAAGAAGAGGAAGGAAGTAAAAGTGCTGTCCCGGAGCCTACACAGTCCCCTCAGGTGCACAAGGAGGCAGCGGTGAAGCCAGAAGCTCCATCTCGTTCTTCTTTGGTATTCTCTGACCCACTGATGGGCTCCATTTCAGCCTCCTCCAGCAACCTGAGCTCCAGCCCTGATGATGACAGTAGTAATAATAGCAAAGATTCTGACTTTGCTATTGTCAGCCCACTGGACATCTAAAGAAACAGGTTGGGCGAGTTTGGGAGGTCAGTGGTTGCAACTCAGCTCAAATTCCTATGATTCCACAGGCTGGATAGTTCTTTGGATTAGAAGGACAGAAAATAGATAAAGGTAACCCATTTCAGCTGCCAAAAGCCTAAATTAAAAATAATTTAAAAACAAAACAAGACCCACAAATGTGCAACTTTTCAAAAAGAATAGACATCTTTTAATAACTGCCTTAAATAAAAACCCAGTAAAAACCAGTTCTAATATACAATTATTCTTAGTTATAGAGTTATCTTATTTAGGAGCTTTGTTACTATAGAATTATTGCTTTCCCAAAATATAGAATAGTATGTGCTAGATACCATAATGAATTAGGAAATGTGTAGATACTTGGCATCAGACCTGAAACAGCAAAGACAAGCTAGATTTAGTATCATCCTTTTATAAAACATTCTTGACTGGGTTTTCTGAGTAGGAGAGGGTACTGTTTCTTCAGAGACTGTGATTAGAGAAGTAGGGAATGTATATCAGAAAGATTAAAAACATCATCCTGGGAGTAAGCTTGTTCTCAATTGAGGAATCCTATTTTCTTCATTTTCATCCGGCAGTAGCCTGAGGTGTGTTGAAGGCAGAAGTTTGTGTAGTTGTTCCTCAGTGCTGTCTTAAGACGAGAATGTGGGACAAATTCCTTGAGAACGGGGACCTATACAACAGAGCCTTATTTCCTTTTGCCTACTTTTTTTCCCCTTGAGAGTTCCCAGTTCACCTCTTTCCCTCTTTATATCTGTCTACTTTTACTGCCCCTGGCATGAATTATTTTTTATTTTACTGAGACTACCACAGTTAAAACAGTAAGTGCAAGGGAAATTACAGTATTTCATAGTGTAGACCTGAGCCAGTTGAACTAAAACTAGCTTGAGTATAACTTACCAGGGAAGGGTGCAAAGTGAAATGATATGTTCATCATTAAAAGCACTTTATGTCTCATTACTATTATCCTCTATAGACTCTGTTTACATATATTCCTATACTATTTCCACATTTCTAGTCAAGAAAAACATAATGGTGCAGCAGCGTTAACCAACAGAAAGTTTCTAATTAGTTCTAGAACTTGTTCTTCTATGGAAAAGTATATTTCTTTCCCATCAGGTACATAGTACATCTAATAACAGTCTTTTCAAGTAGATAAGGGGGGATTTTTTTGTCCTCTCTGATCCCTTTAAACTCTGCTGAAATTCACAAAAAGAAACGGGTGGTGAGTGGATGCCTGCTCTTGCAGGACCTACATAGAGCAAGTTTGAGGAAGGAATGCTAGAAAGTTACTCTGTAACAGCAGCAAAAAATAATTGCATTATTTACTTTTAAGATACATATACATTATCCCATGCAACAACTTCATAATTGCATGGCAAAGCTTGTGTTTGTGTGGAGTTAAGAAATGGTAGTCATTTGCTGCTTAGTCTGTAATTGTAAATGGAGTTAAGTACCGTATTCCAAAGATGAGGTGCCATGTAGTTTGCTGGTCTTAGATTTTACAAGGTCTGTGTCAGTGACTGAATTGAAGAGATAATTGTCATGTAATTACATGGTAGCTGCCGTATCATCACATGTTCAAAAGCCACTGTGTAGTTCTTCTGAGATTATTTGTGCCTTGTAAAATGATGGAATACTAGAATGTTATGAGCAGGCGTAGCGTCATACCTCTCTGCAACAGACTGATACCAACAGTCAGATGACTGTTCAGATGAAAGATCTTAAACGCGTAACATTTGGGAGAGGTGTTTATTTTGGTTTAATTTTAAGCTTCATAGAAAATCACTTTGGAATTCAGCATGCATGCCTGCCTTCAGGTTTATTTTATTTCCCTGAGTTTGCATGAATGGCAGGGGATTAGGTGGCTGTTGATTTATTTAGGTCTTTCAAGCTTTTCTAGCCTTAACCCATTCAGCAAGGCTTGTGCCACACCACCAACAAAGGGTAATCTGTTCAAGAAGTACCTATGGAAAGAGGAAAGAAATATTCTGGGGACAAAGAGAAAAGTTTCATATTCTGTGATACATAAGCCTCCAAAGATTCCAGTACTTTGGCAGGGGAAAATGTTTTTACTTCTTTTTTTTTATGTTTTTTTAAGCATCAGCCTTTTGATTTCTGTTCTGATTGGTTGTTTCAGGGATCACATTGCTATTTTCTTGAACAGTCTCATTGCCAATGGAAGAGTGTGATTTGTACAGTTCTTTTATTTTTGTAAGTTAGTTGTATCTTTAATGTTGCATATTTTAAAACAGCACTGAAAGTATATAAAAATTTTGGGAATTTCTAACAAATTTTTACTAGTCAGTGAATACCGATGAGCTGAATGCCTGTCGTGCCGTGAGATATAATAAAAATCTTCAGAAGCAGAGAGATGATTATACAAATAAGATCAGAGGAAATTCCAGTAAATGAATCTGCTTTGGTTATACCGTGTCCTTCTACATCTCAAACATGTCTCTGCTACGTGATCATAGTGCAGAGATAGTTAAAATTTTGTATGCTCATTAAGTTAGAAACTTGTAAGTTAGACAAAATGTCGAGTCATCACCCTGTCTTGCCCTATGTTAAGAATACACAAAGAAAGAAATTGTCATTTAAAACGCAAGATTATTCTTTTTCCCCAAAGATGACCTGCTTGTAATATTAATGGATAACAATAATCAGATAAAAAAAGTATATGCATTGCAAATTACTGAAGAAAACTAATATGGGATTAAAATATGTATCTGAGACTGTTGTAGTCTCTCACATCTGTAACTGATGACTGTTTAAAGTCTCTTGCATGTCATGTCAGTTGTATGTACTGCAGAAAGGCAGTATCATTTTGACTGGGTATTCATTTAGTTGTGGAACTTTGTATCTTTACTCTGGAAGAACTTCTAGCCCGCTTTATTAAAGAAAGAATTAACAAATTTTCTGGGCTGTGCTTGTGCTGTTTTCTCAAAAAGAAGGGAAGCTTTTCGACTAGAATACTGGAAGTATGATTTCTGAGAACAAGGGTGAGTAAAAACTTTATTCCATTATCTATGTAAGGACAAAGATTATTAATCTTTAAACCAAATTTCATATTTATATATTCCAGGGAATAAAGCTACTTGTCGTTTATCTCACCTAATCAACAGGGACCATTTCCTATTTTACCCTATTTATTGTGTCTGAAAATAACAAACCAGAATTTAATGTGGTATAACTTTTCTGCAATTTCAAGAAACTTGATATACTGTCACTGTGTCTCAGTCATGGTCCCAGTATCAGTACAGTACTTTTCTGAATCTCAATTTCACAGTTTTAAATGTTTTCTGTGCTTCTCCAGTATGTTCTCCTCGTTAGATGACACTGAGGCAGCTATTTAAAAGATTAAATTTCAGGTGTAGGGTGTACTTGTGCCTCGCAGTTACAATGTCATCTGTTCAAATACAGACACAGCAATCCTAATGTGAACAGATTTCCGAGTTCTGGGTGTCAGCCCTTAAATAATAATTTTGATATTGTGCTGCATGTGCTGGTCTTGAGTGAATGTCTGTAATGGTTTATTAGACTTGAAAAGGTGCAATTTCATAAAATAAACTTCATTTGGCTATGGAGTAGTAATTACACTGTCTCATAATCTGTGGTGTTCTTTTAAGAGTGATTAGGTACAGTCTCTGCATTACTGTTTCCTGTGCCACCGAGTCTGCTAGACTCCCACTTCAGTAGCTAGCTAAATTTAGAGATGAAAGAGCATGAAAGAAGGTCATCAGAGAAACAGCAACTTGAAACGTGCACATAGGCAACCTGTTTGCCTGCTGCTCGCAATGTACTTAACCGCTAAAATGGTGAGGGAGGTTTTAGGTACGTGGGAGGATCCTGTGAGAGGCAAAGTGCATAACCCCAGAAGCAGATGATGAGCCAGAAGGGATGCAGCACGAGACTGTCTTAACCCACAGATTCTTTAGGGCAGGAACCATCTCTTTCTCTGAGTTTGTACAGAGCTTCTAGCATAGTTTGCCATGATTGCAGATGCTGTCCAAATTGGGATGATAATTATATAGTCGTTATTTCACCAGCTTTTGCTTTTTCAAACGGTGAGCTAGGTGTAATCCAATAATAATAACTCGGCTGATAGCAGTAGCATTGCATCAGAGGAATTCAGCCCCACACTGCTGAAATAAGTGTAATTGAAGAACAGTAGCTTAAATAAATAAATTAAAATTTAAAAAAAAAAAAAACCACAACAAACCACTAAGGAAGCAGGACAACAATGTCACCAAATGCAAAAAGCTGTATTTCTCTCCAGGCATGTCAGAAGTATAACAAGTATTTTCTAAAATGTGCTTCGGGTAGCACTTGTGTACCTTGTTTAACTGCACCAGGTAAGTTTGTGCAAACCTATATTTGTTTTAACTTGCAACGACCCAGCTGATGATGAGGTGCACAAAACATTAAAATACATCAGCTGGAGAGGGAAGACACAGCAGTTGCACTTTCTATGAATGGTAAGAATTTGATCCTTCCAATCCCACCGATCTAACACTTTCACTGTCTTCCATGGTGACAACGTGAAAACCCCTGTTTCCAGAGCCCTGATGGGAACTCTGCAGCTTCACTCGTCACGTGCAGTCGCAGAGCTTTGAGCTGAGAAAGTTTCCACTGCTTTGCTTTTCACTGTGAGCTTCAGGGACTGCGGTGAGATTAGGTTTGTCTGAATTTTTAACTAGTACAAAGAAGCATTCAAAGATGCTATAAATTATCATGTCAGTATTTGAGACCTTTTGGAATATAAATTGCTACATAGTTTGGAGATGGAAGAATAGTTGTCACAATATCTTGATTTCCCACCTGCTGTGTTAACTGAATCCAGGGGATGGGGAATATTGTAGCGTTTTCAGATCAGCATTAAATTCCCCTTTAAAATAAGAAAAAATATCAAGCAAACAGGTATTGAAAGGCAGATTGTCAGAGGTGTCATATAGATTGCTGGATAATATATACCTCCATGCAATTCTCAGGAACATGCATCATTTTTATCCATAAATAGGGGAACGTGCAACAGCCTGGAACACAAGGCAGAAAATGTGCATGAATGTGAGTCTGTTCTTAAAAATGTTTTTAAAGCTCCAAGGATTAAAATACATAAAAATGTTAAAAAAATGTTTAAATAGGGACAAAGCTTATTTAGGCTTGCAAGGATTATCGGGTCTCAATGAAGTTTCACCTAGTTTAGAAAAAGCGTTAAATTTTCTTATTAAAATCTGATTGCTTACTTTATTGCTTGTTCCACCAGGCAGATTTCCACTTAGCACTGACACTGCTGCCTGGATCGCTCCAGTATTTGCACCCATGGTCAATGAGACACCATCTCCAACAGCAACTCGGGGGTTGAACAGTATTAGGGTAGGTTTTTGGTGTGAGCGCGCTGTTACTTTCTCCAGTTATTGCCTTCCTTGCTAATTACTGCCCCTCAGTCCCTACCTGTGCTTCATCCACATGTGCTGCTTCTGGCTGATGGGTGACTGTAAGCTCTGCAAGTCTTCTGGCATCACGTGTGCATTGCACGTGCAGTGGTGAAACTCCAGCCTCCAGGTGATACCACGGTGCGACTTATAAAGGCACCTAAAGGTAAGAGTTTGGGACCACAACGAACTTCTTGTATTTCAGAATTGTGCTTCAGACCAATAACTTTCAAAATCTGGAGAAAATTAATTCCAGTATATGAGCAATGAATTGCACATGTTTATTAAGTTGTGAAGAACTTGTGATGGGGGAACTCCCCAGTAGACCCTCTTTCCAAACTCCTTTTGTTCTCATTTCCCACAGTCAAGCCCATCTGGCAGTTTTGTGATACCGGACATAAGCCATAAAAACTTCAGCTGTTTAATCTTCTTGAATAAATGAATTCTCAGTCACTGTGATCAAAGTTGGCTGTTCATCATCTGAGGACTCCAGTGCCCTTTGCCTGGATCCTGGCCACCAGCCCAGCCAGTCTGCTCCTTGTTCTACTGTAAAATCTGAAATCTTATGAAAATCTCACAATACTTATGCAGCAGGTGGTATCCATATTCAGTTCTCATAACTTCCCTGTGGTAAGCTTTATTGTAAGTTTTATTGCCTAATATTTTCTCTAGCCTCACTTTCTTTGTAATTCTTACAATCAGGAAAAAAAAAAGAAGAAAAATTTGGCTCTAAAAAGCTTTGCTTTTCTACTTTAGCTTTTACTTTCCTCCCTCTCCTGGTAACGTATCTTTGCTGATTTGGGGTTCTTTTACAGGTAAAAAAACCTATGTGTATTTAAACTCATTATGAGGAAGAGTTCTGATATGTTTTGTCTTAAAAATGCTGAAGCAAAAAATTGATTCCTCCCAAACTTTTCCTGTATTAAGTGGAGTTTGAGCTAAGCATCAACTTCACAAAACTACAAATGGGAATAATGTATATTCACAATTTCTAAAAAAGCAATGCATTTTGGTAAACCCGCTGCAACACAGTTGGGTGAATAATGCACTTGCCATGCTATGCTTTTGAAAAAAAAAATAAATTGAAAAAAAATTAATATTCCCCTTGGTGAGACCGTGAAGCAGGAGAACAGCCTCAGGCCCAGGAGGCTGATACAGTGTGGTGCCAGACCTTGTCCCTGTCCCTAAGGAGGAGCCACGGGTGTATTTGGGGCAGGATGCTTCTGGGCACAGGAGAAGGCAACCCATGGCTGTGCCTGGAGGAAAAATAGGACGACTGTGCTGGTGTGTGCCCCCTGTTCTGCTCATCCTTCTGTAAGGGCCACAGGCTGCAGTATTGCTAGAAAGATGGAGGATCAAAAGATGAAAATTAGTGTTTGCTGCCTTCCATGGATCTTTAAGCTTCAACATGAATAAAAATGGGAAAGCAATTGCCAAGCATCATTAACCATGCTGGCATTGCAGTCGCTGCGATGTGCTTTCCTCAGTGTTTTCTTCCTGTGGGATGCAAATTTTGCATTGTAGAATGCCCTATAAAGAAGAAAGATAAAAATCTCCTTTTTCATATTTTGGCATTTTTGCTGTATGTGGATATTGTTATTATTGGTGTAAGTCCACAGAGAGACTGCGACAACTTCTCTCCTCCTCTGTATCAGGCATTTTGAAGTAAGCAAAGAAAAGAGAGAGAGAACTAGCAACTTTAAAATTCTTGTAATCTAAGTGTTGGTTTTTTTACATGATGGGATTAGTATATTTGCTACCTTGCACGGAGTAGAAAAAAAACAATGTCTGTTAAGTCATGTTGGAGAGATATGAACTGTCTACAGTTTGTTAACTATGTGAGCAGTGGACTGTGTGTTTTGCCAGTGCTTATTTACCTACATCAGGCCTTACTGGAGAAAGTTAGATGATGAATGTGACTTCTGCAGACTTTTTTTAAAGAAAGAAAATCAGTACATGCATTTGTTTATAAAAATTCTAATTATTTTCTAGAATCTTTGGTTCTCTGTAAGAACCTTTTTTGTGGTGCTTCTCAAAGGTATGGCAGGAGTTTATTTTCCTTCCTTGTCTTCCTGTCTGCACCCTGCACGTGCTCCACCTACAGAACCACTCGACCCCCACACTGCCGCCTTCCCCAGGTGGGAATTTATGAGAGGTCCGGTTGCAAATCCTTTTGGGAAAACAGCAACAAAGGATGTGAGGGTCCCACACAAATCGCAGCCAGACACATGAGCAAGTCACACCTTGCCAGGAAACGTTCACTGACCTTGCAAAGCCACAAGCAGAGCGAGAGTCACGGGCTCTTGAGGAGTCTGGCTTTTTGTGAAGGGTCAACGTTCATAGGAAGCAGTCTGTGTGATAGAGCCATGTACCATTATTTGAGAATTAACTGTATCCTTTGCCATCAAAATCAGAAAATGTGAACCTAATTTCCAGCGATTTTGTAAAATGCACAGCGAAGGCCTCGTAAGCACAGAGGAGCAGCCCCAAATCCTCCCATTCTGTAAGCATTTGTCATCAATGCACACTGTGGAGGCTGAAATGATGAAGATCAATGCAGGTGCTGGGGGCTGGTGATAAAACTATAAACTCCAATTTCTACTGCAAAATGCTGGTGAGACCAAATAAAAACATCAGGTAAGAAACAGGTGAGTTCAACAAATTGTGAAAGCCACCCACTTCCTTCACAGAGAAACTTTAAAAGTTTCAAATAGACTGTTTTTATATTTTTTAAGAGAAAGTCACCTTCTGGTTCAACATTATTTCATTTTGAAATTTTACATAATCCTTTACAGAGAGTAAAAAAAAATGAAATAGATACAAAACATTTCAAATTTATCACTGTCTTTCAGTTCATGACATTTTAAAATTCCTTTATCAAATCACTGATTTTTTGATGGAGGGGGGCTTATCCTTAGTAAGAAATCAAACCTTGACCAGAAGGGTGGGCCTGTGCTGTGTGATGCTCCTTGGGAACAGAGCCAGGCAAGTTTAAAATTAAGAGCTGCATAAAATCAAGAACTTTGGAGCTTACGCTCTCACAGCCAAGACGGGCATTTTGTAGTGCTGGCTGCTGGGTGCGGGAGGTTTCTGGCCTGGAAGCCTCACTCCTCAAGGAGGACCGATGAGCAGCGTGGTCAGGGAGGGTTCACAGACTGATGCAGAGGTGTCTGTCTGCTGCTTGTCCTTTATACATGCTCAGCCATCTCTCTATGTGGCAGAGAGTGCTGCACTAATGTCAAAACCATGAGCCGTGTGATTGGCGTTCACCATATTTTGGATGAAAAAACATCAGTTTAACCCAAGGTTTTCAGCAGCGTGCTGGGCACTCTCCTCTCTGGCCTTGTCACACATGCGGAGCCACCGTGGAGAGAAGTAAATCTCCGTTTTCAGAGCCTGCGGCGCAGACCTGCTTGGATCGGATCCCTCCTGGGTGCAAATCAGCACATTTCTACTGACCCCAGCAGTCACAGCAGCTTATTCAGATCAAGGTATGTTTCCTTTGCATCCAACATCTGGTGGCCTAGATAACCATGTGCATCAAGGGTTCATGGCCGGGCTTGAGGTGGCAGTGCAAGCCAGCAAGTCAAGGTAATGCAAATGCTCTCCAGAAACAATTCCCCAAAGCAGCCACCGAGGGGAATTTTTTATTTAGTTTTGATAAGAGGATCTGTTAAAATTTGAAAGATTTAGGAAGACTGAGGGAGGATTAAGCTTACTAAGAGCATTTTTGCATATCAGCTACACTGCTGCACTGGTAACTTAGGTAACCTGGATACTGGGGAGAACCTCCTCTCCTGCTTCATCAGAATATCTCTGTGCTAGCACCTATCCATCTCTGCTGATGACAAGTGTGTCCTTCTGATTTAGGGCACCCATAAGAAAAGATGGGTCCTCGTCAGACCCAGGGTCCCTGGAAATGCTCCCTGCAGACACAGACCCTAAGCATGCCTTGGTCTTCAAAGCTACCAGGCACTGGCCACGCTTTCTACTTGTGGCTCTGGACGGTTGTGCATAAAATATTTGTGTTAAAAGTGATTTTTCACCTCTGCTGCAAGGAGTTTACCACAGATCCTCTCCGTCAGCCCCCACCACAGCAGCTAATGGTGCTAAACCACGGAGCAAAACCCAGTGAGGGCGGAGGTGGCCGCCGCTTCTTGGAAGTCATTGCCTCAGTTCAGGGAAAGTTTAGAAGAGGAATCACAAGCCACCAGGTGCTGCCGCGCTGGGGCAGGGAAAGGACATTTGCCAACAATCCAGCACCGTGACCTTGGATGTGGCCTCATGGGGACAGCTAGCAGTGTACAGACAGCACAAACCCAGCCCTTGCCTGCTTTGCAGCCACTGCACTGATTTTGAGGGATCCATGGTGCACTTGGTGCCCACCCCGCAGTGTGGTCCCTGCCAGGTCTCCCCCGGATGCTCTACTCTCCAGCCTTGCAGCATTATCGACCACTATTTTGGGGCTGCTGTGGTGGTAGAGGCAAGTTTGCAAAGGTTTTCAGTGTGAACAGCTACCAAGCCTCACACAGGCTGATGTACTTAAATTTTGTATGTGTCCTCCAGTTAGGCTACATCTGGAGAGAATGGTTTCCTTTTTGTTGCAGTCACTTCTTGCTGACAACTTTCACAAAGTTGTTCTTGGGACTTGAAGTCAGAAACACCTTTGTACCTTTCTGATGAGGGGGAAAGTGAGCTGGTATTCTTCTTTCTTCAAAGCCAGGAAAGTGTTGTGTTGTGTTTGTGTTTTTTTTTCTTTTTTAGTGTTCAGAGACCCAGATCCTGGTGACAGGCGCACTCCCTCTCAGGTGCTGTTTCACACCATGAATGGTGGTTGCAGGTGTCCTGGTTTGAGTGACACAGTACTAATTTCTCTTCCAATGCCTGGGAAAACTGCACTTTTAGAAGAATCTAGTATGTTTGAATTTGTGAAAATATTTACTTTACAGACAACTATGGTATGTGGGTTCTCAGCGTTTTCAAGTTAGCCAGGTGCAGGGATGAGGAGGAGTGAGACCCAGGCACTTGTCCCAAGCTGGCCAACAGGATTATTTCATACTGTTAACACCACTTTCAATATAAATTAGAAAGTTTGCTGGGGATTGCTCCTCTTCCATGACGGCTGCAATCCTGAGAACTTCTTGCCCTGGCGCCAGGCCCCTGAGCCCTTCCCTTCCTCCCAAAGCCATAGAGCTGACAGTGTCCAACATTGTTGTCCACTGCTGGGAGTGCACAGCTTCCTACTGATAGAATTGGATGAGTATAATCCTTGTGTATTTTGTATTGGTATCAGTATCAATATTGGTTCTTTAGTAAACCAACCAGGCTGCTGGATAAGCAGAGCATGAAGAACCCCCTTACCAAAGGTCCTCTGCAGAGCAGAGCGGGCAGGCACTGCCCTGCAGCCTACAAGTGCCCAGCAGCCAAATGAATCTGCGCTGACCTGAATCAGCATTAAAAATAGATCTCGAGATACAAGACTGGGGAGAGAGGAAAGGCCAAGCATAAGCTTATACCTACTGCTGACTTCTGTATGTGAACAGATATTTTTTTAAACAGTGAACAAGAAGATAATACCTGATTAGACTATTATTAAACCTGAGTCCACTTTTAGCACCATAATTGCTGTTGCATTCAGAGTTTTCCTGAATTTCCTTATTTTACATTTCTTATTACTTAATAAAAGTGGCTAAGAGATTTTGCCGAAAATGCTTGTGCAATATTGATTGGGAGAGTAGTTTTAAGCATGTTTGGTAACTAGAACATATTTTCTGTTTCATAAAAAAACCCCTTTTTTCTGAAAAATGTTATGTAGGGTCTTGTGTTTTTGTGGCCTGCCTTCTCAGCCAAAGATTGAAGATGATTTTTTCAAAGTGAAGGTGTGGGAGGGAAAATGAAACTAACTGTACCATGATAATGAGGGGAGAGCGCGAGAGAAGACTGTTGACTCTGGTTGCCTCTAAACAGATTTACAAACAGCTCAGAGAATAAATTTAAATACACATGAATAACAAATGCATTAGTCATATTAGGGCTTAATGAAGTGTTTATGAAATGGCAGCTTTGTAGCACTGTCCCTTCAGGAATAAATCACAAAGATGGATCTGATAGCACATTCTTGTTTTTCTTTGTCCACGATATAGGCTGCTTAGGGAGACAAGAACAGGATCATGATCATTGCTTCAGGATTAACAGTCAATTAGAGAAAGAAAGTTAGAAATTTTCCTGTAGTATCATTGCTTTGCAAGATGCTACTTTACCTGCAGTAAATTCATAGAGGCCATTGAAATCATCAGTAGAGACTCCACTGAGCTTGAACTTAGACACAGCTGTTGGTAGCAACAGTGTAAGAAACTGGGGCTGACAGAGGGATTCAATTCATAACAGATGAAGGCTGAAGCACTTATCATTTAATCAATGCAAGGCAAAGCACTGCCTTTTCTGCCCAATACTGGACACTCACCCAACGCTGTTTGTCTTCCTTAGGTGATCTGTGACTAGGAAGTCTGAGATTCTCAAATCTCAAATATTTGTCCTTCTCAAAGGACAAATACCACAGTTTCTGCTATAGTCTTTACGGTCGTTATGGAAATGGGGAACGTGCTGTGCTCCCATCCCAGCTGCATCAAGGTCTACCAACTACCCAACTGTCACACAAAGAATCAAGGAGTCAAATACTTCTGCTTTGGTGTAGGAGAAGACCAATGTGACAACTCATTGGCAAGATAGACCTCTTTACAGACAGACAGTGGGCAGAGCTGCACCGAGTGAGAGTAGGAGCTGGTTGCTTTTTGGTGTGGTTGTGGCCCCATGTGATCTGCAGGGGTAGCCTGGCCTTGTGGGTGGGATGTTGACATGGGAGCAGAGGGAGTTAACATCTGACCAGGTTAGGTGCATAGATACTGCTGAAGTGGATATTTGGATTTAATAGCTGAAGTGCTCTGCTGCACCTGAAAATACTGTCGGCAGCTTTGAAAGTCTTGTCTTAGCTGTTCTGTATGCCATTTTCCAAGCTCTGGAGAGTATAATTATAACTCTTCCCTAATATTGCATAACCAGTGCATGAAAAATGGTATCCTCTGCTGTTAAGGTAATGGGAAGACCCTGCTTTACTTCAGATTGATAGCTGGAGTGCATTTATTGATTATGGCATTTCTGAGGACTATAGACGGAGAAATTAAAGAAAATGAGTTGGCTGCAGAGGTAAGTTTAAAGGTACTATAGATATATCATTAGTGTCACATACCTGTTTGTATAAACTCTGAAAAAAAAAAAACTTTAATGGCTTATATACTAAGAGCATACCTGCTACTCTCCACTTTGATTTTCTACAGAATTCAAGATTAAGGCCATGTTTGAACAATAGCCTCAATCAAATAGGTACATGCAACAAAAGCAGTCAGATGAGACTCTGTTTGCTACACTGAATAAAGTTGTCACCCCGACAAATCATTCTGTGACTTCAATAACTCTCTGGGCATGGAAATATTGACTGATAGATGCATGACTTCTTCTGAATTATCACTTGCTTACGTGTACTAATGCAGAGAATATAGACAGTGTCTATTCTTTACCAATGACTGGAAAAGTAATTCATGCTCTAGGTTGCCCTTGTGGTTTTTAACAATAAAGGCTGGACTGGCTTTACACTTTCATTAAGGAGTAAATCCAGCACAGACAAAAAAGAGTGTTGGACACGTCAGCCTCTGCACTGTTACGTGCCAATTTAACCAATATCATGTAGTGCAATCTCTCTGCAGCATGAGAAAATGAAAGAATTTATAGCAGGTTCTTTCCCTCACAGTCTTTCACACAGTACAGCTCCAGATCTTTGCAATTCAACCTATTCTGCAAGAAGGAAGAAGTAATGCTCTGTGTGTGTATGTATGGTTTGTTATTTTGGGGTGTTTATTATTTTTACATAAAAGTGCTGAACTTTATTTGAATTCATTAGTTCATTTATTTTGCAGGAGAGGAAGTTTCCTGCAGAAAAAAAAAAAAAAAAAAAGAACTGTAGAAGTCTGTGCGTAACAAATATGGTATGCTTTGGTGTTTGAACCTGGAAACCAAGATTTCTCCTTTTAGAAAGTCTGAGAAAGAATACCAATGAACTCTTACTTATGGGATGACTTTAAATAATCTTCCTTAGGCTGAAAAGCTCTAACATTAACAGAGGACCTAGTATCTTTAGGGAGCATAGGCAAGCCTTTATGCAAGGATGAAGGGGCTTTGGACAAGGATGACCTGTCCAAGATCAAAAACCAACATACTCCCAATTGGTTTGAAATATTTTGGCAGTTGCTATATTTTAACTTGTTCCCTTTGTATGTAATGAAAACCCTCACTAAAAATAACTCACTTGCAATGTTTATCTGGCCTTAAATGAAACATTTGCATCATGATATTTGACAGCCATCATAATCACAGAGAGGACTGTTCCTTCAGCTATTAACTACCTTTAAAAAGCAAATCCCTTAGTGCACCTTTGATACAGTGGGTTTTTAGGATGCAAAGAACTTACTGCCAGATGGTTGACATTGCCAAGCTGGTCTTTTACAACGATCTTCACCTGCCAATTACTGTGTTAAAAACAGCTGCCCATTCCTCCATATCTGAGCATCTTAGATAGCAACATATCTAATGGACCTCCCAATCTCCATCTTACCCATCTGCTCATGGTAAAAGACAGAACTCACCACAGGTCACAGATATTACTTTGCTGGAAGTGGTTTTTACTTATTTTGTGGGGCAGGGAGGAATGTCAGGACTCCCTTTTTGATGAAGAAGGATGTTACCAAGAGTTGTTTAAAGAGCATCACTGGCTAAATATCAGAGCTGGAGCTTACCTCACCCCTGGAAATCTGTTTTCAACCTAAGAACTATAAATATGGAATGACAATTAACATGCTGTTTCCCTCCCAGTTCTTTTCTTCTACTTTATTGTTTTCTGTGTTTCTTACAAAATACCCAATTTCATTACTAAGGATATGAAACCCTTGCCTTCTCGATAGTATGATAAATAACATAATTCAGGTACTTTTAGTGGACAAAAAAAATCACCCGGTGAGAGTATCCTTGATGATATACTAAAACGTTATGTCCTTCAGGAAGTGGGGAGATGTTCTTACATGTTATCTTTCTGTATTTCCTGTAAGGCTCAGCATGTTAATTGGAGTAAACAAGGGTACACCCAGACTGTTGCTGCAGGTTATTATGAGATGAAATAGCAGGTAGTTCATATTATTTGTGTACAAAGTTTCAGTTCCTTAATAGAGTACCAAATCTTGAAACTAGGCTTATACACCTCTGTGGTACTTGGGAACAATGCATGTTTCTCTAGGAAAGATTTCTTAAGCAAATACAGATGTTTAGGCCTTGATTATAAATTCTGTACATTGAGTAATTTATGTTGAGTGGGATTCTCAAATACAACCAGTGAAAATGCAAATAATGCTTGTTCCTTTTCACGAGAAAGCTTCTAAGAGCATATAAATATTTTGTTAGAAGCTCCATTACAGCTAACAGACCTCCAGAAATTAGGGCACTGAGCTGTAAACTTAACATCCTGGTTTTTTCCTTACTACCATCTGGGGTAAAATAATAAAATCTAGACTTTACTGTCTTTCCATAGATCATACACGAGATAATGGTGCAAGCAAAAATGCCATCACTTGCTTTATTGTGTTGAGACTGATGCCATTTGTGTGAACCCCAAACCTTGTATTAATCTCTGAACTGTGCTGGCTTTATTTTCAAAGCAGCAATTTTGATTTAAAAAGCTTGAGGTTCTGGCTGCCTGAGGCTGCTGTGGTCTATGGGTCCCCTCGCAGAGGCTGTGTCTCATCAGGCTCCTCAGTAAAAGATGCTACAGTCACTCACCGCCCCGGCAGGAGAAGCACGGGCAGGAAACTTCGACTCTGGACTTTCTCTTCACAAATATTGCAGCCATATCAATAGCACTGGATTTTTTTAGATCCTTCGTAAATCTTGTGTGTTATATTGACAAATAAGGATATTTCCTCTAGATTCTCTGCAAATTACTAGCGCACCCAAGCCAAGGAGCTGCACGTTTCACAGCCTCCGCGATACGGTCGTTGCAGCGTTGTTACAGGAAGAAGAGACCTCTCAATGCTCTTTTTGCAACAAAGGATTCAGATGTTGCACAGAGGAAACAGAAAACCCATCAGCATTCTTAACTAATTCTCCACCCTTCTGAAAAGAAAATAAACTTCTGGGTCTTTTCAAAAATGCAGCAATGGGATAGTTCATGATTTCAGTCTCAGTCTGCGTTTTCAGAAGACAACACCCAAGTGGTTACTGCTAAGGAGTTGAGTTGGTGTTTTTTTTTACATTTCATGTAACAGGAATAATATTAATGGGTTTTGAGTTTTTGTTTGCTCATTAAGCAGTCAGCAGGAGCTCACTTAATGGAGCACAAACTCACAGTTATTACATTATCACTTAATTATTCAGCACTGACATCACTGCATCTTCACAGCAGGCACCCTTGCAACTCGGAAGGGGGTGCATTTCACTTCAGCTTTGTACCTCTTGGTGTAAAAAAGGATAACAGGGGTGGCTGGAGGCAGCGCTGGGGCAGATTGATCCTGCCTTACTGCTGACGGCATTTGATGTGAACCAGGCCCTCAGCACAGAGCGTGAGCCACGGGAATTTATTGTGAAATAGGGCAGCCACGGGGAAGGGTAATCAAGGGAAAGGAGCTGACAGTGAAAATATTACATTGGTGTACAATTGTGCGCATGGAGATATTTTTAGGTTGTTAAATAGATAGAGAGGAAGGGAGGGATGGGTGGTTTTGCAGTAGTAAAAAAGGTGTTCAGGCAAATTTCCTGAAATCTCAAATCTTCTGTTGATCCACAGGTAAAACACGTTTAAACACCATTAAGCTGCTGGGTTTCCATGAGTTAGTTTCTATTATTGCCTTCTATGGAGTCCTCAGGGAGTTAGCTGTTTCTGAAGCTTTTCCCAAACAAAAAACTGTCAAATAGTTAGGCTATACAAACCAGGTTATCCCACCTCTCTGCAAAGCAGTGGTGCAGGGGGATGCTGTTTTCTGCTGGAATCTTTGAGGTTTTATTCTCATGGTGGAGCTTTAATCACTCTTCTCTCAAATATCAAATATAGCAAAGGCCAGATGCCAAGATCTGTGTTAGATCTTAACAGGTCCCTTTGTACAGCAACTACTCTGCCAAAGCCAGTCATTGTTCAGGCAGTAAGATTGGGGTCCTCGTGAACTAGGATGTGATTCAAGGATTCAGCTCTGAAAGGCTACGCTCCAGCTCTCTATAGAAAATGTGGAAGAGCAGCAAGAAAAAGAGCCAGGAATACTCTGCTCAAGGTTTTTTGTCATTCTGGACAGAATATGTTTTCTTAGTGCTTTCTCATGGGAAAAGAAAAATCTCTTTGGACAGAATTGTCCTTCATGGAAGTGGTTGACAGATTTACTCAGCAGCACATGCCTACAAAACAGTGATTGCTTGTAATATAAAGGAACAACTTTTGCAGAAAGTCCTGAATGTAGAGCTTTTAAGCATCTTGTATTCAGTGTTAAAATTACACCATGACATGGGAATTTTTACTCACCACAGTGAGATGGAGACCTGTGAAGTTTCTGACAATGACTTTACAGACTATGTTTGCTGCTGTGTCACTCTGAGATTTAGAGATGATTTTAAAGTGTGATGTGCCAATGCAGAAATGGCTTTCTTCCCTTGATGTTATCAAGGTGCCTCCCTTTGTGTTGAGCCTATGGATCTGGGTTTGGGAAGTTGTAGCTACAGAGAGACCTGTTCACCCCATTCTCTTCCTATTTACCTTTGTGTCTAGCATTTTCTTATTGCAGTTAGCAAGGCAACACCTTGTAATCCATGAGGTCATTACACTTGTTACAATTCAAAATTTATAGTCTGTTTAGCAGAAATAGCTCATGTTTTTATTGCCAGAAAGTTGTCTGGGAAGACAAAGCTAGGAATGTGGTGGAAAATATAAATACAAACTACTAGTAAGATGTAAGGCTTGAGAAAATGGCTCTGATGACGTGTGGAATATTGAATATCACAGAAGAGTAATCCTACAAATTTAAATACAGTTCCAAATCTACCTATCTAAGAAGTTACTCCCTGGTATGATTTCACTAATTTATTTTTTCGGGTCTTTTGAGTAGAATTTAGAAATCTTCTGAGTGTCTTATTATAGAGTAGAAAAACATAGGAGGTATATTAGGTCTCTGATATACTACAGTGTAGTCTGCGTATTACTTCTATGGATTCTGTAGTAAAACTCATGGGCTTCTTTTCATGAGGAAAATGTCCTCTGAATGCAGCACGATGAGCAGCAGGTCTGGCTTCTGCCAAGCAGCAGGAGCACTACAGTCTGGTACATGCAGATGTTGGGGTTATAAACCCCACACGAGCTTTTTTTAAAGAGATGTCTTCATTGCAACTTTAACCTAGAAAATTGGCATTTGCATGTAAGGAGACTGGGAATAGCTAAATTCAGGTGTAAGGAACTGCACTGTAAAACTGGAGTCCACACTGGCATAATATTCAGCCTTTTGAGGCTTAAGGCGTTCTGAAGCCACAGTAACTTCTTCTTACCATCGAATGACTCAAAGTCATCTGATGATTTCTTTCCTCCTCCCCCTGCAACGTTGGGGTTGGGTTTTTTTTTTTTTATAAAATTGTCCAGCCATGTAGGAAGCCATGATCTTAATTCACTTATTTATTCAATAAAGAGTTACTGGCTTTCTGTCTGTAGCTTGTTCCAGTAGAAAACAGCTATAAACAGCCAAGGATAGTGACAACCTGTGCTAGCAGCTGGCATCAATGCAAATCTATTTTTGAGAAAAGAGGAGGTGCCTGATAAACCCAAGACATACTCGGGCAGTCCTTGTGGCCAGCTGTCCATTACCTTCACAAGACTGAGTAGCTACAGCAGTAGATGGTCTTTGATAGCTGCATATTTCTGCTCCAAGGAAGCCAGCTTTCTCAAATGGCACGTGTTAGCTGTGTCATAGCAGGACACATAAAGATGGAGGCCATGCTTGCTTGGAGGAGGATAGGAAAATGCCAATTCTGAGTTGTCTACCTCCCCTGGTACTAGTGGTGCTCAAGTCAGTTCTTAAGAGTGAGTTGTAGAAATTTGCCCTGCAGCTGGTCCATTTGTGGTGAAGATTGCTGAGGTCTGTGTAAAGTGTTAGTAGATATTCCAGACACCACAGCCATTGCCACAGAGTCCAGCTTCAGGGCAGGTAAGACTGCACTGGGGAAGGGATCTGTAGCAAAAAGGGCTGACGAGAAATCTTGTTGGGGTTTTGGGGGGCTTTTTGAAGCTGGTACAAGCCCTCTGCTTGTCCTGGGGCTGTTAGCTGGTGGGCGGTGCTGTTGAGGGAGCCTGGGAGGAGCCACCACCACCCTCAGTTGATCATGCCTCCAGGTGATAAGAAGCCTCAGGGAGGGCAGGGACTAGTCCCTGGCCACAGAGCACAGAGGGACCACCCAGTGCTGGGGTGCGTGCCCCGGTGGGTTCAGCAGCTGCAGCCTGTACAGCCGGGCCCTGCGCCTCTACTAGCCTACAAGGTAAGGTCAGTCACTCAGATGTGAACAGGTGAATGATCTGCTCAACCTGGTGGCCCAGCTGAAGGATGAAGTGGAGAGGCTGAGGAGCATCAGGGAGTGTGAGAGGGAGATTGACTGGTGGGCCCACTCCCTGAGAGTAGGGGAGCAGGTTGAGGCTCTGGGTAAGTCAGAAGACCCCCTCCCCTCTTGTCACCAAGCAATAGGAGGAGATCTCAGAGAAGAGGGGGAATGGAAACAGGTCCCTGCTCGGGGAAGCAGGTGAGTTCCCTCCCAGCCCCTCACACCTTCCCAGTTACCCCTGCAGAACAGGTATGGAGTCCTGAGGGAGGAACTGGCTGATGGAGAGGAGGATGGCACACCCAGACTAGAGAAGTCAGGAAGTACACGTCACCATAGACCCAGCATCACTACTAGCTCCAAAAGGAGAAGGGTCATTGATGTGGGTGACTCTCTACTGAGGGGGGCAGAGGGACCAATATGCCGCCCTGACCCACTTCACAGGGAAGTCTGCTGCCTCCCTGGGGCACGGGTCAGGGATGTGATGGACAAACTTCCAGACCTAGTAAACCCCTCTGATTATTACCCCCTGTTAGTATTTCAGGTGGGTAGTGATGAAATGGGTAGGAAGAGGCCAAAATCAATTATAAGAGATTTTAGAGCCTTGGGATGGCTGCTCAAGGGATCAGGAACACAAGCTGTCTTCTTCTCTATCCCTTCAGTGGCAACCATGAATAAGGAAATTGATAAGAAGAGGCAACAGGTCAACTCGTGGCTGCAGGACTAGTTTTATTGGCAGGGCTTTGGGTTTTTTGAGCATAGGTGGCTATACGAGACACCTGGCCTGCCGGTGGTAGGTGGGATACACCTGTCCCAGAGGGGGAAAAGAATTTTGGGGCAGGAGTTATCAGGGCTTATTGACAGGTCTTTAAACTAGATATGAAGGGGGAAGGGGAGATAACTGGGCCTGTCAGGATTAAACCTAAGGGAAGCGTGCCAGGGCTTCAAGGGTGCTGCATTAGTGAGGGCTCTCACTCCTTCATTTCATTTGAGAAAAGAGATAGACGTTTAGAAATTTCTGCTTGTGAGCAATGGGAAAACCCTGTCGCAGAAGGGGAAAAGGGTACTAGGCCAGGAGTTAACAAAGCTCATGGACAGAGCTTTAAACTAGAAGTTAAGGGGGAAGGGGATAAAACCAGGCCCGCTGGTAATGAGCCTGAGAGTAAAGGGCCAAGGATGGGGGTGAAATCAATAGCCCAGGTCAAGTGCATCTACAGTAATGCATGTAGCATGGGCAACAAACAGGATGAGCTAGAAGCCATTGTGTAGCAGGACAGCTATGACGTAGTCACCATCACGAAAACGTGGTGGGAATGACAGTTGCGACTGGAATGCTGCGATGAATGGCTATAAGCTCTTCAAAAGGAATAGGCAAGGAAGGAGGGGATGTGTGTGGCTCTGTACATTAGAGAGTGTTTTGACTGTATGGAACTAGACTCCAGCGACAATGAAGTTGAGTGTTTATGGATAAGGGTGAAAGGGAAGGCTAACAGGGTGATTATGTGCTGGGAGTCTGCTGTAGACCACCCAACCAGGATGAGCAGGTCGATGAAGCATTCTATAAGCAACTGGCTGCAGTCTCACAATCGCCAGCCCTTGTTCTGGTTGGGGACTTCAACCTACCGGATATCTGCTGGAAAAATAACACAGCAGAGAGCAGGCAGGCAAGGAGGTTCCTTGAGTGTATGGAAGATAACTTCCTGACACAACTGGTAGGTGAGCCTACCAGGGGAGGTACCTCACTAGACCTAATTTTCACAAACAAAGAGGGGCTAGTGGGAGATGTGGAGGTCGGAGGCCATCTTGGGCTTAGTGATCATGAAATGGTTAAGTTTTCAATTCTTAGCGAGGTAAGGAAGGGGCTTAGCAAAACCTCTACCTTGGACTTCCAGAGGGTGGACTTTAGCCTGTTCAGAACCCTGGTTGGGAGAGTCCCTTGGGAGATAATCCTGCAGGGCAGAGGGGTCCAGGAAGGCTGGACGCTCTTCAAGAAGGAAATCCTAAAGGCCCAGGAGTAGGCTGTCCCCGTGAGGTGCAAAATTAAAGGGCAGGGAAAATGGCCGGCCTGGATGAACAAAGAGCTCTTGATGGGACTTAAGGAAAAAAGGAGGGTTTACCACCTTTGGATGAGGGGACAGGCAACTCAGGAGGAGTACAGAGATCTTGTTAGGTTATACAGAGAAAAAATTAGGAAGGCAAAAGCCCAGCTGGAACTCAACCTGACCATTAATATTAGGGACAACAAAAAAAGTTTCTGTAAATACATCAACAAAAAGAGAGTCAGGGAGAATGTCCATCCCTTATGGATGAGGGGGGAAACATTGCGACCAAGGACGAGGAGAAGGCTCAGATACTTAATGCCTTCTTTGCCTCTGTCTTTAATTGTCAGACCAGCTACCCCCAGGGTATTCAGCCTCCTGGGCTGGAAGATATGGATGGTGAGCAGAACAACTCCCCTGTAATCCAGGAGGAAGTAGTTAACGATTTACTTATGCACCTGAATACGCATAAGTCTATGGGGCTGGATGGGATTCACCCCAGGGTACTCAGGGAGCTGTCGGGAGAGCTCACCAAGCCTCTCTCCATTATTTATCATTTATCTCATTATTTATCATTATTATTATCCATTATTATGACAATCCTGGTCAACAGGAGAGGTATCAGATGACTGGAGGGTGGCCAATGTGTTGCCCATCTACAAGAAGGGCCAGAAGGAGGATCCGGGAAACTATAGGCCTGTCAGCCTGACCTCAGTACTGGGAAAGATCATGGAGAGGATCATCCTGGGTGAGCTCTTAAGACAAGTGCAGGGCAGGCAGGGGATCAGGACCACCCAGCATGGGTTTATGAAAGGGAGGTCCTGCTTAACCAACTTGATCTCTTTCTATGGCCATGTGACCCACTTTCTCGATGAGGGGAAGGCTGTGGATGTTGTCTACCTGGACTTTGGTAAGGCCTTTGACACCGTCCCCGACGGCGTTCTCCTGGAGAAACTGGCGAATCATGGCATAGACAAGTGTACTCTTCACTGAATAAAAAACTGGCTGGATGGCCGTGCCCAGAGAGTTGTGATTAATGGGGCAAAATCCAGTTGGCGGCCAGTCACCAGTGGTGTCCCTCAGGGCTCAGTTTTGGGGCCAGTCTTGTTCAATATCTTTATTGATGATCTAGATAAGGGGATTGAGTGCACCCTCAGTATGTTTGCAGATGACACCAAACTAGGTGGGAGTGTTGATCTGCTTGAGGGTTGGAAGGCTCTACAGAGGGATCTGGAGAGACTGGATCAAGGCCATTGGGATGAGGTTTAATAAGGCCAAGCGCTGGGTCCTGCATTTTGTTCACAACAACCCCAGGCTTGGCGATGAGTGGCTGGAAAGCTGCCCAGCAGAAAAGGAGTGTTGGTGGACAGCCAGCTTAACATGAGCCAGCAGTGTGCCCAGGTGGCCAAGAAGGCCAACAGCATCCTGGCCTGTATCAGGAATAGCGTGGCCAGCAGGACTAAGGAAGTCATCGTGCCTCTGTACTGGGCACTGGTGAAGCCTTAGCTTGAGTACTGTGTTCAGTTTTGGGCCCCTCTCTACAGGAGGGACATTGAGGTGCTGGAGCGTGTCCAGAGGAGAGCCACCAAGCTGGTGAGGGGTCTAGAGAACAAGTCCTATGAGGAGAGGCTGAGGGAACTGGGCATGTTTAGTTTGGAGAAGAGGAGGCTGAGGGGGGACCTCATTGCCC
>JAHREE010000259.1:6655502-6782391 GCA_033628505.1 Tringa tobata | reverse complement strand
AAAAAAAAACCTGCGTGGAGAGCAGTGTTTAATAATGAAAGTACTAAAGTGACACCGGGAGTGTGGTATTTTTCTGACTTTCAAGTTTCCCATAATGAGCAGAATCCCCCTGTGTTTTACACTTCATTTTTGCAGCATCACTCTGCCTCCCACCTAAAAACTGAACTTTTTGTGTGCCTTTAGTTCATTCTGCTCTGCTGTCGGTCAGAGTTGTGACTTGTGGCATTTTAGGGCTGTGACCAGTGTTTCCTGACTGTGCATTAGCTCAAGCTATTTTATGCATTATTTGACAGCGTTGAGATGAAACGATTAACAGTGAGCTGATTGCAAATGTAACAACTCTGCTTTGCAAGTACTTTACGTTGGGAATTCATCTGCTGCTTTGACTTGATACAGAGAAAGCCTTGTCTTCGTTGCTTACACACGTGCAAAGAGATGGCTAATTGAGTTCTTGTCATCTTTGCTGCAAATGAGACTTCTGCATTCAGGAGCTGTAGTCTCAAGAGCACTATTAATCATCTTAAAGTGTCCCTTTACCACAGGCCCAGAGTAATGTAGATTGATTAAGAAACTGGGGGGGGTGAAAACAATCCATCTGGCAGACGCGCCTACAGCCAGTGGATAAAAGAGGAAGAAAAACTTGCTTTCTCTGGATTCATATGTAGTGCTGCTAAATGCTTAAAGAAAATTAATGCAGCTACCTAAAATGTTCAAATATTAATACTTTCCCCCATATAGATGCAGTTGCCTCTAAAATACGCCAGTGAATTGTAGCAGGGATCTCCAGGAAGGAGGCGCTCCCCTCTCGTAGCATAAGGGGCTCTCAGCCCCACTCTGATCTTCTCACAGCTCCTCTGTACTTTGTCCCTCTAATTTATTCCTGAGAGGCTGAAGCTAACAAGGGAGTGATAATTATGTGCTGACTGCCTTTATTAACCTTCAGTGACCTACTCCTGTCGCTGCGCTGGCAGGAGCCCCCCTCCCCACATTACAGGGAAGTGACAGAGGTGCTGCTGATGCCCCAGTGGGTGTCTGCAGTCTCACACGTGAGTGCAGCCATCTGTGCTCCCTGTTGGTCTAACACGTGTAAAATATAAAATTAACATGATGAAGACAGTCGGGGGCAGGTTACTGTGAAGCTGGAGACAGGCTTTTGCTTCCCCTGCTCTTTTATTCTGCTACTGTTTTACTGTGATCCTTTAAAAGGTTTTTATCTGCTGCATGGTGATGCTTCTGAACAGTGCTGCTGCTCTTCTTGCACAAAACTCTGACGTCTTCGTCAGGTTATTTAATTTTGACGTGGGAATCTCATGTGTGGCAAGTTACAGAGCTATTACTAGCAGGACCGAGTGCACTGTGGTTCACATCCTCTGCGTTTCAGGAGAGTCTGGGCTGAATCCTACAGGAAACATAGGAGCTGCTTTCCAAACAGGCTTCTCCACAGAATGGAGAAGTGAGGACCTGCCGACATGTCTGGTACTTCCCCTCCAGCAGAGAGTGGATGGGGAAATGTAGACCTCTTCTTTCCCTTCTCTCCACCAAGGGTGCCCTTCCCAATCCACTGGCGAAGGGCTGGTACTGATTTTTGCCCTGAGGAAGAAGATGACCTGCTAGGCATAACAGGTAGGTGTTGCAGTCTGTTCCCAGCCCTTTTGTGGCATCTGTGGAGAAAGCAAGGACATTGTTTCCCTCCCCTTCATTTGCCTACAATAATTACAGTCATGACCACCTAGATTGCTACTTTTTTTTTTTCTTTTGTTCTCTGCACAGAAGTCTTCCCACATGAAACTGAGTGGAATTATTTGTGATAAGCTCCTATTTCCTTTAGCTTTCATTTCCCATTTATGTCCATAAATTATAGTTTTAGCTTCCACTCAAACTGTGGGGTGTGGGTGCTTGTGGGCAACACAGCACATTGCAGGGATCTTCCAGCCTTGCACCAAACTGGTGATATTTATGGCTGGAAGCAGTGAGCTGATGTTGACATGGTGTTGCACCAGGGTTAGTGTCACCTCTCTAACAAGAATATCCTTGAGACTGCACACTGAGCAAAAACAAGCCATTGTGGTCACACTCCTAGAGCAATGCAGATGTGCAGTAACATGGGATAATTTAAATTAAGTCCTTGGTTGTGCTGTTCAGGACCCACAGTGGTACATCGTGGGCCCTGCACAGGACTGCAGTGAGCAACGTGGCAGCTACCATTAGAGATGTCTGTGCTAGCTGGGGAGCTGCACTGGACCTACCCTCTGGCTCTGGTGAAAGTAATCCTTGTGGTCTTTTGAAAATGTTACACCGTGCACCAATCATGTTTTGCATAAGCCATGTTTTGCCCCTCTACTCTGACAGCTTATATTGTCAGCACCAAATTATCTAGATCTCTTGATCACCCTGTATAGCATAAATGAGTATGCAAGTTTGAAAGTTATTAGATGTATGAGAATGGCTAATATTTGGTCTTCTTCAGATTGCCTGGGAATGTCCGTAGCCTCATCCTTCCATGGTAGTCTTTATCACAATTCCATATAGACCAATCCTGCTGTGGGTAGAATCTGAATCATATCTGTGCAAAGGATTACCCTCAGTATAGAAAAGTACTTCCATTCTACTCATTAATTATCCTTGGATATACAAAACGTTTCATTTAAGTCGTCTTCTTACATGGTTGGTTGGATTAACCCTAATTCACCAATCTTGTCCAGAACACATCTTTCTTTGCTCCAAAGCAGTAGCTGAATAAAAGTCTGAGCAAAATCTACGTATCTCAGGAAAGGATGATAAGTTACTTTTATATATTGACACAGAAAAAGAATAGTTTTATCTTCAAGAAAGACCTCACTTCTGGGATGGTTAGTGAACGGATGTAATTCATTTTGACTCACTGTTTCTTCCCTTCATTCTGATATCCACATTTTTATCTTCATAAACGCAGGGGTGCACACAGTCAACTCAGCTGTCTCTTCATGGAATAGACTTCTTCTGAAAAAGAAAAAAAGTTAACATGTATAGAAATACAGTCTGAAGCTGCTTTCATAACAGAGCCTCTCCCACCCCACCCTGAAAACCCCAGGTTACTAATTTTGCTCAGTCATGAGGCACAGAGAAAAGAAGAAAGATCAAGGTATTTTAGGCAGGGAACTTGAAGCAAACAGGGACTAAAAAAGGAATGAATAACTCAGTTAACTCTTATTTAAGCAACATTGGTAGAAGTCCTTTGAGTGACCTCCACAAAGCTCTGCTGAAGCATCCTTTTATACCCTTCTATAAGATTAAAGCTAACTTCCATAGCTTTAAATCTCCTCTTTCAGAGATGCCATATGCTATCATTCTTGATACGTATAAAAGAAAGCTGATTAGAGAGCCACCTTGAAGACATGACTTTACTGAGTCATCCAATTTTGGAGATACATAAAACTGTTGCTGTTTTCTGGGCATTTCTCCTGAAAGGGTGAATGAACTGATTAGGCTGAAACTGTCATTGGCTTTTTATTGCCTGCAGAACCAGTCATCGCCTCTAGCAAGAAGACAGAGAAGAAATGCTGTGGGCAGCTATTTTAACAGTACTTTACCAAAGAGATTATGCAGGATTTGTCTGGCATTGAATCACTGGCTTGTACAAACACCAGATGTAAGTGAAATGTGGTGCCTTAACTAAAATGCTGTGTTTTGGCCAGTGAAAGCAATATATTATTAAAGATAATGCTACTGTTACCTGTATTTGGGTTATGCACCTGTAGCACCCTCCCTGTCTCCCCCAGCTGTGCCAGGGGTTGCTCTCATACCCAGACGCTGCTGGTCCAGTGCCATGAAAGGGTGTTGCTGAGGCCCCGGGGCATGTCCTGCCCTTGGGGTGGGCTCAGAAGCAATGTTTCTTATGTCTGCAGAGATCAGGTCTTCGTGTTTGATACCCTGAAGGAGGGTCCGGGCATCAGCAGCCTCCCTCTTCTTGCTCCAGTGCCTGCATATCTCTCCTTGGGGGATGTGCTGTCCCCAAACTCCCCTGGGAGAGGGATGCACCGGGACTTATTCTGGACAGAGGGAAGATGTGCCATGGCCTGCTGGTATGAATGTGGAGTCAAAGGAGCATCCTGCAAGCATTCAAACTGTAGGGACACAGCCTGCCCTTCTGTCCTCCAATGGCTGCCAAGAAAATTTGCAAACTGATGCAGGGAAGTGGCAGAAAGTTGTTGTCACAGGGCTCTTGCCTTCTCAACCCAGTCTCCTCCCCACCACTCCCAGTCCCCAGCTTTGGGGAGGGCCACACATAATATGTCCACGTGAGTGCAAGACATGGGGCCCTGCAGCAGGACTCTTGCTGGGTGGCCACTGGAGTTAGGTGTCCTTGTAGAAGATATTGGCAGGGGCGCCTTCCCACAGCCCTCCACAAGCATGTGTCTAATGGAGAAGCATGCATGCAGGCATAGTCATTCACAGTGCTGAATCCTGAAACAGCAAAGCATTTAGGTGACAAATGTGGGCTTTGTAGGTGCTTGTAGCACACATAGGCCTGGGCTATGAAGAGGAGATAGATAGACATATAGATAGATACACAACACACAGAGAGTATACACCCCATGAAACTTTTCATAGTCTCATAGCAAGCACAAGCCAAAATCTAGAACTGGACCTGCTCTTACAAAACCTTGCCTCCAATTTTTGTTCTGATTTTATGTCCTGGAACAGCAACAAAAACTTCGATTTCCTTCCTTCCAGCTCTTGGAAACACTCCTTATGGGTCTGCAGAAGACGACAGTGGAAGATGTATGCAATTGTCAACTGGTGACAGTAATACACTGCAGATCTGCTGTGATGGGGGATCTAAAATTGTCAAGAAGGGCTGCATGGGGTGGCCAAGTGCACAATAAACCATACCACAGAGCCAAAGTCTGCACTCGTAGTAACCATTTTACAAACAAACAAGCAGAAATATAAATACATCAAACATATTCAAGCATAAAGGCTGGTGCTACAAGGGTTAGGAGACTGAACTGGTGGGGAATTAGTGATACATGATAGTCTTACATATTTAGCCACAGACCCAGAGGAAGAGACTTCTGAAAATTGAGCTACCTCTGCATTTTATGTACTGGCTAGCCAGGGTGGAATAGTTTGTCCCCTCCAGCCTGGCTGCTTTTTCTGCTCTGCAGATATCACAGCCAACAGAGCAGTGGGGGGCTGCTCCGTCTCCCCTTGCAGCAGCCAGATGTGGCTCCTCATCTGGCAGGGGAGGAGGAAGAGCAGTGCCTCATGCTCAGCATGATGCCTGCTTCATCCACAAAGTGGTGCAGCAATTGAGGACAAGGTCTGAGGTTTTCCAATGCTGTTCTGCTACGAGGAATAATTCAATTAGCTGACTGAAAAAATATGACTTAGAAGTAGGCAGCACTAAAACATGTTCCTTCTTGGTTAAAGCACATAGTTATGGAAAGTCATTAACCCACTGCTTAAGAGCTGTAAGTATCTTGATGGTTTATTAATCCAATGACAAAATGTGAGGTACCTGTTTAAGTTCCCAGCTTTGCTTAAGCCATCTGGGATCTGCACAAGCCATCAGATAACAGGTTTGCACCACTGGTCTGTTAAATGAACTTCATTAACCTCCCACTCCGTAACAGTGAGTGGCTTTATGCAGCTTTCTCTTTCTATCATGCAGTTCACTGAATTACCAAATATCCAAGAAAACCAGTGTTCTCCGAGGCTGGAAATGGCTGGAGAGCATAGTTTTGATCACAGTGATCTTGATTTGAACTCTTTAAATTAATCCCCTGTTCCTTCTGGCCTCTTTAAGAGGGGAAGGTTTGCAACTTTCTTTTTTACTACCGTGGCACCACGTAGTGAGGACTGAACCAGCTTTTCCATTACAAAGCACTTTTTATTTCTCAGCACACTGAAGCCTGGCACACAATGCTGACCCAAGATGCAGGAAGTTTTTTTAGCAGCTTAAAGCGAATTAAGCTTTCTTTGAGTTTTGGGAGCAAACAGGGTTGTTTGTTTCTGAGGGGAAAAACTGGGTGGTTTTAGCTGGAGCCTGGCAAAATAGTGTATATATAGAGCCAGGAAAGCCAGGTTGTTTTGCTGGCTTTAAATATACTCTTACCCCTTACTCTAAGATTTTATTTTTAAAAACAGACAAGATTCCAGCAATCTCTTAGTTCTTGCTTTGAGTAAGTTCCCTCTTTTTCGTTTGTGTACTGCATTTGCCTTTTTTGTTGTTGTTTTTCTTATTTTGCTTTGCCAGTCCAAAGTTGAACACAGCCATCCCATGTCCTAGATTTATCAGCACAGGAGGGAATCACTCCTGTTCCCACTGCCAGCAACCTGTTTGGTCACCCTTAACACAACACCCTTTGCATGATGTTGATTAGAAACATCATCCATCTAATTCCTACAAGATTTATTTCATGGTGATTATAGAAAAGGCTCATATCGGTAACTTCACCAAAACATATTCCTGTCCTGTGAAATAACATCTATGTAATGAAGATCCAGGGCAATTATTTCCAAGCTCATTTTCCTTCTTAAACTCCCCAGAGATGTAGCTCTCATTCCCTAAAGAGGCAGAGGGCTTTTCTCTCCTCTATTGCTTCTGCTGAGAAAATGTTAATAATGCCATTGGTAATATCCTATGCTTTATGGTCAGTTGCCTCTGTTTTATTAGTAAAGTATTCCAAGAGGCCTGAATAAGTCCAAAATACCCTCCAGCCATAAGCCATGCTTCAAGAAAATTGATTGAGTGAACTGAAGTTATTAAACAGTGTTAAGCAAGATATATGAATGTATAAACCTACGCTGCTGCTTTGTCCATTTGAAGATCACAGTGTAACAGACATCTATGATCTCTAGTTTAGTTTTGACTTAAATTAGTTGCTGACTGTGTATCAATTGTTATTTTCTTACAAAAATGAGACATTACATAGAACCGGGGTTTTTAAATTAATGCACACCTAGTTCCCCTTAAATCACATGCAGGATCAGCAGAGGCATGGTTTTGTGGGGTTTTTTTTTTGCTTTTGTAACACCAATCCAACAGCAGAGTTGCCCAATGTGTGCTGCCATTTATACGCTGCCTCCTCCTAAAGGCAAAACTGTCTGCACCTATGTGTGCAGTGAGCATAATCAACATCGTATTAATTTAGATCCACTCCGAGAAACTAAGCTAGGACAAAATCCACATGGAAAACTATTAAAAATAAACATCCATTCTCTCTAAAACCAGAACATAGGAGAAAAGTCACCTTTCTATAAGGTTAACGCTTTGTGTTCCTCAGAGCCCATAGACCTCAAAGCAATCTACTTTTCATTTCATCAGTTTTCATCAATATGTGCTTCATCCTCATTTAGCAGCAGGAGGAAGCGGACACAGCCCATCTGTTGCATTTTTGAGGTAGAGAGCTTAGGAAGCTGATTTGCCACGCGTAATTTGACGCGCTGAATGACAATGTCAGGAAGAGAGCTCGGGTGGTGTGTGTGCACTGCTCTGCCCTCGCTGCCCGAGATCAAAGCGGCCCCTTTCCTTTGGTGCGTCTGTCACAGACGAGCAGCTACGCAAACAGCCTCGCAGCAGCGCTTGTGCTCCGACCGACACATCATTCAATGCCTCCAAAGAAAGTAATGCTGAGCATAGTTACAGTTATAGCTAGTGTAAATGTCCCATAGGAGAAATAGTGTCCAGTGCATCACTTGCCATCCCATTTTTTCAGTCCCAAAGACTTTAGGGTCAGTATAATTCTTTCGATTAACAGTACCACGTCTGCTACATGAAGAGCCTCTTGCGACACCACTTCTGAGCTCTGTCAATAGTTCCTGTGCCACTAAAACCACGCTGAACACACAACAGCAAATTTAATTGGGTGGTGGTTCCCCCTAATTTTTCTGAGCAGACTTCGCTTTTGATGCAAACCAAAAGGTCTCAGTTGTGGCCATAGCATAGAAGTCACGTTGTGTAACTGCCCCTCGATGGCACAATCAGCTTTACTGGGACACTTTCTGCACGAGCACTCTGCTGTGTGCATTTATAGGAGAACTTTGACTTAATACTGCAAAGATGATGCAAGAAAAGACTTGAATAAAACCTTCAAAACCCCTATAAAGCTGCTTTTTTCATTTTAGTAAAAACTGTAATTCTCTTCCTTCATTACACAAAGTAACTTTCTAGCTCTAAGAGCCAAGGACAGAAACCCAATGAAGTAAAAAATGCTGTAATTGTATGATACAGGAAATTGAATACACTTAGTGTTTGTAGAAGCAGCAAATTTCCATTTAAGAAATTAACAAGAAACTCGGGTATGTTTTTGTGGCTCTATATTACCTATTGCAGTGCTATTTACCTAACCTCTTCACCTAACCTATTCACCTGTTTGCATTACCTAAGGCTGCAACCAGAGTCTTCTGAGTCAAGGTAACTGCTAGAAATTAGTTCAAAGGATCCAAACAGGAGGATTCAAAAGGAGAAGTCTCTGAATTCATATTGAAAATTCTATAAATTCATTGTGTCCCAATATTCCCTGCCCGATGGGATCCCTGACCATTGGTTTAGTATTGACCTGGACTTTTATTTAACCCTCCTTTGCCACTGCTGGTGGCCTGTGCTTTGAGACCTTTTTTAGAGAAAGGTGCACCACATGTCCTATTGCTGGAGTTTTCATGAACAGTGAGTATTAAGTGGAAATAGACTGCCTCAAACGAGCTGAGAGTGAGCCGTACCATCACACAGAAGCTTAAAATGCACCAAAACCAAAAGCTGCTGAGATATTTCAGGCTATTTGATGCCTGGGTTTTATTGCTATGCATTACCTCATGCGAGTTTTGTTTCCCATGTGCTTCCCCAAACCAGCCAGACCCTTGTGCAACAGAGCTGGCGCCCGTCCACCCAGGAGAACGGGCTCTGCAGCAGAAGTTGCTCCAGCACCTACCAGCCTGCACAATGCTCTGGTTAAAGCATCAGGGCCGAGAAATAAAAGAAAGGCAGAAAGTAGCCATCGTTGCTATGAACAAGGAGGTATTTCGCACAAAACTAGGAGCTGACAAAGACAAGCTTCTTACCCGTGAGGCCAGGCTGTGCAGGAAGGGAGACAGGGGAGTCTCTGTGGCCACGTCCTCAAGAAGCCGAGAGCCAGCAAAGGGAAGGATCCAAGCCAAGGGAAAGAGGTAGGACCCAGGCACAGTGAGCTGTCACATGCTCTTTTCTCAGAGAAGGTAACTGTATGTGTGAAGCAAAATCAAACACTAGAATATCCCCCACAGGCTGCTGTGGGAGTTTCCATTTACAGAGCCCTCCAGAGCCTTCAGGAGAACCCAGGTGGGTTTGGCTGCTCCATGAGCAAAGCTCTGCCCCAGCTGCATGCAGTCACTGCTGAGCCCACCCTGAGCTTGCTTAAATGAGAGACATCTGTGTCTGGTCAAGGACTGAGGGGCTCCCCCCAGGACATAGATATGCTCAGTCCTCCAGAGCTCCCAAACCCACAGACTATTGCTATGGGCAAAACAATGGCATTTGGGAACAGCATTAAAGAAGCCAAAAAGGTCTTTCCAAGCCCTGCTTATCAAAGCTTTAAGGCTGACAGGAGTCACCATGATGATCTTTCCTCACCTTTTCCTCCAGTTACATTTGTCTTCTTATCAGGTCTTCCAGTATCCAAACAATAACAAATATGCCAGCAGTTTAAAACTCATTTCCTCAGCCTGCCTAGGAACCACTCCAAGTCCTGTCATTTACCTGATCCATATACTGTATTATTTTGCCAAGGCTTCACCAGACCCCACTTGACACTTTCAAAACCCCAACTTCTCAACCCACACCACAGCTAGACAGTAGTTGTTATTCTTAAATGCAGCTTGTCAAAGCTGAGCACAGCAGGTATTAATAACCAGCTGCTGCTTTTCTCCTCAAGAAAAGCAACAAGAAGCTGCTGAGGGTCTGTTTACACAATTTTTAAAAAGCAAAGTTCTGCTTTCCCCCCAGAAGCATTATTGATTTAATTGAACAACTCCCCTGGGGAAGGGGGTTGCTTGCAGAAAGGTTACAGCCTGTTAAGAAAAAATTATCTCCATCAATTGTCAGCTCTTTAACCTAATGATGACAATCTTGAATAGCTTGCTCTACTCTGCAAAATTACATACAGCACTTAATTAGATTAATTAGCAAAATAGAGTTATCATAAAGAGTCTGGGTCTATATTTCAGTGCCAGAAAGGAAGGTACAAAAAAAAAAGTAAAAAAAAAAAAGTGGAAGTTAATCTGAATGAGACCTGTCACTTATTAAATAGTAACTGGTAACTGCTGTGTTTTGATTGTTGAATTTTTTTTCATGTCTGTTCCAAAATCTGAAAAATGGCCTCAAATGCATTTTTTTTTTTTATGGATACTTACAGTGAATACAATATAGGATTGCTTGTTGTTATCATGACAAAAAGATTTTTTTTGGTACAATGAATCTATGCTTAAACTAAGTAAAGAGGTGCTGTGAAGGGAGGCCGCCAAGGCAGTGAGGTGGCTGTGTCAGGGTTCTCAGCATCCTAGTTCTGTGCAAGCACAACCGTTACCAATTTCTTCAGAACAAACCATCTTTGCCAAGTCTGAGACTTGTGAGACTCAAAGAATGATGTTTTGTGGGTTTGCAGTAGACACAAAAATGAGTCAATGTTATGTTTCGTATTTCCTGCTGAGGAGCATCAACACTCACATGATGTTCAGCAACAAAACCCAAGCCCTGGTCTGTGCTTTGTTTTCTGAGCATAAACTTCTGTTTCACACTGAAGATGACATCTGCCGATACCGTGTCTGTCAGATGTTTCAGAGATGTGCAACATAATTTCAACCAAACTTTTATAGCTAAAGCAGTGGTACTCTCAAGTAAAAAGGACGGGTTTGGATCCCTTTTTTCATAGAAGAATATTAAAAGAATTTCTGAAACTTTCTGAACCTTTGACTTTGTTCCTAACTGAGCGTGGTAAACTGAGGAAGTTCCCAAGACAGACAAGCCAGAAGACCAGTAGTATTCTAAAGACAGAGACTGCATGATGTGTGCAGTCCTGGAAAAGAAAGCATAATGCATTATTTACACTGTTCAAAACTGGGCGGGGGAGAGAAATCAGAGGCTGATGACTCAAGAAAATTCAATAAAAATTATTTTACTGAGTAAAATACCAAGTAAGCTTAACTTCTTATTTGATAAGATTATAACTTGATAATTTTTTACTAATATCACAGAATCACGGAATTGTCAGAGTTGGAAGGGACCTCTAGAGATCATCTACTCCAAGTCCCCTGCCAAAGCAGGGTTGCCCAGAGCATGTTACTCAGGACGGCATCCAGGCGGGTCTTGAAAATCGCTGGAGAAGGGGACTCCATGACCTCCCTGGGCAGCCTGTTCCAGGGCTCTGTCACCCTCACTGTAAAGAAGCTTTTCCTTGTATTTGAGTGGGGCTTCCCATGTTCCAGTTTACGCCCGTTGCCCCTCATCCTATCGCTGGAAACCACTGAAAAGGGTCCGGCTCCATCCTCCTTCAACCCACCCTTTGGATGCCTGATATCTTCAATTTAAAATAATTAAAGCTACCTAAAAATAGCTTAGTGATATTAATATGTAATTAACTTTGAATGGGAAGACACCGTCCTGAAGAAGAATTTCGAGTGGAATGCTATTAGGCCTGACCATTGCTTTCAATTTCTTTATACTGATCTGAAAAAAAATACAATTAAGGGTACAATTTACAGAGTACACATATTACTGGAACGTAAATAAAAAGTGAGGTGAAGTCATTTGTACATATGGATTTGTGTCACTCGACTGCATGATAGCACTAAACACATTTAGGAAAGAAGAAATGTGTGGTTAGCAATGGGAACCCATGTCACGTTTAGCGAAACAAGGAATCATGTCTCTGTCATTCCTGAAATGCTCTATATGTTTTCATAGTGTCAACACCAGAATTTATGCCCAGAGATCAAAAAGGATTAAGATGGAAGTCAAAAGAATGATGAGATCTTGACAATGCAGTTCAGTGAGATACTTCTATCTGATGAATAATATAATTTATGTTTCAGCATGATTAGACTACAAGAAAGATTTCTGATTTTTGATCAAAAGGGTCTGTTACCTGGTGAATGGGTGAAAGCTCAAAGCAGACTATCTCAAACTAGACATAAAGTGCAAGTTTTACCATGAGAGAAATTAGCCTTTGAAAAACATGACCTACATAAATGCTTTAATATTTCATTTTCAATTTTCATTATTTTACAGCTTTTAGGAAGGAAGGGATGTGGACTTAAAGACCTGCTTCAGGTGAAGAATCTAGGCAGGAGACGCTTGGTGAACTGGTGTTTTTAACTGGTGTTAGGCAGACTAAGTGATCTGAAGTATTTCTACCTACATCTCTGATCATCTACATCATCTTTTTTTCTCATGTGCTGAAAGAGTATTTGCCAGAAATTTTCAGTAAAGTGGATCTGAGACCAACTTAAGCCTGCACAGTGGCATCCCCCATGCTGAGGAGACAGAGCTGTGTCGTTTCCCTTCATTTTCTGCAGAGGTACAGAATAAACAGTGGGTGCTGAGATCATAAATTTAGCAGTGTGGCAACTTTCAGGAAAGGTGGCAACAGTGTTATAAATAGGGGCAAGCAAACCAGCTGAGATAAAGTTAGAAACAACCACAGCCTGGACCACAGACTAATATTTACACAAAATGTGTGGAAAATTTGGAATATAAATAACTCTCAGTGACTAAAGTCAGGATGTTTTATATGAGAAAAGTACCCCAGGGAAGACATCTGATAGTTATTTGCATCATGACTGACATTTTCAAAGATGGGGTCCCACAAGTGTAGCCCAACAAACCTTGGTTTTTAGTGGTGCAGCTCTATTTTGAGAATTTTGGCCTACATATAGCCATTCCCAGCAGCAGTGTTGACATCCATCTGGCCCAGCTTTTGCTCACCAGGAGCTGAGTCCCTTCTAACTACTGCATGAAACCTGTCAGTGACAGTGGCAGTAGTTTAGTTTTGTTTAAATGTTCTCAGAGAGAAGTCCATAGCTCTGCCACAGAGTAGCCAGAAATAGATTGTGGTGCAGCCCAAGTAACATGTTACACATAAACCATACAGTTCCTTCCTGCCAGATCCCAGGACACCAGCACACCTACCCTCTCTCCCACAGACACTTAGTCATAAGTTCAGCTGGGCTCAAGAAAGCCGGATGGTTTGAGGTCTACAAAAATATATTTATCTCTCAAAAATATGCCAGGCCAGGCCAGCCTCACCTCGGTCTCCAAACGGCTCTGGGATCTCATTTCTCTTCTGATTACAGGAGACCAAACAGCTCTTCCTCAACCTGCACTTTGCTTTCTCAGGGAAGCAATTTGGAGGCTGAGCTCAGTTCTTCTACAGGTGTGCACATCTTTTGACCGGCAGAAGGATAGAGGTCCCCTCCATGCGTATTGGACTTGTCTCCCTCAAAACTTGGGAAGTACAAACTTTATGCTACTTGGTAAAAGATGAAACTGTGTTTCTTAGAAGCATCTTGGCCACTCTTTGCAAGACAAAGCCATTTGGTGTGAGCATTTGGTACAGGTCTCTGGAAACAGCCAGCTCTGCAATGAGCTCACGTGGACACTGAAACGTGGAAGCACCCATACTGGATTTCACCTCAAAATACTTCTGATGCGCCTGATACATGCAAGATCCACACACAGGGTCTGTTCATACCTGTATGATGTGGCTGTGTCCTTGCATAGATTTATATATTAGAAGCTCCTTTTGTCAGGGCAGCCTTCTCTACCTCATACTCCAGTGAGACTCAGCATCCTCTTCCTTCGTCAGCGCGGTGCGTCAGCATCCCCCTCAGCAGAGCCAGCCCAAGGCAAGCGCACACAAGCAATAAAGGAAGCCCGTTGCCCCATTCTTTCAGATCTATTGCGCTTTCTGTTATCAGGTCCTCGGTTGCTGAGTCCTCTCTGTCTGTCTGTCTGTCTGTCTGTGTGGTCAGCCTGCGGTGGAGGACGAACGCAGCGGCGGCTGGTCGCGCACTAAGCAAGACGGTTAGGCCACACGTGTGTCAGCAGCTGACAACTGCCACCAAAACCCATTGCGTCAATGCGGGGATGGGGTGGGGTGCGTGTGCCTTCACACCTAACGTGGAGCACACGAGAGAATAACAACTTGCAAAGCACCTGATGCCCTCATTGCCCTATCAAAAGGGAAAGGCCTGACCACCCTCCTGCCCCGCTCTCCGCTTGCTCGCTCCGCGTTTGTGCTCCACGGGGGGACAACGGCGGCAGTGGGGGTGGCTGTGGGCTGCTGGCCTGTCAAGCCCACTGCTGTGACATCAGGATTTGAAGCACTGCGGGGGAAACGGTTAATGAAATAAGTACTCCCCATTTCTCAGTCATTTAAACTATTTTCACTTGTGCCAGGTTTCATTTTACAAACCCTCATGTTGTGCCTGAAACCGGTTGGCAGTTTGAAGCTTTTGAGAACAGTTTCACAATGGATCATCCAGTATGTGGTAATAGGTCTTTACGATACCAGAGTAGTGTTTTGTACTTCCTCCCTTTAGACCTTCCAGCTGAGTTTGAATTTAACTTTGCTTTGGGCACAAGCATCCCTCCAACTCCAGATCGCCTCAGCATGCTACAAACCACTGGAAAAGCCTGAGCTTTCAGCTTGTGTTTGCAGTTCAGCTGGCTACAATAATTTACTTGAGAAATAGTTGGTAATCCAGCCCATTTTGTCATCTCCCCTGCTTCTTCTGCAATGTTAGAGCTCTTTCAGTCCTAGAAGAGCTCTGCGCATGAGGAGAAGAACAAAGTCCCACTGCTGAGACATTTAAATGCCATAAAATGTCACAACATCAGATAAGCTTCAAGATCTTAAAAAAGGATTAAAAGTGCAGAGAGTTTATTGGATGCTGACATGCAGTTAATAGCACTTTTGCATGCAATGACTTCACACAGTGTTTCTGTGCAGTTTTAAATGTCACGTAAGTGTATAAATTCCATTCAAACATAACCTTTATTATGAGAGCATCAATAACAGAAAAATCTAATTAAAGGATAAAAGGCTTGGTGGAACATAACCTTTTTCATTTCAAATTGGTAATGAATTACTAGAATTCTATGAAGGATATTATTTCAGAGGAGGACTGACAAGCACAGAGAAAACCCTGCCTTCTGCCACATGGTTTAGTGGAAGTTCCTCCTCTCTCTTCAGCAACCCATCCTCTCCCTTTGTAATCCTGAGTGAATTTTTATTCCATGTGGCTGCATCAAGATACATGAAAACAGCAGCTGGACCTTTGAAATCCCCCTATTTTGTTCAGCTTGAATCATCTACACTGGGACACTTGCCACCTTGCCAGTCTATTACACCCAAGCCCATGGCTGATGAATTACAGCTCTGTCAATCGTCCTGTCTAGCAAATTGCCAGCATATGAGAAGGAACCCAATATCATTAACAGCGTTACAGAACACCATGGACAAAGTAATAGCAGGCTACGTTTCCCTCGTTCAGCGCTTACCCCAGAAAACTAGGCCGTGGTGTCCTTCAAACCATAATGAGAATTACTATTGAGAGGACTGTCAATCTACATAACAGAAGAAATGAGGCTTGACAGTTCAGAAAATTGGGGATAAGTACAGTAGCAGAACCAATTACTGCAGAAGGATTCATTTTTTTTCTCCACAGTCAGTCTGAAACAACTAGAAGTGACCCAGGCCAAAGCTGTTGTCTAATTTTGACAATATATACTTAGCTGTGTGTAGCAGTTGATTTCGGCTGGGAAGACTTAGAATATGATAAAGTTCTGCTTAGGGTCTGTCTATCTCTAAACCAAGCCCAAGGTATGAACGTGCCACATCACACTGCAGATGGATGATCAGGATAGCTCTCATCCCTTTCTGTTTTATTCATTATATCCCTATAGAATCACTACAAGAATACTCTTCATCTTGTTCTTTGCATTTCCAAACACCGCTTGCTTTTCTTCTGTGCTGATTATTCAGAAATGATTACTCTCCCTTCCAGACTAATTGAAGATATTACAAGTCATTTGATACATACTGTGGACAGAGTCCTCACTGACAGTGACAACAAAGGTTCAGAAGGATGACTGAGCAGCACCAGGTTTTCAAGTGCTCCTTTTCTCCATGACCCTTTGCTCCCTAATTCTGCAGGGTTCCCTCGTTCCTTTTTCAGAAGCTTTTTCACTGTCAGCCCCCGGCCCCTTTCTTTCTCAGCCAGGATCTGGCAGAACAGTCCTCCCCACAGCTGCTAACGCTGCAGCTGCTGGGTCCTGCAGCTCATCAAAGCTCATCTCTGCAACTCTTTCACCCCGCCTCAATGCTGGTATGCCGAGAGTAAGGACTTTTGCATTACAGGTAGCCAGTGGCAAACAGCAGGAGTATCATAGGCCTAAGCAAGGAAAACGGATTCAAAGAGATATTTTTTTCTGAGCACCATCACACGAGCTGGCAAATACAATAAGGACTTTGAAAGCAGGCCTGAGTGTCTTTCATCCCTGTTGTCCTATGCCTTTGGAATTGCCATCAGCAGCCCTGCGAAGCCAAAGATGTCTCTTGGGGCCAGGTATTTCACGGATACTTTGCTACACCACTAGGAAATGTCCAGATATACTGCCTGGTTTCTGCAGTCCAGGTTATAGTCAGGGCTTGTGGGACTCTGTGCGATCGCGGGGTCCTGAATAGGTCTGAAATCTGTGTCTAGTCCTTCACAGTGACAGTGATGTTGGGGGGAGGCGTGTTTTTAACATTTTTGTGGTACGATAATGTTAATTGTAAGTCATGAGCCCTAAAAACATAACACAAATATTTCTAAATTTACTCAAAAAAACAGGAATTACCACGTGGCTTTAAATGCATGATCTATCTACTGGAGCAGCTAATGTTGGCCATTGACCTGTACCAGTTGTTTCACTAGACAGCTCAAAGTTCTCTCAATCATTATGAAATATAGGTTATTTTAGGCCCTGATGTATGACATTTAATCATCCCTTGTTTAGTGCAACACACTGTAACTCCGAGATTCTGTATAAATTGTGACCTATCCTTCTTGAGCTTGCTAAGTCAGCCTCAATGAAATCCCGTGGCTGTGACTACTAGTTACTATAAAGGGAAAGCATTGGCCTTTATGGATTTCTGTATTTTGCAGCCTTTTACTTTATTAAAGGGTTTCACCATATACCTACCTTATCTGTATTTGAAACAGTTCAGTAGAACCTAGAAACAGTAATATTTGAATATTGAATATACCCATTCTTACAGTGTTATAGGTATTATTACTTGCAGTGCAGACCATAAAACAATTTTAATCTGGCTCTTCAAATGAAATTCTATGAACAGAATCTTAAGTGTGAGGGTTTGATTTCCAGAGAGATTCAACACCTGGGGGACTTGCATCGATGTCATTTGCATGTTATATACTTAGGCAATTTGCAAAAGCTGCAATTCCAGCGTTGCTCATTACAGTGTTATTTATTAACTGCCTTCCTAGTCTGTATCTGTACAAGAAAGTAAATATGCAAAAAGCATAGCATTGCTTGGAAACTGCACTGAGGGTGTCTTCTGATATGTGGATTATGGAAACAGTCGAGGTGATTGGTTTTAGAGCATGCACTGCTCCAACCTGTTCTGTGCATCTCCACCAGCACTGGTGCATGGTATCTCTTCAGGGTCCTACTCCTAGGATCATACTACTTTTGGTAGTGTGGCTGTGGTAGGCAAAGCCTATCACTGTGCTTCTGATTAGCCTGAAACACACTGTTCATATCTGATCATTGTTTTTGCAGTTTTTCTCTGTGCTTTGATTTGTGGCGGAGATTTCATGTGGGTAGAAAATGCCAATTTTCTTTTGCCAGAATTCTTCTGGGGAGATGCTGTCAGAGTGCTCCATCACATGTGACGGATCATCACTTACAGAGAATTATCTCTAATACAAAATTGAGTTTTTATCTTGAACTGTCATGTCTGAGAAGTCTCGCCTGTGACACGGGGGAGAGAAAGGAGCTGGATTTAGTAGTTGATTCTTCCTCCAGGACTGAATACATCCTATCTCTCATACCCAGTTCTGTTCTTATTCTCGTTAACTGCTGCCATCTCCCTTTCCTGAGCTAACAGGTCTCTTCTGTTAACACTGTCTCCAATGCAGCCTCCCCCGGCGTTAAGCTGTGCTCACCTTATAGTGGCCAGACCTTCCACCCAAAACTATGTGTTGTCAAAGAGCTGACATCACGAGTGCTCATAATGGGGCTCTTACTGTTTGTGAGCTATTAGCTGTTAAAATCATGTTGGAAAGAGTGCCGGAAAAATACTCAGCAAATCAATACAACTCTCTCCAAGCGCATAAACTTTGAATACTGGTTGTGAATCAGGGCTTGCCAAAAAAAATGGGAGTAAAGTGTACGGTTCTGTAAAACTGTGTGCAAATCAACAAAATACTGCACCCTAGAGAAGGATGTTAGGGGAACGCTGTTTCCAGTCCTGCTTGCCAACTGGTCCCTGTCACAGGCATGAGGCTCTCTGAAATGAAGGGACATACATTAATCTCCTAGGAAGCTCCCTACCCACCTCCACAATTACAGATTCCTGGTCTAAGAGGTGATCCTTATTTCTCCATCCAAAGAAATTCCTGGCACAAGTAGTGGCACCACTGCATTGTATAAAAAGATATTTCAAGATTTTGTTACATATTCAGACTTATGAAATTTAATCATTATTTGGGTAAGGACGTATCAAAATCACAGCAGGTATCATCAACTCTGGAATTCGGGACAGAGACACATCTACAACTAAATCCGAGGGCTTTTTCTAAGATTTCTGGGAGGATGTTTTTGATCCATAAAATAATATCTGAGATAAAAAGAAGTGCTCATGCTGTGAGCCACAGCAAAAAGCCCATATTATAATACTGTAACAAAACCTTCTTCTACTCTCTTACTAGACAGTAAAAATATTGAACCCCCCAGTACTTGGGACCCGACGTGGTCATGCTTAGTTTGTAATCAACTGATAGTAATCAATTTCTATTTCAAAACCCTCTTCCCCACCCAGCAGCACATTTGAGTATGTCTGCTGAGTACACGCCGCTGAAAAACTATGCAGGGATCAGTGCACTCTGTAAAGCAGTATCTAGAGAAACCTCGTGTACATGGCATTCAAACACAAAAAGTGCTGCCTTCTCGCGATGTACTATTTATATGGCAGTTTATTTCGCTCCTAGCTGCCTTCTGTGGGGGCTATTTTATTTTCTGCAGTCACACAGTATCTTTCTTCTGCTACTTCAGAAAGTGGTAGGTGTCATTTCCTCCCATTTACCGATGGAGGAAGCTGAGGGCCGGAGAACAAAGCCCAGGCCTTTGAGTTCCTGCGCTCCATTTCCTGGCCCCGCTGCTCTCCTTCTCCCAGACGGCCACCAGCCCCGCGGCCAGCGCAGCACCCAGCTCGGAAGGGCCTCTGCTCCTCCACGTTCATCTCCACGGAGAACAGATAACTCATAAAACATCTAAGCTCACTCGGAAAGCTCTTGCGGGGACTGCAGGTGGCTCGGCAAGGCTGGATGGCTCTTGACAAAGCAGGAGAGGTTGGTGCCAGCTGAACCTCTCTTTTTTTGTGCTGTTCCCACTCCAGCACAATCTGCCTCCATTCACAGGGCCCTCCCAGGCCGCCTCTCGAGCGCTCCCCTCCCGATAACACACGTTTCCCCCCACCCTCCCCCTTTCCTCTCAGCTTCGCCGTGCCGAAGAGGCACCCAGCGGGACCTCCGAGGAGCTGAAGGGGCACGAGTGCATTCACCAAAGCAACCCAGGCAGCTGGGCACGGAGAGCTACGTCAGGAGTCCAGCCTTCACACCTGACCGCTCTCCCGGCATCGCTGCTCCCTTTGCCACACCAGATGATACCGTCAAGGGAAGAGACATTACCCTCTTGTCCCAAGGTACCGGTAACATGTTTAGTGCCACTGGGAAGCATCGGGGATCCCGCAGGACGGCACGGGGGCCATGCCATCCTGTGGCTGCTCATATTCCTGGGAAAAAATTCTTTTTTTTTTTTCTTTACATTCAATTCTTCCTCTTCCTCACTGCTGCCTTTAAGTCCTTAACCGCTTTTGCAACTCAGATGTCTACTACGGATACTCCCCTGTGCCTATGAGGGCTTGTTCTTGCTGTTGTACTCGAGTCCTGTTTCTAATCTTTCTGCTGTGCTGCTTTTTGCCACCCTGTCTTTCCACAGCCACCCAGAGAACAGAGGCGATGAGTCAGAAAGGGAAGTTTAATGGTGTCCAGAAACAGAAATAACCAGAAAACCTCAAGAGTTTTACTGTCTTTTTCTTAGTAAGAACAAACAAGCTGTAATGAATAAAGGGCGTCACATGGGTTAGTTGTGAAAATTATCAAACCGACCTGTCTCACAGCTGCTTTCAAAATACCAACAGCAGAAGGAATCAGGGAGTGGTAAGAACTGTGGAGATTACTTTTTTTTTCCAAATGTTTACGGGAGTTCAAAAGACTGGAGGTCATTATAGGATACAGGCAGATCTATTACTTTTTAAACCAAGTCATTAAATATTCCATCTAGAAAGCTTAGTTGGTCAGAATGAGTAGGTGTGAAGAAAAAAAGAGAAAAAAGTGGTGAAGTCCTACACCCGTTACAGTCAAAAGAAGCAAGCTGGTGACTTCACTGGTTTCAGAATGTTGCTTACAGCATTAAGACCCCATGAGCTAGTCATCCTTCTCCAGCAGCAGCTCTCCAACTGTTAGCTATATGGGGATAAAATGATTTCACATTGAAATATAGGCCATTGCATGTGCATACTGTGCCATGAATATGGCTATACGATCACCCTTTTTGCAAATACTATTCTTTATTTTCATTTTGAGCCTTCATTTAACACAAGTGTAAACCTAGGTAGGCTAAGGCTTAATGAAAGATCATTATACCATGCACAGGACACTCAGGAGTTTCCTTGATCTGTGCAGCAAACAATGCACCCAGCAAGAAGAAATCAGCCTTACTGATAAAATAACATTCATGCAGTAGAAAACTAGGAAATCACAGAAACGGAAGGGAAACTCAAGCACTGCAAGAGGGGAGGATTGGGTCCTTTCAGACTAGTTCATTTGATTAGTAGAGCAGAGTTATAATTTTTAGTCATCTTGGAACTAACCTCCATTTTCATGCTGGCAACTCTGAATCATCTCTCTCTCTGCTGCTTCAACTTCAAAACAGGAAAAAGTGAATACAGTAACCAGCCATGGAGTCTTACAAAAATATTCCTGTGCTGTACGAAGTAGCTGAAAAAACTCTTGATTCATACAGCATCTTTCACCACGGCTGCACGGACAAGTTCGTGAAATTGTGCGGGTCACCAATCTAGCGCTCCTCGCTGCAGCAACATCAGCATGTGAAGAGAAAGCAAAGAAATGAAAGGGGAAATTTTGCAACACTCTGCTTAAATCCTGATCCCACTGACTTGAGTAGAAGACGCCATCGAAGCAGAAGGACCACAGCTCCGCCAGTAAAGAAAGCCTGGCCCCCAGCTCTATTACGAACACTTTTGCTGTTTTGGTGGCACCAACAGGTTCAGCAGTGCCCCTCAGTAAGTGCTGCTGGGGGGATTTTTGGAGAAGAGAGTTGTCTTCTGTAGTTGGCTTGTGTGTTTGGAGGATGGAGGGCATGGTCCCGGGCTCTGTAAATAAAAATCCAATGGATGCTACGTACCGCAACAAGCACAACCGATGAGAAGAGTTCAGACAGGAAGAATGCAGATAAGGCTTAGAGAGATGCACTTTTTTTCAAAGAGGCACTGTTTATCCTTTTTCTTATATTCAGAAAAAGAATTCACTGTTAGTGTCTACATGGTTAATCTGTATGTGAACTTTTCCTTTCCCAATTAGTATTTTCTTTTAAACTGAGCAATACGTTGACTCAGGTCTCCATATATACCGATATGCACTCACTGATTACTGGAGCCAAAAAGTAGCAAAAAAAGGCAGATAAATAGTCGCTTGTGTTTTGGCTCCATCTTTCATAATTCAAGACTATTTAAACAGTTCAACTGTATTATAGCACATTTAAGAAAAAAAAAAGGCAAAGAAAATTATAAAGTCAACCTGTGACTAATTTCATTTGGAATAGTTCACCAGATCTTGGGTGGTTCATCTTCTATATAATCTAAAATAAGCAGTGTAAAAAATGGACTAATAATAAACATAAATTGCATCATGGATGCTAAGAACACTTTAAGAAAATACAACTTAAAAAAATATGCTAAGAAATTTTATTTTGAAATTATCATCACTGTGTTAACAATAGAACCTGATACTTTGCTTGCAGGTGTCTATCCTGCATTCTTTTAACATGCAACATGTGGACTCCCTAAAGGATTTTTAGCTACACATCATCTTTCGAAGTATCTGCTTGACTGAGTTCATTTTAAGGCTTTAAGCTACATACTGATCTGGACTGAGTATGAATAATGCACAAAAGTGATCTCCATTTAAGGGATCAGCACAACACTCAAATCCAAACATATTTAAGTGGTCTCTTCACTAAATGCATATATTTTAACTGTTTGTTTTGTTGGTTTTTTTAAGCAGATACTATGCAAGGTTATTACTTGAGAAAAGTATTATCTTCCTCTCTAACAAGATAGAACAGGATCACAGTAAGCAGAATTATAGCTTCTATAAAAGAAAAGCTTCTACAGTTATGTTGGTGATAACAGGGCAACTAGGGAAAATGTAGGCCCTCTCCATAAGGAAACGGGAGACCTGGTCACCCAGGTATGGAGAAGGGTGAGGCACTCAATGACTTTTTTTGCCTCAGTATTCACTGGCAAGTGCTCTAGCCACACCACCCAAGACGCAGAAGGCAAGGGCAGTGACTGGGAAAATAAGGAACCACCAACGTAGGAGAAACACCAGGTTCAAGACCATCTAAAGAACCTGAAGGTGCACACGTCCATGGGACCTGATGAGATTCATAGTGGGTCCTGAGGGAAGTGGCAGATGAAGTTGTAAGCCACTATCCATCATATCTGAGAAGTCACAGCAGTCTGGGGAATGGAAAAGAGGAAACATAACCCCCATTTTCAAAAAAGGAAAAAAGGAAGAACCTGGGGAACTTACAGGCCAGTCAGTCTCACCTCTGTGCCCAGCAAAATCATGGAGCAGATCCTTCCAGAAACTACGCTAAGACATACAGAAAATCAGGAGGTGATTGGTGACAGCCAACATGTCTTCACTAAAGGCAAATTTGGTGGCCTTCTATGATGGTGTTACAGCATTGATGGATAAGGGAAGAGGAACTGACATCATCTACCCAGACTTGTGCAAAGCATTTGACACTGTCCCGCATGACATCCTTGTCTCTAAATTGGACAGATGCAGATTTGATAGATGGACCACTGAGTGGATAAGGAATTGGCTGGATGGCCACACTCAAAGAGTTGCAGTCAACAGCTCAATGTCCAAGTGGCGGCCAGTGATGAGCAGCATTCCTCAGGGATTGGTACTGGGACCAGTGTTGTTTAACATCTTTGTTGGTGACATGGACAGTGGTGCTGAGTGCATCCTCACCAAGTTTGCCAACAACACCAAACATGTCTCTCCAGTCAATATGCTGAAGAGAAGCGATGGAATCCAGAGGGACCTGGACAGGCTTGAGAGGTGGGCCTGTGCAAACCTCATGAGGTTCAACCAGGCAAAGTGCAAGTTCTGCATGTGGGTTGAGGCAATCCCAAGCACAAATATAGGCTGGGCACAGAATGGATTGAGAGCAGCCCTGAGGAGAAGGACTGGAGGGTGTTGCTTGATGAAAATCTCAATATGAGCCAGCAATGTGCGCTCACAGCCCAGAAAACCAACTATATCCTGGGCTACATCAAACAAAGTGTGGCCAGCAGGTCCAGGAAGGTGATTTTACCCCTCTACTCTGCTCTGGTGAGAACCCACTTGAAGTACTGCGTCCAGCTCTGGAGCCCTCAACATAAGAAGGAGGTGGACCTGTTGGAACGAGTCTAGCAGAGGGCCACAAAAATGATCAGGCGGCTGGAGCACCTTTCCTATGAAGACAGGCTGAGAGAGTTGGGGTTGTTCAGCCCAGAGAAGAGAATGCTCCAGGGAGACCTTACAGTAACATTCTAGTACCTAAAGGGGGCCTACAGGAAAGGTGGGGAGGGACTCTATCAAGGAGTGGAGTGATAGGACGAAGGGTAACATTTTTAAACTGAAATAGGTTAGATTTATACCAGATATTAGGAAGAAATTTTTTACTGTGATGGTGGTGAGGCACTGGAACAGGTTGCCCAGAGAAGCTGTGGATGCCCCATCCCTGGAGGTGTTCAAGGCCAGGCTGGATGGGGCTTTGAGCAACCTGGTCTGGTGGGAGGTGTCCCTGCCCATGGCAGGGGGGTTGGAATTTGATGATCTTTATGGTCCCTTCCAACTCTATCCCTTCTATGATTCTATGATATATATTGCAGAGTTGAATAGACAAAATCTGTCAGCCTTCACTTATGTGATACTCATCCTTCACTTTTTTTTTTTTTGCCTTAAAACAAAGAAAAAAAACACCAAACTGGTTTTAATCCTTTTCTCACCTCTTTCAAGGTTGTAATGTGCTAAACAGAAATATATAAATGCTAAGAATAGCCAGCCAAGCCATCAATTCCGATAACCTGGTTGGAGAAAGAGACTCTACCTCATTTGTGAGGTGAATTACCTCATTCTGTAAATGCCATGCAAACAGTGGTGTGCCAGACTGCAAACGGAGCTTTACTGGCTTTTAGGCTATTTTGAAGAACAATGCTAACTGTACTGACATTTTTCCAGAGTCTACACCTTTCAACGGTTTAGGACTAGAAATCAGTAGTAAAATTCCAACAGCCTAGGTTTTGGTTTTTCTGATAAAGTGAAACTGACCTTTTATATTTATGGCTCAGCTGTATCTTGATGTAACACAGTTACTTTGCTGTAGATAAATCAGATTTAGATCTGACAGATTTGGCCCTGGAAGACTAATTTAATACTGGCTTAGAATATAGTTCAGAACACTAAATTTCACGTTGCTTCCTATCAACTTGAGGTGCAACTGGAAGACTTCCAGCTGACAACATAGAGGACTGTCTAAAAAGCAAGGCTTGCAGGTGTTTACTACAGGGTAAATGTTTGATTTTGTACAATGCATAATCAAACTAGATCCTGGCAAGACAGTAATATTGAGGCATAGAATCTGTCACTAGACATTGAAAGAGCTTAACACCTTCTGAAACTGCTCTTAACCCATGCAGCTTGACGTTTAAAAGTGCAGGCTCAAGATGTGACATTTACTATGCAAATTGTTTTCATCCCTCCCCCCTTTAATTTTATAATGACTAGAAAAAATTAAGTGTCTAATAATTCAGATTACGTGCAAGTATCCCAATGTCCTCCATTGACTTTTACAGGATGTTATATATATGTAGATGTTCACTGCAATCTGAATGCAGAAACAGCATCTTGACTTGGTTAAAAATATAAAAATCAGCATAGAATGCATGTGTTGAAGACCTCTAATTAAAACAATGCTTTTCAACAGACATCACCATCTTCCCCTTTTTCCCCACAGCGGAACAAAAACTGCATTCTGATCTCTGTAGGATTTTGCTTGTTTTTCTTCAAATTTATTAGCTTCTGTAATTATATAGTCCATTTTATTGTTAAATCAGAAACAGTAAGAGAACACTCTAGGTTGGTATAGTCATTTTTTACAATGAGCATATCGACTACGATACCTTTACCTAATGTTGTCAGAAAACCAAAACAAAACCAAAACAGCTTTTTTTTGACAAACCTGCTTATTGAGATATCACCTATTCTGTAAGGAAGAAAATACTTGAAAAATAAAAAAGTTAAAATTTAGTTAAAAGCTTTACTTGTCTGGGAGCAATCTCATAAAACTCTTTTTAATATGAGCACTTCACTTCACAAAATGAAAAACTATTTACAACATTTTGCTTGCAGTTTGGTCACATTATCTACACACATTTGCAGAAGATCTTAGGCAAAATAGGTATGTATCTTCTTCTGACATAGGCTATCAGATTGATTGCACGTTTTCCTTTTACATAATGGCTCTCCTATAGTGCACTGAAGTCAGTGATCACTGTCTAATTACATTCTCATTTTAATTTATGGCTCAACAATAAAATCAATACCACTTCAACCCCAAATATCTGAGCGGCTGAATTACACATAGTGTGAAACACGTGAATTCTAGTTGTTTGGACCTGATTTTCAAGAGACTAATTCACTTCACTAGCACAATTAACAAATTGTGCAAACAAATAAAAGACCTGTGCATCTAGTTCATTTGAAAATCAAGGATTCTTGTCAAATTCTGTCAACTGATTTCCCTCTAGTTACAGCTCATTTAAAAAATGTTCATTTCCCTATGGCACTATAATGAACTTTTCAGCACGCTATTACTGAATTACAGTATCTTTTATATATATACTCTATTTTGGCCAATAATGTAATTTCCGTGTTACACAATATCATTGCCTTCACAAGCAGAGTTGCTACATACATTCACAGTTTCAATAGATTGTAATTAGCTTCTCCAGTTGTGCTTTAAAAATTCCAAATATTTTCCAACAGTAAGTGCAAAGCAAATGTCTTATGCAGCTACAATTGGTCACAGAGTTATAAACTCCATAATTACGAGAAGAGCGTTCTCTCATTCTCCATTTTCATCACCTGCTTTTTCAGGTATGACCTCCAGACTTCGACGGGGCTTTGAGATTTCTGCATTTTCAGTGCCTGGCTTATTGAGTCCACATGAAAGAGTGGCATAATGGATTTGCTTCAGATTCTCCAGTGCTTCGTTTTTAGCATATTTGAGAAGATCCGCTTGTCCCTGTAAGAAAAAAATGCAGGTAGAATACACAATTGATAATAGGATTCTCTTTTTTCCATCGCCTGTTTGTTTTAGATTAATGGTACAGTTGCCCTGCTCAAAAAAAAATCCCCCAAAACAAAACAAAACAAACCTCAAAATTGGATTACTTGAAGTTAGTAAGAACCAAGCTCTACCTAACAGCTTTCAGGAAAGTAATCTGTACTGCATTTTCAATCCATGGGGACTATAAATGTTTCTGCATAGGAGAAAATTGTGAAAGCTGATTTTAGTACTTCAGGGAGCAGTTAAACCATTTTGGGTTTTGGTTCTTTGAGATTTTTTTTCCTAGCAATGTGATTCATTCAATAGCAGTGCAGAAAAGGATCAGTGTTTTTCAAAGCATGGAATACAGGTTTGGCAAGCACCATGTCACAAGGATAGTGACAACAAAGACTTCACAGGGCTGTCTGCAGTTTAGCATTATCTCCCTTTACTTGCCATCTTAGTCTTCATAGTAAGTAAGTTGAAAAGTACTTACAAGTACTTAAAGTTGTAAAGTTAAGTACTACTCACCATAGTAAGTAAAGCTGTAAGAGAAACTGTTGCAGACTTAGGTGATTTGGCTCTGTCCTGCATTATTAGCTACTCTATTTCTCTGTATTGATTAAAGCCCTCTAACAGCAAGAGCTCTCATTAGCAGACTATGCAGAAGGCAGTCCCTGCCCACCCTGCCCGTCCGCAGGGAACGAGCGAGGCTGCAGCGCGTGGTGAGCACACCTCTCTTACTGGTGGCCACAGGAAGGTTCACAAACACGTGCAGAAATTCTGCAAGGACCACAGCGATGGTGCCGTGCCCGAGCTTCCGAAGGAGAACTGCCCCACAGCTTGCAGAAAAGCAAATGGTGCTTCAAAAATACCCTATCTTAAGCAGTGCCATTTCCAGCTGTACAGGAGAAAAAACCACACACAACCAAGCAAGCAAAGTCAAGTACTGCAGCTCCTTGAGACTGTCAGTTCCTATAACGTCTAATCAGGTATGAACACTGACTGCACCTTGTCCTGTAATTGGGGTACTCATGTCTGTACTGTGTAAATTCTGGCCTCTGACAGACACTTCTCTTCAAGGGAAGCTAATGTTCTTCTAGAGACATAATAACTACGTTGCCTCTCCTCTGCCAAATGAGGCTGAAATCCAACTTTACTTTTTGATTTAAAAAATAAAGGAGAGGTAGAACAGCAGTCAGACAAAAACATATGTGCACTCATAGTGTGATACTTCAGCCTTTCTTCTTTAGCAACTCAGAACATAAATCCTGTCCTATGAAGTAAGCAGAATTACGCATTTGAGGCACACAAATTGAAAACAAATACTGCTTTCTTCAAAAAATAAAGTCCCCCTCTCCCCTTATCCAAGACTGTAATAGCCAAAGTGTTTTTTTCTGATTACCAGACAGAAAAAAAATCTAGAAGGTTACCAATCACAGCCCAAGCTTCAATAATATTTTCTTCTACAAAAAAATACAGGGCTACTTTTTCTTTTAAAGCACATACTTTTTTTCCAAACTGACAAACAACTAAAAGCTAATTTAAAACATTCCAGCAGACTAAATGAGTCATATCTGGAGTGCATCTGTTTCTAGCCCAAGTTCCATTTTACATGGATTAGTAGAATATAGTTCTGGAACTTTAATCAAGTTGTTTATTATAGGCAGAGCTGCTAGCAACAGTCTATTAATAAGGTTGCCTAAAACTTCTCATTTAAAAAAAAAACTGCTTTCAGTTGCTTATATGCTTGCCAAACTTTAACTACTCCATCTGATACTCTCTATGCAGGATTTTTGCCACTGGCAGACATTATTTTTATTAGTGTTTAATACTATTCTTTAACGCCATCCACATGGTTCATCTAGTTCTGAGAATAAAGACTGGAAAATGCTGTCAGAATTTCTGTAACAGTCTCCCATCCTTCCGTCCCCACTTCCACTTGGGGTAGGGACACGTATTTCAAATGACTTCAGGGACCCTGAGCAGTGGATCCAAGTTACGAGCTTTTAATAAACAAAAATCAGATTTTGAACATGCTTAGTACAATCACTCAGGACTCTATTCTCAATGATTCTTCATCTCGTGACAGCTCCAGCAATGTGGCAAGACAACGCATATTCCATTCCCACACAATAATGAACATGCGTTAGAAGAAAAAGTTGACTTTTTCCTGCATGGCTTCTCCAATTTGTTTTGCCACCAACATGTGGTTGCCAACACAGGCAGTCCAAAAGCCAGACTGGAGGAGGCAAAGGAAGAGCCTGGGACAGGGACTCTGGCAAGGAGGGGGATGGAGAGAAGGAGGGGGCAGGAGCAGTTTCTGAGACTCACTTGGCAAGAAGTCTAGGATTGCAGAAAGGGAAGTTAGACTGTACTACACAAAGTAGAGAACAGATCTTACTGAAGCAAGAGATTGTGAAATAATGAACAACGAACAAAGTGCAGCAACACTGAATTTGGACCAGACAGGTGAATGGAGAAAGGGAAAGACTGAGGTAACATTTGGGATTGAAACACAGAAAAAACACGAATTGATAAAATCCAGTATGTTGAAAGAAGCCTGAAAATGACAGACGAGTAGAAGGACCAACAACTCAGAGTGAGAGAGCTTGGTAATGAGACTAAGAGCTGGTGAGAGAGAAAAACAAAGAGCAGAGCAAGAAGAAGATTGCAGAATACAATGAAAACGGGTAAGGCGATGAGAAAACTAAAATTAGGACTCATCAGGAAGGATCTCTAGAGGAGGCAATGAGGGGACAATATGAACTGGAAAGCAATGGGGAAAAAACCCGCCAGAAGAGAAAATTAGGCACTAAGTGGGAACGGAATACTGGACGGGGGAAACTGAGGAAGGAAGAAGCAGGGTTAGCAGGAATGGCTGGATTTTCAGCAGGGAACTGGAGTGTCTGGACAAGACTGATCAGGGAAGATGAACTTTGTAGACAAGAGAGGATCTGGGATAAAGGGGTGGATTATTGCACACAACAGGGGTTCTGACTAAACACATTTGGCCAAGTGGGTTCAAGTTTAGAACAGGGTGAAATAGAAAAATGAACCTGTGTACATCAGATACTCTCTTCTCCAACACTTAGAATGATGCAATTGATTTCCGAATGCCACTGAGCTCAGAAAAATGCTTGTGAAATCAACTGTGTTGTCATTATCTGCTGGCAGTCTTGATCCAAAGACAAAACAAGAGCTACCACTGCTACGAAAGATGGCACAAGCTCCAGTGAGAGAGATCTGCACAACTGATGTAAAGTGCCTAGTTCTGTTCATGTACCATCATGAAGCCATATGCTGGGTAAAAAAAAGCAGTATGCATCTTAAAAATGCAAGTTGTAGTCACAGTGAACACCGTTGAACAGTAACACAAAGCATCTGAAAGGCAGAAACATAAAAATCCAGGTCTGAAAAAATTGCCCCCACACACTCAACTAAAAGAACTGAAAGACCTTCCTTCTAGTTATATATCAAATGTCTCTCATCCAAGGGCTCTCATGATTCAGTTTCAATTCTTTATATTCTATGCATTCTGCAGCTGCATAAGATCACATGCCATTGATTTAATAAGTAAATTAATAGTACAATCAGTTGACTACAAGCTGGAACACAGGAATCTCTCACATCTGTGGGCTACTTTCACCTTCTTACCAGCCCCGAATGGCTGTATGCCACTTGCTCTTAAAATACATACTGTAAAGCCAACACAAGAAACCTCTCAACGGCTCAAATCCTAGTCAAGTAGATTTATCATGAGGAAGTACACAAAAACCTACAAAGCTGGTCCAAAGAGACAGCTCAATGCTGGAATCTGGAGCAGTTGCAGAACCAAACACATATAATGTTTCTCACTATATGGCAGGGCTGGCTCTGTCAGGCCTTTCAGCTCAGGTGACTGTAAACGAGTTCAGTCCTTTAGTGTTCTCTGGCAAACATATCACGAAACTCAAATTTATTCCCAGGACTGTGGTTAACAGGCATTTTGTGAAAATTCCCACCTAGGAACAGGCCTTGCACATCACAGGTGCAGAGCACTGGGAGAGCACTGTCCTCACAGCAGCAGACGGCAATCACTGCTCCCTTTCTCTGTGGTTAAAATTCACTAACAGAACTGAGCACTACGTAACTTCAATACCTCTTTCACATATTGATGTTTACAAGCTTCAGAAAATGAATCAAGCGTCAAGCAGTTTTGTAGGCAGACATGAAAAAGACCTTCAAGAACATCAAAGAACAAAACTGATATTAATTCATAACCTTTTAATAAGCAGCAACAATAAAGGATGTAAATTAATGTGGAGGCCCAATTCAACATCTTTCATACCTCTCTGTCCCAATATGCCTGCGTCAACTACTCTGTTTTGTTGTTTGTTTTTTTTTTAAATCAACATTAAAAATATTCTGTTAGTTTTGATGCTCTCAGCTCTTGGCTAAAGAGGCGGTGTTTTTATATCACAGCTCTTGAAAGGTAATTAAAAACCAAACCAAAATGGTTCCTATCAGTTCTTATACCTATGAAATGAGATGCCATTTCAGAGCCAACTGGATATAGCATCAACTAGAATGTCTCAGCACAGCAACCTTTATAATTTGGTATGCATTCACTGATGATTTTTGCTTAACAGGTTCTTCAGTGAGTGTGTGAAATATGAAAGCAAAACTGTTGAGATGACATCTGAAATAACTGCATGAGCACCCTTTCCCTCTCAAAATCCCAGGAAACTGTACCAGTAATGACTGGGCTTCAGCTCAGGTTCTGGGACCCAAAGCTCGTATCAGGAAAAGAAGCCAGTATCCCTTTCTCAAAGCATTTCTCTGAGTGCATTTACAGAATCAGGATGTGAATCACAGAATGATATGTGGCTGGAAGGGACCTCTGGAGATCACCTAGTCCAACCCCCCTGCCGAAGCAGGTCCACTTAGAGTAGGCTGCACATGAACGTGTCCAGGTGGGTTTTGAATGTCTCCAGAGATGGAGACTCCACCACCTCTCTGGGCAGCCTGTTCCAGGGCTCTGCCACCCTCAAAGTAAAGAAGTTCCTCCTCATGTTTAGATGGAACTTTCTTGTGTTCAAGTTTGTGCACATAACCTCTTGTCCTGTCATTGGGTACCACTGAAAAATGACTGGCCCCATCCTCTTGACACCCACCCTTTAAGTATTTATAGGCATTGATCAGATTCCCCCTCAGCCTTCTCTTCTCCAGACTAAAAAGACCCAAGTCCCTCATCCCTTCCTTGTAAGAGAGATGTTCTAAGCCCCTACTCATCCTTGTAGCGCTCTGTTGTACCCCCTCCAGCCGTTCCCTTTCCTTCTTGAACTGGAGAGTGCCCAGCACTGGACACAGTGCTCCAGATGGGGCCTCCCCAGGGCAGAGCAGAGGGGCAGGATAACCTCTCTCGACCTGCTGGTCACACTCTTCATGATGCACCCCAGGATGCCATTTGCCTTCTTGACCACAAGGGCGTATTGCTGACACATGGTCATCCTGTTGTCCACCATGACCCCCAGGTCTTTTTTCTACAGAGCTACTCTCCAGCAGGTCAGCCCCCAACCTGTACTGGTGCATGGGGTTATTCCTCCCCAGGTGCAGCACTCTACACTTGCCCTTGTTGAATTTCATCAGGATTTACCTTCCTAACTTCTAAACATGGGTTTAATCAGGACCTAAAATCCCATCAGTCCAGCAACATCATGAGACTAGTAGTTTTAGATACTTAAATTCAACTGGGATGTGGGAGGTTTTCTGAGTACCTACAGGACAAGGCAGCAGCTATCAGAGCCTTTATGAATGCCCCACGGTAACAACAGGACTGCCTGACTCCACTTGCAGATTTGGTCTATAAAATTCAGATGATTTTTTTTTTAAATATATATTCAAGAAGTTGCACCCCTGTAAGTGCCTTGAGTGTTCCATTTATGTAGGTGCAGAACCAATGTCATTACAGAGATAACAGATGCCATGAACTGCATGCCTTAGGACTTCTTTCAAGAGAAAGTAATTCATGTCTAATGTGACATGTCTAAAAACTCATAGCCAACAAGAAGCATCTAACAAATGCTGGAGTTAGGAGTCCCACCTTCATTCCGAGTACTTCCACTGAACTCTCCCTACGTGTTTAAAACAGTGCTTTGTTGCAAATACTAATTTAAAGATGACATTATGCTCTTCCTATGGGCATCTCAAATTCTAAGCCTATATGGGCTTTTTTCAAAATTTTGCTATGCCAGGAAAGTCTGTAAATCATTACATTATGTTGTTTGTAGAAGTCTGCTGCAACAGTACTTAGACTGATTTTCTTCAACTGTGTACTCGTTCTGGCAGGAAATGTGATTATCTATGTTTAGAAAACATGAGTGCTATCAGTCTGAGTAATGACAATAAATAAATCACAAGTAAATGATCTTGCAAACTGCCTATTTGAAAGAGAGGAATATTCTAATACTGTACAATCTCTAAAGCTCTCAGATAGACAACAAAATTCACTAAAGCAGACTAAATTTACTCTAAGTGATGTTCTGAAGTTAAACAAATGCATAAGAATGTGTGCATATACACATACACAAATTGAGCAGAGATATTTCAGCTGAATTCAAACATATTATACCAATAATAAATTTGACCACATGGCTTCAAATAAGGAAAAATAAAATCCTTTAAAATAGCAATTGTAACATATGTGCGTGTGCACATATTTAATAGCTATGTCATATGTTCTAAACAAAGAGTTCCCCTAGAATTAAGCTGTCAATTTTGTTGTTTTATCAAAGTTTCCATTGCATCAACTGTAGTCAAAATGTCCCAATCGAAAAAAAAAAAAAAATCAATATGTACCTTGAGGGTAAAATGCAGCTTAATTGGCTTGGAAAATACATCAGCCACACCATGTGAGCATTCTGTGATTTCTCCGTGAAGGAGCTCGGGATGATGCTCATGCAGAATTATTTAGTAAAGTTGTTCAGTGAACTCGCCACACAGTAATTCCTAAATCATAGCCAAGAGACCGTGTAAAATACTGTTTCTAATTACAAGAAGAATAAAAAGTTAAATCCACCTAAGCGTGTCACTGCCTCTGGTGCGCTGGTAGCTCAACTGTCTTGCTTGTTAAACAGCAAAATTTGGGGCCACTGAATAGACAGGGGGTTATTTCTCTGATGTTCAAGAGGGAAGTCTATTTGATGCAGGCAGGGAATTCAACAGGAGAAAGAAATTCTTCTTAACGTGGCACAGATTGTCACCTTTCTGATCAATTTTTGCTCTAAAAAATGCGGCACTCACTTTCCATTCCTGTTCTTACAAATTTTTTAGAGAATTGGAAAAATGAAAAATGGAAAAACATAGTGTTAGATCAACATTACGCTTGCAGGTCTTTTTCTTCAGATAGGAAGAGTAGTGTGTTAGAAACTGATAAACTTTTTCTATTTAATTATGTAACGCAAGACAAGTTATGGCTACAGCCTATAGTTAAGAGTTTAGAGTGAAAAATCTCAATGTGTTACTTCAAACAAATCACAACCTCTAACCTTCTGTACATCTCACAGTGAACAATAGCACTTAATAGATGCCTATGTGAACTGTAGTACTTGTAAATAACTTTTAAGATGTAACAACATACCAGAACCTTCTGTAACACCTCCTGTTAAAGTTTTGACAACAGCCTGACTAAACATCTCACCGATTTTTTTGATAAAGTATTAATTATGAGAAAAATTATACCTTCCTACAGAAAGGACCTTAATCTGCAAGTAGAAAAAAAAAAAAAAACCCAAGTCAACATTGAAGAGATTTTCTCAGTAATCTCTTCAAAAGGAAGGCCTTTTAACTTCATAATTATGTTAATCCTAAGGATATGCACAAAAGCCCTTCAACGCTCTGAAGAGCCAGATCTGCCATGTGGGTTCTCCGATTCCTGGCTTACGAAGAAATCACGACTTCACATTTCAGTTGCTTGTCAAACCTCCCTCCCCCCAACCCTTATGTTCTGCATGGAAAGCAGAGATGAACCAAAGGTACCACTGTTTCAGGCAGCATTAGAATAGATTTGCCCATCCAAGCTGCTATCTGGTACCTTTCACGGAAAAGTAAAGAAGGGATAAGAATTTATTTCCTTGACATTTGCCCAAGCCCACTGACCTGACTCCCTCCTCTCTATCCCCTTGGTAGCACAGGAATGGTACTTGATACATCCATACACTGTCTTCAAGAAAATCTGCCCTAATAAAGGGAAAATCATAGTCTGGTCCTTCTAGTTATAAGCAGAACCTGCATGCATATTTTTAGAATGTATTAACTGTACAGACTCTAGCAAATTTACCATCTTTTTGATTCTCCTCTGCATTGGACTTGTGCAGTGTAATACAAGGGGGTGAGAGCACCAAGCAACGCCGTGAAAAACGTAACAACTGAAACCAACACAGAAAGCTGGAGAAATACATGTGCATCACTTCTTACAGTGAGTTCACTGTAAGAAGAGGCTATAGGGAATTCTATCTTCAGTAAGAACTAAAAATAAAAAATATGTGGGAGAAAATAATTTTCTTTATAATTAGAACAGACTTAATAGTTTAATGTAGTGATGAAATATTTGATTGAGCAGGAGAAAAACTCATTAGTGGATGTAAACACAAAACTTGAATAATTTGGGCTAGAAGGATAGTGTCAAGGGAATAAATTAAGGGAGGCAGTTTTGCTATCTCCATAAATTTTTATATACTCCGCTGAGATGAAAGACCAGCGATAAGAAACCTGAACTGTTCCACATTCTAGTTTCCTGAGGGTCTCTGGCTGAAAGCTTTTTTATACTTCACCGGTTACCGTTGTGTCAAAACGTAAGCAAATGCACTTGACAACATGCAAAGAGAATCTCTAGTTCATATACACTCAACCTACTCCAGTCTGGATTATTAATATAATTTGTATGTATCATTAATCACCATTCATCACTGTCTGAAATAGCTACAGCTTCCCTTTTGTTTTCCAATAACTGCATTAACCTTAATACTCTTACTCCCTTTCAAGTCACAAAGCAGGGTTTAAATAGCAGCCCAGCTCCCTCCCAGCTCCAGTCGCTTCACAGAAATCAATACTCATTGTTTCACCCACGTATTCAAGATTACAGTGGACGCTGTTCACGTTAAAAGGTTGCAAGAAGAAAATGTCAGACAAACTAAGTGAAACGGCCCCCCGCAACAAAAGAAAAGAAGAAATATTCATGTGTTTTCAAGTTATATAAACTAAACTGAATATGGTTACAAAAGTGTAAATCCAGTTGAACTGTGACACAGAATAATGACCAGTAACAATATTAGAATGCCAGTTGTGAATGGAAAAGTACAGTAACTTACCAAAGGAAGACACATTACCTTTAAAATTGTAATGTTCCACGTAAAACTTTCTACTGATTTTTGCAGTTTTCTTTCTTTTAAGCCTTCTCTTGCTCCTATATTGTGCAGGTTTTCATGAAACTCCATTGCTGTGGAGAATAAAAGAGGGAGGAATATAGTATCTATTTTAATGCATTTTTTTTATATCAGAGATAGAGATTTGAAACTCAAAAGGCAAAAGGAGAGTGGAAAAGCTTCAGAAATTTTATTCTTCAAGCACAAATGTATCTCATCTAGTAATGTGCCACACTACACAACATGCCAAAATCCACACTGAAGTACCTGTTGGGTCACTGCCATACAAAGATGGAGCAAAGAAAATATTTACTATTTAAAAATATTCTTTAAGCACATCTGAAATTGTTGCGCCATAAGTAAAATCCTTTTTGTGAGTTGCTATAGAATGGGAACAGTAATTTCATGAAATATTCTATCCCAACAAATTTATTTTGTGCCTTGCTCTTTTGTGCACTAAATTTACATCAGAGTTTTCCAGCTAACAGTTTATATGCTGGGGCTAGCCCAGAAGATAACCTTGTCACCATAGTCCAGAGGAGAAAAGGAACAGTTGTGAAGGAGGAATGCCACGTAAAATGCTATGGACGTTTACCACACCCGTGTAAACTACTGTGTCCACAAAATCTCTATCTGACAAACTCCAAAGAAAAACATTTTGGCAAAATTCAGATTAGCTTCATCTAAACATTGAGTAAAATGTCCAGAGCTTTGGTTTTAATCCAGCCCACTGCACAAATATAAGGAAAATAATTTGCTTTCCATGATGATGTTACAAGTCATGTGAAATTTGAAAGCTTCCTTCATACAGGGGAAATAAAATGCCCTTCTACAGGTAAACACACCAACCCAACATGGATTACAGCAACTCTCCTATGGAAGTCATACTTTAAATTGTGCTCTCGGTATCTCTATCAGTAATAACATAAAGGGTATTTTGAGGGTAAAAGTTGGCAAGTGGTTGTGACTTACACCTATGAATGTAAAACCAAGTTATAGCTTAATTACAAATTATAGTTTTAATTATGTTGAGATCTTTTAGTTGCTCAGTGAGTGTATGTGCTTCAAAATTTACATGTAATTAATTATCATGGAATAACCATACAAACTTGCATTGGCTGTTAATCCTAGAGTAGACTGTCTTTTAAGGACATTATAGTATCTACTCTTCATTAGCTCTCTACCCAACACTCATGTCTCATTACAAGAAAGAGATATGACTGAATGTTTTCATTGTACATTCCCTTACCTTAGTCCTATACATATATATACACACACACAATTTTAAAATTATTCATAAATTCATTTGAAAGCTGAGACTGTTCTTTTTAGCCTTTCTTACAATTTTAAATTTTACTATGAGGAAAATAAATGGAAAATATTTCTCCAGAATTAAACTACTGTATCATTTTTATTTCAAACACTTCTCCGTAGCTCTGACTCTACCTCTAGAGTACAGCCTCAAGTAAATCATTCATATTCTGCTTCCCCAAAACAGATTTCTAACCAGGTGAGAAATTAAAGTTCATTCATCCATCACTGTTTCCAAGTATCCATTTCCTGCTCACATCATCCAAAAAAATAAACTCCCAATATGATCATGGAAAGATTATGCACAGATCCATATTTACAACATAACATTTCTAGAGCCACCATAAAAATACAGAGAGACTACACTGCTAAACTTTTGGAGTTCTGTATCTCATTTCCATCTTTATATATATTTCCCTTCAAATCCACAGGCACTACTGATCAACAATAACCTTGAACTGAAGCCACTCAGAGAGAGATTAAGAATAATGGCGAGGGCCTGCATGGGCAATGTGAAATTGGTGCTTTGTAGATTTCAGATTGTTCTTATGTGTACAAAGTCACTATGTATCTCAAACGCAACGACAGAAGAGCTCTTTTCTGGTTCACTTCTGCAGTGACTCTCTTCCTTCTTTACACTCATGCTATGTTATGTTTCTGTTCTGCCTAAGCCTTTCCACTCCAGCGAAACCTTCCTGGCAGTCACGTTAGTAGCAACGTCTCAGTGCCCTTTTTCAGAAAATGAAACAAAGTCAGATCATCCAGGCAGGGCACACACATGTAAACCCTCAGCAAACAAGTGCCTCCTGCTTAAACACTGATCACCCCCTTATCCTCAGCATCTCTTATGGACTGTACAGGGCAACTCCTCACCATCACACCAAGCTAAAGCTACCCTACTCTAAGTCTAAACACACAACCAGGGACAAGCTGATTTGAATTTTATTTCTGTTTCTATTATTACCTATTGATAAATTGAAATGGATTATTTCACCTCTTAGTCTCAGTTTTCCCATCTGCTGAACGGAATGAATGGTATTTGTTACACAATATATGGACAACTTAATTTTAGAGTATGAATGCAGCACAGCACGTAACTGTTGCCTATATGTCTCTTGGTGTTCCTCTTCTATGTTCCTGCTTGGTTTTCTTGCATTTTGCCTTAGAACTCTTTCATGCATTAATAGTTCAATGTAATAACAAAAGTGTTAAATTCCAAAAGGAAACTGATTTCTTAGAAAATAACAGAAAGGGGGAAAAAAGAGGAAAGAACTTTTCATTTACAGCTAAATTAATAAAATGAGAAATATGTCCATATAAACTCATGTAAAAGTGTCTTCAAGATATGCTTGCAAAGAAAACTGAATGTTAAATGTCTTTTTTTTTTAAGAATACATAGGATTTTCTATCTCCTTGCAAGTAAAAATTCAGCTCTTGCTCTACTTAAGATATAGTAAGCAAATTACTTTTATGAGGCTTAATTACATCTAGAATTATTAGTCCATTAGTAATTTTGAACTGCCTGAAAGCTCCTGGACAACAAGACATAATACTATCCTGCTTTATGACTCATTATAATTCTGCATACGCCACCTGCTTAATCTGAAAAGTGCAAGTTATTCATGTTTTCCATTTATACAGGCAGATGATAAAAAAGGATATTATTCACAAGTTTCTGATTGATCACAAAGATTATATAGGATGTATATTCTTCTTGTATTCAGATGGAACTTCCTGGGTTTTAATTTGTGCCCATTGCACAAACGTTTTTATCTATAATGAAATTATTATTGATTGCTGTCTTGAGCCAGAAAGATCAGTTCTAAAAGCTTCTTTTGATTGGAGATGTCAACTTTCCATAGAATCACTTAGGTTGGAAGGCACCTCTAGTTCAACTGCCCTGCTCAAAGCAGGATGAGACAGAGCAGGTTGCCCAGGACTGTGTCCAGTTGGGTGTTGAATATCACCAAGGATGGAGACTCCACAACCTCTCTGGGCAACCTCTTCCAGTGTTTGACTAGTCGTAGCTGCAGTATCAAGCCATGGGGCACACCACTGTCCTCTAGATGGACTTCATGCTGCTGATCACAATGCTTTGAGCCTGGCGGGTCAGCTAGGTTTCAGCCCACCTCACTGCAACTTATCTGGCCCCTACTTACTTCCCTAGTTTGTCTATGAGGATGCTACGAGAGACAGTGTTGAAAGCCTCAATAAAGTTGAAATAAAAAACTTCCACTGCTTTCCACTCCTCCACAAAACCTGTCACCTCGTTGTAGACGTCTGTCTGGTTGGTTAAGCCCAATTTCCCCTTTGTAAATCCATACTGACTTTTCCCAGTCACCTTCTTGTCCTTCATGTGTTTGGAAATGGTTTCCGGGAGGATTTACTCCACCACCATCCCAGGGACTGAAGTGAGACTGACTGGTTTGGTCCTACTTTTTGCCCTTCTTGAACTTGTTATACTGTGGTAACTCTACTGCTTATTACAGTGGGATGAGGTCTCAAACATTAGTATTTGATTCCCTTCTGAGTTTCTGTTTGTGGAATATCAGGACAGTTAGTTTGCCTAAGCTGCATCAAGAAGTCTGGTCACCACTACTCCAGCTAAGGGCTAGATGATAGAAGCCATGTAATTTCCTATGGTTGCAAAACAAAAACACTTCCATCTTTTACAATATGACTCAAGTCTTCCATGTTAAAGGCCAGTTTTTCAGTGAAAATATTCACCTCAACTATTGTAAGTCATGTAAATACACTTGTAATATATGTAACAAAATAGCAATAGCCTGATACAACAGCAGGTTTTTCAACTGAATAAAATACTGTGAACAATTTTTCTCAATCATAATCAACAATTTCACAGCATATCCTTCTTCACTGCAGTACATTTTTATTTTTTTTAAACCAGTCTCATAAGAAGTCCTTCAGTATTTCCAAATAATTATTTTCCCCTTCAGCGCTGAATCACTTTCTGGTTCCCCAGTGAATGCTGATTAGTTTAGTCTGAATTTCATGATTGTCTCAGCTCTTCCCTCTCTCAGACCCTCACCCCCAACCCTGGAATACATTAGATGGCTTTACCACTTCTTCATCCCTCCAGGGAATACCTTCCCATTCAAACTACTCTTCTGAAATTTTACGTACAATTCTTTTCCCCTATTTTCAATAACTTCAAACAGCATGAGAAAAAGAGAAGTGCCATAAAGCTGATCAATGCAATAGGAACCCTATAGCACGTGAGGAGACTAATAAAAATTTGCGTGGTTAGTCTAGCCAAAAAGAAAACCAAAAGAGAAGTAACTGCTCTCTAGATACACACCAAAGAATCATTTCAGCTAAAGGCCAATATTATGACAAATGTCCATCAGTAAAGTTGGGATTTATGTAAAATTTGTACCATTGTAGATGTGGTACTGTAAGCAGTCTGGAAAAGGAGAAAACTACTCAAATCAAAAACTCATATTCATTTTAAATAGAGCTCAATACGATCAATTTCCAAAAACTGTACCTTGGAGTAGACTTCAGGGCCTTCCAGTTCTGTGCTTCCTCAACCACCTGCATGATGATTCCTCTAAATAATATTACATGGCAGACCTCAAACCTGCATTAATTTATGCTCAGCATATTCTGACGGATAGTTTATGTCTATAAACTAAACAAGAACTGATGTGACATTATAGAAACTGAGATGTCTTATTGCTAGGACATACTTTAATAACAAAAATCTCTTTCCTAAATGAAACATACAAGGCAATACAATAGTCCCCATGGGCTGATGAGAATTCTGAGCCATCGCTTGTCAGAATAACTTCCAGATTAGAATGTTAGATTTATTTTAAAGTTGTGCATTTTTAATCAATATTTAAATTGTCACAAATATGTTCAGAAGAACCAAAACCTTTTGTAACTTAGAAGCATGTGAGCTTATAATATGCATGTTATTGTTTTGCTGATGCTTGAAATGTTGGAACAAGGAAGATGTATTTCTGTTGCTGCCCTGCATATTGCATATATTGGCTTTGTAGTGCTTTTTTGTAGTGTTTTTTGTAGTGCTTTTTTGTAGTGTTTTTTTCTTCAGGGAAAAGCTTTATTTGGGGGTATTCAGAAATAACATTGTAGATACTATTAAAAGTTACTCAACTCCATCTGTATTTAGCTTTCCTCAAAACGAAATAACCTGTATAAAATTCACTATCCTTAATTACTAACTAGAAATGCCACCTCTTGAAATTCATTTAGTAATTTCTCCCACTACTGGGCTTTCACTATAATTCCAAGGTAATATACTAAGATATTGATTAAAATGTGACATATAAGGTAGCAGAAATGTTTCTGCTATTTTTAAACTAATTGAAGCATATAAATTGCATACATTACACACGTAGCCTTAAGTTACTGAGCTGCATGTGTTTATATTTTTCCTTTTTTACTGTACAATATATGTATCTTTGTTGGAAAACTCTGATGATAAGTACGTTTTTATTAAAATCAAGATGTGAAAAGAGACTGAAAAAAGGAGAATTGGAGTTCAGACTGTTTAGGACTCTGCAATTATTATTTTTATTTTTTTTTTAAGAGTTACTATCACAAAGCCCAGGTACACAACTTCAGTTTATAGGAAAAAAATTCACACCTTTTCTTTAACTGAGAGTTGAGATACTAATTTTTCAAGGAATTCTTAGCAAAAGAGCAAGCACAACACTTGCTATACTGTATTTCTAAAGCCAAACTTCTACTTGACATACTCATTTGTTTTCTTTGATGAAAGCTGTCTTGCCAAGAGGATGATTTACAACCTGACTGAGACATGACTACACAGCAGGTGGGCTCTTCCTGGGATAGGTTCTTTCTCTTAACAAAGAACTTTATCAATGAAATAGCACAATGGTAAAACTTTGGCAACAAATATATATGAGTATATATGAAATGCGTGGCAAACAATATTTGTCTATACCTATATAAAATACTGATAATACTGCAGGTAAGCACTTAACTTCAGTCAAGCCAAATATATTTTATTTCACTCTTGGTAGAGAATTTTGATTTAAAAGCAAACAATATACTTATCAAAATGAACCTTAATAAATTAATATGTGGAGCACCTCTGTATTACTAATAAGTGCAAAAACTGAGTCATAACAGGAACAAGGATTAGATCCTCAACTACTTCCAAGCACCTGCTTCCCACTGAGGTCACCCAAAACATTTTACCTCATAACTAGAGAATCAGAATTTCATTGCAGATTCTGAGTATGCTGTGCTTTAGTTTCAAGAAGCTCCAGGTCTGAATTATTTGCATTCAAAATATTTAGATTAATACTTGCTGAAATAATATATTAACTAAATTAGTTGTTCAGTAGTTTTTAATTATTTCAACTTCTTTGGCAATCTACAATATCTCTGTAGTAAGTGGAAATATTCCCCAGCCACAGACAGCCTTGTACTGTCTCTACTTAAATACATTTTGGGACCTGCTGCCCTTTTATTCTTTAGAAGTAGCAAAGACAAATGCTATGCCTGAGATAACCTTCTTGCTGTAACATCCCAAACAGCAGTGGCATTGCAGCCTGCCAAAAGCCATCCTCTCTCCAAGGACTAAATTAGTATTTAGTCTTCCCATCCAGACTCATCCAGTTCCATACGCGATCACAGTAATTCAGTTTTCAATAAACGATACTTTCTTTAATGCTGGGGAACCACTTATGATGTCAGATGGTCATCAACTTCTTCATGAACCACTGTCAGAAGAGATTCAAAGTACTTCCAGCACTAAGCTTATGCTATTATGAAGTTATAAAGAGGACATCTGGCCTTGGTTTAATTAAAACTCAGTTACTTCCAGGAGTTGAGCGACCAGCTCCACCTTCCTCAAACTACTTCAAGAGCACTCCTGTGTAACATAATCTTCTAGACACCGAAGTCAACAAAACGTGGATCAAGCTACAAAACACATAAACCCCCCACACCAACACGTTTTTGTACCTCCAGAACAGCAGTGCTACAAAATACAGAAACCAAGCTGTCACATCTTAAAACATTTGTTCTGAAAAGAAGACTCTTGGTATTTCGCCTCCAATGTAGGGAAAATTTTCATCCCCAAGGACAGTCCTCCATGAAGACAGACCACATTTCTGAATGTGGGTGAAGTTAAGCCACTACCATGTGTGAGAATGAATTAATACTGTCTATAAAGGGCAGAAACACAGAGCTATGAGGGAGAGGATTTTTTCCACAGACTACTGTATTCATTTTTTATTTATCAGCCTTGATCCTCAAGAGAGACCAATGAAAGTCTAAGGAAAAAAAGATCCTGATTTTATTGAATGCTAGAAAGAAGTCTTAATAAAGACATTGATTTATGGCACATTATAATTTCTCCCAGTCTTCACATCCTGCTAAGCCCACACCGGTTTACTGGCAGTAGTAACTATTAGCTCTTTTGCTTCCACAGAAATGTAATTTCTCCCTTCTTTAATATCACCTCCTGGTCCAGACCAGTTGGATACCTTTTTCTTTCAAATCACCTGATTAACACAATTAGTTAAACCCAGAGCCATTTCCCCAACCTGTAATTGATACTGTTTGTTACTATTGTTTAAAATGTGAAGGGGAATGTATACCTGAAAGCTTATTCAACTTTTCAGCACTTTACCTAATAACACATATTACAAAATTTGTCTTTCAAGCATTTTGATTGTAACACTTTACTAACTCTGTTTTTATTTTAACCCTCATCTACGGATAGGTTGGAACAGTTGGTTAGTCTCGGTCAGCAGCTGCTGTACTAGTTATGTTGCCACATGTAGATACAGTTATCCATGGGGGAATAAACGGACTCCTCATCCTTTCCTATTATTTTGGATTAAACTGTAGTTAGGATAACAGTGTAGTCTTTGAGCTGATCTTGGTACATAAAATGTCTACTGTATTTGTGTGCTCTAATACAGTTTTCTACATTTTAAGAGAGACAATGATTAATTTGAGTAGGTAGAAGGCAACTGCTAAAAAATATGAAGTACAAGCTGATATAACAGATCAATTTTGTAAATATCTCTGTACTGGAAAAGGCTATTTAAAATCAAGAATTCTATTTTAGCCTCTTATAACTTTATTCTGATTTCCAGTACATAATCAAATTTTCCAATCATTTTTGCTCACTGAGGTTGCTGAAAGTTGAACATGTAGCTCTAGACAGTCACCATTAATAACGAGCTGATCTTTTACTGGGCTAGAATTGCATTAACAGTAGGAAAAAACAAGGCATCATGTGAAGGGGCAAACTCAGGAGAACAATGCTAGTTTAAGTGTTTGCCCTGAGATCAGCAAGTGAGATCATTAAGAACATCCAGACATATGGCAGATGTATCCTACAAATCATTCACCCTTGTGCAAAATGTATCAGATTCCCCCAAACCAACACCATCCAAGGTATTACAGTGAGCTGTGTACAAGGAGCAATATATGAAAAACATGGTATATGGTGTATGACTGGTGTGAATAACAATGAAGGGAGAGATCTGTACATAAAGAAAAAAGATCGATCATGTATTCACCCATGCTATCTAAGTTGATCTAAGTGCAATTCTTCAATCCCTCCCCCAGTAAAATGTGGCTTCAAGAATATTGAAGGCACAGGAGAGGAACAGGACGACAGAGCCAGGGAGTACATGCAATGACAGCATAACCTCAGCTGCTGTGGAGCTGCACCTGGAGATGCTTACTGGAGTTGCTTGAGGAATAAGGACAAACAGGGAGAAAAAATGTAGAAAAAATGGAGCAGATAGAGTAAACTGGAAAGAAAAACACAGGTAAAATAATGGACTGAATAAAGAAAGTTAAGAGACCTGAGGAAAAGGATTCCCCTCAATATGCTCTTTATTCATATCTTTCCTTAACTATCAGAGACAGTCTATTGAGCAAATAGGCCTTTCGAACGATGTTGTGACAAGTATGGAGAAAGGAGTTAAAACCATTTGAAAGCTGACCTAGAAAAAATGGGAACAAGGAGAAAACACAGAAAAGCAGGTATTTCAGAAGAATGGGCAATGGCTGAGAGGGGCCTCAAACTGCTATTTTATTCACAACAGGTGATGTTGGAGAGTTTATGTGATGGTGGTAAATATTGTAGATTGTTTACTTTTAACAGTGAATCTCACCAAAAATATACTAAAGTATCCGATTCTAAGATTTAACTTGAAGATCAGCATGTCCTGCTGATGCAGTCAAACACATTAAATATTGCTCAGTGATGAAGTCCAACAGCAATGGATAAAACACCACCTCTTCACTACCCCACATATGAAGCCATAGTTCCAATGCAGTTGAAACTACAAATCAAAAGTAAGACTTGCTGGTGAGAGGCAGTATTTCAGAAGACATGGATTAACAGGTTCTGCAGGACTTGTGCAAACTCCACAGTATCCAGACTACGAACACTGCTAACTCTCTCTCATGTCATCACAAAAAAGTCGGGAACAATTGATCTAGTCATTCTCTTTCACTTTTTAAATAAAAACTCAGTTGCATGCCTATATACCTAGTCAAAAGTGCTCCTCAAGATTTAATTTTATCAATTTCTTGATAGATTATCTGATCTGTATATAGTGTATAACACAGAATACTACTTTTTCTGCATATTAGATGCTTTGTTTTGGTGGACCCTAGTCTAAAACCAATTTAGATTGAAAGTAACAGGAACAAATACTAAAAGAAACAGCTCTGAGAATGTGTAGTTTTGCTGAAAGGCATAAGCAGTAACAGGGGAACCGCGAATTACAGCTATTAGGACAGAATTGATTTTATTACTTTAATTTTCAACAAGAAGAAGTATTTGCAGAGCTTGTATGGCCACCATCATAATCTTTCTCTGCGTGCAGCCAAGACGGAACTTTTTCCCAATGGATACTGTGCACTGTGTTTATCTTTGACAACATCCAGAATGTTTGGATATTCCCTTCCTTGAAACTGTATCCTGTTTCTGACCCCCCTGAAGGACTGCTCTGGAGTCCATGTTAGAAAATGTACTGATTTTATGTCTTTTACTACTTGCAGTATTTAATAAACAAAGTCTCTGCAGGTTTATTTACTGTACAGATGGAATAAATAAGACAGTCCCTGTTCCAACAACTTAGAATCGAAGTATGAGGGAAAAAAGATAACAGATGGATAAAGAGAAGAGTGGGGAGTACAAGGAAGCAATGAAAACTATTTTAGTTAAGGTGGTAGGAGGACGTGTCAATCCAGCTCTATTTGTGGGATAATTTTAAAAATCCAATTCAAAGGAAGTAGCCTGGTGGATGTTTACAGTGAGCCCATGGGACAACATGATAGAAAGCATGACGATGGCTGACAATCTATCAGGCAGTAGAAAATCTTGCTACCAAATGAGCAAACACAAGAAAAGCGAAAGCAGCTCGGTTCTGACGTCCAATGAGGAAAAACAGAGAAATGAATATAAGGACAGACATCAAAACAACAGCCAGGAAAACAGTGTACATAAAGCCAAACTATAGTGGTCAAACAGAGAAAAGGAGAGCACAGCCGAGATCCCAGAAGACAAGAACCAGAACGAGAGTTCTGGCTGCAAAAATGATCATACAGAAACAAAAAAGCTGGAATGCACATTTATGCATGATACTAGCATTAATTGACACTGTTAGAACTGTACACAATACCTTCATTTCCTGAATTAAAATGAAAACCTTAGAGACCATATCTTGTAGGTATTGTTAAGGCTACTTTTTCCCCTACACACATTAGTTTACCCTTACAGATGTTACATTTCACACATTGTTTTATCATTCTCAGTGTCACAAGATCCTCCCGTACTGTTTCACAGTTGTATCTACATTTGGTTACATTCAATAACTCTTTGACACCAGCAAACTGTTCACTCATTATTTGCCCCCGATCATCTAATGAATACTTGGAATATCACGTCTTTTTGAGCTCCTACAGTTGAACACCAAATGAATTCCTAAACTGTAGTTCTCTCTTTTGAGGTGATGAGCTCAGGCAGAATTTAAATTATAAAGCATAAGAATGCAATGGAAGATTCTAAAGAGAAGTACAAGAATAACGTGAGTTGGGTACAAAGGAGACTAGGAGTGGGGCAAGGTGACCTGGACATTAAAATTCTTTACTCTAGAGAAGATTAGGAGCGTTTAGGTCTTTAACAGATTAAGGGGATGGACTGGATTATCTCTAGATTCCCTTTAGCACCTACATTCCATTGTCTTGCAGGATCTTTAGCTGTCTTAATAGCAACAAAACAAATGGCACTGCAATCATTTTGAAGCTATGCAGAAAATTTTTCTTAATTCTGCTAAGAATGAGAAGTACAGTGGGAACCAAAGCAATAGTACATTCCCACATCTTTTCATTAGCTAATGTATCTAAAATGCTTTCAATAACTATTTAATTAAGATCAGAATGTGTTGAGCTGAAATTAATATGCTGATATGAAGAAAACAGAGAAGCTTTTTCAGAGGACTTAAAGAATCAAAATGAGGAGAGAAGTTTACAGTTAAACGTTCTTCGAGAATATTAATAGCAAAGAACCTAGATTCTGACAAGAGCCATCTCAAGAATTTTATCTTTGCTTATTCAACAGGCTATCAACCTAAGTAAGAAATAATGATGCATTTATTTTAAAATTAGGTCCGAATTGTAAAGGAGGTTAAAAATCTTACTGTTAAGTTAGAAAATGGTTTAATAGAGCCAGTCCACTTTGTCTATTTAACAGAATTCTCTTACAGTCCTGCTCCTGACAACAAAATTTTACTCCTTATTAGCAGCTCAAGTATTTCTTCTTACTTTAGCAGTTTTTTCACTCTTTGAACCACTGAACAAAAAAGCCCAGGCAAGGGCATAATTTTGCTTTTTCCTTATCAAGAAACTACACCAGAAAATGTATAATCTATTACTCGGAATTGAATACAGTAGCATCTACTGAGATCATGCGATCAATTAGCCATAAGAAAATCTTCTAAAACCATTGATATTAAAAGGTAATTTAATTCAGCTCATTCATCTTAAAAAGTACCTTGACCCTGCGGGGATAAAGCTGCCCTAAATAACAGGATCTATTACATAATCCATACTTAGGCTTATGTCACCATGCTAGAGGTTTCTCATTTAAATGAGATCAAAATCTCCGCTATTTAGCATGGGCTTTAAGTCTTTAGCATTCTTAAACAAAGGATTCTTGGACCCAGCTGCACTTCATGTAAAATAAGGTTTTAAGACTCAAGAAAATCAGACATACTGGAATCCATATGACCTAGTACAAAACAATCTTTACTGAAGGGTAACAATTTTAAAATATGAGGTAAAACAGGCAATTAGCTTTTTAAACTGCTTGAGACACTGATGAAGCTAAAAAAAAATGGCACACTATCACCACAAAAATGGGAGATGATACAAGAAATAAAAAAAAAAAGCCCTGCCACAGAAGATACACATAATCGTTTGCAAAACCAGTTTTACTCTGAATAGATAAAATAGTAACAAAACAGTAGAACCAGAGGGTATCCATCCAACAGATGTAGAAGAATGCAGGGATGGAGCATCTCAACTACTGTCACACAACTATGAGAAGGCAAGGTACTTCACCAAGGCTCTTGAAGACATTAAGCCTACCACAACAGAAGAGGAAAAGTTCTCACATAGTAAAAGGGAAGACTGGAGTAAATATTTAAAAGATTCCATTGTGAAGAAAGATCATTCACCTTCTTCCCTACTCACCTGCAATCCTGTGTCTACATTTCTGGAAGTGACTATTATTGACAAGCTACTGTCCAAATATAAAATGCTGATGACTTCCAAAGTCAAGCTGTAATTCTATGGATATTTGATTTCTATGATTTGAAATGTCCTTTTTACTGTTACTGTATATGCCTGAATTACAACAATCTCTTTCTTTTTGTTTGTTTTTTTGTTGTTGGTTCCTAAGGTTGGGGCTTTTTTTTGTTACAGTTGAATAAATAAACTCAAAATTTATGAGAAATAAAGAAAAATGCAAAAAGTTCTTAATAACATTTTTTAAAAACAGCTTGTACTTACCCGTTTTCTGACACTGTACTATCCTCTCATATAAGCTATCTGTATTTTCAACTAGAGTCCTGATGGCTTGAATCATCTGTAGAGAAAATAAATTAAAATATAAAGAAATATGAGTAAAATTCAATTTTTACTGAAATGTTTTAATCTGTAAAAGATGCTAAAATTTGAACTCAAATCAATAATCTAATATTTGTTGTTAATGTAATGAATACATTCATTTTCCTGGTCATGACCAGGAAAGGTAGTGCCTTACCAGGCAGGTAAGTGCTCTAAATGTGACACAAAGACATAAAAAAAAATACGATGCTTTTGGGTCGCGATCTGTGAACACTGAAGTAAAATGTCTACTCCATAGTCCATTGCCTATCAAAGCGAGTGGAAATTATACCATAGTAATAGAACTATTTACCAGGTACCCACTTTTGGTGGCTTGGGTAAGATAACCTGAATGCAGTTTTCCTCTTCCTCACTCACTCCGACACTCAGAATGATGACCACTCACCACCCAGTGCTTCTTCTTCCCTAGGGATCATCCCATTGCTTTTCCAGATTTGTTCCTCTACATTTTCCCTTTCTATGGCTTGACCTGTACATATGTATGAGACAACACTATGGAGGAAAACTAATCACCTGAGGCTGGTACTGGAGGATAAGGAAAAATACATTATTCCTTTACCTGATCTTTCTAAACAAAAAGCTTTTCATGGAAGCTCGGCTGAAAGCACACCAATTAAGATGGAACCATGCACATTTTTCAGCCAACAGTATGTACTGAGAAGTAACTACTTTGCTTCACACCTTACCCACTGACATCTCTGGTATCCACACAAGCAGACAGATTTCTCATCACTGAAACAATGACTACAGTTTGACATGTCACTTGTGTGGGTGTTCATGTAGAACTTTCTTTTCCTTTGGAGACTATAGTTGCTCTTACGAGCAGGAACGTTCCATGCTACAGAAAAAAAACCCCAAACCTCTCTAAGACTCTAAGAAATGGTACTTTAGGAGGCATGACTACAGTAGTCCTTCCTCACACGTATTAGAAGGGGCCTTCTCCAGCTGAGTGACACTGAGGCTGTTTTTCTGAATATTGCTCCGAGGAATAAATCAATTTGGAGAAACAGGCAAGTAAGCCTCAGATTTTTAATGATGGCAAGTGTGCAAGCAAGTAAGGAGGAAGAACACCTGCACAGATGTAAACTGCTCTACAGTCTTCTATTATTTCCAGCTACACAAAAATCTGGTTTATTTAAATTATACAGCATTTAAAAATAACTCTCGTTCTGTTTCTATAATTACAATTTAAAATAAGAGAACAGAGAAAATTATGCAAAACACAATTCCGTGTTTACGCTACATATAAACCACATATGAACAAGCAACTTCAGAGTATGCAGAGGTCATCGTACTGGATAATTTAATTTAATCTTCACATCCTGATTAATCTGTATTTAAGTTCAAAGTATCAATTTAGCTGGATTTACATTAAGTCAGTTTTTTAAAAAAAATGCAAATTATAATAAATGAGGAAAAAATAGTAACTTGGTCAGGTTGCTAAAGCTGCAAGCGAAATACTTTAGCTTACTCATTTTTAATTGGGTTGTTCTTTGAATACAAATACCAATATTCATGCAAGCAAAAACTGCCTATAAATAGAATTATGCCAATTAATAATTAGGTGTAATAAATTGAAGACAACTATTTTAAAGAGAAGCATACTTTAATAAGAGAATACAGTATTTCACCCAGATAGCCTTCTATAGGGAACACTGCAAACTGACTATCCCGATGTGTCAAGAAGAAGGCTGCATTTCACTTCATTTCATTACTATTCGGTCTTTAAAACAGTATTCAGAAATTGAAATGAAGCCAGTATAAACTTGCTTTAAAGGCAAGGATGTTACCTGTTTCAATATGTGTGTCATGTAACACGTTTGTTTCTGTAATGCGCTTAAATGAAGATAACCAAAACACAGTTGACTTCAGTCACAAGTATACTTCCAATAACTGATGCAATTTTGCTATCTAGCTGAAAGGATGCTGTAAACATCCTCCACCAAGTTTTTGTTACATTGGAAATCACCTTGAAAAATGAAATGCGAGCATGTATAGCTCTTGTTTTGTTAGGATGCTAACACACAGCAACAAGGACTACAGTGGGATTCTCTTTCACCTGAGAACCCTTTTGACTGGAGTTCATAGCATAGAGACCAATTGTGCTGCCCATTCAAGGTTCTGGAGGAACTGTAAGACATACTGCAACTGCCCTACGTTAGTCTATTTTGTGTTCCTGACCCCAAGTGTATAATAATATATTTCTAAGTCACCTCAGTTAGGCCCCATTCCAGACACAGAACATCTCTATCCGCTCTGTTTTCTTTATACGATACATTCTACATGCACATCTGATAATTTACAAACAGCAGAGAACAAGTCTCAGCAGATTAGAAAACTTACTCTGAGATACAGCACTGATTTTCGTAAATAAGAGAATTTGTTTACTTTCTGTATTGACTAAGAAAGTTGTACTCATTCTGCAGATGAAAGGAAATGAAACTAGTCGCTGCGTTAGTGCTCTTTCATCATGGCAAGGCTAACACTGAAGAAGAATTTATAATAATGTGCAGATTTAATATGTCACAGTTTTGGTATGGAAAGCTGCTTTGCCTAAATACTTTCAGATCAAAAGCAATGCCTTCTTTGCAATTTTTGAAGAAAAAAGTCAATGCATTTCATGTGACAGAAGTGATTCTGATGTCAATTTTTATATTACCAAGGGTAGTAACGGTTACTTTCTTTATCTTTGGTCTCTGAAACACATACAAGGCTGTATTTAAGATTAAATACAGATTTAGGATTAACAGCACCGCTAAGCAAAACTGGCTGAGCTAGCAATAATTCAGAGATTGACTGCCCTCAGCATTCAATCTATTATGCTATACCCCAACTTTGTTAACGCCCTTCACTAAAGAAATAAGGGAGCAGGATGCTGTGTGCACGAGGTGTCACCTTTTAGTTGTGTTTGATTAATAAAGTAATAGTTCATTATAATTACATTCTTATACTGCGCTTCACCATGAAGTCACCTTCTAATGTGTATTCAGCTATTTGTTAAATGATTCTTATAGAGTGTTTGAACACATAAATTCTCTCTGGTGTTCAAGCTGAAACTGTAACATCACAGAAACATCCATGTAGATATTAACAGAGACTGAAAGACTTTTGGTAGACACAGCATATGGCACAACTGAGTATAAATGGTTACACTTAAACAGAAAATTATCCTGATCCAAATGATACTTGCATGTTCGTGTGAGCTTGGTATAAAAGCAAAGTAGAAAATGATGAGTAAGCAGGAGCGTGAGTGTGAAAAACAGTATGTCTGCAGCAGAAAGAGAAATGAAACTCTCAAGGCAAACTAGTTGTGGAAATTGAGGAGAAAGATCAAGCAGAGTCTAGTATATATTAGACTAGTCTATACTGATCAAGCCAATCAATAAGTAGGTATTTGCTAACCCCAGCCAACTTTGAGAATATTATCTGTGACAAAACTGGAAGGAGAAATGCAAACAAACTTAATAGGGAACAACCAGTTCCCAGCTGATCATTAAAAATGTATTGCAAATTACCCGTGTCTGTTCTAAGAAAAGAACAGATATTACATGAAGTTTAGTAGTTATACTTTCTAGCAAGTCTTTTACAATATTAATTCCGATCTCTAACCTACGTCTCTTTTTTCTGGAAGTAAAGGTTCAAAATATCTAACAAATATATTTTAAATACAGAATATTTAACACTTGCTGGAATTGCTTCAGCTCTCCCTTCAATTCCCACTCCCCTATGCCACCCTAATCTTAGTATGACCACAAAACTGCTCTGGTACTCACTATATACTGGGCTATCTTCCTAATTTATTTGGTCAATGGAAAATGGGAAATGCAAAATGGTATACTTCATGAGCCTTGAAGTCACCATGTTTTTGCAGAGCCCAGGCTGACAGCTTGATCCACTCATCAAACTCTGTTTGTTAAATCAAGCAACCATTTTGCCTAGTTGTCAGAAAAACTGTCAGTAATTCTAACAAAAGGATAAATGTCAAGAAAGATGTAAAAAACCATCTAAATTATTCTTAAGAGGTTTTAGAAATAAACACAAAATTATTAGTCCAGAGTTCTCAGTGAGGATTAGAGATCTGTATTATTGTATATTGTCCCTGCCTTAAAAAGCATGACAATGGTTAGAAATCCAAATAATGCTTCCTTCAAATTGATGGAACTGTGTTGCCAATATTGGTACCACTCACTACTTACATGACTATGTTCTCACAAACCAAGCGAAAAAGTCATCTACTTAAAAAATATACCCATACTCTTTCTCAGCAAAATCAAATATATCATTAAGACAGACAGTTAAAAAAAAACTAAAAAAGAAAGAAAGAAAGAAAGAAAGAAAGAAAGAAAGAAAGAAAGAAAGAAAATAAATACAGGTCTCTTTAGGCTTATTTATATTGCAGAGCAACACCCTTCCCGGCACCCCAGGTAAGTGGTTGAGTCGCCACCCTTGGAGGTATTTAAAAGATGGGTAGACATGGTGCTTACAGACATGGTTTAGTGATGGTTTTGGCACTGTTAGGTTAATGGCTGGACTTGATGATCTTAAAGGTCCCTTCCAACCAAGATGATTCTACAATTCTGTAAGTCTATTTTGTTTTTTTATGAAAGAGATACGTTCTAAGAACTAACATTGTCTATGTCTATTCATGTATGTAAGTGCTCACACATGTATTTGAGACCATTTGTTCCATTTCAGCTGAATTTGAACAAGTAAGGATCTATTTCCACTAGGCTCATGAACACAGGTCTTCTCATAGAAGACAGAATATCCTGTTTATGCCACCAAAAGCAAATGCCAAGATGTAGACTGAACGCAACCATAAATATTTTAAACATCACATTTAACAAAGAATACACACCCTGAGAAAGAAATCTTAAAAAAACCCCAGGATTTATTAATTACTCTGCACATGGAAGTGGTTAGTAGCACACCAAGGGAGAAATTAGCTGCATTTTAAAATGGAAAAAACAGCCAACCATAAACTGTGTCTGCCTGCTGAAACTCAGTGAGAGAAAATACCTTCACTGACAAAGTTGCAACACCAAGGATGATCTTTATTTTAAGCAAGTAAAGCACAGTATATATTTACATTTTGAAATCTGTGAATATCTATTGCTAATACTGCTAGACTTACATTCCAACAGTAAAACTGAAACCACACTTAAGAGTAGGTATCAATTAAATCTTTATTAAAATGGCGCTCCCCGCAAAATGCTGCTCGCATTCTCCTTTCATCTCAGATCTCCACACACTAGATATACTTCTGAAGCCACAAACGACACCATTTCTGAAAACAGTTCAGTATTCAGTGGCCAAAACGGTGCTCTTAACAGCAGTAATAAAAAAGTAATTTGCATTTTCCAGCCATTTCATTAAATCCATAATAGTACAAATAGCACCAAGAGCAAACAGCACTTCATAAAAAAGGAAACTAAACACAAGGCATCCCAAACTACAATACATAAACTGCTAATATCTGCACCGTTTCAAAAGATATGTCTTACCCAGAGGGTCAGAAGTAGCTACCATTGCCCCAAGCAATAACAGCAAGAAAAAGAACTCTGATAGGGACAGCATACGAACACTTTCATTATCTAGAACCACTATATGTACTGGGAACTCAAACAAAATCTGGTCAGTTCTAATTAAATGTATGTATAAACTGTATCCAAGCAGTCCAGTACTCAATGTCAATGCACCCGAAGGCATTTCTGTTGTGGCACTGGAACAAGCAAAAGAAATGTTCTTAGTATTTTCAGTGACAACTGACATGGTCAGCTTGATCTGAAGTTGCAGAGGGTTGTTTTAAACTTTATATGCTGCCTTTGATTTTCCACTGGAGAAGAATGATGTTATAGCAAAAAGGAAGGAAATAACTGGAAAATCAGACTCTAAAGCCGTATTAAACCTCAGAACTCAAATGAACTGTTCTAACACTGTGGACACCACAGTGAAAGCATTCTGAAATGTCCAGCTTTTAACCAGCACCACCATAAACAACACATCTGGACTTCTAATAAGCAGGTGACTCATGTTCACGTTACTGAGCTCAGTTCAAAATTCAATAAGCAGTGATAAAAACCTTACACCTACCACCCTTGAGACTGCCATCACCACTAGATCAGGGCTACGTAGTTTCCAAGAGTAAAGTGTCCTCAAGTTCAAACAGGAGTGATATACAGCAAAGAAATGTGTTGAAGTGATTGCAAAGGAGCATCTTACCAGAAGAGACAATATACTTTTCTCTGTCCCAAGCTCAACTTAAGGTCTTCCAGAAGACCTCTCAGGACAGCTTTCAAATATTGAAGAATATCTTGCTAAGTTGCATGGAAAAGATAACTGAATAAAGATAGCTAAACAGATTACAACTTTCTGATGACTACTACTGACAACTGATGACAGGAAAAAACCTGCAAATGCCCAGCAGAACAGATTCTTATTATTTTTTTCTTTTAAGGTTGATCTTCAAATCCCAGAGAAATTTTAGAAATTAACAAAGACAACAGCCAGTCCATTACTTGAGTAATTCATGTTATGTAAAGCAGATATTGATTGTCAATAGGTACACTGAGTCTTGTTTAACAACAATTTCATCAAATGAAGAGACATGCATGTGGGATGTACCTGCCAGTCCTGAGGGGACTGATTGAGGTCACTGCAAGGTCACTCTTTGAAATATTTGAAAGGTCAGTGCAATCAGATGTTCCTGAGCACTGGAAGGAAGCGAATTTCACTCCTACCTACAAGAATAGTGAGAGGAAGGACAAAGGAACAATGGGCCAGTCAGTCTCACTTCAGTCCCTGGGACGGTGGTGGAGTAAATCCTCCCGGAAACCATTTCCAAACACATGAAGGACAAGAAGGTGACTGGGAAAAGTCAGCATGAATTTAAAAAGAGGAAATTGGGCTTAACCAACCAGACAGGCTTTACAACGAGGTGACAGGTTTTGTGGAGGAGTGGAAAGCAGTGGGAGTTTTTTATTTCAACTTTATTGAGTCTTTCAACACTGTCTCTCGTAGCATCCTCATAGACAAACTAGGGAAGTAAGTAGGGGCCAGATAAGTTGCAGTGAGGTGGGCTGAAACTTAGCTGATTAGCTAGACTCAAAGTGTAGTGATCAGCAGCATGAAATCCATCTGGAGGACAGTGGTGTGCCCCATGGCTTGATACTGGAGCTGCTACTGTTCACACGTCTTTTATCACATGGATGATGGGGTAGAGCGCATCCTCAGCAAGCTGTCAGAAGATCCAAAACTTGGAGGAGGCTGGATACAGCTGGTAGTTGTGCTGCCACTCAGAGGGACTTTGATAAGCTGGAGAAGTGGGCTGACAGGAGCCCCATGGAAAGGGGAAGCAAAGTCTCCCAGCAAAGGGAAGTGCCGACTCCCATACCTGGAGAAGAATTACCCCATGCACGTACCAGTGCAGGCTGGAAGTCGACTGGCTGGAAAGCAGCTTCAGAGAAAAGGACCTGGGTGTCCTGATGGACAACAAGTTAAACATAGCTAAGGAAGGGCATTGCCAGAATACTGAGGGGGGTGACCCTTTTCATCTAGGCAGCATTAGTGAGGTGACAGTTGGAATGTTCAGTCCAGTTTGGGGCTTTCCAGGAAAGGTACGTACTTACTGTCCAGCACAGGGCCACAAAGAGAGTTAATGGTCTGGAGTATCTTTTATATGGCTGAGGGAGCTGGAACTCTCCAGCCTGGAGCAGAGAAGGCTCAGTGGGGATCTTGTGTAGTCAAACACTGGAAGAGGTTGCCCAGAGAGGTTGTGGAGTCTCCATCCTTGGTGATATTCAACACCCAACTGGACATGGTCCCAGGTAGCCTGCTCCACCTGACTGTGCTTTGAGCAAGGCAGTTGGACTAGATGATCTCCAGAGATGCCTTCCACCCTCAGTGATTGTATGTAAATATGGATTTTTGCAAAGCTGGCATCTGCAATCAGAAGAAATTTTTAGACCTGATCTTTCTGGCTTAAGACATGGCTTAAGACCCCTGAGGAACACCACTCATCACTGGTTTCCACTTGGACATTGAGCCATTGACTGCAATGCTTTCAGCGTGGTCAACCATCATTCTTCAGAAAGAAGCAAGCCGAGATTATGCCATGATGGGGTGCAGGAGCATGAGAGATGAAATCCTCTTACTTAAACTAATTCTTGTAGCCCAAGAAAAAAACAGGACATCATCTGCTCCTAATTCTGCAGTATCCCAAAATGAATTAAATTTCCCACAGTTCAAGAAAATTTCCCAAAAATCAAAGTCCACAAATTCTCCATTAAAAATCTTATGCTTCTTAATTCCTTAGGAGTAAAGTATTTTGATTCTATGTAATAGCATATGATATTATATAGTAAAGTATATGATTCTATGATTCTATTTGAGAAAGACTAGGTTGAAGACAAAGTAAATAAAACAATCAGCAGCTCTCTTCTAAACTATGCACACAATGACATAAAACTCCTTTAAATCTAACAGACATTTCTCCTTGCTTTCCTGACACTCTGGCTGTTAGAGCAAAATGATTTTCATAATTTTAAAACTGATAGAATGAAAACTTTATGTAAAAAGTGGACAATAAGGAAGAAGGAATATGAAAAGAAAATATCCTGTATCTGTAAAACAAAGGAGAATTTTTTATCATCCTTGTGAAAAAAATAATAGTGTTATTTTTGAAGCTAAAGTCATAAGTAACAGTTCTAATAACAAGAAATTTTTCAGACTGCAGAAGTCAAAAAGACAAACAGAAGATTAAGAATTTATTGAGAAAGGAAAAGAGACCTATTGGAAATATGCAGTACATTTAAGAGAAGCTGCTATGCATTTGACCTATTTTTGTGCTTTTCCATAAACACTGCATTGGACTACATTAGAAACAGGACAGTAAGCTAAATGAACTCCTCTTCCTAAGTAGTCATATTATTTTATGCTCTTATGAATACTGTGAGTCAGCCATTAGCCATAATGGGATTAGTGAAAGTACACAAAACCTTCACTGTTCACACTCTTAACAAAAAATGAAGAAATCTTGACTTTCTGGATGCATCGAGTTGTCATTATCAGAGCTTTTCAATCAATGTAAACCAGCTCACACTTTACAACATTTGGCACTGGAGCCTGAATATCCAAAATTAGATGTTTGTTTCTGCCCTTGTGGACTGAAAAGCCCAACATAAACTGAGGTTATCATCTTCAGCTCTGTTTTTGGAAGTGTAATTGCAACCTTTAATTTAGAATGACTGTCCTGTTATAAAACAGAAAAATAAAAACTGATAATAAGCAAAATAACTTTTTTTGAAGAAGCTGCCCAAGGTATTCACTATATTTTCCATCAATACTTTGTTTTCCATCAGGTTTTGTGACAGACTAATAACTACACAATCAGTAACTATTTAAATTCATCTCAAAACCCAGGATCTACAGCTATCATAATTTATTAAACACGTCAAAAAGCACTACCTGAGCTATTTGAAACATTAAATTGCAGTGAATGATGTGTGATTATTCATTAGATCTCTTCACCACCAAACTCTATCTATTTATTACCTAAAAAATACAGTTCTAACTCTGCAGAGACAGATAATGAAAGTACACATACTATACAAAGCCAGAGGCAATAACGGAAATAGTGAGACACTGTGTGTTACCAGTATTTAAATATTACATTTACATTGCCAATCGAAAGTTACTGTTTTAACACACATTATAACAATCCACCACCAAGACTGAGAAAGTTGTTTAAACTCTAAGCACCCACATACCTCACACCTTGATGATCTTTGCAAATCTAAGGGCATCATTAAGACATGTATCTTCAAGAGTACTTAGCTGTGTTAGCTGGATCAAAGTTGTTGTAGCTATACCTACTATCTCTAATCCACTTACTGGAAGAACACACCCTAATGCAAAAATCAACACAAGCAACTGTCTTAACAGTTCTTTTTCTGTTGAAACATCAGGTTAAGTTCAACATTTACTCCAGCTATCAGAGAAGAGCTAAGAATTTTAAAAGGCTAAGAATTTAATAGCAACTTCTTTTCAATATAAGCATTTGAAAAGGGACTTTGTCAAATGCTTTCTGGGAAATCCAACCAGACTGATCTTCCGTGCCTACATGCATCTTGACTTCAAAGAACTCAAAGTGATTAATGAGCCCTTCACTTCATAAAAGCTGTATTGACTCTTCCCCAACACAACATGTTTCTCTGTCTTTCCTCTAATTTTCTTCTTCAAAACAGTTCCTACCCATTTTCACAGTACAGATATCAGCCTGTCTGATCTGTAATTTCTTGATCTTCCCTGGAAACCTCTTAAAACCCTGGCACCACCCTAATAACTTTGATAGTCGGTTTATGTCAGAGGATACACGTAACAATTAGCAGTTGGGATACACCAACTCTTGAGATCTTTCAGAACCCTTAATGAATATCACCTCTTTCTGGTAATTTTTTTCTCATTCAATTCACCTTTCCTGTGTAAAAACTTCTATCGGCATTTCAGTTAGAGATGAATTCTCCAATGAGTCCTTCATAAAGAAGCATTTAATGTGAAACTTTAATCTCCGCCGGTACATGGAAGCAAAAATTAATTTAGTATTGTGGCTTTGTTTTTTTCTTGAGGCTTTCTTTCTGGTCATACACACTCTTTGGCAGGCTTCCTGTTTCTAGTATTTTCAGAAAACAAGTTACTGTTATTTTTAAGTCTATGCAGGTTGTTCTTCACTGTTGGATTTCTTGTATTTTTTTATTTAAACATGGAAAGGTTAAATATCTATTCTATCTTCCTCATTTGCACATGACTTCAGCTTTTTGGAAAATGCCTTCTTCTGAACAACACCTCCTTTTTGCTCTCCTGAAGTGTCTTTTATACCCGTGGAGCTGGACTCCAGAAGACATGGGCTCAAGAACAATATTCTGAACCAACCAGGAAACAGAACATAGCTATCACAGTCTACACCAGTCACTTATTCCTCAGAAAAGGTACCAGGTAGAAAAATCTGTATTTTCTTCAGATGCACAAAGCAGATAGTGGTCAGATGCTATCACATGATTTAAAAACACATGAGATCCAAAGACTGAGTTCGGTTACAGGAGATTCATGACCATCTTGAACTCAGTCTTCTCTGCAACAATCAAAAATTGAGCATTCAGATCAAAAGAAAGTTAAGCAAGAGTTAAAGAAACCTGTTCACTCACTCCGTTTTAGGAGATAAACTGTGGATTACCAGCACTGGATCTAGTATTTTTTGGCTACCCCTGAAGTTTGCAACCTTAAAGCATGATTTGTGGAACAAAGGTCTCTCAGCTGAATAACTCTGGCACATCAGTAAACTGAGATGAAGTAGAAAAGTCTTCATCTACTTGTTTTCTCAAGACACAATTCTATAACCACAGCAGAATGACTGAAATCCCTCTTACTGTATTTGCACAATAACCATCACCAAGGACCTACATACACACAAGGTAACTAAGACAGATTTTATGAACCAAGCATAACTCAGAACAGATCCATTGATTGTTCTTTTTTAGGCCCTGTGAAAAAGACAATGGATGTATTCTTTGCTTCCTTCATACTTATGAGCTTCAATCCAACATGCCCAATACAGAATCGCTGCACCCAATTAACCTGTATTGATATTAAGGTGAGTTTTAAAGGCAGAGAGGACTATTAACATTTTAGCAAAACTTTGACAGTCAGTCCTTTCTAGACAGTCTTTCAATAAGCCCTACTAGTACCAGTCCATTCTATAACTCTTCAAGATACAGTGTCAAACTATCTACTTCCCAACAGGATGGACATGTTCAAGTTCAAAATACAGGCTATCATATTTAGTTTATGTCATTGGCCAAATTTTCAACTCCATAACATGAAGTTATCTTCCACGTGATTGCACATGCAATCTGCTGTATTGCGTCAGTAGCTGAAACGAGCCAACAACAAGGTAACTGGATTTAAGCTTACTAGAGAGCTAGTAATCATCAATCATATGGTGTTTTCCAGTTTACTAGCTTTGCAATCTTTTAGTATCTCTTATTTCCATCATCTCACAACCCCCACCACCAATAAACACACCCCTGTAGATCTGTTAATCTTATTTGATTTCAATTGACTAAAATACACAATTCCTACACTGTAGTCTGCAGACATTTTGAATTACAACATAACCTCAATGTTTTTTTTAAAAAAAAACACCAGAAACCGTGAAAAAAATGGATCTCACAGCATTATCTAATTAGGATTTAATAACACTTAATTCTAATTACTGCAGCAGCATTACTTTTTTCTTCTTTCACATAGGTACAGTTTTCTGCCTTTTCTGTTAGCTTTCCTCTTGAAAGCAAACACCTGCTTGCAGTTCAGAAAAACTTCTCTTCATAAGATGGGACACTTCATCCTCCACTAAGGGCAGACAGAGACAGTAAAGTCTCAACAATATCTGGCTTCATTTGTATGATCCTCTAGCATATCTTTGCAGTGCTATTATACTCATCACTGAATAATGCTGCAGACTTAAGACAAGATTTTTTTTTTCTCTTGCCATAGCATAACTTTTTAGTTTTTACTTACTGTTTATCTTAAAGGTCATATGACATTTAAAAAAAAACAAACATGCAATGGTGTGGAAGAGGCACTTGCCTTAACTCCAAGCTTCAGTCTGCAGCACTGATCAGTGATGGGTGTGATGACACCAACAGAATGCATGCTGAAGTACCACATAAAGGAAGCTGAAGTTCATGAACGAGAGGGAAAAATAAAATATTGTTAAACAGTGAAAAGATGTTAGTGTGAAAAATACTCAGGAGCATGGAGAAGCTAGAGAAAAATACTCAACTTCTGTCTTTCTCAAAAATTCTGAAAAGACACCCTGACTCCTATAGCATGGGTAAATGCAAAAGATCCTTTTCTTTCCTGGGCAAACTTCTGGTTCCAATAATGCCAGTGACACATTACTCGCTAAACTCAAAAATACAGTATTTTAACCCATGAATACTACCAGCTTTTATCACTCATAGCTCGTCCATTAATATAGCGGTGAATGCTGACAATTTAAGAAAGCATTATGTACTCTTTGTTTACATGTAAAACCCCCAAGTATCTAATGATATGCTAATTAACTTATCATTTGCCTCACTGTTTCTTTAAAACAATGTGTGCTACGCTGAAGATATTCTCACCTTGCCCTGTGCCCCTGCAGTATCGCACTTCTACGGGCACCGACTGTCCCACTGTAAAGGTCTCACAACGCTTCTCACTTTACAGAGCAACGAGTTCTTTAAGCATTCCCAACGTTAAGACATTCTGAATAATTAAAAAACTTGGCTGAATATTGCTTTCTATGTTTACTATCATTTTATAGAAAGGAGAGAATTTCTGACAAATAAGAATCCATTCAATAGCCAAAACCAGCGTGATCCTGAAACGGCAATACTTTGAGGATATCATTACATGTGCCGCATTGAGAATGCACACAAGGTAATAACAGTCTATGCATTTATAGTGCTAACTAAGATTTATTTAATAAACATTTAACACAATCTCTCTTATCAACACTATTTCGTAATTACAGTACTTGAAACATTGGAGGAACATAGTTAAAATACAATTTTGACCTATATTGAGGCCTAAGCCAGCAGAAAGTAAGACAAGTAGGTAATCATTACTTCAACAGTACATCTACCCTTTCTTTATTCTGAATAAGGCTTTTACACCCACCTGTTAATTAATCACGTCAAAAAAATCCCCAAGCCAAAGCCAACGCCAACCATTGAGATAAAATGTGTCATTTGGAGGGCTCACTATACTAATTTACACCAAAAACACACAAATAGAACAGTATTCATGACAGTATCAGACTCTAAACATCTGCCACTATTGCAATTTTCACATATAAGCTAAATAGCATCACATCTCTTCTCCTCCCCATCATCAAAGAATGATATGGATGTCTCCCACTGTTTCACCATGTGCTTTCAGAAACAAGAGCTATTAGTATGGCTCCCGTGGCTGACTTCATTTTTCAGTATACCTTCCAGATTTTAATTGCTTAACCTTTTGTGAAACTGGACAGAGTACTGGCAAGACCAAAGTTTCCCAAACTGAAACACATCTCATTATTTTAATTTTTACATTTTATTTGATGAAAATAATCTTAATTTTTACTTATCTTCAATATAATTTAGATCTAGAAGCACTATCATACTCTTTGTCTTTGTATGAAAGTTAGTCTTTACCCTTTAGGGAAGAGGCGATGGAAAAATGCTTTGAATATGCCACTAAATAAACATTATATTATGTTTATATATGAAACCAAAGTATATTTTTCTAAAGTACAAAATATTCAAATCATGTGTAGACTACAGGATGCGGGGGAAAAAAACATATGTCAGAGACAAAGAGCAAACCAAATTTGGATTGCAAAGATTTCTGGAGTCATGAGTCACCTCTATCTAAGTGACAGTCAAAAAAATTTGATCCAGACTTACAAAAAGATTCTAAGTTTCTGGAATAGCTTAATAACTAACAAGCACCATCACCACATCAGAACAAACTGCAGGCAGAGACATCTCCATCAACAAGACAGAACTTCATTACATACGTGTTTCAGGTGTAAGCCCAACGATCAAGCTTGTTTGCATCCTAATTACAGTGATAGCCTATAAGCCATCACTGAGAGGATATACCACTATCTTCTTGTAACTGTACTACCACTCCAATCAAATTCTGTTGCATTTACATGATCATTAAACTACATAAACTCTACCTAAATTGCTAATTACCAATGAGTGCTTTTTGGACTTTGCTATAGCGTTATTCTGAAGTCACTTCTTCTTTAGAAAGCAGTTTGAAATATGTGTGTGTGTCTGTGTACACATATATGTCTTTATGAAACTGGGCTACTGGTTTCTTTACCTTCATTTTCTTTAAATAAGAAGGACTGTTTTTAAAACAGTGACTTGATCTTGCCAGGTGAGACTTCTCATTTTAGCACACCGAATTAATGCAAAATTATCCTAGAAACACTTACTTCTTGTCAGATGATACATCAAATTAAATAAACCATTAATTAATTAAATAAATAAAGGCTCGATTACTCTGTGCCAAATTACATCAGTGGAAGTAAGGAAGCCATTTCAAATCACACTCATCTGGATCTTTTTTCCATACTTTAAATTAATGCAAGGTGGATGCAAATCAGTATTCCTCAGTGTATTAGTTCTTCCTTCCTTCTTGCAAAATGTTTAATTTCCACTCTCTAAAGATGCAACTTACATATGTACTGAAGTATAAGGCTAAACACAGCACTACAGTTGCTTACAGATGCAAAAATGCTTAATCAAATGAGATCTATAAGAAAGGTATATCAAAGGAAAATGAAAAAGAATGTGTAGAATTTAACACTTCAAGGTGCTTATAAAAGTACAATTCCTAAAAGCAGTTCCTGAATTTTTTCTATTCTATGTTAAAACAAAGCCAAAATAAATCAAGGCCCCCAAACTGGAAAATGTAAAGTAGCAAATGAATGTGAGTGACAGATATGCAATAAATTTCAAATTACTGCAAAACAGGTAAATTAATACATCCTCTTCACATTAAATCCTCTTGATTGTAACACTTTGCCTTCTCAAGTGTACAAGCACTTACGTATTTGCATGCAGTATATTAATCTCTATGTTTTACCTAATATGAAAACACTATCAATTGCTGTACATTCATGGGAATGACTTTCAAGCACATGTAATGGAGCATGAAATAGGAAGTCACAGGTTAAAATGACCTTTCAAAACAGGCCTGCTACTGTATATTATAAAAAGAAAGTCTTTCAAATAGCATATAAAATAACCACAAAGGACTACTCACCATGTCATATGCTGTTACAATCTTTTTCAAGACCTCTGGAACAATCCCTTGGAGCTCCATAGTCGGATACTGATCGTTGAGATTCAGTACTACCAAGGGTGTATTATCAGGCCCAACCAAGCGCGTAGACACTGCCAAAATGCACTGCATAAGATTTGCTACAGGAGAGAGGCCACATAATTCTTTGAATGAAACTACTGCATTCTGCAAAAAGGAAAGAAAGAGTTTCCTTTACAGTTAAATATGAATTTTGATGTCTCATTCTTTCAGGGTAAAATACTTCACTGTTATAGTTGAGCTACAATGTGGAATTGCCGCAGCTTTTCCCTGAAGAACTTTCCAAAGCAACCAATATTACTCATATATTTTACCAAAAATGTTAAAATTTCAAACAGAATTTAATACTTGCCACAGGAAAAAAAAAATCTATTTAGGACAACTATGTCTGGTCTCTATCACTATTCAAATTAATCATGTAAGTAAAATAATTCTAAAACATACTGCCTATATATTTTGAAAAATTTCTAAAAGACGTTTCAAAGTAATTTTTAAAATGCCCCTAAGAGAAACAAAATATTAGGTGCTGAATGTCCCAAATAAGCAAAGTGAAGTGGAAGGAGGAATTCAGCCCATTTGTAACTTTAAGCATACCTGAACTATAGTCCAGACGTGCTGTGGATCTGCTGGCTCCCATTTGGTGTGATTCACAAACCCAGCACTCCACTACTGATGTCATTCCTATCACAGCATCACACTTAAGTGAATTTTAAAGGTATTTTAAGATAAATATCAATTTTGCACTTTTCCCTAAAATTTATTACAAGTTGTATTTTATATCCAATGTGGTAAAATATAAAACCGTACGTTTAAACTTGAAGAAAATTTCCAGTATTAGAAATACAATGTGACTCCAAGTAGCCACTGAAATTCCATGATGGGAATATTCTCACTGTAATGAATTTAGGATTTTTGTACCAAGTGGGAGCTGGTGATCTCTGGCAGGTCTGGAGTTTGTATTCCTGTAGGAAACAAAAACAAAAACATGGTATATTTAAGTTACAAATGTGCTCAGTTCTCCTTCCTCTCAGGTCTTACCCAAGCAGGGTATCTGACTAGTTTTAGGACACAGAGTTTCATTTTAAGCAAAACCACTTTCCATTTTGCTGGCATGGAAAGACTCATTTGTTGACAATCTTCTTAGGGAGACTTAATGCAAACAGGAATCAAATATGAAATATTTTGCTTCCTTTTAATGGGACACAATACCCGAAGTAGACTTCAAAATATCTACACATAGCATATTAATTCAAAGTTATGTGAATACTAAGTTATATCTACTACACTCACTTCCAGTGTACTTTAACTCTAGCAAATATTTGTAACGTCTAGCATCTCATACATGTCCAGGAAACAGAAACTGCTTCTAATATCTGGACTACACCTTAAATGACACAGTAATACATAGTTGAAAAGACAGACAGTGGGAAGTCCATTCAAACAGATTTTGTTTGAGATAAACATCACAGAAAAACCATTATGAACAATCTTACAGAGAGCTAAATAATGACCCAGGGAACATATATATTAACTAACAGCAGGCAGGACAGAAATATGGCTATTGCACTCTTGCCTTTGGACTTCCAACCCTATATCCAGAGACTATCCCTCATACTGTCAAGAAATTTAGACATGCAATATCACACCCAATTTAATCACTCATGTTATACTTCTATCAGTGATGAATATGTAACAACAAGTTATAACATCGGCTTTTATCATGGTAATATAGTACCTTACAAGGAAGAAAAAAGGCTAGTTATGTGTATACAGATTTAGAGAAATCATTAAACTCACTACTGCACACTTTCTTTTTTTCTCCTTTTCCACCTTATATTTTAAACAAAAACCTGTGTTCTTTATAATCTGGCTTGTGGGGACATGATGTATTTCTGTATCATAAAAATTGCTAGCAATTTATAACACAAAATTTCAATGATACAGAAATTAAACAAATCTCACATTCCCTGACATAAGTTGTTATTTATTTTGAGTGGTTTATTCACTTTTATTAGCTGTAAACCCCTCAGCTAAGCAGAGTTTAAATTGTGAAAAACTAATATTCCCTCAGGTACCTAAAATATCTTCTTGTTAGCATATTGAGAGATGATAATGATGAATTTAGTTGATAGTACAACTTTCAAACTGGCCAAATGAAATATGTAAAATACTTTGTAATATCTCATGTTCAAAGAAACCACACTGTAGAGATTGTTTTCAATTATATCAGTTCTGGAAAATAATGCAGTGCGCACAGTGAAGAGTTTAAAGTAGCTACAAAAATTGTATGTTTTCACCATTTCCTCAAATCTTAGGTTCAGCTCTTCCCTGAAAGGTATCTTACAGTACAGTATCCTTTATGTGACAGAATTCTAGCATTCAACAGGTTAACTATTGGTGAAGTTCACTTTATATGTAGCCCATAATGTAAAACACTTATAAGTCAAAATATCACCTCCGCATTTTTTAATAATCTTTTCATATAGCAGTTCTATATACTAAGTGGAATGGGAAAGATTCATAATGCTGTACTAATTTCATCTTTCATATGAAGAAAAATTAGTTTTAAAACTGTACTACTACTAAAATCTCTTCAGCATAACATTATTCATGAAGAAAATTTATCTACACTGATGTGACTTTAAAATCCAGAATCAAGTCTGAGACACTTCCTTTAATCAGTTTCCACTTAACGCTATGTAAGAGTGAGAGGATTTAATAGGTCACTTCATTTGAAATGACTATGCTGAATTTTAGTGATCACTGCTAGTACTCCACCAGAAGTTTATACATTTTATTAAATAAACTTTACAGCTCACTTTAACCTATGTCTAAAAGGGTTTATTTACCTGGGATCTTCATTAGGATTTCCAAAAAATACATTTTTGAAGTGGGATCTCTCAGGTTCCACAAAAACAAATACCTCAGCCTGCATTTTTTCCTGAAATTCAATGTGTTTACTATACGCAACCTTCAAGGTAAGGTAATTTCTTTTAGAGGATATCTTCTAATACCTTAGCCATAATTCCATGTATTTCTAACATACAGTTGGTAGGAAGAATCATGGAAAGCAAACAGTCTTTCTGAAAGTGCTGTCTTCTGTTGGGAATGAGGGAAAAATAAAAGCTGTGCTAAACATACTTTCAGGTATGAGAAGTTTTTTAGTAAGCAGCAAAGTCTCTTTTTCCTGTCACCTATATTTTCCTCCTGCACTTCTATTTAACTTAACCTGCTAAAACTAAAATATTCCTGTACTTTCTTCTAGTGTATATCTAATGTTCCTGCAAAGACAGGTCAGGTTCCTCTGACAATTTTTAAAGCTGTTCAGCATTAGACTCAATCAACATGACTTAAAAAACGCAGTAAGACTCTAAACAACACATATACCATATGCATTGTAATACAAAAATACACTTCAGAACTGATAAATCCATCAGAACTGTACCTGCATGTTTTCTCTCAAATCCGTGGCATCCCGAATAGGTTGGAGAGCATTCTTGAATACTTCATCTATTGCTTTAATCCATAATGTTCTCATAGAAGCATATTCCCTTGATTTCTTGCCCTTCCTCACAGAGAGGCCCCGCTTATGAGGTTTCCCACCACCCCTTCGATTAGTAATGGCCACATGCACGAACAGGGAAGCATGTGCCAAAATTTCACCAGTTAATGACTGCAGAGGAACGTGCCGATAACCAGTTTGTAGACACTCAAAGGGAATAGTGTATTGCCCAATAAACTCATCCCCAATGTAATCATCATCCAGTACTACAAAACGCACCATAGCTAGTTCTGGCAAATTTATTTGAAATTCAAAACTTTCATCAAAAATAGGATTATCCCCATTCTGATGCATAGTTTTCGTCCTTTGCTCTGCACAGTCGGCAGGGATTCCATGTATTTCAACATAGACATAAGGATCCACAACATCACCTTTGGCACCTGATCCTTTGGGTTTGGGAAAGTTTTGCCCACTAATGATTTTAATATGAAGCAGCTGAGGTGAAACTCCAGGCACGGTATCTTTCGTATTCGCGCTGAAGAAGGATACTTCTTCTCTCATGATAGCAGGACGAAGGACATAGCCACAGTTCCCATTTTGTCGAAACCAACCAATGTTAAGATCCATCATTAGGCCAGGCGTTTGAAAGTTCATCGCTACTATCTGACAACCACATTTCCAAAAGTCCTGGGGATTCATATTACTCGAGTCAATCCTCATAGGACTGGGGAAAACTCTGGCAAGAAAACGTTTGTTATAATTTACAAAGTCTCCTGGGTTTTCATTGGCATATTTGCTCGCAAGCACTTCATTAAACGAGCACACTTCCCAGTACTTCTGGAGCTGAAATGAAACTTGAAACTCTTTGAACTGAACTGATTTACATATGCTTACCAACTCAGAGAGTTCTTTGCAGAGCTGAAATCGTTTCCCCGTCATCGAGTTTTGCTGTTCTACCCCTTCTTTCCCGACTCTCTGTGACATTTCTGCTCCTTCATCTTCATCTGTAACATCTCCCTCTAGTCCAGAACAATTAGAGGAAAGCTTCTTTGCTTTAATTAGTATTTTCCCTTTAAGTGATTCCGGTGATGGAAGATAAGACTCTTCAATGTTTGGGGACTGTGTGTGTAGTTTGTCCCCCAAAATTTTCTTCATGTGTTGTACCATCACTTTCTGCTGCTTAATAGAACAATGATTTTCTAAACACAAAATAAGAGGGTATTCTGAAGCAAAAAATGCATACTTGTTAATAATGTCAATCACACTACGGAAGACAATCTGTGATGTCATTGTATGCCCTGTGTAAATCACAGGCTCATTATCTGGACCATCCCATACATCCAGTTCAACACTTCGACAACCCATTTTAAGAGCGCGAATGTAACCTGTGATGTCAGAAGGCCCTCGAAACTGATCCTCTATCAGGTACGTATTATGAGACGAATTTATAAAATAATGAGATAAAGGTTGTTTCATATCTTGACAAACTTTTTTATGTTCTGGATCAAATATGTGGCAGTCTGGTGAAGTAAGGTAATTCGTAAACCCATCTATAGAAAGACAACCCTTTTCCTGGCCCTCTTTGGCTGGCTCGTACTTCTGAATAATTTCAAGGCTTATTTCTTCCGTGACAAGTGCCATACCCTGTTCTGCTTCTAAAAACATCATGAGGTCCTTGGTATCTAGGAATTCTTTATTGCTTGAAAACTGAACCAACAGGAAATAGATTTCAGGTCTGGTACAAAGCTCATGAAAAACTTCAATAAATTCTTCTTTTGTTACTTCAGTACCAGTTTTTTCCTTGGATCTATGTAACTCCTTGAATTTTAGTTCAATTTTATTAGTTTTTAAACCAGGATTTAATTCTTTTATAAACTGTACAGCATTACACAGGGGTATATGTCCCAAATTATCTACATCTGATTCACTGAACATTTGTGAAAGCCATGAAGTCCGCATATTATCTTGAGTACTTTCTATCATATCTAGAGTATGCTTTCCATAAGAAATCAGGTATCTTAAGCCAGTAACCCAAATATTTGCAATGTCTGCTGAGTTAGCAACAAGATCTAGTGATTCGTAGTTTTCTCCATATATAATTGAAAATGCACAGTCTTCTGATATCTGGTCATATATTCCATTGCTGCGAAAAATATCCGTATTTTTTCCTGTTCTTACTTCCTTGATTGATTTAATATCAATCTTTGCTTTTTCGGAATCCTTTTTTGAAGGTTCCCAGCGTAGAGACTGCATATCTGCATCTAAAAGAAAATATCGGTGATACACCCTTGAGTTGGATCGAATCTTTTTGAGCTCAGAGCCTTCAACCATGGCATTTATACAGTCACTTGCACTGCTGATCTTTTTCTCCGTTGGCATACTGCTGAACGACACAGTCTTCTTCCGTTCTCGCTTCTGTTTTGTACCATCCTGATAAACAAAGAGGGAAAAAAAGAAAACACGTATCAGTACGATATTGCTCAACATTGAAATAGGTTTTATTTTACAGCTGAAAGGTCATTAAGTAGTTCAAAAATGTCCAGTATATGTGTGATGACCAGTAGGACAGAAATTAATACTGGAATAAAAGAAAATACTGATAATGGCTTAATGTTTGTCCTTGCCTGTGTAAGTAATCTTCTAGGGTCTTTTTTTTAATATTTTGTATGAACAAAAAATGAAACAAAGCAAGTTCTGAATGATAATGAAATAATAATGCTGTATAAATGCATTTTATCACTAATAACCTATTTCCAGAAATAATGGGTTCTACAGCCAAGGCTGTACTTGGCCAAGTTAGGCCACGTAAGCTTTCCTCCGAGTCCTTATTCTGTCCTACAGATACTGGCTGAACTTTGTCAGTGCAAAATACAATCCCGACAGGGTCCTCATGAACACCAGAGAAACGTTAATACACACGTAACTACGTAAAATCTATAGGCCATAGCCATTAAACAAAAAGAAAAAAAAAAATAAAAGAAAAAAATAATGTAATCTAGCTAGCTGTTTGCTGTTTGTATTAATTCAAACTACTGCAAATAAATCGGTAACGGATCACAAAAGTATAATCAATTTAATGAGAAAGAACTGAATTTAAGAAAATTGGAGGCTTTCGTTATCTGCATTTTCTGAGATTGAAAAAAATGCTGGTTTGTGTTTTTTTAAAAAGCATTGTGTGTCTTGATAAGCTAACTTTAGTCCAAAATAATACTTTCATGATATAGTCTTTGTATGTTAGGTATCCTATTTAGAAGTGTTCTTCTTATATTCCAGCACTGCTCAAAAATTTACTTTTCGAGTTTTATACAAAAAGAATGTTGATTTTCTCTCTAATAGTTTTCCATTTGAAGTATGTTCCAGTGCAAATCAGCGTTGCTTGTATGGCAGAAAGGAGAGAGAAAGAAAACTTTTAACAACTGCAACACTGAACAGATGTTCAAATAAAAAGCATCCATTACAGAATGCATTTCCAGTTCAGGGCATATGTACCGTATGTTTAATTACATTAAATTAAAAACGTAGAATTCTGGGTTTGTAATTTTATTTATAAGCATCTGAAAAGCCTTTGAAAACAATGATTAGTAAAGTAAGCAGACTTAATATTTGCCGTTTCGTGTTTGAGAAAATCAATCAACCATACGATTCTTGCACCTTTAATGGTGCAAAGAAATTTGCTTTACGCAAGTTCTCAAGAGACCAGTAAAAGTGAATAACCCTACAGAGGACTGGTTTATTTCTCACTCCAGATCAAACACCTGCAACGGATACTGCACAGGGTTGACTCCTGGAATCTCATTACATGTAGTTTGGGCATGAGGATTGCTTTCAAACAAAAGCAAATATATTTAATTCAAAAAAATAATAAACTGCAAATCTGACTTGTTTACATAGTTTTCTTGTTCTATTTTAAGCCTAGCTTCTTGTCTGGCTACCTGTCTATCTACATCTAACCTGAAAAAGTGGCAAGGGACAGCCCCACAGAAATAAGCAATGACATTCCTCTCCGGTATTTTAGGGCTTGGAATGAAGAATGCTGGAACTCCTTAATGCCCCAGATTTCTCAGTCACAGATCTAGGAGGGGAATATATTTCTTGAACTCTTCAGCGAAATACAGCTGACAGATCACCTCCTGACCCCAGAAACATCAAGGCCTGGAAGTACAACCTTGCCTGACCATGACCAGTATTTACCAAACAGAAGAAAGGTCTATGCCTTTCTCTATGATCAGGATTGTGTCTGATCCAAGACACTAAATGGCAAGGGAGGAAAAAAAATCTGCCATTTCTTGATGTCATCTGACGTAAATAGCTTCATCTCAGGGCAGCCCCATTCCCAACTGTAGTTACCTAAAGACTGAATTAGAGTTTACACATGGGGATCAGAGGAATAATTCAGTCTACCACACCTGCAAGACTATTCTGCTTGCCTACCCGATGAATTTGAAGCCAGTTCAACAGTATTCTGCATTTCTGCAGGGTAAAGCAGTCTCACCACTTGGCTTATTCATAGAAAGCCTGTAGGCAGTAGACATCACTGTCTGAACGTGACGACCATCAAGACAAATCTTAAAATTAAAAATTAAAGAGTTTGTCACAGCTCTGAACTCCAGAACACCCTTGATTAAGTTTTGGCTTCTCCAGAGATCAATGATCCTCAGCTACCAGATTGCCTGTGCGAGTCCCCATCCTGACAGAGACACGGCAGTCACCATCAAGCTGCATAAACAGAGGAACTTAAAGGACATTTTCCCAAAGACACTGGCTAGAATTATCCACCAAATAAGTGGCTGAAAAGAAACAGAAGAGAATTACATTCTCACTCAGGAGCTGAGAATGTAATTGCACAGAGTGTGCACAAACTGTATGAGACAGGTTTGTGATCCTCAGAGATCTGAGGCATGGAGAAGGAGGCGGACATATTCTGCTATATGATGTAGAGGACTTCACCCTGAAAGTGGGGTGGAAATGATGAACCGAGTCAGGGTCTCTCACGGCCTTAAGCCTGTCTCGAATCAAAAAGACTGGCACATGAGAAATCTCTATGTATCTGAACAAACACAGGAGTGACTTCTCAGCATTCGTGAAACTTACGTGTTCTTGGTGCTGTTCAAGATGCTCAAAATGAGACTGGCTCTACAGTGCAGATGCAGAATTCTGTCCATGGCAGAAGATATAATTTTGGGGCTAAAACAACTTTCAGAGTTGTTCTAGGATCTCTCACACAATGAAGACCATGTCATTCTTCAGATTCTAGCAGGTACTGTTATCATAACTCAGAACTTCCCCTAAAGACTGCCTGTTCTTCAGAATAAATTTCCTAAAACCATATGCACCACATCCAAGATCCCCTACAAAAAGTTTTGAGAAACAGACCAGACCACAGGTAAAAGCATTGTGAAACTTTGCTAATATCTGCTACAAGTGACAACACAAAGAGCTTAGTTTATCCAGGAGATTGTAGCAACAGAAAGCAAAGTATCCAGCAGTTTAAAAAACAGAAATAATCCCAGCTGACATCTATGGCACTTAAGAGATAGAAACAGCTGGAGAAAATGGCTTAATAGAGCAAACAGGGAAGAATATATCCATGATAACATTTTTTTTTATTCCTCTCAAGGTACAGACAAATAAATGGTTGTGTGACTAAAGCAGCAGTATTCACAAGCAGGATTCTGGAGACAAAAATGAATCTAGAATCAGACACTGAGATACACACATCGTTCCTGAACAGCAAAGCTTCTAATATATGCAACTCTATGATATCATTACTTGAAGAGCCGTTCCAATAACCACGAGTACTGATAGGGACAGCGGTGGAGTTCAGAGATTTGATAACATAATAGATCAGAATAATAGAGGAAACAATGAATAGTGCAAGGTTTGTAAACATCTGTTAAATGAAAGTATGCAGAGAGTGAACTTTCTGACCTGTGAATGCCCAAATGAATCATGCCCCAGAAGACACCATGGGGAAAGCAGTACTTCAGAAAACATTCAATCCCGGCATTACCAAGAAGTTTAGGTACTGCCTGGTGCAGTGGAATCTAGAACACTTTGGGAAGAAACTTACAGCCCCAGGCAAGGGCTTGCTGACCCCCTGAGCTGAGAAGTGAGGGGCTGCCACCAGATTACTGTGAAGGACAGTCCTTCCGTGTGCCAATGCAGACTTCAGAGATGGGTGTCTGTGATCCCACCTCTCTCCAGGACTAGAGCAGCTACCTGCAGCTTTGATACGGTAGTTGTGCTAAGTGGGATTTGAAGGTTAAAGTCTCTATCTGCATTCAGCCCACTAAGCTACTCCTTCTGGGACAGAGGACTTTACAAAGAAAAGACAACAGTAACAAGAAGTGGCAGAATGACACATTTTTAAAGCACTTATCTGGGAAGTGAAAGTCCCTGATGTCATTACTCCATAAACATTTCACTTGGTGACCCTGAATGCAAAACACGTGAAGAGTCCATGCAGCAGGGATGTGAACACTGAATTTTGCCCTCTCAGAGGAACACCCACCTCCCCAAGTGACAGAGCCTGCTGCTTCTTCTTTATGCTCTAACCATACAACATTTCCATTCCTGTTTATATACCTGAGGTTCATCAGAAGCATGGAAGGCAGCTCTGTCCTAGTCTTGAGAGCATACGGTTAGCTGAGGAGCTGAGGGTTTGGAGATCTCCAGGCAGGAAGACTAGAGCCCAATCACTCAATGAGTGGGTGAGTGCTCTACCAACCCAGCAACTACATAAAAAATAGAGCACAAGACACCTTGCCTTAACCCAAGCACCTCACTGCAGCCTTTTTGATTGTAAATGGCTGAACTTGGACAATGTGTGAAGAAACTCACACCCTGTAGCAATGATGGCAGACAGGCTACAGGAGCCACAGCCCCAAGAGTGTCTACTTAATTAATCCCAAACAGCCTTACAAACAAGATGGTTGCTGAGCCATTCAGCCTAAAAAAGATGGCAACATCTGTACATACATGTAGTAACATAACTGCAATCAGGTACAGCGTATCAAAAGCTTTTCAAGAAATCAAACTTTTTTTGCATGTAAATTCTGAATCTAGTGACGTGTTTATGAATCTGAGGGTCAGTGTGGTGGCAACACTCTGAGCAATTACTGGTGAGTAGGTGAGAACACAGGGCATGCCTAAGTTAAGTTTATTTTTTTAAAATCACACTATTATTTAATGTCATACAGCATAAAAGCTGTTTTAAAAGTAATTTGATGTACATCTGTAGCCAACAGTTGCAATGCAATTCACTACTTTATGATGAGAACAGACAGTCTAATGATCTTCATCATGAACAGAGTGAACTACTCTTCTGACACTGTACAACTCATTGATGACTTGCTTTTATAGTGCATGTGATACTTAAGCAGCCAATTTGAGTATGAAAACTGCCTGTCTTCATCAAACACAGTACAGCAGCCATTGCAAAATCACCTAGCTTAACAAAATGATGTAAATCACAAGCCTATTTCAGGAAGTGGTTAGTTAAAAAAAAAAAAAAAGAAGCTATGTTTATTTAATTTAGATTCCTAAGCATTTTTCTTCAGAATCCTGCAAAACAAAAACTCTGAATTTTATAGATTTTCTTTATACTTAAGAAAGCATTCAGGTATGTCTATATATAGTTAAGTCTATTCAAAGGAAAAAAAAAAACAAAGATATTTAAGGCAGTATTTTAAAACATTCAATTTCCAAACATTTCTTTTCCAAGGTTTCACCTGTGGTTTTAGAGATATTAAAGAGATATGCAGCAGACATGGATCAGCAAATGAGTTACAAATACAATGTCAGCATTGATTTACCATTCTCTTTATAAATATTTTCATCACAAAAGTATTTAGGGCTTTCTTTAAAAAAAAGTCTGTAACTGATACAGTAATGATAAACAGGACCACTTATTTTTGCAAACACAAAAAAAAGGAATTAACTATTATGTATATGTTGCCTACGTGCAGCTCCCAGCTCATTTCATAACATAACATGCAGCATTATCAAAGATGCTAATCAAGTTTTTCTGTGAAAGAGTCAGTAGAAAAAAGGAAGGAAAATAACAGGTAACTAAAATCAGCAACATTTCATCTCTGTTACACAAAATTTAGCATTGACTTCAAAAGTTATATGCAGTTAAAGGCAGAGTGAAAGTCTTCTTTGGGCAAGGGTAGGAAAAAGGCAGAAACGGAGAGGAAAAGCAGAGAGAAGGTGGGGCAGGGAAGGCATTTCACTATTAGAAGGCATCCTTCACTATCCTTGAAGGCAGAATATCTACAGCCTTGTGTGGTGGTTTAACACACACACACACCCCTTTTAGGCCATTCGGTACTTGGTGCAATTTCCTCCCCACCTGGGCCACATAATAATACAACGGACCAGAAAGTTACCCAATGGTTTAACATGAAAGAAAGAAAAGGTGGAGAGTAACAGAATAGAACATTTTGGCAACCCCTTAGCATGCCTGCCTCCCATGACTCCTACCGTTTGAAAATAATAACTGTGATCAATCATTCCTGACAACATATGGATCATGGCCACAGAGAGGGGGGTACCAGGACCCCAAGCTCTAGCAAGTTCTGGGCTTGCATAACTGGTGGAAAGAACTAGAATATTCCGTTGTCCACGCTGGGCCAGAGTGGAAAAGTACCTGATGGAAGTCAATTATCTCAGATCCTGTAAGTAGTGATTCCAACAAGACCCTTTGATCTCTTCTGAATGGCCGGGGGCTGTGTCCAGCGTCTCCCCCGAGTTGGGGCGCTGCTCAGGCTGACACCTTGAGGATTACAAGGCCAGGGGCGAGTCAACCTCTCTTGAATCTCAATTATTGACATTGAGAAATGCCAATGCATTCTGAGTATTTACTCTAAACTCAGGAAAAGGGAAATTTTTAACTTTTGGCTAGTTCCTCTTTCACCCACCTCTCTGCCTGCATGTTTATGATACACACATTAGCTTTTGCAAATGTGGGTGTTCTTCCAAGTGCAGGAGTCAAAAGGGGTACCCGTTGACTCGTTAAGAGTTGCCTCTTGCTACGGGATCCTTGATCCCAGCAGATAGAGACCCGTGCCTGTGCATGTACTTATATGCTTTTTCTTATACATATACATATTCATTTCAAATCTGTGCTTTTGCTCATATGTGTATTGATTTGGGATACCTTATAGTAAGTTAGTGAGAATCTTGCAATTCCTTTCAATCTGTAATTAAGACGCTGTTCAATTATTTTGTTAAATCACTTTGTAAAGCTTTAAATCAGTCCATGATTAAGTGCTGCTAGAATTCAACCTCTTGATCTACCTCGAATCACTAATAACTTTGGAAATTGCTGCTAAATCATAACTGTGTCAAATATTTCCATCCGCCACACCTTGGTGCACCCTCTCCCAGACTAATTCTCCTGGAATCCAGAGTGCAGCAGAAGAATCTGCTGGCAGCCACCACCCAGCCTCCCTCCGCCAGCCAAACATCTACATCCTTCCTACTCGGTACCTTTTAAGTTGCCATTACTAGGAGATTCTAACACAGTGACCCAAATTCACTACAAAGCACGTACTCTATAATGCTTTAACGCAGCTGTCCAAAGCTTGCAGAGCATGTGGGAAACAAAACAAGAGAAAACTCTCCAAGTAATTAGCAGCTCAGCTGACAGAATCCCAAACACTTCAGAAATGGCACATATTGAATCACATCGTGTACAATAGTTTCTGAATGGAAGTGTAGCCACTGTTTAAGGGTACACAGCACCGAGCAGTTGTATTTAAGATAAAGTAGAGTCCTCAACTGAAATAATAGGCATTTGGGGAGACAAAACATCAGCTGTTTGCAAAACACAGGGCCTCCCACTTGTCCTGAATCACTATATTTGAACTCAGTATTTAAATATTTTTTCCAAACTGGTATTTGTGTAATATCTGCTGTTTGCAGAAATGTTTTTAAGAGAAAGGTATTTTTTCAGTGTGTGGTGGGTTGACCCCAGCCAGACTCAGTTACACAATGTTACACAATGTTATAAATAACAGTGAGGAGGAAAGAAAAATACCAAGATGTAACAAGTAACAATTCTTTTTTTTTCTCATCTTTTTTAACTAAGAAAATTCTATTATTAAAGCAATATGGACACAGAAATAAGTCTTAGTTCAATATTCAAACCAAAATTATCTATATTATTTCAGATCAGTTAATTGTGTGGTTCATGATACAGCTAAGCCAATTGCCTCTTCAAATCCTCTTCAAAACATTAATTTTCTGTTTCGTCTTTTCCTCCTCTGCCCCAGCTGCATCTCCCTTCTCCCCACCTCAGCTCCTCAGGCCCCCATTAGCACCTCTCTGACACACAGTAAGTTAATTTACCTCACTACCTCAGGAAATGAAAAATCTCTTTTTGGCTGAATTAGTTTTCTGCAATTTTAGTCAGCTGAAACAACTGGACATGTGATTGCGTAAGAATCAGAGCTGGTTTAAAACAACCACTAGAAACAGAATTGATTAAAAATGGGAGGAAAGAACAGAATCACTCTCTATCAAGAAATTAATTCAATTAAAATCAATGCAATTGAAACTGTTCTGATGAGATCAGTTCCTATATGACCTGACAAGAGAACTTCATGTCATTGGGGAAAACAAAATCTCTCATCTCAGTCACCCCACAGAATGTACATCAACAATTTCTTAAACATACTGAACGTAGAGGCAAGGTATAAGAAAGAACTACCAACACCTAAAATAATAGAATTGATTTTGGTTCTCAGGACTGTTTTGGCTCATTTTGTTCTGCTTCACTTCAAGAATACAAGACATGAGAAAATTTATGAGTATATTATATGGTAGAGATCACTGCCACAGTACCTATCAGAAAGAGCACAGGAAAACGGTAGCCTGTGTTGCCCTTGTTGCCTTTAGAGACGGCAACTTAACTCGGTTAATTCAGTGACATAACTGAGGTTACATACCAAAACAGGTTAGCCATCTCTTCTTAGGGCCATGTATCTAATGGCAAAATGTATGGCTGATCTCTTGAGGATCAATTAATTAGGTTTTTAAAAACAAAATATTAAATCAAAGTGGTGTTTCAGTCTATTAATTCAGTAGACACAAATCTGTATGTTTTTCAAACGTATGTAAAGTAAACAAGCTGATAATGCCTACTCAGCTGAAATGAAGGAGTTGTAACTACTTATACTTCGTTTGATGTTGACCTAAATTTTAAAAATTGTTTATAGTAACTAAGACTTCTCCATTCTGCAGTTTCATGCTGCCAAGTACGTTTGTCTTATGGTAGTAACTACTGTAACTCACAGAAATGCAGTTACGTTTATAAAGCAATACCCATAATGAGAGAACTTGAAAATATTATAACTGGGTATTAAACTACCATAGTAAAGACGACATCCGAACACCACTGAGGTTTTATTTCATATGGAACTCTATCTGCATATTTATGATTGTAAAATATAGGAGCATTTGGTTTCAGGGGTTAATTTGCAACACAGATGAGCAGGGGAAAAGGCAAAAGAGAAGTCTAATCTCAAAGGAAAATAAACAAGAAGCATCTAAGGAAACTGCCCAGACTGCTGTGAGCACTAAGAGAGCCAAAGCCTGAGTTATGTTTGGCATGAACCTCGAAGTTTTTAATTTTATTGAGTCAGTTACAGTTCAGGCTTCTGGGTTGTATTTTCAGTGAAAGCAAAAGAGGTATCCGCTTTTCACAAATTCAATAAAAGCGAAACATGTATATTCCAGATCCAAATAAGCAATATTTTAACCAAATTTGAATAAGCTACAGTAATTATTTATGAAAACCAGCAGCTACTATGTACTGTTTAGTCATAAACTGAGGAAACTGCATTGACAGAAAGTTGTTAAAAATTACTTAGTGATGTGAAAAACCTAATAATCCTAGATAAGTAAGTAGAATGTGGTTTAGACTCCAAAATTCTCAGGTACTAGGAAACTGGTCTATTTGCCATAGGCCAGATACATTTTAACTACTATGGAGAAACACACGTGTCACAAGCATTTATTTTTTCTGATCAATGATCAGAAAAAGGAATAATAGTTACATATGCTCCCAGCTTGAAGAATTACAAAGACAAGAAAGCTGACAGCACAAGAAAATACTGGAGGATTCTAACGAGCGAGTTGATTCAACAGGTTCCAGTACAGCTCGGGAGTGAAGAAGCCTTTTAGTCTTTGCTGTGATCCTTAAACCCAGCAATACATGCACAACTATTTAAACCCTCAGGATTTTCTTTAAAATCTTTTAAATACCTAAATGTTACAGCTAAAATACACTTTCACAAACATTTTAATCGAAACCTGCCAACAAGATTTAATATGCATATACTATAGCAATCATTCTGAAATTGAATCTCGGGGTTTTTTCAAGTATTCAGCGCTGCAAGTCAGTTCCACTGGTAGAAAGCAAAGCATTTTTTCATTTCTTGTTTCAGGCATAAACAACAATTTGACTGAATTGGCAAAATAAGTAACTTCCGTAACACAGCTGTCAGGCTTCACAGTTTAAACCAAAAAGACAGCATGTGGGTGACTTATAAAGATAACACAATAACCACATTTAAGATTTTTGGGATTTCGGATGCAGCACGGGCTCTGCAAAAAGCTGCTTCACTTCTCCCTGTGCTGCTCCTCTTCAGCACCAAAGAGGAAAATGAAGCCACCAGCAAGACCAGGCAGAGGGAAATCTGAGCACTAGCTCAAGCCTCTTTACCCCTTCCCACTCCTCTTGGTAAAGCCTTCACAGCGGCTTTTCCAAAGTTTCCCACAGGCATAAGGGTTGGTTTTGTTTGGTTTGGGGTTTTTTTGACCAACTTTGCTACCTAGCAGGCCCAGACACTATCCTAGCTGATTCACAACCCACAAGGCAACTTCTGTGCAGATTCGTGCAAACACAATGTGTCGATCATAAGTTAAAGACATTACATTACACATTATTTCCAAATGAGCAAAGTAGAATTACAAGAGGCTTTGAAAAATTTGACAATGGTGTAAAAAAAGCAAGATGCATTGAAGGAGTTTTGAAACATGAAGGCAGAGGTGGCAGTCCTCTGGTCACAAAATAGGGGAACAGTTAATAGACCTCTCTCAATTCTTACCTTTGAGAATCAGTTCACAAAACCAACTCTACAGCTCTCCTAGAAAATTAAACTATCTCTGAAGAACTTAAGTTTTAATTATTAAAAGTATGTATTTGTATGCACATGGCATATTTCACACTTTTGTATGATTTAAAATGGTAGAATTGCAGAAGACAAGTAAGGAATCATAGAATCATAGAATTATCTAGGTTGGAAGGGACTTTTCAGATCATCAAGTCGAATCATAAATCATTCTCAGGGATCATGCTGAAGGACACTTTGAATGCCAACAGGGGAGTTATTGTCAGTGAAAGCTGGGGTGCACAAGCCCTTCTGCAATTAATTGTATTAAGTTTAGTTTTATGAATATCAACATTCCTGTGTTCTGCATGTCACCCAGAGCTAAGGGAGACAAGAGAACAAACCACCTCACAAAAACAAGTTTCTAGAGTGTACATCTTAGGGTGCCATGATGCAACTGAAGTTACAGAAATGTAAATATTAAAAAAAAACAACAATAATATGGAAAAGGACACCTTACTCCATGCAGGCAAGATTCATATTTCTCAATGCTGCAAAGGCAGTCAACAAATGAAAATAACTGTGTTTGTTATGAAAGACTAATTCAGTCAGAAAGCAGAAAAGTGCATTGTCTCTCATCTACTACGGTAAGCCGACTACATGATCCCTTCACTGTCAAAGGGATCCTGCTCACAAAAAAAAAAGCAGCAGATTGACCATGGATGTGTTATATAATTTGAAGGACTGGCTTTTTCACACAGCCATACAGGTCATCTCAACCAACCTCTCAGCACAAGGTTATGACTAAATCACACAATTTCACATTCACTGATGTGGGAAAATGGTCATTTCCACCTGTACTGCCAGTTCATGTATTTTTGTCCAAATTTCAACCCAAATGGCATCTGCTATCTTGGAAAGTTCCTGATGTCTTTTTGTATCCTTTCCTCTTGCTGAGTGTTTTCCAGGAGCAACACAGAAGTAAAATTATCGCCTAAAGGTAATTTTATCCAAGTAAAACACTCAGGCTTAAGAGGAATAAAAGGTAGACTTTTTTCTTTTATTCTAAAAACTATCATTAACTTTTCCCTGCAGCTTTCTATTCATCAACTGATTTGCTTCATTCCAGTCATTGATGAATGGTCTCTTCAGATCTGCTTCTTGACTAACGGTGATTGGACTAGCACATTTCATAAGATAACTCCAAAGATAGAGATGGAACTTCACAAGCTGAATTTTTCTGCTTTTGTGGTTTGAGGTAAGTTACTTTTTGTCAAGGAGAAGAGTGACCATTACCAATATTCACTTCAATGCCATCAAGAGTTCGCATGTATAATTCAGTATTAAATTAAATACAGAAGTTGGAACTTTTAAAAACTTACTACTTGCTAAATAAAGATTATCTTGCAAATTCTTTTTAGAGTTGCTACCTTGGCCTCACTACTTAGATGGCAATGATAATTAAACAGTGATAATTGTTTATTTTTAAGGAGGGCAATTCTTATGAATTAGACAAAAAATATTTATTAGGTTACCATTGCTCAGTAGTCACACAGGCAGAGAAGACATGAACCCAAGTACCTTTGCTAACCACATACTGCTGCTTCTGGTATGTTTTCCTTGTTGATTTTCAGATGTATGTAATTTACAGTTGTCAAACAATTATAGGAAATTCTCATTCTGAATGCTACATCAATGCCCTTCTTCCCCCTTAACTCTGTTTAGTTAATTATTCATAACAGTTACAAGCACTTAGAAAAGAACAGTGAACTATAAATATTTAATACAAGATGCCTGTAACAGAAAGATATGAGAAAGACTACAAAAATCAAACAGTATAAAGTATTTGTTTATCCTAAGCCAATAAACAATAGGCCATACGCTCTTTAGATTTTAAATTCATGTAAATGTTCGTAGCTTTGACAAACCAAACCTAGTAAGTCATCTGTATCCTTTACCAAAAAACTACAATTAAACAAATAAAAATTACCAGGTATAGCAGTTTTCTCCAGACTTAGTTACTATTTTAAAGGGATCTGTTTTGATAGTTTGCTACAAGTTCACCTTATTTCAAGAATCTTAAGGAGCTCAGCCTTCAGAAACCTCTGTTAAATGGTCTGCACTCAAATACAGCAGAAATACCCCAGTTTCTATAGAACCTTGTACTCTTTTCCCTACCACAGTATTTGCAGACTTCTCCCAATGGCATTTAGTTACAATAAAAACTATTTTTTAAAAGCAAGCTACAGATTTATGAGAAGGAAATCATGGCAGAATAAGCTTCATGATGATAAAAGTGATTGAGATAGAAGCAGGCAGTTTCCAGGGCTACCAATGAACCATATATTATGTTTTAGATGGTTTCCTAGGAAAATAATCCTAGGGATCACAGCGTCTATGTGTGTCTCTTTATGTAGCCCTCCTCCTAACTTTAGAATTTATTTCTTGATTTCAACAAAATCTGACAAAAGAGGAGATCTAAAGACAACTAATCTCCACAAATTTTCCCAAACCAGAAAGCCAGTAAGAAAAAAAAGAATGAATAAATTTCAGATTATAAAAAACGCATAGATTAAGAGTTCAGACCTCCTTGGATCCCCAAGTCATCCAAGAAGACACGATCCTACTGGAGACCACATGCCATTAACCTTGTGGCAGACACAACTGAGTCCAAAGCAGAGAAAAGACCCTGGCACTTTCCACAACTCCCTGTCTCCCAGAGGTGAGTAAAATTTTAGCCCAAAGAACAATTTTTCCCCTTCTTTCTTTTTCATCCTGGCTTCTTATACATGAAATCTATATAAAACGTTCAGATCCAAACCTCTGAACTACCTCTCTTTACTCCTCTCACCCAGGTTTCCTCAGCGCACATTACAGCATTGCCAAGAACTCCCGAGGGCTCGATAAGAAAAACAAAAGCTTGTTGTATAACATTATCAGTTAAACCCCGCTCAAGAAGGGCAAATGCAGAGTACCTGCCTCTTCAAAGACAACGCTCCCTGCTACTACAGAAACTATTCCTCATCTTCTCTAGGCAAGAAACTGCAGAGAGGCTTATCTCATCTGAGCACGGCCTGCTGTCTTATCACAGAAGATACCGGCAATTTTGAGAGACAACAGGAAAGGTTTCAGAACAGACCTTAACCTGTGTCAAAATCCCTACTGTAGTAAACAGTAATTTAGGAAAGTCATGTATTGCCTGATGTGCTCAAAACCAGCACTGTAGTATTGGTCCTCTTTTTCTACCAAGTCAGCTGTAAATTGCATCTGAACAAAGCCACCCATCCCACTTCACCACAAGTGGTGGACACACACAGGAGAGTCATGAATCTTCCTTTTATGAAGATGGTCTTTTGTCTATATCAGAACATCTGAATTAAACCATAAGATTTCAGAAATGAGCTCTTAACACTGTACAGATTATCCCAATCTCAATTGATTTATTTTCTTAGGGGAGATGACAGCTTTGTAAAAGGTTCACTGAAGTATTCTGCTGTAGACATTGCTTATAAGGGGCCATGGTCTTTGAGCTAAAATAATACCAAAAGCCTTGGGCATGTCAGGTTTTGTCTCGATTTGTCTTGGCCTGCCTAGAGCTTTGTTTTAGCTTGTCTAGTTGTAATAGCAACGATCTAACGACCAGGTGATTATTACTTGCTTTGTTTTAGATTCTGGTCATTGGGCAATGTCACACTATATATTTTTGCAATTAACAGACAGTAATAAGGAGTAGATGACCTGTGTAGAACAAACAGTCTGTGATCTTAGAAGAAAAACAAAGCAGAGAGCACAGAGCTGAGAATATAACAGGGGTCTTGAAAGTACGTGCACAGGATGATACTGGACACCTAAAGGATTTAACAGTCCATTACTGTTAGCCAAAGGAATGCAACTCTGGAAAGTGGGTAAGAACAGTTTTAAGGCAAAAAAAGAATAAACATGAACATATGTAGAAAACATGAAATCATGAGGTAAGAGCAAGATGTTGAGCATATTAAAAAACACATTATTCTTCCTGAAAAAGGTCAGCTTGCTGACAGGACAACTCAAGGCTCAACAACAACTTGCCTTGACACTTGGCCTCATCTCCAAAATGAAACCATTGCCTGTAGCATCCATCCACAGGGGCAGTGGAAGTCTAACCATAACATCAGAGAAAGGCGTATATAGTAGAAACTGTGTAAGGACTTTAACAATACATAGTTTGAACTGTGTTACTATCATAACTGGACTAATAATTCTTTCCTCAGACTGCTAAGATTTTATGTAGACTAGCAATAAATGGTTGCCTTTCCCTGTAAGGTGTACCTCCTTTCAGTCTTAAGAAAAGCTTGAGTGTAAAATATCGATCAGAATTCTGTGACCTGGACAAACCAATTGGTAACACTTTCTTTCCCATCAACAATCACATAGGTTGCTTATCTTCCCACACCCAAGCAAACAACCTCATGATACTTACATTTACCGTTAGCTGATAGCTAATATAACCTAGTGCACAGCTGCTAAAAGGTTAATAGTGATTGGAGAATTCATTACATACAGATAAATAATCCTTCATCATTTTTGCCTCAAATACACCAAGACCAATTAGCAATTGATAAATTGAGAGGACAACTTCAGCAGCACCCATTCTGTATTTGCAGACCTTTTCTATCCAGTTTTCAGTGTAGATATTACACCTGTAAACTAATGAATGGCAACCTCAGAACATTATAAAGTGCGCAGATTAGAAAACACATTAATGCTGTTTATCTACTGACTCAGAAAAATGAAGAAACAGTGACCACGGGTTAGATGAAATCATACTAAAATGGCTGGATAGAACTACATGCATGTGACAAAACTGAGAAAAAAAAAAAACCCAAACTGTTATAAAATCAATAACAGCGTAGTCAATGTTAGTATGTTCATGACAATAGCAACCATACAGGGTTCAGAAAAGTCTTTGTGTACTGACTCATACCAAACTTTAACTTTTGTATTGCTGAAGTCCCATCCTGACACAGACACACAGAACTATTTAGGTTAGAAGGGATGACCTGAGATCATGTAGTCCAAACCCTCTGCTAAAAAAGGGTCACATAGAATGGATTGCCCAGGACAATGTCCAGTTGGATGCTGAGTATCTCCAAAGATGGTATAAACACGTCTTCTTGTGTTCAAATGGAATTTCCTGGTTTTTTAATATAATCCTACTGTCCTTTGCCCTGTTAGTGAGCTCTGCTGAGAAGAGTCTGACTCCCTCTTCTTTGTTCCCTCCCACCAGGTCTTTATACACATTGTTAAGATTCTCCTGAGCCTTCTCTGCTCAAAGCTGAGCAGTCCTACGTCTCTCAGCCTCTACTCATTCGTAAGATGGTCCAGTCCCTTAACCATCTTTGTGGCCCTCTACTGGGCTTGCTCCAGTAAGTCTGTATCTTTCTTGTACTGAAGAGACCCAAACTGGACTAACTACTCCAGATATGACCTCACCAGCACTGAGTAAAGGGGAAGAATCAACTCCCTTGACCTGCTGGCAACACTCTTCCTAATTTATCCCAGGATACTGTTCGCCTGTTTTTGCCGCAAGGTTGCCTTGCTGGCTCATGATCAGCTTCTCATCCACCAGAACCCCAAGGTCCTTCTCGGCAAACCATGAACATTTTCATGTTTCGTTGACAGGTGCCTTAAAGGACAAAAATAGCTAAAGGTCTGTCAAGATAAGAAGAAAAGTTGAGTTAACAGAGAAATGATACATATACTATTGATGATTTTTATCATAAGTTAGAACCATTTCTATGTATTGGCTTGTTTTAAACACAATCCTTTTCAGGAGCTTTGCTTCAGTGAAATAAATGGAATGAAAATTCATTATGCAGAGGGTTCATATTGGCTGCAACCTATGATAATTTCAGTATAATTCAGCAGTTATTTATGTTCTCAACAAACAAATTGACAATGCTGTCCATGGCTTCTTTATCCATCGTTAGGAACTCCTTTGCTTATTATTTAATAGCCTGCTCCACTAACCATTATCAGCCTCAGAGGTGAAACAGCTGAATATATCAAACTCAGTAACACTCAAAAAAAGCTTCACGATTTCAAGGACAGTATATACAGTGTGGGGAGCGGAAAGACAACCCCCTTCCATTACACTAATTCTTATAAGGAAAATTGCTTCTCTCTCTAGCATATAAATTACTGCCTTGCTTTTAGGAAAGCATGTTGAGAAAGTAACTGGCTATGGATATATTAGCTTGACTAATAAACAGTGTTAGAAATTTCTTTATTTTCACAATATTTATGCAGCTAACAGAGTTTTGTTTTATAGTGTATCTTTACAGGACACCAAAATTCATAATGCTTGTTTTTGTAATGAAACCACATACACAAGTATCTACATGAATCCTTAAATCGTAGAATCATTTAGGTTTGAAAAGATGTTTAAGATCCTGAAGTCGAACCATAGAGCTAGCACTGCCAAGTCCACCACTAAGCCATGCACCTAAGCATCACATCTAAAAGTCTTTTAAATACCTCCAGGGATGGTGACTCAACCACTTCCCTGGGCAGCCTGTTCCAATGCTTGATAATCTTTTCAAGTGAAGAAATTTTTCCTAATATCCAATCTAAACCTGCCCTTAAGCAACTTGAGGCTGTTTCCTCTCATCCTACCCCTTACTTGGGAAACAAGACCAATCCCCACATCTCTCAACATCTCCTACAATCTCAGGTAGTTGTAGAGAACAATAAGGTCTCCACTTGGCCTCCTTTTTGCTAGACTAAACAACCCCAGTTCACTCAGCTGCTCCAAATAGGACTTGTTCTCTAGACCCTTCACCAGCTTTGTTGTTCTTCTTTGGACGTGCTTCAGCATCTCAACGTCTTTCTTGTGAAAGGCCCAAAACTGGACACAGTATTCGAGGTGCAGCCTCACCAGTGCTGACTACAACAGGACAATCACTTCCCTAGTCCTACTTACCATGCTGTTCCTGATACAGGCCAGGATGCTATTGGCCTTGGCCACCTGGCCACACTGATGGCTCGTGCTCAGCCAACAGTTGGCCAACACCCCCAGGTCCTTGTCTGCCAGGCAGCTCTCCAGCCACTCCTCCCCAAGCCTGCAGCCCTGCATGGGGCTGTTGTGACTCAAGTGTGGGACCTGGCACTTGGCCTCATACTATTGGCCTCACCAATGGATCCAGCCTGTCCAGATCCCTCTGTAGAGCCTTCCTTCCCTCAAGCAGGTCAACACTCCCACCCAGGGTGTTGCAGGGTGTCATCTGCAATCTTACTGGCAGTGCACTTGGTTCCCTCATCCAGATCGCTGACAAAAATATTAAACAGAACTGGCCCCAGTACTGGGCCCTGGACAATAACAGTACCACTTGTGACCAGCCACCAACTGGATTTAACTCTTTGGGCCTGGCCAATGATCAGTTGATTCACACATCTTTTATGTTCTATAAATTAGAGAGAAAAGATATCCCTTGAGCATGTAGCCTACTCACTCGTTGATGAGAAAGCACAGATAGAAGCAGTGTTGAAAATCCTTCAAAACAGTACTACAGATACCAGAGTTTACTGTTTAGCTTGTTAATGGTGATTATACACATTCTGAAAAACCTCAAGATAATATATTCTGTGCTCTTGAAGATTTATGACTTACAGTCTACGGTTTTCTCAGAGTTTCTGGATCATTGGTAAGTGACACATGAAAGGTAACTCAAAGCAAGAGCACCGTTAGACACTTTCCCTTTACACTGCTCCTAGATAAATCTGGGGGTCTATAAAATAGACAAGACTACAATGCACTAAAAAAAACCCACAAAGTTCAAAACGATTATGAAATGTTGTTATTACATAGCCCCAAACCTTCTGGCGCAGCTATTGATGTTTAAGCTGGTTCCGTCAAATCTTTTCAAGTGATCTATTTTCCTGACCCATAGCAAAAATCAGTCACTCCTTTAAGGAGGTACTGGAAGTCAGGCACCCCAAAATGAACGGTCTGACATCATCATCACTTCTTATGTTAATGTGAGTATCTACAACCTCGGGGAAAACTTACAGGACTGTAATCCTTGCGTAGTTCCTAACTAATTAATAATTGTTGAAGCAGTATCATAACACCAATATTATATTTCAAGATGCATGAAAACATATCCAAAATTCCCTACTCCATTTAGCTGTTCATTGCACTTTGCTGTGAGTCTATCATTGCTACAGAATTATGATTCTAGTTTTATTCCCACATGCCACACTGAAAAAATGTTATGCAGAGAAAATAGATACATTTTATGGATGCATGCAAGTATATTATTCACTGATTTATAAGACATTGGCAGCTAAAAAGAAATGTTTACACAGGCAACTTTCCTAAAATTCTATGCTGTATGGTAACAGGACTGAAATTCTGCTTGAGATTAAAAGTAAATTACTACATCCAAAACCAGACTCTAGGTATATACATAACTTTATGAATAGCAAGTCTGCCATACACATCCTTTTGTCATGGACACAGATGAACAACATATACACTTCGCAATACAAGACTCCTCAAGAAAAACTGACAAACTTCTCCCAGCTCTGAATCCTGCAGCGTGTGGAGAAAACATGAAAACGATTAACTGGATGGCAATGAGTGCTAATGGTGAGACGGCACACACATCTGTCCTTGGCTGGTTCCAGAAAAAAACAGCTGAACCCAAAGGGTAAACAACAGTAAATCTTTTGGATGCTTTTCATCCAAAGACTTTAACAAGTTTCAGGAAAACGTTCCAAATTCCGACTGCAACTCTGACTCACTGTGTGACATTAATTTGTTTTAACTGACTTTAAATGTTACAAATGTGGCCCAAAGTCTGAGGAAAATGGACAGACTTATTTGCCATCATCAGGTAAAGAGTGATAAAGAATATGAAGAATATGAAGATAAGACTAAGATTTAGGAGCATGAAAGACAAAGCACTCAATCATGTATTCTTTACCTCACAGTCAGCTCCTTAATACATAGCAACAGAGATGAGTAGTACTTTTATATAGGTTTTTCATTGGTTTATTTTCCTGTTGCCACAGCAGGCCAGTAATTGTAGAACCCATGACCTTCTGAAGTTTGCTTGATACAGTCATAACTTTCACCTAGTAATCTTTTTTTCTTTATGTAAAGATGGTATTTAGATGAATTATTTCTGTAACCACAAACTAATTTAAGGAATATCACTGATTGCCTTTGAAGAATAAACCGGCATTTTCTTACGGAATGGACCATTCCCACCTTACTACAAAATACCAACCATAGCAATTGTGTATGCTATTATACTTTTGGATATTTTATAATAGTCTTGTTCAGTGATATTATTTACCATTCAATAATTATGTCACTGGTGTATACATTTCTAATTTTCTTATTTTAGTGAAATTACAGTAGAATCAGGAATTCTTCATGACACTGATCTAAATTCTTGTTTTACTAGGAAAATTCCATTGAGGTATGTTTTGAAACCAAGCTGTACAGCTACTAAATTTAAATATGCACCACATGTCAAGATTTAAATACAGATTCACAGGTCCCACTTTTTCTTAAATGGAATAAACTAGACTGCTTTCCTGGTTTCTACCATTTCTGCTTATAGCTGGTCATGAAAATCCACAAAAGAAAAGGAAAAAACATTTCTGAAGCCAAGGTAACTGAGGGAATAGGCATTCCATGATTACGGTAATGCTACACATCTTCCAAGTAAAAGCTAATGATGATACAGCTCATTTTTCCTCCAAATTGCACAAACAGTGCAAGGTGCCAACACCACTCAGCCGCCTCCTGCTCAGGGTTCACAACCAGGAGAGAGGGAGGGAAAGAAAGGAAACAAATACTTACAATGAAAAGAATTATCCCTTTATTAGAATTTGCATTTACCGAAACTCTGCTAAACTACCAAACATTCAACTGGTAATACTAATCCATATGGATTTTCCACTGGGGGGGGATTTTATGAATTAATTAATTCTAATGTACTCATTTATGAATTCATTAATTTGATTAATTAATTTGACCACTGTATAATATACTTGAATCCTGGAGAATTAAGACAGGGAGAGACTTGTTCAGCTGAACATCCCACTGTCTCATAACCATTTTCTACTGCAGCTTTTATAAAAGAACCACCTCCAGCAATATCATCTGTGTCTCCTAGTTAAAATACTGTATCCTCCAGGCTTCTTCGTCTTAAGGCCAACAGTGTGGAAATAGCTTGATTCACACCTCTTCCTTTTATATCATAGGAAGGCAGAAGTCACTCATCTAATGACTTAAATATAATTCTTAGTAAATGAACTTCATTCGTTAATTATGTCATTATATTAAAAGTAGAAGGCATCATCAAGTAAAGGCTCACCATTTGGGAGAGTGCTCACTGATGTCTTTTTATGAATATTCAACCCACATAATTTCAGAGTGCATGCTATCTTAAAGATTTTTCTTATTTTTATATATGGGTGAGACTGCTACTAAAACCACCTTGATATAACCAGTTTTAAATATAAACATAATTACTCAGTATTTTTAGACACTGCACTGGCATGTAGACTTTGGGCCACTTTTCAAGTATATTTACAGAGGCTCCTGGGACACCAGTTACCGGGGCAACCTCTGAGGTCACCATCAGCTACTGTAAACTACAGATGTTTCAAGAGACTCCAATTTATGTTAAAATTGCTTGTGCCATGCATGAATGCAACCCACTGCACCGCATCGAGCTGGTACAGCTGTTGCAGCACCAGAGGACAGCCCAAGTCCAGAAGGGCGCTTCAGAAAGAATTCCTCTTAACAAAACCGACAGAGGGGAACTCGGGGAGCAAAACAGTCATTCTCAAGCTCAACACATCTGAACAAAGCCTGAAGCCACGTCTTCTCACGTTGCCAGATTCTTCTTCTCACGTTCCACGGCTGCTCTAAGTCTTGTTTTCCATCACATCCATGATCTTCTCCATCATGCACACTCCTCTCCACTACCCCCTCCCATCCGTTACGGTTCCCTCCCAAGCCCAGCAATGCTCCTGCTTGCCCCATGTGAATCCTACGTGGCTGGCAGGACAGCCACGGGACAGCACGTCTTGTAGCTCGTGTGGGATGAGACCCACGCTGAAAGGCCAGGCCGTACAGACGCCTCGCCGGCTCAGGAACTCACCACTGAAAGAACAGATAGCGACTGCGTGGTCCCCCAGTTATCGTAACGAAGAATAAACAGTGCGTATTTTCTCCACCCAGCTGTGAAAGTTGGTGAAATTTAGAAAAACGAAGTTATGTCCAGGACCTCTATCCTTTAGTCTTTATTTTGCAGAAATCAGCTAATGGCAGGAATGGCAGTAACTCACTTCCTCAGGAAACCTGGCTGGAAAAACTCTTCTCATAGAATTATAATCTTTTATAAATACAAATGCGAATCTCTGGATTAACTTCTGGTACCAAGGTAACTAGTTTATTACACACCTCGCTGCGGTGTGATCACCTCGAGGTGTGACCAATTAAGGAGGTGTGATCTACCTGGATCTCCCAATCATTAAAGGGAAAACACATTATATGGGAAACATATTCCAACTACCATTTGCCTCTTTAAAAAAAAAAAAAAAAAATCCTCTTAAGGGTTTACTTTAGCATCCTAGAACCTTAAAAATCACATTATTTTTCCATAGTCTGAGAACTCCAGACAGGAAGCACATACAAAAGATCGGTCTCCTGCTGGCTTTATGAAAAACAGATAATAGCTTTTATAAGAGAGAAAAGACTACAGACTTGGAGAAAACACAGTAAAACCCGGGGTGTTTTCTCATTTATCAAAAATATTTTAGTGCTTATACAGTCAGTCACACTGCTACACAGAACTTTCTAATTTGTTTACTTCACTATAGCCACTCCTACATTTTGAACTAATTTGCACTATTCTCGGAAAGAAAATAGCTTTATATCTAGTTTAGTTTATAAGCCTTTTACTAAGATTTTAAATCAGCAATATAGAAGAGTATCTCCTCTTTATTATGTCTTAGGTTTGGAAGGAGAGTAGTCGAGCAAGCCTGCAGTATAAAGAAAAAGCTCATTTGTAGCAGATGCCACCAGATTAGTAGAAAAATCCAGCGGTTCTTTTATTTATAAAAACTGTCAACAAAGCACAGTGAGATGATCAATAAAAGTTTTGGCATCGTTCAGCAAGCTCAGGATCGCAGACAGAAGAAAGCACAGCTCTGGAACCACTTTCAAAACAGCTGACCCTATTCCTTTTCAGCACAGTGGTAGCAGAGGAAAAACCGACTGTTACACTCTCCATTAACTGCTATTTACAAAAACCCAAAACATGTTATATTAAAAATTAAAAACTGACATGAAAAAAGAGTGATGAGTGAAAACTCTCTTGAAGTTTTTCCATTAATTCAAGAAAAAGTAATATGCTTTTTAAAAGTTAAAATAAAAGGACAAACTACTCTGCTTTTCTTACACTTTATTTTCAGTAGTAAAATAATCTCCTATTTACATCTTATTTATTAGACATATGAACCCTTCACAGTACATGATCAAATTTCTGAAAGAGAAAAAGAACTGTTTTTACAGTGGGACGAAGCCATGACCCTCAGTCCTGGCACATCATGCTCTAATGCTAAATGAATAGAAGAGTACAATGAAGCAGACATTATTCTACTCGGGAGGGGAAAGAAATTTAGCAGTTTCTGGGTGCGTACATGCACATAACACATAAACACACAAACAAACAAACAAAAAAAAGGGAATAGCCATCTTCCAGTCTAACATAGCTTCTACTTCAAAAAGAAGCACAAGGCACTGCATCCTGTCAAATATCGCCACCTGTATTATGTGTCTCCTGCACTATTTACTTTCTTTTCATTAGCATTAATGATACAAATACAATTGCATCAGAATTTTATAGGATGTTTGCATACAATTTGTCACATGTACTAGTGCACTGATTTCAAAGCAACAGGCTTTCAAAACTAAATCAAAACACGCTTAGGGCTGATTTTTCAGCGCTTTACAATTATCAACAACTACCCAGATCTCTAGATTAGGGGCAGTTTGAGGGCATTCAATAATTTATAAACACAAGCTCTGAGAAGAACAGTTAACAAGAATTTTTAGAAACTTAGTAGTTTTCCTTCCAATGAAAAATGGTTATTTGAATTGCAAGGTTCACCCACAACATCTGAGGCCCAGGGCAGTGGGAAAAATAGTTGGTATTCGCTCTGAAAGCTCAGTGAAATAGACCGAAAAGGAATGAAAACTGAAATTGAATTGTAAATGTTTATTTAGATTGGTCTCAAAGCATTACCCAATACATTCTCTACACCTTTACATCTATACAATACATTTCCTACATTTTATAATAATGAAGATATGTGATGTTGTTCTCACTAACACACAGGAGTTAGTCAGAGAACATTTCCAGGCATTTCCTCACTTCTAAATATACAGTCAAGTAATAGTAGCTATAGACTAGAAGCAGAAACTCCTTTGTTGAAGTGACATTCCCAACATTCTCTACGTTTTGAAAGTCTCCCCCCAAGAGTGCTAGACCTTCACATTTCAATGCAAATATTTGTAGATATATTCAATTACTATAAAGTGAGTAGCAAAGGAATGTCCTGTACTTTTGGAACATTCTGAAGGGTATTAGCTACATATTCCAACTGGCAAGAGAGAGAGGTATTTTGTTTGATCCATCTACTTCAGAATCACAATTGTTTTCTAGCATCCTCTAGAAGTGTTTGCATTTAAAAAGCCAGAGCATATACACAGACTCATACTTAAGTGACTGATCTGGAACTTCTATGACATAGATATTTTTTTAATTCTGTATGTCAGCTTGGGTAACACATGACTCCATGGGTTTAACCTGAAAGACTTTGTCTGTAAAAACAGGCAAAATAGGAAAATTATTGAAGAGTCCAAATAAGCCTATCCAGTTCACACAAAACAGACAATGACAAAACTATTTGATTTGAAGATCACGTCTGCTCTGCAACCCATCTTTGCAACTGCTTCTACTCCTGTAAAGTCAACATCCACAAATAAGCAGAAACTATAGTGGAGTAAGAAAGGACTCCTATTTTAAGAATGATTACATGTGAAACCAATTACCAGTTACAAGGCATATAATAAAGGTTGCACTTTAGTTAAATATATTACTGCATTTTTAGATATGAATCAAACTTAATGATCTATTCCTCTCTTCTTATTGCATATATTATTTCTTACCTAAGCACTAGCAATCTCCAAAATGAAACCCTACTTGAGTTCTTCAAGGAGTTACTGCAAAGCACACAAAGCCATTCATAAAAAATCTAGGCAAAATATGAAGTTTAAAAAAATATTTTTAAAAATATGTAACTTTTTTTAATAAGAACTTTTTGTTCCAAAATTGGTGACGTTTCTACTCTACCCTGTCTCTAATTCCACTAACAGAAACTATTTCTTTATTTAACCACTCTCTAATGACTAGCTGCAGAATAGCATCCAGATTCTCATTGTTAGTCTGCTCTCAAACCAAATGTTAAAATCAAGTACTCTGGATTTGCAGTGCAGTGCAACTAAGTAGAATTTGACTCAATAGCCTTAAAATTACACTAGAACTAACTTGTTCTAGCCATTTTTAGAATTTAACTTCTGTTGTTCACAGACTCCATGGTCTTCCTCATATACCTTTATAGGGAATTCACCTTAATATGTACTAGTTTTATTTCATGGGTGGTTTTTTCTTCCTTCAGATATTACAAAAATCTTCATAGTAAAGAAGTATGCATCCCAACAACAATAAGCATGACAGAAGCCAAAATGATTCATCATTTCCTGAACACAGTACCATCTGATTTGTAAATTCTACCATTCTGTACTTTCCAATATTGTAAACCAATTGCTCCTAGGCAACTAAGAGGAAAGAAAGAGTGAAAACAATTTTTTATTAATGCAGTGATAACATGAAGTTAGAAAACAAGTTCTTTAGTCAACAGCAAAAATGTGTTTCTTCCTCTGCTAATGCTACTTTAGCTTGCCAGAAAGATTACCACCCATTTTGCAAAAACTAGCTAGTGTTTTTCATTTAGAAGTACTTGCCAAGCCCTCAACCGCAAGAGCCTCTAACTACTACTCATAATGCCATTGATTATACCACAAACATTAATTAATCAACCACTGCAATAAAACGTACCAAAAAAAAAAAAAAAAGACAGCTCAGAACATGTATTTTAATTTTACAGCCTTTACAAAACATGTTTACTAAAATTAGCTTGGAAAAGCACTGGGCCAAAAAGAGTTTAAGCACAGTTTATTTTCTTTCCTGTTGTGGCTGGTTTAAGAATAGATTAAAATTCCCTGCACCCTTTTCAGACTGTAAGGTTCAACTAACAGAGCAACCAGGCATCAGGAGTTAGTAAGGACGCAGAAAATTGCAGGAAGGCAAAAATCTATTTGGGTAAGAAACTATTTTAGACAGGCTACAATTCTGGACTATGGTTCATGAAAAAAATATATAGCTTCACCAGTACCAGAATTACATTCCTATCATATGTCAATAGTAAAAAGCCTCCCTAAAAAGAAAGGAAATTGCCATGGAGGACTGTCAAGCAGAAAAATCACGACAGACTGACAACCGAAGCACAACAAAAGTTACATAAGGTCCTGGCATTCTTCTAATAAAAGGGGGTTTATCCTTATTGATGTCATTAAGTTTCTTCCTTCAGAAACAGGTAAGTCTATATTTTAAAACTTGCTCTAAGAAGACATAGATTACTTAAATACTTTCAATGCTGACCTAGTTGTTTGTCTTTCCCTCTTACAGTTCCTTACTCATAGCTTTTAAATGTATTAGCCTACCTTAATGAAATCTGAAAAAAGGAGACAGACATCTGTTAACATCATTTTATTCCAGTAGTTTTCCTAAAAATTGGTGTGAGAAGGGGGGAGACTCAAATAGGTATTTCTTACTATAAAAAGTGGGCAAAATTAAGGTGCTCAGCAAAGCTCATCACCCAGTTGGCATATCCAGAGCTACCTATACAGTTGCCTCTTCAACGATGGGGCTTAAGAGGAGAAATTCAAAAGTGTTATTGTGAAGTTCTTAGTTTCCTAAAGATATGTACCAAACGTAACAATTATTATTGTAAAGCACCAGAAAGATGCACAGAAGTCAAGAATCTTAAGATCTGCATTGAATCACGTGTTAGATTTAGAATTTCAAACAAAAGTACCTTCTACCTTCATTTTCAGCTTTTTTGGAGAGTAAAACCGTGGCTGCTGATTTGGCAAACTCCTACAAAGCCGTTTTCACCACTGTCTCCTCACCTTTAGACCCAAAAGACTTAATTTCCAACTTCATCTTCTCCAAAATGGAAAAGTAGCATTTAAGGAGCAAAAATCTGTGGTTTGACTGAGAAACTGTGACTTCCAAGTGCCAAGTTCCTTTTGCTGTAGACAAGGGCTCAGACATTCCACCCAAGGAGATTTTACATAGTCTACCACTACTGATAAACAGCCTACAGCTGGATTTAGGATCTTACGGTCTCGGTATACATAGTTAATCCACTCTGAAACTTGAGTAGTTGCAGCAGATGGTAATCAGAAATCTCTCATCAGCCTCAGAATATCCTCACGGTGTATCATCCTATAAATAAAGCATATCCCATTCCCTTTGGGCTGTAGAACTGATTATGGAATATCAGAAGTTTCTCTGGATTATAGAAAGCTCAGAAAGATACCATGCTGCAATGGCTTACATCTCATATTTTTGGAGCAGAGTATTTTTATGATGAAGTTAATGCAGTTTTGAAAACTGTTGGCCGTATTTGAGAGCTTATGCAATTGCAGTTTAAAATTTCTAATTTACAAATGAAGTTTTAAAAGTCTGTTTTGTCTTACTACTGATATTATGGGGCTACTTTGAGTTTTACAGAACTGTAGTCAGCTAAGAGGAAAAATATTGAAAACTGATTATCTCATTTGGTTTGCAGAATAAATTAGCTCTATGCATTTAAGAGCCACTGCTACTTATTCAAGGCAGAAAATGGTACATCTGAGGTTTGATCACTGTTGATAGGTAATGAGATATATTAAAACAAATTATATGTTCTGGTTTGTTTCCAGACACCTTCAACAACAATTCAGCATGTGTCCCTTAACAAATAATCAAGGATTCTTATTCCTGACTTTAATCTTCGGCGGGGTTGGGGGGGGAGGGGGAGCTGACTCCAAACACTGGGAACAGGGACTGCTAGAAGCAGTCATTATATTGACTATAGCTTTTACATATTTTCTATTAATTTCTATCTATTCCTTTGTACATACAAATGTACAAAACCCTTCTAAGTGTTCAGTGCTTCTAAAAATTAAACCCTGAAACCAAAACTGGCATCACTATACTATGAAATGCTCTCTCGACTTTTCTTTCCAAATATCAAAAAAAATTAACACTTTTTTTCTTCCCTTCAAAATTAATTTGCAAATTAGGACATTGTGTTCCGAAAATCTAGAAAATGGGTTCATTTTAATTACTGAATACTTCCTGAATGTGGTAAAGTCAACAATCGCCATTACCTCTTCTGGCAACAAGTTGCAAGTTCTGGGATTTTCTGGGCTGTAGGGACAAACAGGAACTTTTTTTTCACCTACTCTTATATGAGGTCATAAAACTTTACCAACTAAGAACCACATCAGTAGGAAGATCTGTTGTTGACCAGGAACCTTATTTCTTGAAACACAAAAAAATGCACTCATCTTTTAGTATATGTTTACATTTGCAAAAAATTCGCTCAGACGACCCAGTCCAACAGGATTTGATGGTTGCAGCAGAATGCAAGACCTGTCCACACTTTAGGATCACATGAAACACTTCAGAATACTTCCAAAATACTTTAGAATCAAGTGAACCCTAATCTAGCACTTGTAACTTCCACGCATTTTTATAGTCCTTCTTATGACATCCGCATTAGCAATTAATTTTTCAGAGAGATCTTCTCCCAACCCATACTTGTCTACACAAAATGTCAACAGATTTAGCTATTTTGAAACTTCTGATTGCGTCAGCAGCAAACACGGTCAAGTACTCCGATAAACATAACCAACTGAAGTAATAATGCTTATTAAGTAATCAGTAGTTCACACATTCCACTTTCAGTATTAAACTACCTATCTATACTGATACAAGGGCAGAAGCCACAATCAGTGCATGAAAGCAATTACGTCTTTTTTTTATAGTGATACAGATTCTAATGATCTGATAAACAAAAAAGGATTCGATATCAAAGGTTGTGCAAGTCTTTGAGATACTGGGGCAACTCAGACAACTCTCAACATGGAATTGCTTTCCTCAGGAGAGAAAGACATTATTTCCTGAGACTTCTGACACTCGAACAAACAAAACAAATCCTGCTGCTTCTTAATAAAGCACTGAGATATGTGCCTGAACCCCACTTTACTAAGAATCTATAACAACATGATGTCAATGGTTAGACATGTCCCAATATACCTTAAAATATTAACACAAGTTCAAAAATCATATTCAAGTTATAATTTTTAATGAAGTTATTTAAGTATCTGTATTAATTTTGAAGTTTTGTATTACAGACCTCAATAACAATGGGAAATGGTTTACATTCATTCATTTAAACTTGGGAATTTGAAAATCAATTTCCTACCCATTTTTCTGTCATTACACTGTATATTAACTTGTCAAATTCACTTCCTTATTACTAATGGCTTGTAATATATAACACTAGAATTCTCCATTTACAAGTTCCCCAGTGAAGGACGATATTCTATATGAATAGCAGGAGTAACTTTCAAAACACTGTCTTATCCATTATGTAGTTTAATACAGTAAGAGTATTTTCAAATCATATTTGCAGTTCTGTTTTAACCATATATATGCTGAAATAAATACAAGAAGGCCAAGATGTCAGTAGGGCCAATACAAATATTTTTTAAGCTTTACTGAATTATAAAATCTAGATGGTATACTTACATAAACATATCACAAAAACAAGCTGCTAATGTTAGTGCTGCATTCTGTGCCTATCATTATTTACAACTGGTACAAGCTGCTGCTTTGTAATTAACTAATTTCTGTTAGTTACATACATTTCTAGCTGCCGTGCTATAAAACCTAAGCAAACACTAAAAGCTACTGCAAGCATACTGACTACAGAATTCTCTCAGCAAATTTATTCTGCTCTTGGGTGAGAGATTACAAATGTTTGCACACATTTGGCTAATTCCTGAAGGCCAGCAGTAGGAAAAGACACAACCTCTACATTGTCCTCCAAAGTTTAAAGAGAAGTGGATGCAAAGCTATGTCAGTTAAAAAATTACTATGGTACATTGTGATAGCGCCCAGGGGAGGCACCTGAACATAGTAATTATGAACTGCCAGTCCCAGAGTGTACAAAAATAAATCAAAAGTCCATAGGTTTTGTTCTGTACTCCGTAAACTGCTAAACAAGAAATAATTTGTCATTCAAGACTAGGAATTTTATCATACATTGAGCTACCAGATCCTTCCGTATCAGATCATGTACAGGTATACCCCCTTTCAGTGCTGACAGTGCACAAGGAAATTCCCAGAAAGAAGGGAATATTCATAATTAGAGAGTCCTTGAGGGTACCCCACTGGGAGTGGTAGAACTTAGGGAATTCGTAAATAAAATAAAAGGAAAATGATGCATGGAGAAGCTAGAAGGCAGAAGGTATTGCACCACTACAGCAAGTAGCGTGGTGAGGGCAACCAGAGGAAAACAAAGAGCACTGGTGGAAAAGATGACAAAAGCCATATGCATTTTGTGTGTTGTGGGGTTTTTTTTAAGAAATTAAGACTGGATTTTGGTGCAAATTGATGAAGATGGGAAAGCCATTCTGTTTGACCTGGGATACCACGGAACTGGAAGAAAAGGCAAAGGCAGCCTAAAGAAGTCTTCATAAGAAAGAAGAAGAAAGGGAGGAAGCAGTGACTTCTCAGCAATGTTTCACATGTAACTAACCTAACCTTTGGGCCACTTTTCAGTTGAAAACAACACAACAGCAGAATGAAACTCAGTATTTAGAAATTATGTTCATAGAACACAGATAATACGCCTTCCCCACACACAAGTCCCTTGCAAGGTAAACACACCAGCATCAGAATGGTGCCGTGCTGGCAGGTTATAAATGGCAATATATGAGCTACTTTCACTCTTACTCCTTGAATTAAGTATGCATTAATAATCAGTAGTTCTGAACACACGCATACTAGCTGAGTGATTCTGCAACTAAAAACGACTGCAATTTCTTTTTTTCACTCCTTCCAAAGGTACTTTCCTACTGTGGCCAAGAACAGCCAGTATCAGGGCAGACACTTGGCTGCCGCGGCCTGCTACTGTGTCTGTAAATCTTTTTACAGAAAGATCCTGAAAGCGGTCATTCCATTTAGAATAGAACAGCACAGGTCAGTTGGAAGGGACCTACAACAATCATCTAGTCCAACTGCCTGACCAATTCAGGGCTGACCAAAAGTTAAAGCATGTTGTTAAGGGCATTGTCCAAATGCATCCTGAACGCTGGCCGGCTCCGGGCATCGACAACCTCCCCAGGAAGCCTGGTCAGCATTTGACCACCCTCTCAGAAAACAACTATTTCCTAATATATCCAGTGTAAACCTCCCCTGGCACATCTCTCAACCAGCCTATCAATGAATACCAGGAATAAGACATCAGCATTTGTGTATTTCTGGTATCTTATTTTTATGAATTATACCAAGCAACTTAAGAATCACCTATTTATCTTCAAGCCTGAGCGATTTTTCTATTATTTTGCTGTGTTTTATTAACACACTGCTCCTGCCTAAATATTATAAGCACTCTGATAGAAGTTCAAATGAAATGGAAAGTTACATTTTTAATTTCAAGTGTCTTCAAACTATATACTCCAGCAATTCAGAGAGATGGTTTTGCTCATGCAATTTTGTTTGAAATCAAAGTACTGAAACTCATCTGCAATCTTCATACTATTTCTGACTTCAAGTCAAGGAAACAATGCTGTTCAGCTGACCACAAAATCTACATAGAAGTTTTTTTCCCTAGGTAAGTATAACAAAGGCAGGGGGGGAAGCCAGCTAGTCAGAGTGACATCTGCGGAGGCAATGCAGAAAAGCGTGATGATTATCTCGTTAATTAGAATCAGCAAACACTACCTTTCTGGTCAGATCTTCATTTGAGAACAGCGCGTGCAAAAATTCTCCAACACAACACGGGAAGTTAATTTTTTGCTTTTACTGATACGACCCTTGCACTATTGTGTTTAACACTGAGCTATATAACAGCTGCTTACTGTGAGCGCACTCAACCCCAGGGAGTGCAAAGTGCGGGATCAGGACAGTTCGGATTCCTCACTTCAGCGCTGCACCAAAAAAAAATTAAATTGGCTCTTCAACATTCTACAACATTTGGCATCTCCTGTATACCTTCATCTATTAAGCACTATCTTTTTCTTAAGCTTTAAAGCATTTTCTTAAAAAATCCTATTTTATATTTCAAGGACTGAAAACATAGTAAGAGATAAGAGTATTAGAATCTAGCAGAAATATCGGTGTTCCGCAAAGTGTCTTTTTTCTTCACCATCATTCTCCAACTTCTACATGGATGCCAACTAAGAACAAGTATGTTCTTCCCACATTCTATTTAACTTTGGCAAGTTTTAGATATGCAATTACAACAACTAAGAAGTGTAAGACTGCCAAGAAAAAAAGATAAAAATACCCACTTCAAACAATTGGTTCTAATAGTATAATATCCATGTTCCAGCATTAACAATTCTAGTACTCTTCTAATCCTAAACCTTAAATCATAAGCAGTTTCTCACTCCTGTTTGAAGATGTAAGGGCAATAGGACAGATATGCTTTCAAAGGACTAATAAACTTTCCCTAACAATGCACTAACAAAAACCCCAACTATTTGGCATTTCAGTAACAGTTGACCAAAACTTGTTTGACAGCAGATGTTTGCACAGCATCCCTTCTCTGCAGCTTCTATATGGTGTGAATGAAACACGGTGTGCAACTCACGCTTTGGCCTGCTACCATACTGCAGCTAGAAAGAAAACTGGCCGGAGAATAAATCCAACACTATCTTGGCACTGCTTCCTCCTGTTTGTAGTATTAATACTGTGCTTCTTTTTAACCTTTTCTCCCTAATGTGTTTCTGTACAGACCATTTACAGATATTTTTGGCAGTGGCGGGCTCCGATGCCAAGCTTGGGAATGTATTTTTCCGTCAGTAACAGTTCAGTCTACGGCTGCCTTCCCAGCCCTCTGTTTCTCAAGGCTTCTGGTGACCTGTTTGCTGCCTCTTCAGCTGCTGTGTGCAAGGCTAGTACACTCCACGGTAAACCAAAGTGCAAGATCTTCTATAGCAAAACGGTTTTCTTTCCAGTTCCTCCATTTCTGTTGCATAAAACCACAAGAAGAGCCTGAGATACTAAGGGCACTCCCATACCGAGCTCTGTAGCAACACAGAAGTAAAACTAACCCTGCCTTGTTTTGAAAAATATTCAAGGAAACATTAGTCAGAGAATGTACAATGCACGTTCGTGTGTCAACCAAAGAGCGCTTTAGCTGGCAATATTCTGATGGCTACAGAATGTAGTAATAGATGTATGCCAATTTAATTAATGCTAATTTGGCACTTAGTGTATCTCTCATTTAATTCAAAACCGTTCATGTATAAAATTGCACCTATTTCTGCCAATGTAGTTAGTGACAGGAAAACACTTCAAGTCAAGCTTTGCATTTTCTGTAAGCGTTTAATACTTTATTTTTCAAAACCCCCACATACACTGAGGAACAACTAGGAGAATTAAAAGTCTTTTATTTTGTTTATAGAGAGATAGTAACTTTAAGTTTACCCTTTAAGTTATATTGTCAACCATCTATAATAAAAATTGTATAAAAAGAAAAATACATGAGAGCCTTCAAGAGCAGTTAATTTAAGGTCCAGTTCTGAAACAGAAAAAGAAGAACAGGGGATAGAAAATCTAGGACCTGTTTCTCAAACTAGCTCCTGCTACGCTACTCACCTGTGTAAGAGAGGAAATAAAGCAGTCCCAACAATGGAACAACCCCTACGGTAACGTCTCTACAGTTTCTGTGTAATAGTTTATGTCAAAGCCAAACTTCTTTTTCCCTAATATAGGATTAGCATAGATCACAAGCCACAGCACTTTCTCTCTGAATTCAAGACAAGTTTTTGACAGTTCAAGAGCAATTAATTGTTTTAAAATGTTATTAAAATATTATCATCTTATCAGACTTTTTGACCCACATGTACTAGATCATTCCTAAACACTGACATACAATTACTGAAACTACAAGGAAGTTTGATGCACTGGGTAGATGGTGAGATGAAAATTAGAATTTATCAAAGTCTCTCCCTGTTACTAAAATTAAACTTTGTACTTTGAAAAACTCATGAAGATTTCAGCTCTCCGGCACTGAAAGGAGTAAATTGTCACCCTTTTGCAAATGACATGGGCCTGTCATTTTTTTTCTTGTTACAACTGAAAAAACATGATAAAACCTTAAGATTTTTTATTAACACCACTCTATTCTCAACTGGCAAAACGATGGGGAGAGGCATGTATGGTTACAGAAGAGAGAGAAACTGGTATTGATGGCAGCCAGGGAAATCTGAAGTCAGAGCAGTTGCAGCGCCAGCCCTGATGGCCTGTGTGTTGTGCCAGCATTGCAATCATTCAATCTCTATCACAGGTTGAGCCAAAATTTTTAATTAATGTATATAATTCTTAAAAAATTAAGTGCTCTAAAGAGCCATTAAAGCATTTAAAGGCAATCACTGTTCAAATCCATCGTAGCTCAATGCAAGTTTTCTGATCAAAAATCTATCACATTCCCTACATTCATCACCATCAAACCACAAGAAGTGGTTTACTTAAAAGATGTCAGTGTATCAAACTGAAATACACACAGAGAGAAAGCCCAAATATAAATATAAATAAATATAATAAATAAATATAACTAACTATAAATAAACATGTGTTTATTTGGGAGAAGCTTATTGCTCTGACGAATCCACTCTGGGACATGAGAAAACCATGGTCACGCTGGGATGGAGTTAACTTTCTTCATAGCATCCTGTATGGAGCTGTGTTTTGAATTTGTGAGAACAGTGTGGATAACACAGCAGTGTTTTGGCTGCTGCTGGGTAGTGCTTGCACAGCGTCAAGGCTCTTTTATCCCTTCACTCTGCCCCCATTCCAGAAAGTAGGCTAGGGATGGACAAGCTGGGAGGGGATATAGCCAGAACAAATGATCCAAACTGGCGAAAGGGATATTTCATACCATATAACATCATGCTCAGCAATAAAACTCAGGTAGCAGAAGGGGAGGGTTTGTCTTCCAAGGTAGCTGTTCTCGGAGACTTCCTGATCATCGGTGTGCTTATGGGAGGAGGTGAGTGATTTCCTTTGCATCACTTGTTTTTCTCTCCTCTTTCCTTCACTTTTTAAATTGTCTCTTATCTCGAATCACGAGTTTTCTTGCTCTTGTTGTTCCTACTCTCTTTTCTGGCCGTGGGAGGGGAGAGCGAGCGAGTGGCTGTGTGGGTCTTGGCTGCTGCCCAAGCTCAACCCACTACACAGGGTAACATCATGATCCTTTCCAGCCCTGTTTTCTGCTAAAAACATCATCAGTAGCACCTTGTTGGGATCAGTAACACTGTCCTTGTTGTATTTAAAAGACCAATATACAGAGAAAAAAAACCCACAAATTACGGAGGAAAAATAGCCGAGAAAAATGCTGCAGAGCAAGCAATTAAATGGGTAAATTTCCGACTGAGAAAATTTACCAACTCAACTTCTTCTAGAGTTGTATTCTCATTACTTTGATGCTAAACCTGTATACACTCCTCGAAGTCACAGAAATAATATTAGATTCTTAAGTCAGAAAGAGTTATTCAACAGCTACGTTGCCAACGTGTTTCCAAATTTTTCTCAGTACCCCAGAAACTGCCATTTGTGTACTCTACGCACTCACAGTCCAGATTGTATTTTCTAGATTCTACTCCCAAATTATCTGTGGCTTCTAGTACTCTAGACAGAAAATGAGTCAAACAGCCTTCTGAGGAACTAACCATTCTCCATTATTTCCCTTGGAAGGAAAAGAGATTTCTCCCAAGGGTCTTGACTGAGACCAGAGTTCAAAGCCTCCAACTAGTGTCAAAAGTAACAAAAGAATTCTCACTTGAAAACAAAACTACAATTCCTGTGAATCTTCCAGGCAGAGATTCTGTCATTCTATGCAACCAGATTAACAAGGTTATCTTACTTAAGTTTCTGGAGTTTGTATTTAATTCTATGTTCTAACTTGGATCTACAATAAAAAAATAAAAAGTTTTTTTTTAAAAAGCATGGAAATAATACAAATATTTTTTATCTTACTTTCATTCAATCAGTAGTAAACACATGGCAGCAATAAAGACTTAATCCTAACCAGAGCTGTGGAAGAAATTCTCTCTTGTAGCCTAACTTTTGGGATGAACACTAAGAACTGTCATTTTCACATCTACAGAATATTCTCCAGTTCCAAATGATTCAGATTGACCTGCTAAGGACCCTCCAGAACAACTGGATTTTATCAGTTCCCACCAGTATATTACTAAACACTACGGACAATCACAAAACAGTTTTCTGTTCATTTTCATCTCTCATACACACCACATAACCCCTCCTGCTGAGCATGAAGAACTAATTCCAGTACCCACCATGAGACAACCACAGGTATCTCAAGTTCAGTGCAAGAACTTTGTTAATAGATTCAACCAGCAAGCAATTTCTGTTAACAAAAGGCCAGCTTGAACTCCTTGAAAAGAGAAAAAGGCATCAAGAATGAAGAAAATAATCTTCCTCTCTCTCACACGCAGAAGTCATCAAATCATTTCAATCATTTTCAGAACTAAGAAGGGCTTTCTTTTTTATATGGGTAAAAGAGGTGAATGGAAGGGAAAGAGAATAAGTAAAAGAATATAAAGCCTGTGTCTCCCTAGAGAGGCTAATTCTGGGAAGAGTAATTCCAAGCAGATTTGCCAAAACTAGAAGAAACAGAGCAAGCACGTACCGGAGGAAGGCTTCATCTAAACCAAAAAGGAACAGTGTCAGCAATTTAATTCAATACTTTTCTGCGACCTTTGAAATTTTAATAGCTGAGAAAAACCGTTAGGGATTGAATAGTGCACAGTTTAAGATGATGAATCCTTTGTGGAAGAATCACAGTAACACTGTACACTCAAATAAGAGATGGGATAGAAAGTGACTGTGCTTAAATAGAGAACAAGGCTAAAACAGAACAGAGACACTTAAACAATGCAGACAAACAAGATGGAGAAACAGGAATGCCAGACTGTAAATGAAGATGTTGATGTCACAGATGTTTCAGAAACTCAATGTGACGAAGACTGTCAGTGGGAAATTACTACCAGAGCCCAAGTTCACAACGTCAGAGTAAGCTGTTAGTGCAGAAGAGCTCTGCTATAGGTGTAAGGTGGCTTACACTTAAATCAGATAAACTAATTCTGTCAACACATATGACAAGATCCCCATGTACTGAGATTCCAGGTGTGGCCAAGATGCTTTCACATACTGAGGAAAAAGAGGCCAAGGGACACAGCACAGCATTGTCCTCATGTAGTATCTATTCAGCGTGCACTTGCCCATCGGTTTATTTTGTCCTGTTGCTTATAACGTGCCTAGATGTCCTTCAGCTCTGCCTTCTTTGCACACTTCTCAGAGCCTGCATTCAAGCACTCTTCTGCTTGTCCACTCTCACTGGAGATAGGATGATTGGTGAGATGCAGAATGGCCATTCTTAACAGAAGACTTAAGAAAGAGATGTGTGTTTGAGAATAAACACATTTATATTCCAGGATTTAAGTCCCTGATCAATTTCAAACGCTGGAGATGGCTGCACCACCATGCTTGCTTTACAGTACAGCACTGGAACAGAGCAGCTGCTAACTACCAGCTTAACAGCTTCCCAAACCCACCATTTATTCTCCAACAGGACACTGGCTAGACAAAAGTGAATTTTACTGGGGAACTTACATACAGAGCCTTTGCAACAACTCATGAAGCTACTTTCACTCATGGCAAGGATCCTACATCTGCGCCCAGCTCTGAGAGAAGAGGAATATTCCATTTCCTGTCTCACAGTGTGAAGGAAAATGAGACGTAGAAGAACCAGAGCACCAGAGATGTGCAACTCCGGTACTCTGTACCTTTCCCTTCCTACACACACTTTCCCTTAATGGTGTGTGGTGTGTTTCCCTTGCGGTGTGTTTTTTAACAATACAAACTTGTTGGAACAGCAAACTGGTATCACTATGGACCAGAAGCCAATTGGTGCATTTGGAACATCACAGCAACACAACATTCTCTTCCTGTGTAGCTAATCATCTCCAAGCCACAAAATAAATAAGAAGGATAATTAGTATTTTCAATTAGTCTCAAATTAAATAAGGAATATTTTGAATATCTCTGCTTTTAAGTTTATATTGATAATTTTAAATGCAAGTAGAATTCTGTTTTATTCACACATCTGGCTCTTCCAATAAATCCTATGAATCAAAAACTTTCCTGTGAATCAGGAACAAATATCATTAAAACCACAACTTTTGTTCAACGATACTCATATTAAATAGGGTATTTTGTATTCCTGGTAAACTGGTCTTCCCCTTAAAATACTATATCCACCAAAATAAAAATAGTCTATTCAATTAATCTTGCACATTGAACTAAATAGAACAAGCTTACAAGTTTGAAAGAAAATGACAATAACTTTATGCTATTACCTTTTAAAAGAAAAGGTTCCAAAAACATGAAGTGATACAGAATGGACATGCATGCTATAAGAAGAAGAAACACCTGTAATAAAATAATTTTATGCACAGAGAAAAATAAAATGACACTAATATTTTTATTCTTCTTACTTACCAACACAGTACAACTACTAGAACTTAAATTTAAGAGGCAGGCCAGAGAAGAGAGTCCCCACAGAAACAACAACAAAAAAGGCAGTGTGTGGATGGAATTAAAAGTGAAGGAGTTATATGATGCCACCTTAAAAACCAGCCTTTTGCATGAAGTGCTTATTTCCTTCCATTTCAAAAACTGCCAGACTTGTTTTCAAAGTATTTGTTAAGAAACATTTTCTTGATCACTATTCCGTTCCCTACATTGATTTCTGAGACCTTGTTTCTTTAAGTGCAAACAGGTTTCTCATCCCTAATAAGCTTTGCAATAACTGGAGGAAAACAGATTGTGAAAAGTTGAGCACAGCAAATACTTTCGGTAAGGAATCTCAAGAGAATTTGATCAAGGAAAAACTGGAGAAATGACACCCATAAACTGAAATTTTTCTAGTATTCATGGTTGAAGTTACAGCTTTAAAACAGAGCTTTTATTTTTAATTCTTACATGTAAACAAAACTGGGTTATAAAATTCTAGCAGGTGTCACCTTCTCCCAACCACTTATTGTGAACGCCAAAACAAAACGTAAAATGTGAGATAAGCTCATTTTTCAGTAACAGTTTTGATTCAGTCTCCTACAGTTTTAGTACATTTCTTATCGTGTTTTACAGTAACAAATTACATTAAAACAAAGATTTCCTGGAGGCAAGGAGAAATGGCTTTTCATTGCCGATTTAAAACAAATAACAAGTTTGGCAAGCTACAAAAACAACAGGGATGGAAATGAGGAAGTTTCAAGCAGCCTAGTTTCTGTCTCTCAGAACTGCAGCCAGTGTAACACAAAGAATGACCACAGACATAGGAAAGAGAATTCTCCTGTATCATCTACATAAACATAGCTGGATGAGAACATTTCTTACTCCCAAGCAGTGCAATTTATGACAGAAGCGCAAACATGGTTTATTTTCTTTAAAGTGTTGCCTCTCTCCCTTTCCTCAATGCAGCAGGTGCAAGAACAGCAGTCGTGTTTGTTTTCCCACTGGAACACTGGAGAGAAAATGCAGCTTCCTCCCTTCAATGACCATGACTTTCATTAAAATGAGGGTAGAAACTAAAGAATAATATCTTAGACATAAAATTTTATTCTGCCTATATTAAGAACGAAACCTTACAAACTCAGAACCATCATAAAAAGAATGGTATTTCTAGAAGGACGGTTAAGAAATTTCACATTAATTTCATACACTGTAATGCTGAGAGAAGATGATTTGACAAGTCACAGAGGGATTTTGCTGCTGCTCAACAACTGCCTCTCACAATAAGAGCTCCCAAGACACTTTCCAGCAAGAAATTAACTGGCATCCCAGAAAGAGGAAAAAAAAAAAAAACACCATCACAAAGTACTAGTAAGTGTAGCTTTCCACAACACTACACCACTCTGAAATCATTTATGAGATACCAAAGTTGTAGGTAAAGGACTCAAAAATATTTGCCTCATTCAGCCACATTATTCTTGGCATAAAACTCATCCTGATCCACAACCAGAAACCCATTATTTTTTTCACTGGCTCTCAAAAACTCCCCTACTACTTAGCAACAAGGAACATACGCAACACCAACTCTTCACACACCTCTTTCTGTTTGTTATCATATGTGATTCTACAGTTTTCTTTTAAAAGTTGTAGCTCTTTTAAACGTTGTGACTATGATTTATATTTCAGCTGTCTGTGAAATCACTGTATTTCCCCTTCGTTACCAGCCCTGAAACCTGCTGACATTCCCAAGCCTCTGGTTTCAGAAACCTTGGACTCAGATTTAAATTCCTGCCAAGTTGTTGGCCTGAACTAATACAGAACTATTTTTTTTCCTTTCTAGTATAACAAATTAAGAGCTTTGTATTGTGGCCTCACTCTCTTTTTCTGAAGTTTTGCCTGTCAAAACCAGCATTTTAAGAATTTTTAACTAAGAGACCTTTTATTTTTTAACTGGTATACATTAGGTTCTCAGAATTCTGTAAGTAGTTGTAAGTTTTGAAAATTTTGTAGAACTGTTTATCCTAATTTCTTTTCCTCTAGAGAAATTTTCATAAGTAGTCAGCTAAACAGAAGTTTGTGAGCATCTGATTCTTGTTATCACCACAGTATGTGGATAAAGCTTGCAGGGCCTCTATTGTAACACAATTCAGAAATAAATGGTAATTGCTCTCAAATTGCTGAAACAAAGAGTTTAAATATAGGCTCCATTTAAACAACAGTTAACATTCTTTCAAACATAACTAAACACTAGACAATTAACTACAAAACTCATGAAAACTTTGCTAAAAGGAAGAGTTTGAAACTACTTAAAATACATATTGGCACCTTGCTAATCTTCCTAATTAAAAAAAAAATTAAAGAAATAAAAGAATACGACCAACTATGTAAATTGATTAAAAGTAAAATGGTTTATTAGTATTATATTCTGTTATCTACTGTTATTTGCCTGACATAATAGCTGTCTGTGTAATAATCAAATGGTCTTCCAAATATTATGGCAAACCTTATAATACTTGGTGTTTTCTTAAAGTCCTTATGGATACTCATATCTCAGAATCTCTACATTAACTCAAATCTTTTTTTGTATTTACATATCCTGCGACAAGAATTGGAAAATACAGCGCACATTCAGAATGGCTTAAGTCAAGTGACCACTGAAAGGAAACCAATATATTAATTTTCATGTCTTATGATTTTTAAAGAAAATCAGAGTTTGAGGATTTGACTTGTGATTTTTGAATGTTAAGGTCAGACAGTACTGTAGGTAAACACACAGGAATGCAAAATATGTACTTCATACGCTTTATCTCAAAGGGTTTCATTGCAGTTAAACCAAGGAGCAGGACAATCGAAGCAAGCAAGAGGACATAATGTCTTAAGCAACTGGGGGATCAACAAAGGGAGAAAATTCAACTGGGGGGGTCTCAAAAAGTTCAAGGACAAGGCTGAAGGAATTATTACTATGCTATGAGCCTGCTTTTTCTGAGGACTTGCTTCAAGTCAAGTTCATGGACAGAACTATTCAATAATACTGGTTTTATCCTGAATACAACCAGAATTCAAGGATAGGGATTGTTACGAAGGGCTTTAAACTGCATAATCAGCTGATCAGTGCAAGACCAATGTTCACACTGTCCTGCAAGGACCTCCAAAAGTTTGTTAGTGATGTCTTCTAGACAAGTCAAGAGGAAGGTTCATACAACTGCATTGTTAACAATTATATAAGATTTTAAAATCAGTGAACCAAGACTTCACTCTGTATTATATTTTTGAAGAATCCTGGAATAAAGAAGTAAACAAACACCAGACCCACCCAGCTTATGATCAAAGAAGCAAATAGAAATTTGCAGTAGAAGCCCATGACTTACTCCTGTCAACCATTGTAAGTGGTGCAGATCAGACATTTAAGATAAGAAAGGGTTATGAAGTGTGCATTTCTAGAATAAAAAACTTTATTATAAATACCTTAAATACTAAGCAAAAATAAAAGTAAGGAGTAGCTTTCACTTACTAATTTTGACTCTTGCTAAATTTAGTGACATGGCAGACAGGGGTAGGTTCTGAACCAAACAGGAAAAAGAATTAATGTTGTTCTGCATTTTTGTTTTATATATTAAATAATTTCACTTGTATTTTTTTTCTACAAAAAATTTTTAAACATTTAACAACTACACTGTATTTTAACAGAACACAACAGAAAATTCTTTTTTCTCCATCACGTCAGCCACAAGTATCATTTAATAAAGTACTCTAATCACCTACGAAATTAATATAAAACCTATTACGTGGTGGACAATTAGGCACCATGTTAAATCACAAGGTGGCATGTTTTCTCAGCAAAAGATGCATTTAGTTAATGGTATTCCACGATGTATTTTGACTAAATTCACCACAAAAGTGAGAAAGACCTGAAATAAATTCAGTAATTAATTATTCACTTCAGAATATTTCCAATATATGCATTGCTTGTTTGCAGACTGTACTATAAATCTAACCACTAAAATCTAATTTGTTTTAATAGAATTAATTCAAGATTCTTTGGTGTGTGGCAAGTGGTTAGTCTTGCAAATCAATTTTTAGAGGCCAAGGCTTTAATCACAAGGCTCTTTTTTATCCCACCTACCTCCCAAAAGTGATTATAGTAAATTTTATATATCCACTAGGGACAGAGCTGACTTTGGGATTAGATGTGGAAGGAAAAAAATTTATTTGTTGTAGCTGACCACACTGAAAGCATGTATTTGAGCTATGATTTCTGGTTAATAGAAAAATGCATCAACAATTACGAGGACAAAAAAAAAGGTAAATTTTCTCCTGGCAAGGCAGGAATTCCTTATATACTATTTCGAAAGGTTAAATTCAATATTTATGGACAGAAATACTAATATCTGTATGTAAAAGAACGTAAATCCATGCCACGTTCTATTCCTGTTACTCCAACGGAGTGTGTATCGCTTTCAAAGAGAAGAAAAATAACAGTAATCAGAGAGTTTAAAGCAAGCAGCAGACTTATTTGAAGCTTTGAAACTTAAGAATTACATAAAGATAACGCTTACAGCAATGCTCAGAAATTATGAGTCAGGCACTGGACTTTGTCGCGAAGCAGACACATAAAAGCATGAGGATTCAGAATCCCTCAGAAATTCAGGAATAACAAAGGTTTTTTCTCCTGTCTCAGTACAGCAGGCTGATTGAGAATAAATAGGCTAATAGGGATTACTCCCCTCCTCACTAGCCAGAAAGTTCGAAGAAGGGAAAAAGAAAAGAAAGCAATTTCCCTCCTCAAAGGAGAAAGGAAAAAAAAAAAAGAAAATGAGGTGGGGGAAAAAAGGAGATAACCCTAAGAAAAACTCAGGAGGACATCCTAACAGACATCTCACATAATTTCTATTTTCAACAGCTCAAGTGACAAAGTGTTGGGATTTCCTTCCAAGATAATATTGTTGCACCAATCTTGTGGGACCTAAAAACTTCTAGTCATTTTTATCCTTCTTTGCTTACTATAACCATTTAATAACCTTTTTAATCCTCAGACAAATTCTTCTCCGAGGTGAAATATTAGCTGCTCTTCTATTTTCAGGAAGCTGTCTGATCTCATTGCTAGACTTTGTCTGAGTTTCCTAAAGACTAGAAATGCCTTCTTGGCTCTTCTGGACTCTGACACAGGTGTCCTGAAGAGCCTCACGCATTATGAAAGCAAATTAAATAAAAGATTGACTAAAATAATCCATTAGCATGAGTGTTGGGCAAGAACCCAAAAATTCAAAAATCTAGGACATCCAAAATACTATCAGATTGCATTTACAAAAATAAGGTCCTTTCATATTTAACAGCTTATTATAAAATGAAAGCACTTTTATAACTACTGTATTTTTCAGTTTTATGCAATGGCCATACTATTTTTTTTTCTGTTACCAGGCAAACAAATGCACTTGACCATAGCTAAAAGCTAGGTGTGCTAATCAGCAATGTTTTGTGTCACCGGCGCCGTTAAAAGACTTTATAACGTGTTAAAAGATTTCTAACAGAACTTCAGTCTCCTACAAAGATGTTAATGCCAGTCACTCCCACCTCACGCACCACCAGCAGCACAGACATTCTTACACAGTTCTTCAAAGAGCAGGTTTTAAATATTTAGTAAGAGGTTTTAACAGCACTCCCCCATTGCCAATTAGTGACAGTGATAGCATTTAAATCTTTGATGATGACAACATAAAAAATAAATAAATTACAGACCAACTTAGTACCACAATATTGCTTCATTATGTCCTAGTGGATTTACACATTTGTCTGGCACACATTTGGAATAGCACTTCAGTCATGCACCGCAAAAAACTAATAAAATGTAAGGGAAAAATACATAAAAAGGCACCAGAATGAAAAAAGCACAGAAAAGCTTTAATAGGTAGAACAACTAAATGCATTAAGAGTCTTGAGCCTGGAAAAAAAAAAAAAAAAAAAAAGATGACATACAGCAAGTGTCAGAAACACCTTTCGACTCATTTGTGGAATAGAGCAAGTGAGTAGAAAACAACTGTTTGTTACCTGTTCCAAGACAAGAACTAGGGGTTATCAGGTAAACAAGTTGCTGCCAGGTAAAACCAGGCAGGAAAGGACTTCTTCACGCAACCCAGAGTTAAGAAACAGCCACAGGACTTTACAGTGGTGGAAAGTTTACTAAAGTCAAACTTGACTTTAATTTGACAATTAATGGGGAAAAAACCCTTAAGGATTATCAAACACAAAGATGTCTTGGCTCCAAATCATTTAAGGCCCGGAGCAGATGTCAGGCAAGGAGGCTTTTTCTATTCCTCTATCTCATAGCAGTGGCTGTTGGAGGCAACCTAATGAGCAAATAGATTTTTGGTAGAATCCAGGGCAGCCTTTCTTGAATTCACAAGGGCTGACAACTTCTGAAGACTGGGGGCAACAGATGCATCTACCCTAAGCTCTGCAGCCAGCCTTCATCGTAGGTTCAACCCTCAAACCCTGTGGGACTTAAACCCACTGTGAAGGTCAACAGCTTTACACTGGAACCTGTACTCTCTTTCTGTTCTTTTTCTTGGGGGTTCACAAGCAGACATGAACCATTCCTGTGTTTCACACACTTTGCTGGGAATAGAAGGATCTCCACTAGCCATTGAAGGAGAAAAGCAGAGTAAGGCCAGTCTATGGTCTCTCTGCTGCTGGAGCAGAAAAGCCAAGCTATATAAAGGATGGGGAGATACCAAGGTGGGAAAGGACAAACAGACAGGGTGACACAATAGACAAAGTGACACAAACCAGAACCAGGCCAAGCAGGATAGTAAAGGACTGATGTTATGAATTCTTCAGCAGCCTTACTTCTAATCTACAAAGTATCAAAAGATGACACTCACAACTAGAAGCACTGGCTGCCTTCACACTATACCATCACTCAGAGCAGACTCCAGACCAGGCTGGCCCTTCGCTGGAGAAGGACCAAGCACGTATGTACCAACACACATGGTATGCATTACTTAAGGACAAATAAGGAACAAATAAAGTTGAAAAGTATCAACCTCAAACAATGGTTGCGAGATGCATCATTGCAATTACTACCATTGGGGAGAACAAAGAGAATAGAAAGGAGAGTTGGAGTTTAACAAATGAAGTACATCCAATAAGCCATAAAATGTTTTTGGGGGTTCTTCAAAACCAAGAAAAACATAACACTATCCAAACTCAAACTATTTATGTCTGCTCTAGCTTTCTCCACTATGTGGTAGTAATGTGCCTTGACTAAATACATCCCTTCATTTCACATAAATATTAGTCTTTAACTCTAGGATTCAGACTGCTTTTTGCAACAATTTGCTATCGGCAATCTAAAAAATCTGTAAATGATAAAATATATTTCAGTTGACTCCAGATATTTCCTGAAGCAATTTAGTTCCAACTATTACTCAGCTTTTCTTGCCTTTGTAGCAAAAATGTATTTATTGTAAATATATAAATACGGCAATGAACATAAGTTATTATTTCAGCAACTCAGAAACTAACTTTTTCTACAATATATACATGAAATATATTAGTTCTGTTAATTTACTAAAGGAAAAAGCATGGTAGAGTCTATATAATTAAGGTTACTCTCTTGCTTTTTTTTTTTCAAATTTTTCTTGTACTGTTGAGACGAGTTACCTGAACTCAATAAACAACTGCCTATGCTAAAAGCACCAACAATAACTTGCAGGAAGAAAACAATCTCATCAAAAGCTTTGACAGTGAGTGGAATTCCTCTCCTTTTAGCCCAAATTACACTTAAATAATATAAAGAAGTAAGCAATGAAATTAAGTATTATTTTTTTATTTACATAAACAGTCGTTTCCACTTTATTGTAGGGACTGTGGTTAGAGTAAACCAGTGACAGACAATGTCAAGCACTTTTGTTATCAGGAACTAGGCAATGAAATATATAAAGCATCCAGGATTTTCCATCATAAGAGGTGCTTCATGAAACAAAAACTATGCAGACTGTTCTGCTGCAGAATTTCACAATCATTCTTCCTCTCCTACCTCGCACAAAAAAAGGCGTAAAGGATGGGGATATGTTCACATACGTGGATGCCAACTCATCAAAGCACACACAGAACCTTATAATGCTCTGCCTTTTCTAGCAAAGGCAAAATAATAATGCTGATAAGAAAAAAGGACAAAAAAAAAAGGAAACTAAAATAGAGAAAGAAAAAAATTACAGTCACAGAAGCTTAACCATAAGAAGAACTTGAACATTCTGTGGAAGTGCTTCTTAACAAAACAGCAGCAATTCTTTTTCTTTTGCAATACTGATTATCTCACAATTTTTGAGGAAATATCAAACACTTTCAGCAATTTTAGCAAAGTTATTAGGACATTCATGATACTAATATGCATAATGGCAATTATCTGCTGTGTATTTGTAAAGTACATATTTCTCATATCAAAATAAAACCTACACATAAGTCTCTTCTATTAGAGTAAATATTTTAACAGTCAATTTGGAAATCTGGCTTAGTATCTTGTATTTTATATTTTTCATTTTATGAAAGTCTCAGCTGCTGCTCTGGAAAGGGGTTGGTTGGTTTGTTTGTGTAACAGCACTTCCTGCCTGCCTGCACTCATGAACTATGTACTGCAATTTCCAGAACATGACCTGTGTCTGAAAAGATCCCTGAACACAGTATGCAATCTGAAGTTCTCGGGAATATTTTATTACTTATTTCAAAGGGTCAAATGACATTAAAAGGAATCCCAGGAGAGGCAGAAATGAATCACATCTATTTAACTTTCCCAAGGCTGCACCGGTTAACACTGTGATCCTCAGTACTGCTGATTCCCAGTCACATGCTGTATTGGGCTCTTCACTGTCTTGAACATTGACATTTTGTGAAGTCGAGGTCTAGGAGGGAAGAGGTGGGTGAACTCAGGCATGCTCCTCTTCAGAAGCAAGGGATAGATGGGTCTATACTGACAGTTCTCAAAAATTAACTAGTTAAGTAGAAATTAAGAGACGTACTGCATTCAAGACCACAGAATCACAGAATGGTAGGGGGTGGAAGGGACCTTCGGAGATCGTCTAGTCCAACCCCCAAAATGGACAACATATCCTTCCAAAGGATCATTCCATACATAATCTCTTACAACAGGGAGAAGTAAGTACAGTGATGGCAGTACCCCGTGTTTAAAAGGCACTCCAGATGTGAAAATCAACTGTAATGACAGTCTTTCTAAACACAACTGTGAAACAGGGAAAGATAACACTTGCTACATACTCTCCTCAAAGACAAACCAGCCCCTTTCAAAGCAGCTTGTTTTTTATGCCAACACTGCAATCTAATAAGTGTATTATATATTTGCAATTACTGTCTATTGTTTTAATATATTTAGAAGGAAAGATATTTTCTCATCAATTTCATTTCTAAACTAGATTCTACAACATCATATTGCCCAGTTTACAGGCCAAAAAAACAACTGATTTTTAGTTTAACCATGGAATATAGAATTTGAACTTCAATTTAAAACCCATTAACTACAATTTAATGAAAAAAAAAATCATATATCATTGTATTATGGAAATGAGACCTTAGCTAAATCTGGCTGTTCAGCTGAAGATGGAAGAGCCGCACGCTTGTTAGTGTTAAGTTAAAATCAGAAAGAATCTGACAAATCGAAGATATGACCTGGAATGATTAGAATGCAGTCAGTAGGACAAGTACAAGCCTTTAAACTCTGTGCAGATGCTTGCTTTTGCCCATATACAAACAGGAATAATCAACCAGCAGTTCTGCGTAGAAGGATCACAAACAAAAGGTGATTAAAAGACAAAGAGCATCATACTGACATTTATTAACAGTTGATTCTGTAACAGAGCAGTGGAGCAGAGTAGACTGACCTCTTGAGGTCTCTTCCAGCCCTATTTTTAAACATTCTTCAGTGCACACGTGCTGCTGCTTTTTATCATATTTCCCCCTTCTCTGTGTATGTTAAACGTAAATTATTATATACCTTCCTTCCTCAGAAATCTACCTGCTAGTATATTTCTATTTAAATTTCTGGATTTTGAACAAAATCCCAAAGCTGTGTGCAAAGATAAATATTTTAGAATCAATATACTAGTATTATAATACATTTTTAAAGTTAATTTGGTCCTCCAAGATAGACAATTGGCAAGGTTTATTTAGGAGTTTTTTCTTTTTAATAGAGTCAGTAAGAATAATACAAAGACCTACATCATTATCACCCATGGATCAGCAAAGACTGGGAAATAATGCTATTAACTTGTCCTGTCAGTCTCAGTTTATGTTTTTCAGTCTTCCACGAACCAAATCAAATCATGGGAACAATGTATAACCTGTGAGCCATGGGCAGGAGACCGCTGCTCTAATTTCTAGTTTAAAAAAAGTCTAAACTAACAGTCATATCTTTAATTAAACCCAAATAACAAGCATTAAAAGAAAAACCTTAACAGGCATTCATCATGATTTTTAAATTCCATTAATTGTATTTTTCACCAATGAACAGACTGAACATGTTTTGTGGATATTCTAAGGATTTGGGGGTGGAGGAGGCGAAGGAGTTGCTGTTATTCACACTAGCCAAGCTCTTTACTCAGTCAACAGAAATAGATAGGCAAGCTCTTCCCGAAGAGAAGTCAGAGAAGCTAAATTCATCTGAATTAAGCTTGTGCTTCAAGTCATCTTTTGGAAAAAATACTTCCTCTTTATGGGCTACAGTAAGTAAACTAACTAAATTACATGCTGAACTTGGGTAAAGTGAATATTGTTGCATATCTGTTTCTACAGATTGTTTCTTTTTTAAGTAGTATTAAATATATCAAAATGAAGTTTTAATTACTGCGGTCTACAGAAAGTACTAATGCAAACAAAAATATATACCAAATGCAATTCAAGACATACTCAGTGGCTGTGATATAACACATATCCCACGCCAGTGTCACTGTTAACAAGTAGTAAAATGTCTAATATGCATGTCTAATGTATATATACTGTATGGAAACACCTAAGGTATACAGCTTTTATATAACAGAAAACATGATTTAGGGAGAGCTACTATATGGTGTTAAGTATTGTTTTAAAATATATATTGTCTTTTTTAAAATTAGGAAGCCAGTACCAAATAAGTAGTACAGGATGAAAAAGGAGAAATACAAATAGTGATAGGTGCTGGTAACCTTCTACAGTCTAGCGGAGAGTCCAACAAATCAAAGCATCCTCTAAAAGAAAGCTCCAGGATTTATGGAGCTGCAGTTAGCCATTCAGATCTCTCATACTATCTGACAAACCAAAGAGATGAGATAGATCTACAATAAATCAACAAGAAGAAACTAAGAAGCAAACAAACAAAACAAAAGCAGAAAAACCTGCACTTCAATTGTCTAGTTGAAAGCCTGCGCCAGGCAAGTCTAGGAGTAGCACAACTATCACAGCCTTGTTTCCTAAATATACGCTTTTTTGGGTGTCAATTAACACATGTGCTCTCAGCAAAGTATCTTCTATTGTTGTTCTATTCATGTTTTTCTTCCAGGCTGATCTTCTGGACTAGGAAAAACTCAGCTCATACTGTAGCCTTTTTGTTTCCAAGGGGAAAGGGCGTGGAGAAAGAAAGTACACGCTGGTTTTCTCCTTCTTTCCTCTATATGGCTGTTTCCTTTGAACTTCGGGAGCCTTAGCACTTTCGAGCCTGTGACAGGTCCATCAAGTTTACTTGAAAATGTCCAGCACATTGAAAAGTTACTTGGACATAAATGCATGTATCTGTATCTGTCTCAACAGCGTCACTACACAGACTTCTTTCACAATATGAAATTTGACTAAAAATCAGATAACTTCACATACTTCAAATTGATTCCAGCAACCTCACTCCTTTATATCCTTTTAGATGGAAGCTGATGGTGTACGATCTATTCCTAGTTCTCCACGAAGACTTGCTAACATGCGATTGTGGCTAAGGTAATTTAGGACTGCAGAGAACCTAGACCTACTGAAAATACTACTTTAGAGTTCACCATGAGCATGAAAGGCTTTAATAAAGCCTCTAAAACAATCACAGTCATAGAAAATAGTACATAACATTCTCTATATTTCACATTTTGCACACCTGACATAACCGGTATGAACTAGAGATCATAGAAGATTGAATGAGATAATAACGTGTGCTGGCATTTTAATAAGAAAAAAGATCTTGATGCATACGCTGTAGAACTCCCCAGTCACAGAAAGACAGAGACATAAGAATGCTTAGTTTCAAAAGCAAAGCTCTGCTGAAAATTATACCCTGGAATACTTACCTGCTAAATTTGGTTCCTCTTTTCTCACAGACTTTGGAATTTAGGAGTTGCCAATGCTTAGCAAATGCATGACTTTACAAAATGAAAGCTTGAGTTTACACCCAGAATAAAAGAGGTAGATACGAATTTGTTTAAGTTATTGGCCAGGAAATTTATTAACACTGAGATCAGATTTACTAAAATTACTAAAAAAACAAACCTGGACTTTGCTTCCAGACACATGTTGATAAGAACAGTCCTGCTCACAGAATGCAAAACCACCTTTCTCCATTTATTTCTCTTTGTTGTCTTCCTAAATAACTGCAGTCTCTTTTAAGTGTATCTCTTCTCATTTTATTACTGTAACACCTGTCCTAATACAGACATATTTTTCCAACTGGATCTCTTTCTGTCTAGGTCTACAGTTTTGACAAACTGTGAGTTTCCGTAATCATTTATTGTTAGTGGAGACCCCTGGAAGCAAGCAGGTCTGAGGAAAAACATACATCCCAAGTCATTTGCTGCCTTAGAGATCCTCAAAGTCCTACCACCCCAAAGTCTCTTTAAGAAAGATGCAGAGGAACCTCAAACAAAAACAAAGCAAGCCCACTGCCAACTCTCAGAACAGCTCAGAAAAGTCCATAGGATGCTGAAATCCACTTTGAACTGCAAGACGGACTCACTGTAAATTAATTTTACAGAATATCATAGGAACTGTTGTAGGAAATTGCATTATAGGAAACAACAGCTAGTTGTACTACGGAAAATATTACGGAAAACTAAAATAGTGACCAAAAGACCCACTACGTACTAATAAGTGGTACCTAAATTTGTTCACAAATCAGGTATCTGAAGAGCCTAAATCCCATTTATGCACGATGTGTCATCATTATCACCTCTGAAAAAAATCCGAATCTCATAAATATGGAGACTAAGAAATAGAAAACGGAAAAGTCTCTATAAACACACATATGCAGTCCCGATGCCCTCAAGCCTGGTTCAGGAAAGGTAAGCAATGGAATAGGCTATTCCATAAAAACTGTTACAAATGAAGCGTACAATCTGTAACACTTTCTATGTAAGAGTGAAAGGCCAAGTGAAGTACCATGCTATGAAGATTGTGTAAGTTTTTTCAGTAATATTGGCCCTACCACCTGGCATCATCCTAGATGACACTTCAACCTCAAAGAGTATATCCTCTTGTACCAAACAAGAAATAAAAGGCCAAAATGATGCAGGTACCCAAAACAAATAAAAATACGAAGAAATAAACATGGAACCAGTGAAAAAAGAGAAAGAACAGAGACTGCATGTAAGAAAGGAAAGGAATAAAAGGCAGCCGCTGCTCTGATAAGAGTTATGAAAAGACAACCAATGGAAGTAGACTAAAACCAAAACAAAATACATTTCTGTGCTTCTGATTTTCATGCAGAAACATGCGGTTCAAAAGAATTTCATCGCAACTAGAACTATTAATCAAAAGTCAATTTTCTGCTTGTGACTCAAAAGCCTACACAGTAATCGAAAGGAAAAACACTAAAAGTATCACATATTCCATAAACGTGCATTTTACAGATCAACTAACACTGTTGTGTTTTTCACAAAGGTATGAAATCTGCATCTGTATGGCACAGACCTATTTCCTGAGGTTACTCCATATATTCTTTAAGAGCAGTTTTACATCATTGATGTAAGTTACAAAAACTCCAGGAACATCTTCCAAAAATAGATTACATTTTACTTTTTCCATCCTGTTTTACAGACTTGATCTGCAAGAACAGACAAGAAGCAGCATCTTAAGGTTTAATACTCATGCCAGATTTTCCAAAAGGTTTCGTATCAAAACCCAGGCACCTACACAACCTCAGTCAAACTACCTGCGAACTGCTGAACTAAGCAGGCAGAATAATATTCAGTATTTATGAAGACAAGTGATTTTTCCCAGAAGTACTAAAGCAGTCGTATCTGAAATAAATATGGATCACATAACTTTAAATGTAGTGTTGTCAGATTTTTCCACTCATGTCATAAATTACTCAAATGATAACACAAAGTTGTAGTAATCAGTTCTTGGCAGCTGAACAGATTACTGTTCACATATTCAAAATGGTGTTCATCAATAATAATATCAGAAAGTTGAATAATTTTATATTCCAAAGTGCTATCATTTCTGTAGAAACTAAGAGCCTTGACTTAGGTATTCATGAAATATAATGCAAAACATATTTCCTTATCTCATGCTTCTTGGTCTTAATATATCACATCCCTAGGTATTCTATCCTTGTTTGGTCCCCAGAGAGGCAGAAGTTTGCTTTATAATCAAATCATACACTACAAAGTAGTACGATGGTATGATACATCCAGCTAACAACGCTAGTATCTTTCTTGGGCTACCACAGAAGAAACAAAACAGTGTTAGGGAATATCAGAGTTGCAAAAAAATCATGGGTAAATCCAGTAAATATTAAGTTATTCCAAACGCCCCTCGCCTATTGTTATAATTTCTTTAACACAAACACAAACGTACACGCCCAGCATCACTGCTGGAACAGGAAGGGTGGGTGCGGGCTGTCAGATGTGTTTCACTGCTGACTGCCCTTGCTCTCCCCTTGGTTTTTACAGCAAGGTCCAGGAGACGGTAACACAACTTGAGACACACTACTCGTCTCCAATTTCCACACATGTTTTTCTATCAGCCAGCCAACAGAACTCCATGCGCTGACTTCGGAGGCATATAAATATCTAAGAAGACAACAAATCTAGCTGATATTGACTAAACTCAGTTCTTAATTACCTGAAGTTGTGCTTCATTTTACGGATAGCACAGCCGTTATACCAATGGAGTAATTTCTCTACGTTCCATCAACCTTTTCACTGGACTTAGGAAAGCTAACCCAAGACAAAGTGTCATCTCTTGGGAACCATGGATTTAAGAAAAGAGAACAACTGTGTTTGTATAAATAATTGTATAAAAATAAACCCTCCGATTCCTTTTTCCACTAATCCATATTCTATCTCTATTCTTTATGCTGCCCTTACTTTTCAAGCTGAAACATTAGCATTCAGAATATGCAGAGTTAAGGACAAACAGACGTTTCTATAGGTGAAGCGCAACACAGCCTGCTGCTAAACGAGCTGTCACTTTTAACAAGAAGAATGCTCCCTGTTCTACCTTCTCCCACCCCCAGCCCAATGAGATCCCGAATCTCCCATCACCTGCTGTGTGCCTGTCACACACACGCGCCAATGGAGCCACAAAATTGCTCTGCACAGGTGCATCCCAAATAACAGGGATGCTGTGCGATCCATGTCTTTCCCTGCCAGGCTGGTGCCCATGTTGTCTTTTTACAAGCCAGCTAGTTTTTTTCTCTCGCCTTCTCCAACAGGAGTTGGAGCCTTCTGTTTTAATAAACCTCAAAACATGACGCCAACCCCCCCTCCCCCCAAAACACCCAAGCGTGGATGTGCACAAAGCCATCTTCTCACTGTTGTCCACTTCTGACAAAGGAAAAAAATCAAGTCTCCACACCACGGGGGGAGGGAGGGAAAAGAAAAAGAAGAAAAGCCGCCTGTCCTTTCATGGAGAGCCAAGGCTGTGCGAGCCAAATCCACCGCCCGCATCTCCCTGCCTCTGTCACAGAGAAAGAGCCGAGACCCCGATGGGGAGGAGCGAGCGTTCTTACCTTAATTATGCTGCTCCTCCGGGGGATGCCGGGTTTGCCGTCTCGTTGTTGACTGGTGGAAAATCCTTTCTCTCTGCCGCTGCTCTCCGGGCTGGCGGGAGGCACGGATCCCGGCTCCTCGCCGCCTCCCGCCAGGGCACAGTCCCCGTTGGAGACCCGGCCGCCGGCACTGTCAAACCGGGATCTCCCACCTCCGCCGCCTCCTCCTCCTCCTCCGCCGCCTCCTCCTTCCCCATCTCCTGCCTTGAAGGCCACCTTCCCTTGGACCGGCCCGGGGGAGGAAGGGAGCCCCCCGCCGCCGGTGCCGCCGCCGCTGCTGCCAAACTCCGCCATCAGCCTCCCTGACTACGGCAGAGGCAGTACCGCTGCCCCCCTCCCCTCCTCCTGCAGCTGCTCGGCGGTGCCTCTTCTTCCGCTTTCTCTGTATTTACGAGCGGGGGATTTTGAGCAAAAGTCTCTCCCCTCCGCACATTTGGCAGCCGAGGCCGCGCAGCTCCAGGAAGCGGGAGCGGGGGGACGGGGACGAAGGAGGGAGCGGGGCGGGGGG
>JAHREE010000259.1:6553696-6650847 GCA_033628505.1 Tringa tobata | reverse complement strand
TACGTTTGCTATGGGACAAACACGAGTGACTTTGTGCCTGAGGAAGAGTTCAAGGGGCCACAGGTTTGTTTTCACATCTTGACACTTGCTGCCTATTGCAATAGCAAGATATTTCACGATTAAGTCGGATAAAGACAAACGAAATACCGCCACTGAGGCGCTTGGCCCCCTGCGCCACACGTTGAGGCAGAAGGGGAGGTGCTACCCTGAGAGCACGGGCAAAATTAGGAATCACAGAAATAGGAGCATAAAAAGTCACATCGAGCAAGGAGACACCTGAGACGGCCCTTGGCATCTGACCTTCGGCATTTGGCTGAAGTGCTGAACGCAGGAGCTGGACGCAGATCGCAGTTGAAGGAAAGCACTACGCTTTTAATTTAGGTTCCCCCAGTTGCCCTCTGGAGATGGCTGGCCGTGGAGCCGTGGCACCAGAGGTCAGACACCTATCGCAGATACCTAGAATAAGGCAGCATTTCGGTGACCTGCTGCAAGGTCACACAGTGGAAATATGGGAGCGAAGAGTACATTTTCATACTTGTCCCTCAGCTCCAGGGCCTTACCACGGACTGCAGAGGAGTGCCTCCCTCCGTCAGTGGCCTGCAGCCTTGAGCTGTCAGAGGCACCTCCATCTTCTCCTTTGGGACTGCAAGGGGCAGCTCACTCCCCCAGAACACTGAGAGTGAAGCCTTCTGTCCGAGCTTGGAGCCCTCATTTAAATCCCCTCTCTTCCTGAAGGGATTCACATCCGTGTGCCCACTGCCATTAGACAGCCACCAACTTACAGACTGCTTCTGGTGAGTCCGTTTTCCTCAGGAAGCTGTGCCACACTATTGAATGGAACCCAAGAGACACTGGGCCAGAAAGAAGATAAAGCACAAGTGGGAATGTGACTGCAGTTTAGCAGTAATCATAGGATCATAGAATGGCCAGAGTTGGAAGGGACCTTAAAGATCATCAAGTTCCAACCCCTCTGCCATGGGCAAGGACACCTCCCACCACACCACGTTGCTCAAAGCCCCATCCAGCCTGGCCTTGAACACTTCCAGGGATGGGTTATCCACATCTTTTCTGGGCAACCTGTTCCAGTGTCTCACCACCCTCATAGTAAAGAATTTCTTCCTGAGATCTAATCTAAATCTCCCCTCTTTCAGTTTAAAACCATTACACCTCATCCTATTGCTTCATTCCCTGACAAAGAGTCCCTCCCCATCTCTCCTGTAGGCCCCCTTTCGGTACTGGAAGGCTGCTATAAGGTCTCCCCAGAGCCTTCTCTTCTCTGAACAACCCCAAGTCCGTCAGCTTGCTTCATGGTTGTTACTAAATAATTGTCTTGGTAGCAAGGAAAGGACCAAACAACTCGCCTTTGAGGTGAGAGGTTTAGTAACTAAGCTGCAGGAACCCACTTGTTTTTGTAACCTGGAAGTGTTACACGGAATAAATCTGCTTCAGGTGCATAATAATTACATGTAATAAATCATTAATCTCTGATCCATGACATGCAGGCAATATGCTGCCTGCAAGTTTGCACAATGGTGTGCTGTCACTGTAGGAAACAGGGACCATGAAGTATGATCCATCTTAGAGGGAAGTGTGATGCTATTTGGAGATTATTGCTTATTCACTATCATTTCTAGCGGGTCAAGGAAGTTCAGAACTTGACATCACTCATATATATGGTCCCTAATATTGCTCAAACTATTAACATTGCTTAAGTTTAAATGAAAACCTAGACATTTGCAGGATCTAAGCTGTAAACACTGAGGGACATGAATATTAAACTTAAGAATTGAAATAGCCAAAGTTTGTGTTTTTCATTAGCTGGAAATAGAGTGATTTTGCCACTTGCCCTTATCTGAACATCTCTTGCCTGAACATCTTGCCTTGCGATTTAAGTAGGAAAAGGCAGGCTTGAATATTAAAGGAACATTCAATATTGTATCTGCAGATGTGCACATCACAAAGCATCCCTATGGGAGACACTCTGTCGTTAGGATCATCACTGTTTCTTCTGGAGGATGAGATTTACTCACAACAGGTACAAAATGTTATTAGAATCATTTGTCACAGAGCCTTGCCAGTAAACTGGTGAGGAAGAAGGTGGGTGCTTTCTGTCATGTTGCTACTTAAGATGCACATACTAAAAAACCAGTTTTAAGGTCTTCAGTAAAATTTGATCAATCCTGTCGCAGAGAAAAAAGAAGGAAAAAACCCTCCCTTTTCAACTGTTCTTATCTGTCCAACCTATACAGAAACAAGATAACAGCACTGAAAAAGAAATCATTTCACTTTAGCCTTGGCAGTTCTGTAATGAATGATATCAAGACCTGCAGACATTACCAGACTTTTGGCTGTAAAAGTGATGATTTAATACAAAGGAACCAGTAAAACTTCTGAACCTCATCTTAAGGACACATACCCACAAGTCAATATAATAGTACTGGCATTATAATTACTGAAATTTTATTACTGGTAAAAACTTGGTATCAGACACTAAAGAAAGATGGAGGTAGCAAATAATTATTACTCTGAAGCTGAGATTTCTTCTGATGACCATTCAATGACTTTTATTATTGCCCCATTCTGATTTACAGAATTTCCTTAGAGTAGCAAAGTGTTTATTCAGATGCATTTTGAATGCATTAAGTTGAAAAATATTTCCATATACAGAATGAAGCATTTCTGATAAACCAAAGTCCCAGAAATGGCCACCAAGATTGGGCTATTCTATAGAGACCTTGTTTATCCCAGTGAGCTCAGGTTTCCAAAGCAGTTCATGTTATACTAATGTAAACTATATACTTCCTTTGCCGCAACTTTTTGAAGATCACAGGGTGAAGAAACTTTCTCGTTATCATTATTCAATAGTGGCCTCAGCAGGCTCTGTTTGTTTAATTGTTAAATGAAATAAGGATTATAATGGAATCAAAAGACACCTCTGTGACAATATTTAACTGTGAGAACTTGCTGTCATGTGCATATATTAGCTATTTTCATAAAATCTTATAAATATCAGAGTTCCACAGCTAAGCTAATGTTACCCATTGAACTTTTCTAACTCAAATAGTGTGGCAGCGAAAACCTGCCAAGAAACAGGATATATTAAACCCCTAAACAGTGGCTGAATGACCAGCATTTAAATAAACCAAATACCAGATTATTACTAATATCCTAAATATTTTTTATTCCAAACATGAAAAACTTTAATTAGCGATTATCTTGTTTAAATGTTGCTTTTCTGACATCTCTGCTTCTAATATGTTTTTTCATTAGTATAAGTATCTCTACAATTCCAGTGATAATTTTTTAAATTGCCTGACTTGATCGTTTAGGTCACAGCCTTGCACATACTTGTTTATTATACTTGTTTATAATTAAGTATACATGTTTAAGCAGTCCCATTACAGTCAGAATCTAATTCATAATTAATCCAAAGCAAAGTTTAGCTATAAATAATGCATTATTGTATACAACATCTGTAAAGAGCAGGTGCCGTATGCACATAAAAAGAGCAGACAGTACAAGTAGGGGGATATGAACGGATGTGCACTAAAGACAGCAAAACTGCAGGTAGGCAAACATAGGCTAAATTGACAGATTTGTTTACTGGGAAGCATTTGTTAACATTGTGTACTTTACTTGAAATTAATTATGTTTATAATTTTGGAAAGTTCATTATACTAGCAGAAAGTATGAGGATTTTTTTTTTTTTTATCAAGCAGATCAACCATTTTAGCCTATTAATTGCAGCCTCAGGAATGTTTACTCTTTATCCTACCTATCATGCCAATTAGTTTGGCTACCAGCCTACTAAATTTGACGGTTGAGGATTAACAAGAGCTTAACAGTAAATCAGCTCTTCCCCTACAGACTATTGAATCCAGGAGGAGTGTTTTTCCAAATCAGGTTCATTCAAAAGTTCTTCTTTAAACTCTCTGACTATCATGCTGGGGAGTTAGTTGGTTGCAATGCAGCTTTAAATCACCTCGCTTTGAAAATCAGACTCTTTGTTTATACATTTAAAAAAAGGTCAAGATTTTTTCAAAACTGAGCAACAGTATTCCCTGCCTTTTAAAATAATGAACTAGACACTTTAATGGCAAGTTAAACAGGCAGGCATGAAGGGCTTGCTGCAAATCAGGCTCCCTTAAGGCCTCCATTTGCAAACTAGAAATTAAGACTCTTTTGAAAGTCTTGACCTAGGCACTAATTTTGAGTAACTCTGTTGGGGATCCTGAAGTTATCTTAACTGGAAGTGAGAGTTTATTGTATTCTAAAGCATGTTGGTTGATTGCCACTCTTAAAAAGGCTGAAAATCAAAACTTTTTTGTTTGATTTTAGTATCACTATTTGGAAAAACTTATTTTGTAACAATAATATTTGAGGTTATACTGAGTAAGGTTTCTATGGAGCAAAATTTGTATTTTCTTCTACTAGGAAAGACAGTGGGTAAGACTTGCATCATGCACATTTCAGCTGAGGACATATGTTTAAGCAGAGATCCTGCAACAACAAACCTGTTCTTGATGTGTTTCTGATGCATCATCAAAAAAGAGCATACAAACAGTGCTTGCCATCTCCTGGCATTGTACTCTGCCCTCTAAGGAGAAGTTACAGAGTTACAGAACGGGCTGAGAGCCAGAATTCTGCAAATGATTGGATTTCATTCTGTCCCTCCTTATATTTGTTAGTAACTATTGGATATGTACCGAGGCATTTGACTTCTGGGGCATAAGGCATTTCATAAGTCATCTATTTTTGCAATTTGAAGCATCTGACTCTATTATTACAGGAGCATGCAAATAAAATAGCCCACAATGAGCTTTTGTAAGTTCTTGAAACCTGAATTTTTCTCTTGCAAACTAACCAAAGTGTTAATACCGATCTATATCTTTCATTAAATTCTCACATAGAAAAAGCATACAGCTTTTAGTTTGTAATTTCAGGATGATATGCTTTGTGAATTCTCTTCATAGCAGAATATTAAAAACTTTCGCTGCTTTGAGGAAAATTGCATCTCTTCCATTACAGGAGAGTAAGTAAATAAAATAGGTTGACTTTTGTCAGACGAGTTCCTTCTAAAATTGTCTTCATTTTATCATGTCCATGAGGGTAAACACTGGGTCTACGCATACTTAGTAGGAATTGCAGTGTGTTATGTCTTCATTTTGGAGACATAATAGGAAAGTTAGCACATACACACTTTGAAGACATAATAAGAAAGTTAACACACACTTTTGCTGATAAACAATTAACAATATGCTGGTGTCAGTTTCTCTTGTTAGAAAGCTTACAACACAAAATACTGCAGAAAGAGGAAAAGATGTGTAAAAGAGGAATGAAGTTCTTTTGATGAATGGCAGTCAAAATCCACATTATTCACTGTAGCCTAGTAACTTTTCTGAATTATAAGAAAACATATGGTATTCTTAGTATATGCCCACAAAAGAGGTAGAGGAAGAACAGTTGATTAAACTCGTCATTACCCAAGACACAAATGCATTTCCTTTTAGTCATTTGAGAAAAATCACACAGCATACATTATTTTAAATGGTTTTAGAAAGGTTACTAGGAGATGGTGGAACATAGCTTTTCATGGGGACTGATAGACTGCATTGCAACAGCCAGCGAGATTGTATCCTGTACTAAAGCTTGTAATGCAGATCCTTAATCCCGTTAATTTCTTTCATATTGCTCACATATGTAAAATAAACATTGCTTCTTGCCCCAAAGGGGTGGTAGGCTTGGGTACATTGCCCTAACCAGCACAGGTCTTAACAGAAGTTAATTCTATCATTTAATTTGTTACCTAACAAATAACATACCTAATTACCTAATTTCAACTTCTGAAGCATAAGTCAACAGTCATATTTGTTTTCTTTATTTTTAGCTCCAAAAATGCTAATAAGTTACAGTATTTATAGGTGCTTTCACATGCATATGCAAAACTTCTTTACTAGAAATAGCTTTAGGTTGAAACATCTGGTCAGAAGACCTTAACTAAGCATCTACTGTACCATTACCGCAAACTGATAGGCGTGCAGCAGGCAGAAAAATACTCTTCTTAATTTCTCTGAAAGATTTATATTTTGCATAAACCATCCATGAAATTCAGAGTCCTGACTGTTAATGTAGCTTTTCCTGTATTTTCTGGAATTTGCAGATAAATGTATATGTACAAGCCCTCACTGTTAATATACAGCAACTTCATTTTCTGAGTAAGGAGCAGCTGAAATAAGGGGAAAGCACCACTTCTGCCAAAAAACAGGAGGGAAATTCCCCACTTCTGTTCTTTACTATGGCAACGTAATCCTGGAAGAAGAGTCACCAGGAGGGGAAATCTCTCATGGGACAATTGTAAGACCAAGCAGTACTTGAAGAATTTCTAGTTCTCTCACCTTTTTGCCTGCATTATCAGGAGTCTGGGAAAACAAAGCTGTTCTCGCTGGTGCTCCTTTAACTCCTTTTTGTACAGGAAAAAAATCCTTCCATCCTTCATTCTCCCATTCAGCTCCTCCTTTCTGTTAGGGATCTACACATTTCACTTTTCTTGAACTCATTATACAAATTATGCTTCTTCTTGGTCCATCTAAGATGAAAATCTACAGCTAAGTTTGATCCTCTGAGCATTCCTAAGTCACTGCATTGCTAACACTGATTTGTTCCCTATGCATTTCATCCAGCAGAAGCAGCTGAGGCCTAAATGCTTCTTGACGATTTGACATTAGTCATTTCAGTACGTAACAAAGTCACTTTCTGGGGAAAGAGGATGTTGGGGTTTTGCTCCATTTGAAATGCCTTTTTTTTCTTCCCTAAGGTTCTAAGTTCTTCCTAAGCAAGAAACAGAACATGAATTCGCATACCTATGAAGAATAAGATCAGATTACCGATTTTCATCTTTTCTTAATTAATGCTAGTTGTACCTGCATTATAGGAAAGACTAAAGGCCACAGTCAAGATCAAGGCTCACTGACACTATATAAATACATGGCATCATCCAGTTCAGAGCTGGCAGGTAGCCATCCAGCTTGGAACGCAAACAGTGTGTGAACTTGCATCTGCTCGCAAAAGACCACATAGGCATTCGCCTGGTAATTTAGGAAATGTCTAACAGTTGCAAATGGATCCAGGACCTCCAAAATTCCTGACCCCCTTTCTAACCGCTTGATCATCTTTCTTCTCTGGAAAAATGTCTTCTGGTGTGTATGTGTGTAGCTTGAAGGAATTTAGGACAAAGAGCGGTGAAGAACTGAAGCGCTGTGCATGCCCAAAGGATCTGCCAGTGTACATCAAAGGGCTTCACTGATTTCTACCAGTCTGCATCTCTGTATTTTCATTTGTTTTAATTATTTCAAGGCACCTCATACACTTTAATCTTATTTGAAGTCTCAAGTAAGAGGCAGTATAATAATACCAGCCATTTTGCATAAATGATTCTGTACAGGTGCAAAGGGTGATGGTGTCAATGAAAGGAAAATTAGCTTGATTAATCTTCATTAAGTGCAGCATTTTAACACAAGATAAGCAATAAAGTTCAGGGACTGATTTATTTAACTTCGTATCTGTTAAAGCCTCATGAAGACTCCCTGGGCATTTAGAAATGCAGGTGTTTTTATCCCAACTCTTTAGAAATAAGTTCAACTCTTTTTCTGATCAGTTATCTCAGAACTTTCAAGTCTGCTGATTTCAGTTATTACTTCTGACCGAGGAGATATCGCTTAAAATGTTTAAATATTGTTCAGCTGGAAAAAAGAGTTTCTTGAGCTTTTTTTTCCCCCTATCTAGTTTGTTGAATTATTAATAATGCTTTTTTTCATATTGTTTATCGGCATGGTCTTTGGATGATGATTATGCACACACACACACACGTTCACGACTATTTTCTTTGTTTCCACATTCTGTGGTGAGTATCCCTTGTTTTTCCCAATAAAATACAAAGCTGTGCTCTAGAATAAAATAGATGGAGTTACATGAAGCAGTTGAAATAGATGTTTCCAGCAAGACAAACTAAGTGAAAGGACTAAATAAAGCTAAAGAACAATATACAGCACTGTTCCCCAGTACCAAGCATGGGAAACACCTCACAAATACTGGTTGTAAATGTAAACATGAGTTGCCCAAGGAAAAGAGCAAAATTGGCCAGAAAAACAGTAGGTTCCATAAATGGGTACTTTATTTGAATTTCTGGGGTTTGGAATCAACTTAAGATTTTAATATGTGAATGACTTACAAATCCAGTGGGAATCCAAAATGAATTCAGCAAAAATATATTTACCCTAAGGCATTAAGATGGTTTCATTATATGTGAACTAGTTTTCCTGAAAACTGTCTAGTATATTTTTAAATTTAAATGGGAGTGATGTAAGATATACAAAGTGCATCCTAATTCTTTCTTTTCTTTGTACTTAAAGACTGACCTTTCCGTTCACTAGCACAAATCTCTCTGACATATCTGCCAGGCAAAGCAAAGCTTCCATCTCGATTTTACGCTTTAACACAACAGTTTGAATGTTACAAATCCACCAAGTATTAAAACATACTCTTCTACATACGGAGCCACTTTTCTTTCAAATGCAGACTAAAATTAGCTATAGCCTCCTTTCTACCTTACCTCAGCCTAACGGAGTAGTGCTAGATAAGTTGATATATGGGTTCCTCAGTTGTCAGACTGGCCAAAAAATTGGTATAATACAAACAGGAGCACAGTTATTCCCAGAGGAGCAAAAAGTGCTGGGCAGCAGCTTGACATTACATATTTTACATCTTGCAAGCTATAACTTAATTGAAACTTACAGAAATTATCTGAATACCTGTATTTTGTTCTGTAACCCAGGACTTGGTGTTTTCTTTATCTTGTTGTCAACTAAAAAGAATTACATATCAGATTATTATTTTTTTCTTGTAAAAAGACAGCAGTTGAGAAATTCAGCCCATAAATTAAAGACTCTCTGTCTACACACATGAGCATGAAGTTTGGTGAGCTACGCCAAGTGACAGTATGACTTGCAAGACCGCAGCTACATTAGCTGCTCTGAAGGGAATTCTGCTTGATTCACAGTGACATGCTTGGGCTCACGTTATTTTCACTTTGATCAATATAGAGAGAGGATCGCTTCTATGTGGATTTGTCCGTTTTTTAATGTGGCCAAGAGCTACCATCAACCTTCATGGACTGGGGACCCTCCAGAGAGCTAGGATCAGGAGGGATAGGGTGAATGGCATCCTCCAGGCAAGTCAATTTTGAAGCTATATTCATTTAAATGTCACCCTCCCCAGCAATGGAGCTGGAACTCCAGAAGCAGTAATGCACAAAATAGTCCCCCACTGCAAAATGAGTGTCAAAGGACCCGGTAACTCTGAGTTACTAACAAGATAATCATGATCTCAGTCAAAGTCCCTCAGCTTTCCAGGCCTATCCCATGTTTCAAATACCTAATGATGTTTCCATTCCCCAGTGTTGCTGCCTTTATATAGTAACAGTCTTCTCTGCAGCAATGCCAGTCATTAATGATAAACTACATTCCTTAAATAAATGAATGACTATGTTATAATTTGATACTGTCCTTTTTTATTTTGCTTCACCATTCCGGGACTCTGCAGACTACAGCCATTTGCAACAGGTCTTCTTGGGGCCTTGTCTTACAAAAGACAAAATGTCCTGGCCCTAATCCAGGAAAGCACTTAGATACATGTTGACATTTAAGTAGATGAGTGGCCTTAGTGAGGTCAATGAGACTACTTATTTGTGTAAAGCTAAACCTGTCCTTAAATATTTTGTTTGATAGACAGACTATTCAGCACTTTGAATGATTGAACCCTTCATGAGATCATACACAGTTATTATTATTGCACAAATGCTTTATGCAATAATAATTGCCTTCCAAATTATTTGAAATACACAGGTTATACTCAGTGAACAATTACTGTATCAGATTTCAGACCAACCCCATGAAAAAGGTACGTGATTACATCCAATAAGTACAAGGTATTTGTCATTGTGTATTTCTGCGGTGGTGTGGGCTGTTGAGATTGAAAGGATAGGACCTCAAGCCTGCCCCCGGAGCGGGGCTAGGTCTCTGCCACCCCCAGCTTGCTCTTTGGAAAACGCTCGCAGCAACTCTAGTTCCTCCATCTTTGTGAGGGAGCTTTTTTGTAAAAAAAGGCTAATGACCAGATCCCAAACTTGCTAGCATTTTTGATGGAAAAAGGACATGGGGATACCTCAGCGCTATGCTGCCTGTCTAATCCTAAACCAGTATTGCCGTGGGGCAGCCGAATGCTGGTTCTTTGCCCTGTATCCCAGCAAGTTGATTATTCAATGTGAGACACAGCTCACAGACTTAGTTTTCATTCTTCCTCTCCAGTAACTGAATGGCTGCCTGCCCTCATTACCGAGGTGTTTTCCCATGTAGCATCATTAACAGAAATTCACACAGAATGAGGTTTTGTGGTCACTTACCAGTTCTTTGCTTGAGGTACCAAGCACAGAAGGGAAAAGAGGATACACCTCTTATGAGGCCTGATAGGAAAGTCCAGCCATGTGTGGCCCTTACAGACCTCTCTGACACTGCTTGCTTCTGCTGAGACGTAGCGGGGGCAAGGCTTTAAGAGCTCAGCGAGCCACTCGACTAGGGGGAATTAATTTGTTAACAACTGACATGATCATGGAGTCAGAACAGTGCTCATCCTTCAGCTTCCTTCAGACTTTCCTCAAATAATTTAAATTCATGATTTTAGCAAAAATTCTAAGGCTTTCTGGTAGAGCAAAAAACCTTCTTGGTCACAATATTTATACATTACATAGAAGTAAAGTAAACATGTACAGTACGTATAAGTAAACAGGAAATATTAATCTGTGAGATCCCAGTTAAGAATTTTCCAGTGCTTGTGTACTCTTTCTTTTTTTTTTAAATGATATTCAGGTTGTTCTGGAAGAGGAAAAGTTAAAAGCTAACACACTGATGTGAAGGGTATCCTCTTCATGCATTCTTCATCCTGCACATGAACTCTGTGCCACCAGCTGAATGCCACAGAAGGTTATTACGGAGGAGTTGATCTCTGACCTTAATTTTCCAGCACACAATAATCAGCGGAGCGATCAACATCTAAAGAGGCGTCACTCTTTCTTCACAGCATACTGATGTTTGGCATGAAGTAAAGCATTACTCCACAGGTAAAACTAACAAGGTTTACAAAGCTCCCGAGTTTAACTAGTCTAACAGAAAAAACCAAAAGTTGCATTCAGTTCCGTTCAAATTAACACCTTCAAATTCGAAGACCGTCTCCAGTCGCACTTGGGCTACGCAACCCTTCTCACTTTCTCCAAAGGGTGTTGTAAATCTTGCAGCAAGGACCTGCCTCGCAGCGGTTCAGCGCTTCCTGCTCGCCCTACGGTCAGAGGGACCTCGCCAAAAAAGCCGGGTGCCTCTGCCACTGCTCAGAAGCAGGAAGCCAGGCAGGCGTCCGAGAACACCACCTTAGCCCAGCCTGTTAAATCCTCACCAGCACTTTGTCTGAGCTTGGCCAAAGGTTAAACTGGTTCCTACGAGCTAATTTCTTCTGCCTTAATTTTGTGCTGACTGTCTGTTGCATGTGAAACAGGAAGTTATGGCCAGACTTAATCCCAGCTCAAATATTTTTAGTTTTTCTTTCGTGTGTGTTTGTTTGACTCAGCAAATCTACTGTTTGTTAATTGTTTTATCACAATACCTGGCACTTCAGTAATCCAGGAACTGTCAGGGCATTTTGGCTTTGAAAATACATTTGTGATCACCCAGAGTTGTTAAGAATATCGGTTCAAAACACCTCTGCATATTTATTTTGTTACAACACTATCAGTGCACTGTTCTAAGAAGAGCACACCTCCGGAAAGTATTCAAGAATGTGTATTAAGAAAAAGTAACATTCCTCTTTCCAAAATGTGCAAATTTTAAACATGGTTTGAAAAAATAAGCCTAGTCATTAAATTCTAACACAAGAAAATAATGTGCTGAGTTTTTTAACGGGGAAAAACCTCACAAAACCCTACGAGAACCTTGACCCAAACTCCTCTTCCAACCTACCTGGAACAAACACCAGTTTTATAAGTCGTCTGCTCAAGTGTGTGCAGTTAAGCTTTCTCTTTCTCTTTTTCTATCAGTGTTTCCAAAGTGCCTCCCTCTCACTGGTTACCAGGCAACAGAACAATATTGCTCTGCATGCACATCCAGCAAAAACTGACAATATAATGTATTTTTGCAGAGTTTCTCAAAGAAAATATAGATGTCCTGAAATACTGTCTCATGTGATAAATAGCTACTGCCCAGAAGACATTTAAACACTTAAAATGCTGATTTCTTTCTTCATAGAAATGCAGAGATTGAAAAAAAAAAGCCTCATCTCTAATAGAGGAACTCCCATCCGAAGTGAATTTATAACACTAAAATAGACCACACAGCAGAAGCAAGCTGCTTCAGTTGTTATTTCAGACAATTAACAGCCTTTTAGGTTCTACAGCCACTTGCATAAGCCCTTATCTTACAATCAAAGCAAAACTAATGAAGCAGCTACAGGCATCAAGTTAAAGTACTTTTCAGTGTCCTAAAGACTAAAATACTGTCTATATGACAAAGATTTTCTTCTCCTCTTTTGTTTCCTGGTTTGATGTCAATAAAACAGTCAAGAAAGTTCAGCAGTTTGCCAAAAAATCTTTGCTTTTGATACCAGTTAGAAAAGATGGGCCCGGATCGAATCTAACCACAGGCCTTCTTTTAACCCAAGTCATCATTGGGAGGGAGGGATGGTTTGCAGCCCTCCAGCTGGAGTCAAGATGTGTTCGAGAAAGGTCTCATTCTAGTTCTTGAGCAAAGAAACTCCAGGTCCTTCCATGCAGTTGTGATTCAGTTTCAGGTTTCACGTTGTCGGTCAAATTCACCTTTATGTAACACTAAGATGAGAAACTAAAGGCTTTTGCAGCTTTTTTCATTCGAAACCAAAAGAGAAACCTTTAATTATCAACAAATATCCCATGTAATCTCATCAAAATATGCAATGTACTGAATTCCTAATCCCTAATTCTTAATTACTAAAGCAGTATGCACCTTAGCCTCAAAAGAAAAAAAAAAAAAAAAACCACCCAAAAAACCAGCATCAGTGAATAGCCTTCACAGGTGTTTTACACAAATTTATCTTAAAACAATGTCAAGGGTGAAATCTCAGGATACTCAACAGCCTGGTTTTGATTCTGCAGTGGTCAAATTGCACCATTTTATAAGACATTTTTTATTTAGATTATAAGGGTAGCTTTTATTTTTGTTATGCTTCTGGTAGTTTTCTGTTTGCTTTATTTCAGATGTAAAACTGTAAGTGATTAATGTTTTCAGCCTCAATAAAAAATGGTTCTCAGAATTATTTGAATCATGACCTTCAGGACCAACAGTGCATCAGGATATATATGACACCTGAAAAAAATAGTTCTGTTCCCTACTGCTGTTGGTGTAAAAGTGGTATACAACTACTTGCTAGATAATAGCTGAAAGATTTGTGATTTGCTTTCTTGGACCTGGGAAGCGCAGTACAGCATAATGATGCATTCTCAGCTTGTCTAGATAACATAAATAGCATTGCTCAATGCATACATTTGACACTTTATTTACTCCAAGAGTCAGCATAGATGAGCATTGAGTCTGTACAATAAACACCTCAGTTCTGTTTCCAGCTCTCGCAGGAGGGACCAAATGCAAACACTGGATTAACTTATTTACAGAATGGCTGGAGCGTCAGCTGGCTATTGCCTGTAGTGGGAATATTATGCCTTGGTCAAAAGAAAGACTCCAGTCTGTACTGAAATATAAATAGCAATCGCAAGAACTGACACCTCGAGGCATGACCTGGCTTGTAGTTTACTGCCATTTCTTGTATGGCTGTCCTTCCCCATGTACAGCTTCTTCTAACTGAACAAAAAATATCATCAGCTTATTTTACAATTCATAAAATCCAGTACACTCCAGAGTACTAACTGAATCTTATGTAAAATCCCCAAGTGGTAGGAAACAGCATATTTTCTTTGCAGAAGAAGCAAACAATTAAATCAGATGGGATGAGAGTGAGTGAAAAGATGATATGTCTACAGAAATCAGTTAGATCCCTTATGTGTTCATGCTAACAGTTGACTGTATACATAGAAGTAGAATTTTTTTAAGAAAAAGTTCAAGTCAGGCAGCAGAGGGGAGGTGGTGGCATCTGGACTCCCCTGAAGCCAACTTCATTTTTTATCATATCCAAGTTATAATATCTGAGTAGTCTTACTAAATAACAGGGGAGAAAAAAAACACTGAAAATGAGTATTTATTTTTTATACACTGCCAATGATGGGAAACAATATTTGCATATTGAGTCCCTTTCTACATACACAGGCACACAACTTGCGATCCAATTATTTCAAGCTAAGCTAAATGAAAAAATAGATTGTGCTATCGCCTAAAAACCAATCAATAGCCACGGTAAGGATCAATAGTCTAAAAAACTATTGACTGCTCATGTCACAACCTGTACTTTCCATTCCACACTAAATACGATTGTAGATCAATATTTGCCAGATGCCCATTTGGAAACAAAACATTCTGGTCTATGGTCTCTGTCCTTAACCTTGCAAAAAATAATGGTCTTTGCATTTCATTTAAACATGCCCGGGTGTACTGTAGTATTCCACTAGCAGCATCTCCCAGAAGTCTCGTTATCTTTCTTTTCTAAACGTAGTGAGGGAGACACTTTCCATGGCTTTCATTAGCCTGCCCCACATCGTACGAATCAGACTTCAACCTTCTGACAGCAGAGATGTGTTTATTCAGATGGGAGTGAGAGGAAAGTGCCTGATCTAGTAATAAGGGGCAGATCCTTATCTTTAAAGAGAGTTGACTACCAAGACTCACACCCTGGTCAAGCAAGCACACTTCTCTTGCACACCTATATTACTGATGGATCTCCTTCTACAAACAATCAATCGCCTCTGTTTTAAAAAACGAAAGGCTGTACCCCAGCTGTTAAAATCCCAGTCCCTCTGTTGTGCAAGCTGCCACTCCCCCGAAAGGATTTGAGGTGCTGGATTTGTTGAGTGCGGGAACGTTCCCGTTTCTCAGTTGTAGATGGCACCGGCACGCGCGCCCCCAGCCCCAGGAGGTGCAGCACTGACCAAGGCTCCAGTGGTGGGGCAGAGGGGCAGCGGCACGGCCGACAGGATTTCTCTCCTCCGGGTCCTGCGGCCAGAACTGAGTAAGCTCTGTGGCACTCCGCATCCGAGGGGAGAGCTGGATCTTGTGTTGTCAGAGAGGGAGAGAAGGTTTAAATAGGTAGTTTTTCGAGACTGTCAAAACCGAAAAGCGTAAACATTGTTAACATTTCTTTAAAATTCTGGCAGGGAGTGAAAGCTGCCTGGATGCGTGCCACCCTACAGTTGCGAAAACGTTTAGCAAACCATATGCTGCCCTAGAAGACAGGTCCCAGACAGATCCTCCCTGGGAGGTTGGAGAGCAGCTGCGAGGAGGCCTTGGAGCGCTGCTGCCACCATTGCCCCATCCAGCACCACGGGGCAACCTGTTCCTGCCGCTCGGCTCGCGAGATGCCCTGCCGCACGAGCTCCTGGAGGTGGTGGCAGCACTACTTTTGACATGGGAAAGCATGGAGGCATCTCTCTTCAACCGTGAATAGTTCCTCTTCCCATTTACATTCAGGTAGTAGGGATTCAAGTATCCTTCTGGTTTACCTGCAGGTTATTAAACAGAGTCTAAATTTCCTTCGCGTTTGATTTTGCGTAATACGGTTCCGCAGAGAGTATTTCCCCTTTATCAATGTAATTCTGCAGTAACTGACGGGCATCTTTAGTTCTACATCAGCAAGAAAAGAGCGTATGCAATTTCAGAGTAAAACATTAGGATTTTTCACAAGTTTTCTGTAGCTTAGAAAAAACACTGATTTAATAACTGCAGCGTAGATGTTTTTAACATGCTGCCAATGACTGCTATTCAACATGACTTTGAAAATTAACATGTCAATTGCTTACATTTTTCTCTCTTGTCTAAGCAGCCCCGCTGAATTTGTCAGTACACTGGTGTAACTGGAGCAGAATTGGGCCCAGTGATGCAAGATGCCATTAGCATTTCAAAACAGGCAACATTTTGCAACAATGACAAATATCCTACAACTCACATAAATTACATATATTTGCACAGACTTCTGTCTGGTCGCACAAAAGACTCATTTTTTCCCTAAATTCCGAATGGCTAAATCTGGCTCCCTCATCCTCAGTCAGAGGTTCCCACATGCCTACCATCTCAGCATTAATTAATTGTCCGCTTCTCAACCCTGTATCTTCTCAGTCCCATGAATTATGCTGGCCCTTTCAGCCTGACATTAATTACAGTGCCTCACAATTCACACTGACACACTCTACCTGGGACACAAACTGTCTCATGGTGATAGCTCCAACCATACACACCAGTCCTTCCACAGCTCATACTGGTCTCTCCCAGCTTTAGGACCTGTAGGTTGTAATATAATCATCATCAGCTTCATCGCTGTCCATCTCTGCTCCTCCTGCACCCTACCTAGGTTCTCCACTCCTTTTTCAGGTCCAGAGAGGAAACTTAAGATCTTGTTCCCTCCTCCCTGTAGCCCTGAACACCAGGGAGAAGGAGAAACAGGGTATTTTAGCAGAGACCGGGGCACAGAGAAAGCTTAAAAACACCGGGAGCTTTTTTTGTAGATGAATGTCTTTTCCTAGTGGATTGATGGAGGAGCTGGTTGGAGCACTGCAGTCACACCGACAGCTTGGCAATTTTTCAGCTACTGGTTATGACCTGGATTTTTATATTGAGGAAAACGTGAAGATCCCAGTAGTGACCAACTCAGACATACTGGGCAGGGTTGCCCAGTCGGGCAAAGAGAGCAACAGCTTGGTCAAATCCTGCGGGAACTCTCCAGCCCAACAGTTCTGCAGCATCTCTATCTTGGTGGCTTCACCGAACGCTCCGGGGGGAACACAGCTGCCAGCTGGAGACTGGCAGAGCCCGCGGGGACGATCGCTGCTGGCAAATGCCCTGGGGGGCTCGCTGCCTTCCCCAAAGGCTTCTTCCCAGCTGTGGGCTGCTGGTGCCGAGCAGAGAAGCCACAGCCCTGGAGGAAAACAGCGGGGAGACAGAGAGAGGTCTCAGGAAGGCTGCAGCAGCAGGAGTGCTGCAGAGGATTGTACTGAGAGAAAGAAAATGATGAGGGAAGGGAAAAAAACCCAACCTCTTTCTTTCTAGCTAAGTACTGTGTTCTTCCTCCTTTTCTCCCACCCCATTTTTAAGATTTTTAGGAAGAAGCAGACCCCTGCCACCCTCTCACAACCTCCATTGTCAGGGTGAGCATGCTGCCAGGAGCCCACGGCGCTTCTGGAGCTCTGGCTGTGTGTTTCAGGCATGGCCATGACAAGTCATCCCAGACACAGCCAGGCCACCCCAAGGACAGCACGGCCAACACTGCTGTGTCGGGAGATGCTTCTATTCCCTGCCCAGCTGCAGGCGAGAGGTTTAGGCTGGATGTCTTCTGTCAGTAATGGAGCCTGGCACTGCTCACTGCCACGCTGTAGTGAGAAGCAGGGCTGCAGGTAAAGGAATGGAGCAATATACTCTATATAAGAGCTATATTTCCCTAAATGTCACAACTGCTGGCCTCTTTGTGCCAGGAAAAGAAGCAGAGAGAGTGGAACAGCAGAGCAGAGAAAGAAAGAATCCAGGCTTGGAGATAATATCAGCGTTCAAGGGAAGGATTATTTCCAATCAAAGAGCAAAGTCAAGGCTTAGCAGAAGGCACTAGGAAGGAGCAGAGTCCATGTGGGAAGAGAACCTGCTCAGAATTTGAATTTTCATATTATGAAATATAATATAATCTTTACAAACATATATGCCAGATCTTTCCTTTACTCCTGCAGGTTATTCTCCTTCCCAGCTTCACAATCAGAAGCCTAAACTCCAGTAGTATGTCCCAAACATTTTTAAAAATAGGCTACTCTAGAATATTTTTTATTTGATTACAGGACTATGAAAATTTCCGGATGCATTTTTTGAAATCACGCTGCCAAGAGACTGAGAATCTTAGCTGTCACAGTCAGCTAATGCTCAGGACAGCTGCATTTCCAGAAAAGGTATCAGCATCCCGACCCAAACAACAATGACTTGGAGAAGCCTGAGCAAACCAGCAAGAACATAATGGAGAATGCTGTAGAAACCATCAACATGTTTTACTAATTAGATTAGAATTAGCTGCAGTTTTAGTTAAAATATGTAAGCATTTACTGTGTTATGTTCCCTGATGACGTTAACACGATGTTGAATTACAGCTACGTGCGAATAAAAGCTTTTTCAATGAGCAATGAAAACCAATATTTTCCTAGTGAACTTTTGAACTGCTATTATTTCAAAATGTATTAACACTGCTGGTAAAGGAAGAGAGACAAATTTATGACTGACAATTTGGAAATTCTTGCTCTGTGAGGCATTCTGAGGACAAAACAGTCATGAGAAATGACATCTACCCCCTATCTCCCCAAGCAATTTGTGCGCTAAAGCTAACCAGGAAACAATCCCAGCCAGTATTCAAACAGATGCCAAGAAAAAATATAATCAGCTAAAGAAAATATGTTAATAATGCTTTCATCCCCAGTAGATGTAATCAATATATAAACAAGCCAACAAACCTATGGCCAGAGATGTCACCATAAAAGAAGCGAGCTATCAAAATCTACCCCGACGGTAGTCAAGTAACATCTTGTGCTTCTGTAACTTGGTAAAGCTGTTTTGTTTTTTTATGGTTCAACAAAACTACTCTGTCACCAGTAAGTTTGGATTTGAATAGGAAGACCAATATAGAAACCATGGCATTCCTTTTGCTTTGTTTGAGATAGAAAACACTCCTGCTGGAAATGATTCTGTAACACCAGCAAAGTCAGGCTGAATCTTCCTCCTGAGTCTAGTGAGCCCTGGCCCAAGGCTTACGTATGTTAGGACTAGCAAAGCAACTGTGAGATGGCAACATCACTACACATCCCGATGCTGAAAAGTGTCCCTGATATCACCTTATTCAGCATTACCTAGTAATTTATAAAAGAATTAAATATTGAGAATAGTTTTCCCATTTGTAATGGGAATAATGAACGTTTTCAGTAGTTATTGGAAAAGTTATTTCAAATCTATTAATAAGAAGCACTTTTTTAACAGATAAGTACTAATAGTTTTTCATCCTTGTTACTGTTTTTCTTGTATCCTATTTCTCATTGTTACCTTCTTATCTTCCATGTTATCTTCTACTGAATATGTTGGTAGAACGTGTAAGGTAGTAGAGCAATTAAGTAGGACTGGCATGACAGGCCAGAGAACCTCACACAACCACCTATGCATCAAGCCCATCAAGTACTCTGTTTGGGTTATGCCCAACAAAGATGCCCATTCTTCACTCTTTAGTTTTAGTGCTCTTTCCCTACTCTTTTCTTCTTCTCCAGTGGGCTGAAATAATTCATAACACTGGAGACATAGGAACCGTGTGACTCATTTCCTCGCCTGTGGGGTCCATCAGCTGAGAGACTGTGTTTGATTTCTTTTTCATTTATTACATAATTCTAAAATACAGGAATAAATTGTAGCATAACTTTAAAATTTACCACAGACCACAAAGAGAAGCAGTGCATTATCCTGGAGTGGAGTCTGCCTCCACAGATACTACAACTAACTAAATACCGTATCACACAAACTCCACTGACTTAATAGATTTGGAATATTGTTTAAATGGTTAACTAATTGACTGCCTCTCTAAGACAGACCTATGCAGAGAATTCAAATCCTTTTTATTCCAGCCCTGCAAAGAGCTTAGAGAGTGCCTGATAAAAGGTGTAATAATTGTATACTGTATTGTATATTGATATTGTATCCAACACAATTTTGTCCTTATCTGCCTTTCCCACTCCTTCCCTTATTTTTAAATACCTCCCAGAGTTTCTGGCCCCCGTGTGCTCCCTCTTGTCTCCATCTTTTCCACCTTTTGGCACTATTTTTGTTTTCTTCATTCTTTCTTATGACACGCAGGATCTTCACGTCTACTCCACCCTATATGAAACCATTCCTTCTGTGCTGTTCATTCTTCCCTACCTCCACACAGCATCAGAAATACCACGAATGTCTGCCTGCATCTTCCGCTCCCTTCTCAGAGCCTCTCCCTCTCCCCTGTTCCTCAGCACGCTTTCTGTACAGGCTGCATACCCTGCAATCTTCTCCTATTATCCCTCCCGCTATTCATGTAAGCTCTTGAAGCCCATCCAGTTTCTGCTCTATACTCTGGCTCTTTTTGCTGCCAGAAAATGGTCTAGTTCTCATATTTCTGGGCAAGGAAACAATCTCCTTTTCCTATCTCACTTCCTGGATATTGTTTCACCGTCAAATATCTCTGTGCTTAATATTTGACCCCTCTTTCTCCTCAGTCCTAGCAGATATTAAATTTCTGCCTTGCTTTCTGCCATTCAGAGCTCCAGGTATCACAGCATCATTTATCCTTAATGTATATCTGCCTCTTTTATGTATGTATAATATAAATATATCAAAAAGAGATAATCCAATATCAAATATAGATAACCAGCTTACCCCAAATTCCTCCCGGAGTACAGATTTATCGAAAGACAGTTCTTTCTAGACAAATTATTTACAGGTCAATTTCATTGTAGAATAAGGAATGACATTTCCCCCTGTATGGAAATCACTAACTCTCAAAGGTGCACTTGAAAATCCCATTTAATAGAGTTGGGTGTTCTGTGGTGTTTTGCATTTAAACCAACAATAGAGATTTTCATTAGTATGTTGGCCAGGTTAAAATCCTCAAAGAACTAGTAGTTATTTTCTCTGAATATCCTGTTTCCTGCCCACTTCCTTATTCATCTTTCAATGCTTGTTCCTTGTTGCAAATATCAAAGATCTTTTAGGTGATAACTGCTCTTTTGGTCATGTTTACTTAGAGCCTTGTACATAATTTTGATTATAATTTCCTTCCAGCATCCCAGTTGTCTAAAATCAAGATCAAGCTTGTCTTTTCTCCTCCTAGGAATGCCCACTTTAACAGGTTACATACTTAACCTTCTCCACTAGATTTTTTTGAGATAACGGAAGTCATATGTGGCCTAGCTGTCTGCTGCTTCTTTGGAAGAATTAATTATAGCAGTGTTTGTTTCTTTTCTGCAATAAAGTAGCTGTATTTCTAGATATAGTATAACCTTCCATATTCAAGGGGAAAAATAAAAAAAGAACATTTCACTTGAGCTTACAGTTAACTCCTCTAGTCTAGACTTCAAAGCGACGCTGCATTTATAAGATTCTGTAAGCGCTAGTCCTGAGGGCTCTTAGTCTGACAGCCACTGGAAAAGTATCTGAAAAGCAAAAAGTTTGGAATCTTCCCTCCATCTTGGAACAAAGTTATGATTCATGATCAGCTAGCAGGCTAAAACAAAATTTGAAAAAAACAAATTAAAAAGAAAAACAGTGATTAGAGAGTCCAGACACATCGTACCTGGCATATTCAGGTTCAAGACGTTATATCTTAGTGAAGCCAAATTCTGCATTTTCCCCTAACAATTGTTGAAGAGATCTTATCCAAACTGCCTTCATTATGGACAGATACTAATCTCAACTTCTTGGAAACGTGTTTCTAACAGTAACCAGAGGTGAATCCTCCATTCATTTTTCAGAGCTGTCAGTTCTACAGTTAGGATGGAAACCTGAAGATTAAACCTGCCCATCATCTGCTCTCGTGATCAGCGCTGCTCCCTGTTGCTCAGGATTACCCCCTTCATCTTAGAGGAAGCTTCTTGTAGGTCACAAAACCTGGGAAGGTCTCCAAATAAACCTGGTCGGAGAATTCCTTTCTTTCAGCCCTCTTCCTTTGCTTTGGTACCCCAGCCGTGAGGACAGGGCAGTAGTGATGTTGCTCGGTGGCCTCTACAGCCCGCACGCCCTGCAAATGCAGCAATCCTCCCTGTGCCAGGTGCTCTGTCAGGGGGCCAGCTACTGCCACTGTTTTATAGCCCAAAGTGGTTGTTCTGCATTAAAGAGCGTGGCCGATTATTTTCATTACTGTCTATACGGCATGTAGCGTGCCGCTGCCAGCTTGTAAATTCCAAATATTAAACAGTAGTTTTGGTTATATTTTATTATTGGAAGAACAGTCTGCTCTTCTTGGAAACATTTCCTCCTTGCCTCCACTCCAAGACACCCATAAATGATTTCAGGATAGGGATTTCAAAGTGCCCTTTCAATTAAGAACCATTTTTACTAGCTTGGATAGTACTCTGGTTACAATTTGGTTTTTACAGTTCTATTTTGAGGAACATGGTAATGTGAAACTACAAGGGAGGGAATACCGCTGGTTCTTCCAGCAGCTGGAGACGAAGCACATTCCAGGGTTAAACGGCTCTTGGTTAATACTTGCGGAAATTTTGTCTGTAATTATTCTCAATGTCTGCAGAAGTGGGAAAATTATGGTTTTGTGGTTGTTCAGAGTTTCTGAAGTTCCACTTGTTCCATAGTGTTCCATCTGGGAGTCTGTTAAAAAAATTAAAATATAGCTGAAATTTGATGTTTCAGAACACATGGATGGTGCAGACTTTGAAGAGTAAAATTTCTGTGGTGCAATTGAGGAGATAAAAGGCAGCTGGAATTCTTCCAGACGAACCATCCTCAAGCACATTGCCATAGACATTCAAGTTCAATCGCTTTCCAATGAGCAATATCTTTAGGATGGATGTACACATGTCCTCTCTCCTGCCCCAAGCACAGGTATATAGCCTGCATTATGCCTGCTCACTTGCAGAATCCCAAGAAATTAAGGACACCCTGAAAGAGAGGAAGGAGAGTAAATGATATGTATGGACAGTACGTATGGACAATGTATCTTCAAGATTGCTATTTACAGAGCGGATCTGTGCACAGACTGCTGTGCTCGTTTTAGGCCACAGGCACAGACAAAAGAAGAAAGGATTTAATCCTTTTTGAATAGAAGGACAAGGCTTGTTTGACATCCCAGGTGTGACATGATGCCTAGTCCCTAGAAATGTAAAGTCTGTGAAAAAATATAAGCAGGTTAATGTTCTGATTCTGGTGAAAATCCGATTTAGTATAGGCAGAAACCATCCGAGAGAAAAACAAAATAATTTTCATCTATATGCAGCTTTTTGCTTGCTTTTTGGAAACAAAAAACCAAAACTTTAATGTAGACCACTAGCCCACAGGAAGGCAGAAGAGAATAACAATTTTTTTAAAGTTTTGAAACTCTGCATGGAACAAATCAAAACCCACAAGACCAAGTAAAACTCTGAGCAGCGCACCAGAAGCTACAATTCCCACTATCAAACCCCCATCTTGATCTACTGCAGAATTGCCCTCACCTCAGTTCAGTCAGTATAAATAAGAAAGATAACTGAAACCATGATTTATATTTCTCCACCTGTTTGTTTTGTATGGCTTCAGGTAATTTGGGCAAGACTCTGCCAAGCTTTTACATGCTTAAATGCTCCAAGAGAAGAGGGGAAACAATGGGCGAGGAATGTTTTCTGGGCACTAAAATGTATAGATATATGCTGAGCAGAAGTAGAGGGTGGGTGACCCTGAAGGGCTCTGCAGAAATGCTCAGTGCCCAGAGGGACGAGATGAGGGAAGTGTGACAGGTAGAACCACAGCTCCACTGGCTGCCTGCGTGCAAGGTCCGCTGACCCGATTTTAAAGCTGAACATGTGTCTTTACCTAGGTCAGGAGAAGGGAGATCAAAACAAGGCTCCCCAAAACTTTGTTCAGAAATTAAATGAAAACTTTTCCTCCCTGGTATACCCCATTGTACTTACCACCAGTTGTATTTTATTGTTTTTATTTTGTTTTTATTGTATTTTTATTGTTTTTACAGTGTATCACACAGTACTCTAGGCATTACACTAAGAGACCCTAAGACAGGATAGCTTTATGTTAGGGATTGTGCAAATACATATGAGGAAATGCTTTTTGCTTTAAAGAACTTCAGTCCTCTGTTGCTTGTAAATAATAAAAACAAAGGGGAGGAAGAGAAAAACGGGAATAGAAGTATAACAGTCACACAGCAAGTGAGCAGCATGGTCTGACTTTGATGTTGCTTAAACTGGAATAAATCTGGAGTGGAATGACTTTAGCCGGAAGTCCTACACCAGTCTGAAAGCTGCATCAATCAGGAGAAAAGGAAAGTAAATTCTGTGATTTTGGGGCACTAAGGAAAAGCCACAAATACATTTTACATCACAACGAGAGAAAAAGAGAAGTTGAAAAATTATACAGGGTGGAGAAATAAGATACTGACGCTTGTCTGGGAAGCATTCAATAGCACTGATGCCACGCTGATGCCCTTTCTGTGAAGCGAGCCTAGATGAGCTCAGGGGGGACTTCACGTCAGTAAATTGGAAAAAAAATCTTTGCAGTGGAAAAAGAGACTGTTTAAAGTCCATCAAGCTGGGTAGAGAAGGGAAAAAGGAATATATTAGCACAACAATATCCAACACAAATGATGAGGGTGGGCCGCTAACGTCACAGCTCGGCAGGGCTAGGCTCTCCCCATTCTCCTCCCCACACTTCCTGCATGGTGTGTCCCAGTAAGCCTTCCCGCAGGTCTGACTGCTGCTGGAGGGCTGGGAAAGTGCTATCTGGAAGGCCACACATGAGGAGAAGCCCAGCAAGGGCTCCCAGGCCTCACATGCCTTCTTCCCAGGCAACCAGAGCCCGTGTTGGCCGGCAGTTTTGCTCACAAGCACCTTCCCATCAGAAGATTGGGGAAAACACAATTTCCTCTGAGTATCCCAAACAGCCAAGAGTTGGGTATTGTCTGTATGACTGACTCACCAGCTGTAGGAAAAAAACCTGATCTCTGGACTAGTTTTCTATTTCACAGGGTTGCACGTAGCACCACCCAAGCCACAGAGGAACCAAACTGTCTTTCAGCTGCTGATGGGCAAAGGAACTGCTTGGTGGACTAACTAAAGGCCTGGCTGAGATGCAAGGCACCATTTCTTGTTCGAATTTCATTTCGGGCTTTTTTTCTCCTTTTAGTTAGGTGACAATATAATGGGAGAGATATCGAGATACTGTGTACAACAACTAGCAGCAAGTGCAAGCAGTAAGATGAGGCTGGAGTAACGGGACTGTATGAAAAAAAGGCTTTACCTTGATTGATTTCCTTCCTGCCCCCTCTCCCTGTGTTGCCCAGTGATAAAATGAATACATGGCCAAATGAAAGTGAAAGGCTTCAGGACAGGTATAAGGAGCAATTCTAAAATTTTAACATCCTTCTTGTACCATCTGATTTCAGTGACAGAGAGGAAAAAGTAATTCCTCTTTTGTATGCTCCTTAAGTGGGAATCACCAAATTAGGGATATTGTTTCTGTCATTTTATTTTATTGTGCTGTAGCTAGAAGAAGACATCAATAAATAGACACTAAAAAGGTACACCTCCGGAGAAAGCTAATCAACCTATTATTGACTCACCTACGGTTATTTCTTGAAGAGTAAAATATCAAAATTATTTTCAAGACTCGGATATCTTGATTGAACAGAAAGCCTTGGCAGGGCATCGAAGAGCCATCCCAGTGGCAGAAATACAACAGGAAATAGCTGTCCCTGGGTGGAGGTCACTGCCAGAATATGCTTCGGCTAAGGACACGGCTTAGGCATTTGAAGGGAATAAAGAACATGCATTATGTTTTCACCTCTAAACACTAAAACAAAACCCATATACAAATGGATTTTTGAATATGTATGTGCACTTCTACCTCTCTGATTTCAATAATATAAACACTTATCCAAAGTTAGATGCTCAGCCACTTGAAACTTTTTGCATGCGAACCAAAGGACTGTCTTCCTGGTGGGAAACTATTCATCAATGTCCTCAACCAAAGACAAACCCTTAGACACTATGAGTAATGCAGAGCCCACTCACACTGTACAAGTCCCAGTACAATGCGTTACGTACCATGAAACACTCCTTAGTTTTTCTGCAGGGCAGTGATTTCATCTGCAGTACATCTGCTCTCTGTCTGCTGGAATAACTCACCTCATTCATTCAGAGAATATTTTCTAACAACAGTGCTGCCCTCATGTCTCAGTTTAAGAAGGACAAATAGCCTTTTTGAAAACAAATGTCTGGCCAAAACTCTTGCAATAATTGCAAGTGTTATCCCATAATTTAAAGGAAGGATCTTTACTGAACAAAGTTGTTTCCCCTCATATGCCAAAAAGGCTTTGGTTATTTTCCCTGCTAGTCAAATAAACTCACATTTTGTATTCAGTTGTATTTCAATTAAAGAATTATTAGAAAATGTAGCATTTGCTTCCTATATTAAATACTATTTTTTTTTTGCCATCAGTATCACCTAATAGATCAAAAGCTTTAAAAACCTCAGGCCAAACTTGATTTTCTGATGCATTCGAGTTTTATTGCTCTGAGTGAAACATACCTTAATTATAGCATTCAAGTTCCCTTTTCTCTGCAGATCTGAACAGTAAGCTGGCTTACAGAATTAATCCTCAGAATCAGATGAATCAAATCACTGCTTACTGATTTAACAGATAAGGATTTTATTTGATTTTGAAAATGTTATTTGCAATTGCTATTCATGCTTTTACCTGTATCTATTAGAATTTTTAAGTGCAAAATACATTACGGGGAAGTCATCTTTAATACACATAAAGAACTGTGTCATCTACCATGTATACACCTAATTGCTCATCATGCAAGCACTGAAATTCCAAGTAAGCCAGTATTTCAAATTGCACTCATGAACAGTTCTGGTTAAAATTTGTATATGGCGAACTAAGTGTAGTAGCTTAGCTATCTGGAGGAAAACGTGTTTAAAAACTACTGAAAGAAGCTGGAAATAGGTACCTATTCTCAGGCAGTAGACCAAGACGTTGATCTTCTATGAAGATTCATGTACATCCATGGTGGAAGAGGGTGGACAAGAACATGACCTTCCACCCACCAGAGGCTGCAGCCTCAGCAATGTTGTTCTCTCTGAGTCCACAAGCAACACCTCCTACTCTGCAAAACAGAAGTTGCTGAGATACTCCCCACAGTGGTTAGTTTAAGCTTTGTTCATTTTATCAAGCTTTCTGGTACTTGTTAATAAATACATTTTGCAATGAGTAGGACCTTCAAAAACATTGAAATTACCTAGGGAGCGTATGACTCTAAGTCCCACCTTGCCTAGACTTTTCTTTAGTTATAGTGCTTTCAAGAAAGAGAAAATGAAAGAGGTCTGTTCCTTTCATAGTTTAAGTTCTAGTCCTCCACAGGAAATTTTGAATAAAATCTGCTCCCAAGGGGCTTCTAGGAAACTCAAGGGGTTTATAGGAAAGTCCCGTTGGGATTCAGTTACTCATAGATTCCTTTCCCAAACACAGCGATGCTAACAGACAACATTAACGTAATTCAGAATTTCACACACTGGTCAGTGTATTAGCTGATGGTATTTGAATTACTTTGAAATGCAGCCTGAGCCCACAGGCGCTGCCTTGAAGCACCAACACCAGCTGTGTCAGGTGGCAATAAATCCACTGCTGCTCTATTCAGGAGCAGTTACCTCTTGCTGTTAAGGCTGCTCCACACTGTACTCGCTGCCCAAGACTTTCTCATACAAAATACTTAAATCAATGCCCTTATCTCCCTCCTTCCTGGTATTTAAATAAGGCACTATTTCTCCATAATCTGCATCCTTCTGCTGCAAAAAGAAAAACAATCCTGTAACCATTGCCTATTTCTTGAGGTAGCACTGCTTTTTCAAACATTATTTTCCACAGTAGATATGTGCAGGGTGTCATTTTCACAAGGAAATGGCACATTCTAGAAGCCAAATCACACTGGTGGTTTGCTCCATCTACCTTAATCTTTCTGTGAGGCCTCAGCATTTCTGATATCGGTTTCCAATTATAGGATCATATTTGGTTTATGAACCCAACGGTTTAATTAATTGTAAATACTGAAAAATAAAATCTATGTTTCATTTGTGATGCTCTCTAACTTGGTAACACTAAATGTGATTAAGATTTTAACTTCACATATTTTTAATAGTTTGTTTCTTATTTTGACATTCCCACCAGCCTGTAAGATTGACAGTCAGCATAACCAACATTTGTACAGCTCAACTCTACTCCTCTGCCAACTACTTAAATTCATGCCCAATAAACTGTAGCCTGCGGCAAACCAGAATGTCTTTAATTTGTAGACAGAAGTTCCTCAAAGATTTATCAGCAACCTAAGCTGTAAATACACTTTACAGATTCAGCAGAAAGCGCTGTTATTCAGGTAATACTGGAGGCTCAAAGAACCACCTGCCTGCGTACACTGGCAAGCAAAGGACCGGGGAAAAGCTGACCTTGCAGCCAAGAAAGTGCTACTTGCCTTCAACCCAATTTAGCAATAGCGTAGAGGAGGTGAGGCGGTTCTGAAGACCACAACAAGAAGGAGGGAATGAAAGTTAGGGTCAGCTGTCAGTGGTGGATAGGATGGAGTCCCTGATCGAACAGATGAAACGAGTTCTGCAGAGCACCCAGGAGGTCCTGGGGGTTTAAGATAGTACAGCTGGGGGCCTTGAGAAAAAAAAAACCTCAGCAAAGGCTGTCCTGCTTCCCAGGATGCTGCTTTTAAGCAGGGGCTCTTGCTCTAGGTTCCTGCCCGAGGTGTGCTGCAGCTGTGCCACAGCTACACCCACGTCTGGCCAGGGACCCCTTTATCTGGACCTCCATCCTCACCCTGCAGACTGAGCTTGTCCCTGCGTGTCAGTGGGAACGTGCCTGGTGATGGGGACTCTGGGCCAACCCCAGCTGCCCCCTGCTTGCCCTGGGGAGAACCCCTGGCTCCTGACACCCCAATCCCCAGGGAACATCCTTCCCTGACAGAGGTGAGGAGTGACTGACGGGTGTGACATGGAGAAGAGAAAATGGAGAAGAAGGTCCTGGGCCTAATGCCATCCAGGCAGAGCTGCAGGATGCAAGGAGCAGAAGAAACTGGCTGTGTAAGGTGCGTAAGATCTGATCAAATCTCACTTGCCCACAGCTTTTCTACTCTGAAGTAGGCAGAGGGTTAATTTGATGTGGCCTTTAGCTGCTGACAATCAAGTCACACCTCATAGTATGTCACTCCGTTCCTGCTTTTCCTTTAAAGTGGTGTGGCAAGATGCAAGTTCTGTTCATCCTTATGGAGGAGTATCAATATCGAGCATCACAAGGGAATCCCTTGCCCTCTTCCTTTTAAAAACCAGCCAGTAAGTGAACTGAAAATCTTCCTTTAATCGTCTGGACAGACTGCTGAACGGCAGCAGTCGGTGGCTGGTGTGTGATAAACGGAGGTAGATTAATTTTTCAGCCTGTCTCAACAAACCTATACCTGTTTTGCTTTAGGAGGCAGGCAATTTCCCTGCTGCCAGCTTGGACTCTTTTGCTTGTCCCTGCTTCATTTATCCATTTTCATGTATTTTAATATAACACCCTATGAATCTCTGTCCTTGTTCCTTCAAAACACAGATAAAAGTGAAACCTGCCCCTTTGTCAAGTCAGGGCTCGGTAACATTTTGGTTATTCTATGATAAAATCTTCAGGACAAATCTTTAGGACTTCACAAATAATTTAGTTAATCAGAGTCTGCATTTCATCTAAGTCCAGCCAGGTTTATTTGGTTGTTTTTTTCTTTTCAGATCAATATATGTATAAACGAGTTTATGTGTAAAGCAGTTTATTCCACTGAACTGCTATCCAAGGCTTGAAGACAGTCTGTCTGCCACCAATAAAGTTCATTCTGGAGGTGCTGCCTGCTTGTAAACATGTATTTGTAGATGAAAACATGTCCCCTGCATTCTTAGGGAGGTTTTCGGCAAGACCTTTTTGACATGAAGAGCTTATGACCAGCTCTGCCGAACGCTAACCTCCCATATGCAAAGAGAAAAGCCTTTTTCTGCCCGCCGAGCCTGCTGTGCCTACAGGCTTTCACTTTTTAGTGTTGACTATGATGCTCAAGTGCTGTGCTCCAGATTTCACACCTCCTGCAGCAAGACAGCTTCCTTCCACGGCAGCAGTGAGACCAGGCAAACATTTCCCCTCTTCATCCTCACGTATTCTCACCGTCAAGAATACAATTCCAGTTTTGCCCATTTACCTTCTGTTGATGGTGGCTTTTCTTCCCAAGCTGGGGCGGCAGCTGCAGCTGCAGCAGTGACTGGTGCGCTTGACTCCTACTTAAAATTAACAAAGTGCTTTCTATTTGCTTTGAAAAGGACAGTCTGCTCGGTTTCTGCTGCGATGCTCTCCAGCAGTTCTGGGAAGGGTTGCTGTCTGCCGCACCGTCCAGACTGTGCATGGTTTGAAGCCACCGGCAAGATTTATTTCTGTGTCTGGAAGCAATCTGTCCCTGCGGTGTCCCAGTCGCAATCTGGGCTTTTTTAATAGAATCTCTACCCCCCATCCCTAGTTGCAAAATGGCTCTTCTGCCTTAGATCAGTAGCAAGCATTGCTCTCTCTCATACTGCTTTGTTTCCACTCAGTGACATTTCTTAACGTGTTTTTTCTCCTGTCTCAGAGTTCGATCAAAGGCATGGAATAAAACAGAAATCTGTTTCGCTCAGCATGTGATTTTTTAATTGATTTTTAACTTTTTTTCCCCTGAAATTTATTAATAAAAACAACTCTCTCAAGGAACGTGATCTACAGAAGTACTCTAGCCTTCAATAAAAGACAAGCACCAGGATGCAAGAACAAGCGCCCAAAATTAAGACCTGACAGCCTGATAATTGAATGTGTAACCTAGGCATAGCCAAATGCCTTCTCACCCAGAGCAGAAAACAAACTATAGAGCAACAGAACTGTGTTTGGACAGGCAACCTTAGCTTGATCTTCTGGATGTGGCATATTTGACTAAAATCTAGACAACCTCTGTGTATATACTGGGTACAATACATTATTTCATACTAAAAAATAAAATAAAAAAAAACCAAACAAAAAAAATCAAAACAGAAGACCCTCCCAGAAAGTCTGCACTGAAAATCTAGTTGCTGTTCTCTCCCATTCACAATTGTGCTGTGAGAATTACCCAGACATCGTGTCTTCACTCTAGGTTACCTACTGCTCCTTTTAAATCTCTTCTCTGCTCTTCTCCCTTTTCCTCTTCTCTCTAATCATATTTTATTCTGAGATGATGGACATTTAGTCCGTGTAAGTGCGTAATGAGGACGCTGAGACTAAGTGTAATTAAAATCCTTCTAAGTAAAATGATTACATATTCAATTAATAGAAACATACTTAAAATTCTCCCTTGATTTTTAATCTGTTGACAGTGGCAGCTGCTGCTTCCAGTGGTCTTTCTGCATGCACTGACTCTTCCAGTCAGCAGTATTACATCAATAAATGCATATGCCTGTCATGCTCTGATTAAATAATGAAACTAAATTGTCTGAATTCTATCCAAAACCTTCTGTGTCATCCAATTTAAATTTTATTTTCAATAGTCTGAACTTCAGATAGCTTCACTTAAGGCAAGTGACTTTTGAAATTATTCCCCTGCATTTAGGTAGGAAAAAGAATATACTTTATTTGTGTATTGCAGCAAATCCCTCAAGGCCAACCTACAATATTTTTGTAAGTTACAAACACTCTTAGGGGGAGCAGAGACAAATAGTTAAAACAGACAAATAGTTAAAACAGACAATACGCTGCAAGATGCAGCCATGTGATTTTGCTCTGTTTGTCTGGTAATTAGCATACTGAAGACAGAAACTCAGCTGGGATTTCCATTTACTACCATCAGAGAAATCACCATATGAACAGCTGAAAAGATGTCACTTTAAAACGGTACATGGAACAATAATTGAAAATACTGAAAAATAACTTACAATGTGAAGAAATGCATCACAACACAATGATAAAATATGAGGAAGCACAGGCATTGCTTTCAATAAAAGGAGCGGGAAGTACCTTTGCTATATAGTTTCCAGATTCTATCATGTCAGGTTTGCTTACTTTGGCTCCAGTTATCTCTTCTCACAAATATTTTCCTTACCAAAAAAATAAATTAAAAGTCTGCATAGATAGAATAATAAATTGTGCATAAAATTAAAATAGAAACTGTATTACAGAACTGTTGGCCAAAAAAAAGCAATAGTCCCCAGAGTGCCCTTCAGGACTTCAAAAAGGGCTGGTACGTGGTCAGTACAGTGGCTGCTTTTGGGGGCTGATCATTTATTCAGTTTGAAAACAAGGAAGATTTTTTTCAAACTTTAAAACACATGGAAGCACCACCTGGAGAAAACATCATTTATGAGCAAACCTTATGAAACCTTTGAAGTCTTTGAGCTCCCTCTTGCATTTGGAAATACTGGTGCTATGCATGTATTGCCCAAGTGTGTTGCCAGCTGTCGGAGACACCCGACACGCAGCATGCCACTATTGACATTCTTGGTATACGTGGCCTGAAATAGGGGTGAAGGAAAGCAGTGGAGAAACACAGTGACCCCAGTGACCAGGTTTAAAACTTTCGTCTTCAGAGAATGTGTTTACGCACCGAACTTGCACCATTTTATTCTACAGAAAAATATGATCAGCTTGTGTCATCCCTGGTACATCGATTAAAAGGTGCTCACCACCTCATAGTTCATTCTGTCATAGAACAGCAAAATAAACTACAGCAGTTAGTCCTTCTATAAATGGTGCGTGTGAGGAATTGCGCAATGTAGCTCTACTGGAAAAGCAATCGTAACCCTACCACCTCACATTCTTCTCAGGCTGCTATAACGACTGTTGATCAAGCCTTAACAGGGGCTAAAGCAATTTGCAGGGGCTGAGACTCTTCCTGCAGATAATGGAGAAATGCAAAACAGCCAAGGACAAAAAGACTGAAAATACAGTGAAAAGCATCATAACTGACTAAAATCTTAATAGTTAAAGTAAGCCAATACTTGAAATGAAGGCAGATAATACTCAGTTGAGAAGCAGTCATGAAATCTTTTTCTGATTCAGGAAGTGCTCAAAACTAAGTGGGGAATTGGAGTGTATGTTTTTTATGGTTTAGTGACTGAAAATGATGATACAAATGAAACCACTGAGCAAGAAAGTTCATGTCAGGCTAATGTGCAAACAGAGCTGGAAAAACTCAGGGCTCCATTATCTTTTAAAAGTAATCGTGGCATTCATCTCTATCTGATATAGCATGCTTTTCTAATAAACAGCCTTACAGATGATGAGCATAACTATATTTTTTCAATAGATTTAAACATAATTGTAAAAAAACAGGTTACTAAAGATATACTTTTCAAAACTTCTAAGAAGAATGTCATTAATTAGAAATACCAAACTGTATCCATCCTCCTTCTGGAGCTCAAGGTTTATCACTTAAGGCATGTCCCTCTCACTGTTTTGTTCACTCAGGTATACCTTTTACCAAGAGGGAGATGGAATGATTGATAGACAGGTTGCCCAGGGAAGCTGTGGATAACCCATCTCTGGAAGTGTTCAAGGCCAGGCTGGATGGGGATTTGAGCAACCTGGTCTAGTGGGAGGTGTTCCTGCCCATGGCAGGGGGGTTGGAACTAGATGATCTTTAAGGTGCCTTCCAACCTAAATAATTCTATGATTCCATGAGAGGAAAATACAATTTTATTTTTTTTTTTAATTCTTTGTTAACTGCTAAGCACAACTAATTGAAATAGCATGCAGCACACTTCGTTTTTGCTGATCTGAAGAGCATGATGTGAAGCCAGACAGACAGAAGGAGAGGGCAGGATCTGTCCTCACCTGCAGAGCCCTCATTACTGCCAGTCATGCCCCTGTGCATCTCCCAGCGCTCAGTGGTGGCATTAACTGTGAAAATCCCATCCCTCCACTGACTACATTGTGGCCGCATCAACCTCTAAATGCATCCAGAGCAGCCCATTTACATCAGTGGAAATGTTTGGTTGTCATGGAAGGGAATTTGACGCGAAGACAACATCCACTCCTCTAAACGTGTCCTCCCCAGGCATCCTCCCAGCACAGGGGTGCCAAGCAACTCGCATACAGGCTGCTCAGGACCAACACTGGTGGCCGTGCTCATGCGCACAGCACTGATTTACTCATTTCAAGTCTCCTCTGTTGCCCTTGCAATCCTAAAACATTGCTTTCCTTTTTTTTTCTTTTTCCCCCTCCCCCCTATCTTTTCCATTCCAAGTGCCAAAAAAAAATGTGAGGCTGGTGTTATTGTAACATGATGCTGAGGGCATGTGCTGCACAACATGAGGGCATGTAAGGCTTGGGATGATGTTGGGACAGCGACGGAGGACTGGGGAGAGCAAGGAGACAAATTTAGTGTAGTCTCATCTCCACTGCCATCTGGGATGGTAACTGAGGGAAAGCCTACACACACACACAGGTTTTCTTCTACAGGGAACCAGCCTCTTTGATCTAAAAGAGAAGCTGGGACCAAAGCAACATGCATGCAGTAGGCACAATAGGACACAGAGCAGGAATGAACCAGAAATTAAGGCAGATGAACCCTATTGCAGCCCCTGACCCCCCACATGCACAGGAAAAGTTGGTATTGTCCTATCCTGTCTGTCATCTAGCAGAAGAAGACAGCAAACTAATGGAAACTGAAGCGGCAAAAATTCAAACCAAAGCAAGATAAACACTGTAACGGTAGGTTTAATTACTCATGGGAAATGATATATTTGCTATAACTGCATCTGGTTCGACATTATTGAGCTGCTTCTAATAGTAACGCAGTGGAGTGATGGGCACAGTATAACAGTTTGTGACAGAACAAAGATAAACACCCATCAGTGAAGCAGTCCTGAAAACCAATTAACTACATAGGTTTGCATCTGTCTTCTATAAAATATTAGCTATATGTGACACTAAATAAGTTAAGAATGCCTTCACAGTTTGAGAGAAATTCTGATCTATCACCGTTCAAGAAAAGGACACGCTGTTTTTCTCTGAAAATTCCCTCTGCCGATATGCTAATCATATTACTGAGTGTCCACGGGGGGTGGGGAGGGAACCTAACGCAATGAGAAAAACAAGAACCTGTGAGTATAACACAAGGCACAGGCATATAACCTTTTAAACCTTACTTCACATTCAGTTTTACTGACCAACAGTTTAAATCGCAACAACAATGAAACCGAAGTCTCCTATTTGCTTTAATATAACTATCCTGTACTTCCTTAAATTTTTCCAGCAGCTTGAATATATTCAGAGTAACAGGGAAAAACAAGTGTGTTATGGTTTATAGCTGCTGAGTTGAAGTTGCAGATAAATTTTTTTTTGTAAGAACATAAGTTCTTTTCAACCTTCAAACAAGCTTTCAATTAGGTTGGGTTAGCAGAGGTCAGAAAAGATGAGAATTTTCTAATATCTTTCAAATATCAAATCCTTTTCCAGAGCAATTCAAATCCCGTGAGACTTCCTTGTGTGTCTTATAGTGCTCACTAGAGCAGTAGGAGCCCCTTGTTGAGGGCTGAATGCAATGAGCTGTCCCCTATTGCCGAGATCTTCCATACAGTACTGCAGCATCAATGTGTAAAGCTCAGGGAAGAAATATTTAGGCAGCAAACCAGTTCTCTGTCTAATTAAAATGCCTGAAGCCTACACATGTTAAAACCCAAAATGGGTCATTTTCCACAAAATGACTTTTCTTTCCAGTAATGTTCGATGATGAGTATATGCCTACACAAGGGCACTCAGATACCTGTGCTTCTGGCCAAGGATCTGCACCAAGTATCACATGGTTCAGCCAGCACATTTACTTCAAATGACTCCCTGAAGTTGTCCCACAATATCTTGCTTTCTATGAATAAGGGGGGTCCAGAGCAACCTTCCAACTCTGCTTTTTCTGCTGTAGCTAGTTTTCCTGATAACCAGATGGTCTTTGTCTTACAAACAACGGGTTGCCAACCGAGAAGCTGCAGACACAAAGCTAGGTGGCTAATTATTAGAGATGGTGAAAGTCCTACTAGGATAGGAGCCAAATCTATCTGCATATGAGAAATTACAGCTGGATCACTGGTTTTTTTTGGATAAATGTGAATTCAGCCCTTTGTGCAATTTTTTTCCAGAAACAACAGATTTAAGAGGTCAAGTCCAATGTTAAACAAAAACCCCAAACCAACAGCCCTACATTCTTAAAGCTGCTTCACTGTGTGCTGTCAGGTCCTGAGCGCACAAACACACGCTACAATCTCTTAACCCTGTGCCCCCCACCCAGGGGTTTGGCTGGAGCTCTTCAAGGTCAGGTGTGATAGGGTGCTGTTGTGCAACTTCAGATCAGACTGCTTTGAGAAGCGTTGTGTTAGAAAGAGCTGCAAGACGTGTTATCTGGGGCCTCTGCCCCTCGGCTCAGGAGCTGCATTTGAGCTCAGGCCCTTGCTATCAGTCCTTGCCTGAGCTGCATTATAGATATGGCCGTGCCTGGCTGTATCTTTTGCTGATCCCATGATTTACGTGCTGATTTGACTTCCCAGCTTGGCCCCCGGCCTGTTTCATCGCTACAGACATTTCTGTGTAACTTCATTACTGTATGTCTTAATATGAGAGGTCATTCAAGCAGCAGTGGAATTAGTTAATCCTGGTCTATTATGGATTTGCATACACTACGATTCCTTCCCTCCACCCTTGGCATCCTCCACTCAGGAAAAAACAGGGCTGCCCTCGCTGTGTCTACAAGACTTCACTTGTATTAGAAGCCTGAGATCCCAGCCCAGGTTACCTCCCCATCCCCACCACGCCTCCGAACCTCGGATCCGTGCTGATGGGGGATAGCAGCAGATTAACCAGAGCGGGTAACTCCTGCAGGCACACGTCAGCCCTTCTCTCACTGGGGGCACCCATTTGCCCAAAGCTTACAGGAACTTTGTATCTTTGTGATTCTTTGCTCCTCTGCCAAATTTTGCATGGGCCAATAGATAGAAAAGCTATCAAAGGGAAAGAACGATAGAAACAGTAGGAAACCAGATAAAAAGCTACTAATCTGTCAGATTTTAAATATGATCATGTATTGTCTAGCCATGTAGAAAGAAGTTTCAGAAGTTTATCCATTAGTATTCACTAATTATGCAGCCAGGAAATAAGTAGCCAAATAGCTAAGAAACAAATTGACACACTGACGTAGAACTAAATAATTCCCACTAAAGGCTCCTTTGGGACTTGCATGGCACTGCTTATATCTTATGGAGGTGATTAAGTAGGTTTGTGAGGATGTTGGTCCTCCAACTCCTTTTGCATCTCACTCTGGAAAGACTAAGACAAAGCAGTGATTACAGCTGAACATGCCAAAATGCTTCCTTGTGTTGTCACAGGTAAGACATGCACAGTGAAAAACTCTTCATATTTATTCATTCAACTAATCTGTAATAATAGGTCCCTTTTTTTCCCTTCAAACACCACTGAGATGTAAACTCTGATCCCCTCACCTAACAGGGTTATGTATTCTCACAGAATGATTCTTTGCAAATTGCAGATCCTTGGTAGTACAAAACCAATCTATTAGCTTTTTAAATTTTTCCCGTTTCCATTGGATGGCTTCTAGTACATCGGTGTTTCTACTCTAAGTACCTATAACAGTACAGCATTTACCTTCTGTTTTGAAAATCTCCCCCACCATTCCTGCATTTCACCTGGCCCTTCATATTTTAGGAAATTTGAAGTGAAAGTTTCCCCACGTTTTCCTGGCAGTTTAGCAGTCTCTTATATTTCTGTCAAAGTTTCATTCAGTTCTTCATTATCCTGAGGATGCAATGCTGACTGTTGTGTATGTACAATGACTCCTCTTTTCCTCAGGAAAAATACTGAAGATGCAAAGATATGAATTGTCATCTGTTTGCAGACATTAGTTTTCTGAGCTTCTTTCTCTGCTGAAAAGAGTAAATGGGAAGTCATGACCGAAACAGAGAGACCTGTGATAGAGGTTATTTCTGGCCATTTACTGAAGAAATCATTTAATAAGACACCACTGCATTTGTCAAGGGCAACTGAGCAGCAAGGTCTATAGTGTTGATTGCCAGCTTTTCCTTACACTCACTCAAATAAAAAGAGGGGGTGGTGTCAGCCTGTAACAACACACTCTTGTTTTGTCAGGTCAGAGAAACTTTTAGCGTAGCTGGAGCATCCAGCCCTGGCTACTGATGGAGAACTTATAATCACTGTTATGACAACCCACTGATGTGCATCATGAGCAAAGTGTATTGATTTTGCCTCTCACTCCTCGGGAATAATACATTTATGAGTTATTTCCCTATCTTGCAGAGAAAGTTCAGTCCGGTTCAAAGTATAGCAGAGATGAATTAGATTTGTTATGATTATTAGTCTATTTTGCTGTCAGGACGCCATGTAATTTCTGCTCAACAAGACAGACTAACAAGTAGCTTTATATTATTCTTCTGAAACTGCAGCAAAGACATATCTGATTTGTTCAACTGCTTCCATAGTAGAAGACAGTACTTCTGAGTATTCAGAGTATTAGGGAAGATAAAGATGAGCAAAACAAGCAGTCAAACATCACATTTTCATCTCCTGATTTGTTTTCTATGTCACATATAAAGAAAATGATATTACTTTGCACTTCTCTGAGTCTTTTCAGGGTTAACTGTACAATAATGGGCAAAGGAACACAATCTGTGTGATGCTCAATATATGGCCAAAAGACGGTATCCCTTTTCCTGTTATGCTGGTGCAAGCCAGTACTTCTTCTCTCAGGGTGGATACTTTTCCCTCAGCTCCTGTAACTGTTCTTGAAGAGCCCATAAGGGTCTTCTCAGGGTTGACCTCGTGTATCTGGGTAAATGTGGCTACAAAGCACCATCCTGAGGCATTTCTACCTCATTCAGCAAAACTAAAGTAGCACAACATTACAAACTTTGGTTACTCATAATTATAGTTTTCCCTAATTCAAAATGAAGGTGTGCTACATTTGTTCAGGATACACTTTAGATTTCATGCTTTAAACAGTTTTACAGATGAAACTTAGTTTGGAATGAAGTTTTTGTACCATAATATAAGAACTAAGGAAGATCAAAATACTTGTAATGGTCTCAGTGGTGGGGCTCACATAATCATAGCAGCTTATTCTGCACCTGGGCCAGTTCCAGTGGAGAAAGTATGTTCCCCTGAAAAGACAATTCCATCTGAAGTGGCATTTGAAAAAGTGAAATTTCAATTCTGGTAAGCTGATATATTGTAGTTTGTCCTGTAAATGTTCTTCTCGTTGTTTCATGACTCATCAGCTAACACTGGATTACAGGCTGCTTATTGAAAACACTGATCATTAGTTCCTTTAAGAGCTTAGATTCCATTTCAAACATATGGCATATATTTCAGACACAAAAATGATCCAATAAGGATCATAAGAGGGCTTTGAGGGCTCTTTTAATTTGCAAAACATGGAGTATAAATCAAGGTTTAAAAGTACCTTGAACACTTGCATTAATCCTGTGTGCAGACATGGTTGGCTTGCAATCATTACAGCTTTATTTAGCTTCCCTAGATCTACCCAAAGACAATTTTTTCTTTCTTCCTTGTCAAAAAATGGTGGGAATATCCACTCAGAAGATATGATTTGTTTGATAGAAACATTCAGAGCAGATCTTTAAGCTCTGGCGGTGCCTTATTTCTACAGAAATTGACAGCTGACTCAGAGTTTATTGCCTGGTTATCACACTAAGTCAAATTCTAACTCTGAATAAAATGCTTCACACAGCTATAACTATGCTTGGAACTACCTCATGTAATTGATTAAACTTGAATCAATGTTATGGGAGTGTTTTATAATGTGGAAGCCTTTTTGCTTGTTCAATGCAGCCAATACAAACTTACCCCCTGTAGGAGTATATACGTCAGGGAATCCAGCAGTATGAGTCAAAAATCACATTTACATGCAGGCAGCCAAGCACAGGATTTGTTTCCTCAGGTGGTTTACGAGATACAGTCTTGACTGAATAAGTGACAACTTTCTAAAGTACTGATTGGAACAGTATGGAGACCCGGCTGTGCATATCCAACATTACATCTATAAGCTTGCAGCCGCCTAATGAATGCAGCAGAAATATTGACAGCGTAGCTCGCTCCCAGCACGCTGTACTCAGGCTTTCTAGCATCAAAACACTAGTCTGGGGACTAGTAACTTCATACTCCCGTTGCTCACAAGGAGACCTGAGGCAGTCTTTTTTTGACATGTCCAAGCAGCTTGCAGCTGCGTGAGCGAGCCTTTCTCCGGGCCATAGAGCCTCACTGCACCGGGCAAGTTCTCCTCTTGCACTGGGAGTTTGCCGACCTGTGGCTGTTTTCAGTGCCCATAGCCAAGGTCTTTTTATATCTCAGGCTATCTGAAGGGCACCCTCTTCTGCCCAGCACCCAAATTGCACCACCACACTGACTTTTGCAGATGATGTTTCCTGATTCAGCAAGTGAAAATTGCAGTGCTGGTGTTTTACTGCGAGATTAATAATGCCACAATGCATCCCATCCCATGACGGGTTATAAGGCTGTTCTACACATGTTAATGAAGACAACAGGTGTAAAGGAAAAAATAGAGTATTACATAGAGAAGCAGGACATTTTACCATAGATAAGATAGATGAAGAGAACAGAACTAATTTTCTAGTGGAAATTCAGGCAGTTGAGTTATTAGGACTACGATGAATGTTATTCACTGCATAAATTTCCGAAGAGCTGTCCTTGCTGACAAAATGCAAGAAGTTTACTGCTTTTTTTGGGTGGATTGTCTCACACTCCAAGCTCTCATTAGAGCAGTCCATGACTAGGAATTCCTTCCATCATCTGCTCCAGGCCTCCAGAAGGTTGTTTTGCTCCTTTTTGTCAAAGCTTTAAGGACGCAGTGTCTGTCCCAGTGCACTTCATCCAAGCAGGTATGTATTTATTTAAATGAAACAAACAAAAAACCCCTTTCATTTAAACCACTTAATTTTCTGGTGACTTTTAACTAGCTATCCTAAGGAAGCAAGGCTTCTGCAGCTATCCTGTATCTCCCCTGACTCCTGAAATGATGGAAACAACTGGCCCATTTCAGACAAATCTAACAGATGGACAGAGATCTCAAACACAGTAAGCTCCTACAAATTTTCTGATAATTGGCAGCTGGATAGAAAAGCCTAATAGAAAGGGCACCTTAATTAGTGCCCCCACTCAGCATGGGTCCGCAGTCTGTTTAGACTAGACCAGCCATGACACGTGCCATCCCATGTCCTCAGTGGCTGCAAGGTAGTAGAAGTAACAGTACAGCACAGTACAGTGCTGTAAAAAATTCTGAAACCTAACTTTGGAAATCCAGATACCACCTTTATTAATTATTTTACTGCTGCTAATTTTAGTGGAAATCTCTTTGGTAAGTCAGGCTTATGTAACAGTGATGTATTTTCTTCTCAATCAGAATACTGAGTTGTCTCTCAGCTATCAAAGTTTCTATTTTCTTAACACTCGTCTTGCATTTTTTTAATTTTCATTTACTTTGTTTCTGGACATGCCACCTTCAGTTAAAAGTTTTCTTGTTGAAGGGCAGGGTTTCTCTGAGATCTTACTTTATCTCTTTAGAATTTTTCTGACTTCAGAAATTTTCAGCTAAATTCTTCACATCTTTTCAGATTTATCCCTGTCAGTGTGGCTTAGTGGCGCCATATATTCCCTTCTGTGTAAAATTATAGACTATAACTGTATTCATGAAGAGATTTAAAGCAGAGATTCAAAGGTATTGTCTTTACTGCCACTGCTCTAATTGCTCCAAGAATAACTTTATAATATCTGCGATCCCTGCAGGCAGTAGTACAGAAAGGAAAGACATAGCAGCTTTGTTTCTCAAAACCTGTCATGTACTGTAAGCAGTGATGAATCCAGATACAGAATATCAAAAGACACACACAGTGTTCTCCTTCATTAAACACGCATTTGATTTTAAAACATGTATTGGCTGCCAACTACAAATACACTGTTTTCTTGATCAAAGAGTCTCCGTGAGGTACAAAATCATTGACGGTGGTTGCCATCACAGCACTGGGTATGCATATTCTTTCAGGATACTTTAAAGAGGTGCAGCCAAGTGTACAACCAGGCAGGAGAAGCAGACCTGCTTGTAAAAGGAGAATTCTTGGCAAGAAAAATTAACCTATCTGAGGCTGCATGCTGCTGCCACTCAGATACTTGCAGTACCTGTGCATACACACATATAAGGAGGTGATTTAGGCACCCAGTGCACTGCAGTGCGCAGCATAAATACATCTGCAGGTTTGGGAGAAGCAAAGGGAGTAGATGGCGATGCTGATAGTGACTCACTGGATTTCAGGCAAGCAGCTGGGATGCTGAGTATGCATAACCACTGAAGAGCAGAACGGAGATGATTACCCACCCTGCACCCTCCTGCAGGCAGGGAGCCTTGGGGCTGCGGAAGGCAACCTAAATAGGGAAATCGGGGGGATTCTGAGGTGAGACGGAACTGCTGAGGTCTCACTGTTACTCCGCTGTTATCGACTGTCTTTGAAATAAGGCTAGAAATGGCCCGTGTAAAAGATGACAACCACTCTGCTGATATGAGCTGGCTCGTCAGCTTGAGTTGGCAAGAGTTTCTACAGTTAACATAGCAGTTACTGCTTCGCTGATGACCTCTGTAGATGTCAGTGATGACATTTCTTTTCATTCAACATTCATTGATAAAACCACAGGCACATTTGAAAAAAAAAAAAAGTAACATGTCTTTAATACAAATAAATAAAGCATTTTTGCAAGTTTTGAAATGCCAGGATCTGGATTGCCTGTGATGCCTTAATTTCCACTTGCTGTGCATATTCATATAGTCTCTAATTAAATGATCATATAACCCCCACAATGCTTAGTGTACAGGGTAAGTGTGGAGATCGAGCCTGTTTTCTGCAGCAGCCTTTCTCATTTGCTGCAGAGATGGAGAGCTGCGTGGTTAATTAGTCTGAAGACTATGAGAGAGTCCCATGATGTAAAATCACATACTGCTGCCCTGACAAGAGCTGTTTCAAAATCTGTTCCCAGTTGCCTTTTCACTGTTAATCTGTGCATCAGATGTGCACATGGCTGGGGGCCCTGGCTCATTTAGGGATACTGGTTTTTCTTTGACACTTGGCAGCTGGAAGACCTCTAGTTGGAAACCTGGGGTGACATCACTTAAGCTTCTGAAAGGTGAAAGATGTGTTCCTAATCAGGTAACAAACTGATATTCAAACGCAAGCTGACTGACAGACTGATGTACACTCAGCAATAACCTAGAGGGCTGTATCTCAAACCCTTAGGAGGAAATGCAATATAAAATGTTTCCTCACAAGTAAACACCACCCATTTTTCTCAGGACTTGCAGCATGACCCTTGTGAAGAAATAGTGTGACCGCATAATTAAAAATTATATCATAGCGCACACATATAACATGGCTAAAGGCACTTGCTCTACTACAACGTGAGCAACACTTTGTGTAATTTTTTGTGCTTAACTTTGCAATATTAACAACATTTTTTCAAGAATATCCATAAGTATATTTTATAAGCTTAGATGAAAGGTACTAAAGAATTGCAAAATAATGTTATAGCATCAGGCTGAAGCAAAACAACAAAATTCAATATCTTTCAGGACATATTCTTTTGGATCAGAAACTGATGATAGAGTTTAAGGTTATCTAGTTATGCCAAGAATATACAAATCACATTTCCTTGAACAAAGCAGAGCTCAATCTTTGATTGCTGAAGCAGAAGAAAGCAACAAGTTAGTTGGGATATAGTGAATGACTATTTATGGTATGATTAACTTTAGGAATTTCCAGGACTTGCTATAGGAGATTAATAACAATTATTTACATTTTCAGGTGTACTGCAGTTCAGCTATATAGTCTGATATTATTGTATACTTTAAGCCAGCTGCGTACAGATTTATTCTCACACTGTATTTTAAAATGTTAATACTTTTTCAGTCATATCTGGAACTCTGAATCAATGCTGAGATCTTGATTTCTTGTTGGAAAGGACTGTACTTTTACTATGTATTTGTACTATAAAACACTGGTGCTTTTCTGCTATCACAACAATATAAGTAAACTAACAGATACCACCAGAAAAGAGAAATACAGTAAACCACTTTTACTGTAAATCACTTACTAAAGCTTAATAAACAACTATCAGTGGGATTTTCTAAGGATAACAGAAACTGGGGGGAGTGTTCAAGGAAATTAAGAAAAATTAACAAATATTGGGACTAATAATTTTCAGTGGAATTATATTCATATAAATGAGATGGTAATGAGGCCAATGGTTAATAATTTATCCTTGGATTACTAACATTAGTTCTTATAGTATTAAAAATATAAATTATATCCACATTTTACAAGTGGAGAGAGAAATAGCAAGCAATTTGCCCTGGCAATTGAACAAATTCCACAATCAGAAGTACAGAAGCTCAGCTGCTGCAAATAATATGCAAAATATAAACATGAATATATACATACATGAACATTTTGCTCTGTTTAGGAGTATATTATCTATATTCACTCAGAACATCATAAGCATTTTAATCACAGCTTGAGTCTTTGCAGTAAATCCTTACTGTAACAAGAATTAAATTTCCACTTTAATGTATGCCAAATAAACTGTCTGAGAGAGGCCTCACCCCTATGGGGTGAATAGCATTGTACTAACAATAGTTGAGGTGGGAATTATACCTACACTATGCTTGAAACCTTGTTTTGTGAAGTCTCTTTTTCTTATTGCTTTGAAACCAATTTTTAAGTAAACCACACGTGAGTTGATGCCAACAGAGAAGGGAAGCAGTTTGGTTTAGAATCCGTGAGCCGATGAAGAAATGTGTATCACTCTTCCAAATCAAGTGAATTCCTAACACCCATGAATTTAAGGAAGTCAAAACATAAGCATCAATATGAACACGCAGAAAAGGCATTGAAAGGGCTGAAAGAAGCAAAAAGCAAGAGAAAATTAGCACAGATGTAGAAAGCTAAGAGGACTTGGGTGGATGAAGAGTAAAGAAATAAAACTGGGAATCAAGCTTAGGAAAATAATTAAGATTCACAGTGAGAAAGATCATAGGAATATTAAAAAAGATAACAAGAAATATTATGAAATTAAAATATTTTCTTATGTATTTTCTAACTATGCCCAAGGGGCAAAACACAATCTTGTGTTAAGATAGAATGTATTTTGGATTTAACTCATTGTCAACATGATTTATGAGATGAAGACCAGATACTAAGGGTGAATAAATAGTAAAGCAAGGTCCTACGGCATCGGAGGCAGAAAGGGAAGTCGGGAGCCACACAAGATAATATCATGGTGATGGATGAATGCAGATATGTTCTGTTTAATTTTAGTATGCATTCAATTCGATGATAAATATGAGTTTCAAAATGCAGCAAATTGCATACATAAAGGATAAGCAAAGAAACAAGAAACATCCCCATAAGAAGATTTTACATTTATCTGAGGAAGTGAACTGCAAATTCAACATTAAAATTCTGTATATTTCACTAATTTATCTCCATCAGCTATGGAAAAAGAAACATCATGCTAGATATTAAAATGCATACTTTAGTGTTCTTCTTACATCACATATAAACTAGCTTCACTCCATTTCTTTCTCACTTTATGACAGCCCAGTTAACAGCCAAATCCTTCAGATCATGGACCTGCCTGGCTGTGGGCAGCTATTTAGCAAATGGCAAACTAACAAATAGCTGCCTATCCCAAATCTATAAACATTTAAACCCCTCTACGTTTCTAGGTGGACAGATGCAATTATAGTGTGGTTAACTCCACATACATAAAAGATAGGTCTGCCCAGCAGCCAAGGAATAGGATTATTGTGCTTATTGGTAGTTTAGTGTTTGAATACCCACAGCAGTGAAGCTGCAGCAGCACAGACTTCACCCTCATGGAGCAGAGGACATTTACTCAGGCCAGTGATCACGCCGCCCACCTGTATTGCAATAGGCAACGAATCTGGGTTAGGGATGCTGACATCTGCTGTAATGACATCTCTCTATGATCTCGAGATATGTCTTCAAACCAACTCAAAGGGTCTCTAAGGGACGTACCTGAGAAGACCAAGAAGGTCTTTTGATTGACAGAAACAAGAATGATAAAAGACTGATTTTTAGTTCATGTTCTAAATGCTCCACTTGTTCTAGCTTCTTAAGTTATTCAGCAGACTTCACAGAACGTTCACATTTGCAGTTTGCTTTTCAGGTGTGTAAATTCTGCTTGGAACAAAGTTCATAACATTAAAGCTTTACTAAGTAATCCCTAAAGGACAACTTTGAAAAGAAGCATTTGTAAGGAAACAGAATGGAGACATTTAGTCTGAGCTAAAAATACATACTCACTGTGTAGCCTGGTGTACAATGTTAACTTCAGGCAGTGAAAGAGGAAAAATAAAATCTCAATGACAACTATATTTATGGACTGGGGCTTCTATTAAGAAAAACACACTGTAAAACAGTTTTAAGCCGTGGAGAATTGTCTACCTTTGAATTTCTAAGTAGGAAATCTTACAAGGATATAGAAAGGCCTCAACAGGAGGAAGCTGAAGTAGACTAGAGACCTCCCTAACAAAAACCTGGTATTGCTTAATTTTTTCAAAAATGCTAATAATTTTTTAAAAATAACAGAAAAACCTACAGTAAATGTTAAATGATTCATGACAAGATGGCAGGTAGTCTGATGGAATGAACAGTCTGTCTTATAGTCAACACTATACGTGACAAAGAAACCTATAAGCAATCTTATTCTATGTTACAAAAGCTACAAAGGTGGATATATACTCTTATTTTTAGGAAATGTAATGTCAAAGTAAACAAAAACCTTATTCAAAGGAGTTTGGCAAAGTAAATAGAGAGAAATAAGCAAATACTTAATCTTTCAAAGATAGTACAGTATAAGGATTTATTATGGAAAAGACACAATTCTTTTATTAAAAATTAAATATAAAACAAAAGTATTACATTCAGGAAGGCAGAGTATAAATTTCAGAGTAAAGCTCAGAAGAAAAGGACAAGGGATTAAATTGGATGTTAGATGTAAAAGAAGCAAGGAGAATAAATGGACATCTAGGAGACGAAAACATTCCCAGACACCTATTAACAAAATTACTGATGGGATGAATATTCTCACAAGGTAATAATTGCACTGAGGGCTCTTTTTTCACATGAGTACAAAAATTAATGCATTTTTATTTTAACCATATGCTTTGGCTAAAAGCATATGGTTATATAGTGCTCTGTCATTTGGCTCTGTAGTGCCCTATTCTTTCAACCAATATTTAGATGCATTCAGAGAATCACAGAATGCCATAATGGTTGAGGTTGAAAGGTCCTTCCCTGCTGTTCAAGCCAGGTCACCTAGAGCCACTTGTCAAGGACTGTGTCCAGGCAGTGTTTGAATATCTCCAAGGATGAAGACTCCACAACCCCCCTGGGCAACCTGTGCCAGTGCTCAGTCACCCCCACAGTAACAAAGCGACTCTTGATGCTCAGATGGAGCCTCCTCTGTTTCAGTTTGTGCCCATTGCCTCTGGACCTGTCACTGGGCACCACTGAAAAGAACCTGGCTCTGTCCTCTTCGCACCCACCCTTCAGGTGTTTATATACATTGAAAAGATCCTCCTTGAGCCTTCCCTTCCCTATGCCAAACTGTGCCAGTTCTGTCAGCCTTTCCTCACAGGAGAGATGTTCCTGTCCCTTCATCATCTTAGTGGCCCTTTGTTGGACTCTCTCCAGTATGTCCATGTCTCTATTGCCCTGGGGGTCCCAGCACTGGACACAGTACACTAGGTGTGACCTCACCAGTACAGAGCAGAGCTAAAGGATCACCTCCCTTGACTTGGCAATACTTCTTACGATGCATTCCAGGATACTGTTGGCTGCCTTTGCCACAAGGGCACGCTGCTGGCTCATGTTCAACTTGGGTGTCCACCAGGTCCTTTTCTGTCAAGCAGCTTTCCAGCTTTCCTGCCACAAAGCCCCGGCGTTTATTAGAGGTGCCTGGGGTTGTTCCTCCCCAGTTGCAGGACCTTGCAGTTCCCCTTGCTGAACCTCACCAGGCTCCTGTCAGCCCACTTTTCCAGCCATATAAATCTCCAAATTATAATTCCTTGAATTGTGACAGTTGTAACGTACTAAATGCTGTTGAACTGGTGAGAGGATACCTAATCTATGAGTTTATCTAATGAGTTTACTTCACCTTCTAATGGATTTGAAACAATAAAGAATGGTTACAGAAAATGTAACAAATAATATCACTGTAGAAAAATGTTGTTTGAATAATTCTTATTCAAATCCATACAAACAAGAATTAATCCTCAAAAAGTAGCTATGAATCATTGTTTCACAAGAGATGAAATTCAGGGCAGCATTAACATTGCCAGGGCAAAACCACAACCATATTCACAGTATAAACATAGAATCTGCTAAATTTCAGCCCTACGTTTATTCATCTAGACCCAATTATTTCTTCATGTTGGTAACAATAATTACTTTTATGCCCAATTAATGTTTACTATAAACTTCAGAACAAGAACACAGTACAAAACAAAACTGAGAAGTAAATGTTACATTTTGATAAACATTTCAGGCCAAAACGTGGTCTCAGTGAAGTCACTATTAAAACTCACATCAATTTCAACTAAATCAGTATTTCATGTTTCAAACAGTTGCAACGGACAAACTGGCTCTGGCAATCATGTAATCTCGGTGAAAATGGGAAAGTTACAAAAGTACAATATGCAAAGTACATTTGGCAAAGAGAAGATAAAACACAGAAATGCAGAGCTAGATGAGGCCTTGGGAAACCATCCAGACTGAACTTCTCATTTATGTTGATCTCTTCTGCACCTCCTATAGTTTGTCTACATCTTTTTAGAGTGGGGTGCAAAAACCAGACACAGCATTCCAGCTGAGGTCTCACCAGTGCTGAGCATACAAGAATAATTTGCTTCATTATCTCATTCATGACCTTCCTGTAAGTATCATCCAAAACCACATTATTCCACTTTTGTGAGACTACTGTATTATTGGCTTATATTTGTCTTGCTATCCAGAAAAAGCTTTAAATTCCTTCTGCTGAATAACTGACAGATGTTCATTCCTCATTTTGTTTCTGTGTGTCTGATTTCTGCTTTGTAAGTGTTGATTTTCCACATCTATTACGTGAATTTATCCGGCTGATTGTGGACCATTATTCCAATTTGTTAAGATAATTCTGCCCTTCACAGTACTTGCCCTCTCTTCCAGCTTGCTCTTACTCATAAATTTTGTGAGCACATTCTCCTTTCCACTATCCAAGTGCTTAATTATAATATTAAATAGAAATGACCTTAGGACAGACTCTGCTGGAACCTAACTTAAAATTCCCTCTCAGTTTGAAGCAAAACACTGGGAACTCATCTTTGACAGTCATTTTTCACTCTGCCTCTAGACTCTATTCTATTGTTTGCTTGCAGTATGAAGCAATGTCAAATCCATTTCAAACAGCAAGATATATCATATCTCCCACAACCCCTTTGGTCACAAAGCCAATTATTTCCTTACAGTGTGGCTGTTGATACCTCTTTTATTCTCATCTCTGAATAAGAAGATATCCTGTATGTTCACAGGCTGAGAATAGGAAGGTAGTGCTATGTCTCTGACTCTTCTACACCCATCACTAAGGCCCCTCAGCAGTGCTTTTCTCCTCCAGGTAGTAGTATAGCTTGCCTGAAGAGCAAGGAGGAGAAACTCTGCCGTATAACCCTACCCTCATTCCCTGATCCCCAGATCTGCAGCACCTTGTGTCCAGAGAAGAGAGAAGGCATCGTAGATGCAAAGGGTAGAATGGGGAAAGTTGCAAAAACTGTCTGTAATAGTTGGGAACTGTTGGTCTAGAGTAAATTTGATCATATTCTCCAGGTCTGAACAACTCTCACTCTAAATATCTTTTTAACTCTTCTGCCTCTCTTCAGTCTAAACTTTAAAAAGCAGGTAGAAAAGAAAGCAACTAGATAAATTTAAAAAAAATGTTTTAAAAATGCAAACATTCATACCAAAATGACATAATTTAATCCCTAAGATGCTATATGGTTTGTTTACAAATAAATTAATAATGCATTGCAGGAAGATGTTAATAGTTTAGTATTAATTTCAATAGCAAGAGCAATTGAAGAGTCAATGATACCTGTCACCAATTTATCTCCCTTTCAGATGAACACAAATCAAGGAACACATAGCAGAGATGAGGAAAAGCAATAACCTACAGCATCAAGGTTTGAGCAGTCACTTGTTTTTCAAGGTATTAAAACTCCTGCTTTAACCCTCCTTCTCCTTTTGTTCCTTGCTGCTAAATTATATGCTTGATTTTGAGCATATACAAAAGTTTGCTATTTAAAGGCATTCCAGAAAAACTAAGTTTCATTTTTCAGGATTGGAGCAGGTAAGAAGCTGTGAGGTGTGATAAAGTGGTAGAGCTAAAAGGGGGAGATCTGCACAATAACTGCTTATATCAGTGCTGAGATCAGCTAGTGCTCTCAAATCTATGAGTGTTAAAAATAATTTGGGCCCATTGATGTGAACAATATTTTTTAAACAAAAACTTTGATGTCTGAATCACAAATAACACAATAGTAGAATTTCCTAAAACCATAGCCACACACTACACAACTATAAAACATATCTTTTAGGTGAATGGAATGTCTATTTTTAAAACCACTCTTACCCTCCTAAAACATAATAAAAAATAACAGAGAGAAGCCTATAATCTTTTCCTTCGGGAATTTCTCAGACATTCTTTTACTCAGGGCCAGGTGAAAAGCATTCTGCATACTCCTACCTCCTACAAGAAAAATATTTTGTGTAATTCCTATGCTCCAAAGGATTTCTTAAAGATACGAGACAAAGAACATGTGTCTCACCCATATCTTGCTTCTGGTGTGCAGAAGGAAATACTCAAATATTCAGAAACCTGAAATCCTCCAATGCTGTTCTATGTATTGGTATGAGCATTGGTTAAAATCCCTTGTGAATCCACTTCACTGAAATGATTTTTTACCCTTGCATATATGCATGTATATGGTATAAGCTCCTGTGAAATTTTCTTTTTTAAAGTAAACATTTAAATATGACAGATGTTTGCCTTTCTTTGCCTTTATAGTGCTGAGTAAAAACACTAAAGTTGTTCCAATATATGGTCATAATATTTTCTCTTTTTTTTGGCAGCCATCAGATTGCTTTAACTTGGTTCAAACTCAAATGAGCAGTGCTACAGAAGCAGTGAAGGTCTGATCTCCTATTGCATCTAATAGGATGTAAATGTTTCTATGACAGAAGTTGTCCTGTCTTGTGTTACCGCTCTCTCTCCTTGACCCTTGCTCTTAGCCTCAGGAAAGGATCTCCCACCATTCTGTTAGATTTAATAATTAGGAGCGTAAGAAATGCCTTCCTGTCTCCAGCCAAGGGTTCACATTCTCCCTGAACTCTGTCTCCAACAACTGCAGTACGAGATGCTATGGAAAGAGAATAATCTCTGCTCAGGATAAATTTTTACACAAATTTTAACAACAGAGGACGGGATCCAGGACAGTGCCAGATACACATTGCTTTTGAAAATGATTGATTTTGTGATACTTTTTAGAAAATAAAGCTATTTAATATTCTCTCAAAACAGACACATTCTATCAACCCTTAACAGGGACAAGGAGAAGACCTCTTTCCTGTTTGCTCCACTGCTTTACATTACATGGTATTTCCAGGCTAGGGTCTTTCTTTAAAACTGATGTATTCAAATGTCTACTATAACAACTGAAAAAAAAAAAAAAAAAAAATTAATGATGACAGCATCTTCCTGGCATGGTAAATGTCACGTTTAATCTTCAACACTCTGCCTCTAAGTATTTTTTCTCTGTGTCATTTTTTCTTTATATGCTGCTACCTAAGATTGCATATACCTAGTCCTTAAGCCAACTTGAAAACTTCAAGGATGGTTACAGTTTATGACACTATTATGAAATCACAAAGCATCATTTATGTTTTATTACTATTTTTGATATTTTCCTTGTATTCTTGATAGCGTACAGTTGCATTCACTACCCCAGTGACAACCTCCCCATCCCACCACAAAGCTGAATCACAGAGCAGACCACGAAGAACTTCTCTGCTTTTTTTCATCTCTCATCATAACATAATCAAAGATTATTTGCTTTTTCAGGCACAGTGATCCACACAGACTGCCAGTTTTCATTCATGTGCCTCTAGATTTGCTGAAGATTGTGTTTTTTAGAGCATTTGCTGCCAGCACTTAAACCATAGGGCTGCTCAAAAACATTCTGTATCAGTGGAGTTTGAGTGGGTGGATTGCCTTCAAGTACTTTGTTATAGGCAAACAGCACTAAATTTTGGTATTAACAGCCATGATATCATTGGCACAGTCACAGAGACAAGAAATTAATTGTTCAGTTTCTGCAAGATCTTTCAACAATCAAAACAGGTAGATGGTTCTAGAACTATTGCTTGCTCCACTTCTAAGTACTTGTCTAACTTGAAGCCCACCAATAGTTCAGCCATTATGATTTGTCAACTAATGTGCATCAAGATACTAAATTACTTGTCAGAACTTTCAGAGATATAAGGAAAAATTGCAATTGCATCTTTTGCAAACAGTCTTGCAACAGGACGATTACAGAGCTTGTAAGTCCTGAAGTCATTAAGCCACTAAGTCATTAATTTTCCAGATAGAAATAGCTTTTGCAAACATAAATATACTTTTACACTGGAAAATGTGATGCTGATCTCTGTGAATTAAGGTTGAGAAGGTTCTTCTTAAGGAGGCTGAGAGAAGTCCAGGAGATATGCTTTGATGTTGCCCACCTGACATTCGGAATGACTGAAAGGTCATAACTATTTCTTTTGAAAATAAATGATAAGGTCATCTCTGACTTGGACTACTAGAACAGTTTGAAAGAGGATTTAAAGAATTTGTGCACATAACATTACATTTTAATCTCTTGGGGAGCTGAGAGGAAGTGAAATATAGTAAAATAAAATGAAATCTTGCAATGATTTGTCAGTATGTTCAGGATTACAAATTTGTGTCTGCTCTATACATTTCCACAGGCCTCAGGTTTGCAAAGATACCACCTTAAATATTGTAGCACTGAAAATATGCTACTTCATAGTTGGAAAAAAAGCCTACTGCATTTGATGAATGTTTCAATATTTTCTACGATAACACTTTGACATTTACTTCATGTATGGGTTAGCTCTTTGCAAGGCACTTTGTAAATATTTTTTATGGTGACTTTTAAAAATCAAGTATGCCAAATGTTACAGAGAGGCAGCAGGAAGAAGAACCAGACTGCTACAAGGATTGGGGTTAGTGAGGTAAGCTATTAAATTCTTACTATTGTGGTAAGTTCTTAACTGGGCCCCTGGCATTCCATACTTTTACAACGCAGGGATCATGCTCAGAAAGATTATTGGCTCACATGTACTTAACATAATCATGTCAACTTGCACCTGACAAAAGCAACCCAGCTGTAGTTCTAAGCATACAAAGCTTTCACAATTCACAATTAAGACAAAAATTCACAATTAAGACAAATGTAACTCAAAAATAAGTATTTATCAATTGTGGTATCTCCTGCCAGGTTAACAGGATGAACACCCAGTACTAGGAAGTCAACTGAAGACAAGACTGTAAGGCTGAGCGCTTATTTCAAGTCCATGATTCATTAATCCTTTAGAATTCAGATAGCCTTTTTTTCCCGTGAAAAGCTCTTGGCTTTTAACAAGTTCTCATATCAAAAGCCTTATTGCTCTCCAAGTCATCAGCTAGCAGAAGCAATGGCTTATGACAAAGATGTGGGCAGCTCCTCAAAAAGCAAGGAATCACAATTAGGTGGTTCTTCTTCTTTTAAAACCATTTCATACCTTTATTGTTGACCTGTTATAATGTCTTGGTTCAGAACTCCCTTAATGATCTCTAGCAAAAGCCTGAAAATACTATCATTGAAATATTTTATCAACAGAACTTTTTGAATTTTTGTGGATAAGGTCATTGCAATGTAAAGCCCTTGACATCAACATGATGCCTGTGCAGGCAAGGTCCCACATAAGACTATCCAATGACTTCTAGTCATTTGAATTTTATGAGACAGAACAAGAAAGATAAATCAGCTAAAGCACACCTTGATTCCAAATGAAAATACAACTTAGCACTGTAACAGTTGAAAGAACATAAAAATAGACTAAATGGCACAACAGATTAAAAGTCCTCATCTCTCCCATGAGGTATACATATGAACTAGAAAAATATAAATGCTTCAATGATTATACGGCATAATACTTCTCTCTCCACCCTTTCATGTTCAAGTAATATGTTAAAAAACTGAAAGAACACAAAAAGGTGGATTTTTTATTCAATGTTCTTTTGGTTTGATTCCTGTAGTATTACACCGTAGAAAACATGCAGATACCAATTTTTTCTCTCAGCTACACTATTACTGGCCAAGGTAATGTACTTTCCTGGAAGTTAGTGAAATTGTAATTGTTTAAGACTTGAATTACTAAGAGAAGGAGTAACGCCAGTATCCAGCAGTATAACTTCTAACTTGGTAACTCTCCCATTAAATTGAGTGAAAAAGTAACCTAAAAGCATAAGAAAGAAATAGGTAAGAAATACAACCTAAAGCATAGAAAATGAGGCCTATAATCACGATGCCAAAGAAAAGATGAAGTTCAGATTTTGTGCTATCAAGTAATCTTACATGAAGGATAAAGGCTTTAATACCTCCACTGGAGATTAATTTGGACAGCACAGGGCTCTTGTGTGGGTACTGCAACAACACTGCCATTTTTCCCTTCCTGAGGATGGTAAGAAACAAGATCAGATACACTGGTCTGTCCATTCCTTGGCACAGCTAAGAATGGGAACCAAAGCTGCTTTTGTTCCACTTCCTGACTTCTGCTCTAGCACAGAAATAGAACAGCAAAAATCTTGGCTGGAAGACTATAAAACATAGTGCTCATGTAGTTTCTCTGTAGTTTTTTGAGCAGTCTACACTGCAAGTTAATTTATCTGTAGAGAGAGTTGTTTGTACTTGCACACTCTCTCGTTCTTGTGTTTTTAGCAGACACTACATCCTAAGTAAACAGGCCCTGAGCTTGTCTTCCATATGCAAAATCAAGCTACACCTTGACCATTAATTTCCTTCTACTTGAATAGTTTCAGAAGATAGGATTCTTCTGCTTCTGATTTGTGTAGCACTCATTTGTCACTGATTTGATTTACAGAAGAGTTTATTTCACATCGTTATGCAAGTAGCTTATATACAGTGTTACAGCAGTGAATGGATTGAAGTTAGCTGGAAATGTGTGGAAAGAGTTTCAATGCTTTTGAAGAAGCTAACAAAAACTACAATCTACCAAATAAACCATGTTTGAAAACACTAAGATAAAACCATCGTCACTTCTTTTTTTCCTCTCCTTATCTATGGATAATGAAAAGCAGTCATGGTATCTGTGCAACAGAAGATTGTTGTGTCCAACTCAGATTCTGTATGTATGTCCCAGTTTCACAGAACCCATCAGGAAAAATACCCAGGTAGGCTGAATACACAATTGAGACAAAAATCCATTTCCTCTTATTTGAGTAAGGATGTGATTATTCAGTAACCATAATATCAGTATCAGAACTATTAATATCACATACAGATTTTAAACAATCCTCAATTCTAAGCTAAAATCACAAATGCTGGTTAAAGCCAACATTATATTTTCTAATTAGCACCATTTTCCTGGTGTTTTAATAGGCGTTGATTTAGAGAAACCATTTATGTTTCTGATTTGAATATTTCAGTTTCAAATAAACTGTAATAGTACGGGTTCAGTTGCAACTGGCAGGCTTGTTCCAAATACAACATGGCATTTGTCTTTTCCTCACAATCTCAAATTAATTGGGCTAAGAGCTACGCTGTACAGAGGAATTTCCACCACCCCACTAATTTGGCACAGCTGCACTCCTTGGGACAATGCAGGACACTAGCACTTTCTTTCTGGACACCTACAAGTGACACTGACAAATGAGCAGAGGTTTTGTGGTGGCATAACTGTATGTTTAGGGATTGTCAAAACATTGTGCCAATAAGCCTTGGTAGTATAGGACTGGCATGGGAATTAACATGAGCTCAAATTCTACTGAAGACACAAAATTCACTTTTCTCATATGAACTACCAAAGCAGAAACTAGAGTCCCCAGTGTTCGCCATGCAGACTGGAGTTCTGAAAAATAGTTCTTCCGCTACTTAGATCATGCAGGTTAAAACCATGCTTTTAATTTAATGAAGATGAACAAATTTACTCAGCTCGTAGGGTTTAAATATGACCTATTCTAGACAGGAAATAATTCAAAGTGGAATAACTGTTCTATCTACAGTTCATCAGCATTAGAGTATCAGTCAATGAAATCAAAGCGCTTTCAGCACAGACACACTGGGTTTGTAGCACTGCAGTAAAACTATCATTCCTGGGAGGAACATAATAATAAAACAGCTTTTACTAAATGAGGGACACAAATGTTATGACAGAGCGTAGACATCTCATAAAAATGAGGTGCTTCAGTTTAATTGTTTAAAACCAATGGTGAAACACATCTAGTGGTTTAAAGTCAGGTCAGTATGTCTAAACGATAACAAGTAGGAATAAAAATTCATTCTGTTTAAGTAAATCATAACTAGTGAGAAGCCCATGACTACTGTAAGTGAAATTCTGGTAGTTCTACTTTTAATTAAGGCCGAAGAAACTTAACTTTTCCATGGGCTACTTAGCACGGGTTATAAATAGCCACTCCATAGTGGGTATAAATACTTGCAGTTTATGAAGCAGTGTAGTAGCATGACAATCTTGTTACTGAAACAGGTCATTCACTAATTTCTTATATGATAAAAATATTTTTAGAAACAAACTTACAAAAAAACCCTTAAAAATTAAGTACCTATCTCAATTCGAAATTCACAGGCCATTTACGGATGAGATAAAAAAAAAAAAAACAAAACAACAAACAGAAGCTCTCCAGATCTCTAAAGTCTCTAAACAAACAAATCACACAAATACATTCCCGTATCTTCTATTCACCTCTTGCAAATATATTCCAGGACTTGTACTGTGTACCTACTGCAGTGTTTACTGTAGGGAGGAATGGTTAACTTTGCACAACTACTCTGGAGGGACTCAGTCTCATTAGCTCAGCATGACTTTGCTTAGGTCAGACTCTCCAATATTATTTTCACCTTATCGTTCAAGGCAACAGTGTATGGGTTGTCTTTCAATTCCAAATCCAGTTTTCTTCTCAAACTCACTCGTTACCTTTGCTACCCAAATCAAAGTCACTCGTTTGAGTATCATTAAAACCAGACACATCAACCCTCCACACACAGTTTCCAAATGCTGGATGCTTTATGACTGCTTTTTAGCATGGCAACTATACAAGTTGAATAAATGCATTTTATGACTTCTTCATGTCTTCAAATAATTTGCTTCCTTGTTTTTATCCTAAGAACTAAACTAGCAGCATCTAATATCATGGGAGACAGGATATTTTTTGTGGAGTGGCCCATGTTAGCAGCAGCAACATTTTGAATCAGATATCCATTAAAGCTCAAGCATCAATTAGGCATGTGATTAAGACTGGCTTTTCCCAAGGGTTTTCAGGTTGTCATACAAAATACCCAGTGTTTAGAAGAGAACTGTGCTTTTTTTTCAATAATCCAGCTGTTAGCCTTTATAGAGAGTTCAAAATCAAGATGATACTTTCAACTTTCAGTTGAAAGCTGACCCACAGTTTACGGGGAAGGGATGCTTGTTGGTCTTCATACTGCAGCAGGGTCCCCGGCCTCCTGTGTGCCGTGTTTACTAGGTGTAGTCTATACAAACAGCATTTTTAAAAAAGCAGACATTGCCACAAAAATAATTTACTGTAAATAATGTCACTAGAAGGGCTTTAGCAGCTTATTGCAGGCATTTGAAGAATTTTAAGTTGAACTACGAGGTAAGAGCAACAAAATTTAAAATGTATAAGACTTATTTACCTATTGCAACACTGATCTGGTATTTAAAACGGCATCAGTTCTCCCTGAATAAATGACATACTCCAACACTTCTTTGTTTTCTCATTTTCTTGGGCCTTCATTTCAGTTTTTCCCCCTCTTAAAAACTGACACAGAATCTGTCTCATTTACTGTCTAGATTTTTTAACAATCTCCACAGCTGCTGGAGGCAATAGTGTTTGAATCCTTCCCAATATTGGTATCAAAACATGAAATCATATTCCAAGTATCAAACCCTTTAACAAGGACTAGGTATAAGGGCCTCTTTCTCTTTCATTGCTTCCTCATCAATGTGATCTTGTCAGGAGTCAGGACCTGCCTGGCATCACCCTATGATGGGGCTGCACCATGCTGATGTTGGGATCCCCCTGATGTCTTCCTTGACGTGCTTTTTCTTTGCAAATGCATCTCTTCATTTACCAGCTTTCCTGCTGGGACCACAGCTCGTTCAGATTCACTTGTCTGACACAGATGTTCTGTCTGCTATATGACAGGAAAGCCCTATCAGTTGAGAAGCAAGGGACAGTAAAGCCTAACTTTTGTCTCTCTGCCTTCTATCGGGCAGAGTGAAAAGGCCAACAGCCACCCATCCCAGTCTTTGGGAGGAAGATGGCAAAGACTAAGCCACTACTGCCCAAACAGACTGTGCAGATCAGGGCATCCTGTTATTTTTAAATTAAGAAAGTACAGGTTTATAACAAATGTGAAATGCAGAGCAATAGTCATGTTAACTGAACCACTGAAGTAATTTTTTTTTTTATGCAGAAGTTCATCAGTAATTGCCTGAGTGGCATCACTTCCAACAGTGTTATTTCAACATTATAGCCAAGGATCTCGTCTCATTTTAATGCTGGACTGCAAGTGTGGGAAGCTACCTAAGTTCAGTGCCTGATGAAATTATTACAGAAATATTAGTGCTCTCAGTGAATAGCTCATATAGACTTTGGGCTGAAAGTACTCAAGAGCTACTAGTTTTAAAATCATGTTCCAAGACTTTTATTATACAATTCTTGATATGTTTTATGCTTTTCTATTTCCTTTTCCTAACTAAGAGCATCTTGACCTGCTAAGTCTTTTCTATCTCTGACCTACATAATTAGCTGTTAAAGTGAAAGAAGTGCCTTTCCAATGCTTTAGTGCAGACTACACAAGGTCAAGTAAAATGTCACACGGGTCAACAATATTTAGTACTGAGCATCTGCCAGCTATTCCTTTCTGGACACGAACATTAAATTCAAGTGTAACTGTTTATATCTTTATTTCAGGCACCTCTAGAACATTTATTATCACAGTAAGTATAATAACTACATGTAGATAGATCTTAATTTCTGCAACAGAAAATGCATCTTAACGTACATAAAGGACATCATTCACTTTTTAAACCTTATTTTTATTCTCTGAAACTAACAAATTTCTTCTCACTAGGGCTTCGTAAGGGCATTTTCAGATCCCCATGCTCTACTGCAAAGCAGATAAGCCAGATATTAAGTAGATGAATCAAAAAAATGCAGTTATGTGAGTAACAGATGCGGTGGTTTATCACAAGTGGTACATTTATTGTTCTTCAAGCTAACAGAACCATGTGAATGCTAAATTTCTCAATTAAAAAAAAAACAACAGAAAAACCCCAACCCACACCACTTCCCAGTCTGATTATTAGCTATTTAGACCCCCAAAATATAAAGTACATGCACAGCAAAAGCTTGACACCCATCCAGAAACCTATGCCAAAGTATTTTTCTAAAATATCATAATTCTAAAATGAATTATTTTGGAGACCTAATATATTATTATGAACACTTGGGTTTGGCAGAATTTTTTTCTAATTTTTGGATGCTAAAAAGAGCTTGAAAATGCAAATCCAAAGCACTGGAAGACAAGAAAGCAGACAAAAAGAACCATAAATGTGTATCTTTCTCAAGCTTCTGATTTTTAAGTGATATATGGATCACTTGTGACCTAAACTATGATTTTTTAATGCTTGTGATGTCGATGTTATAAATATGTGAGACAGGATCACTAGTAATATATCAAGATTTGCTTCCAAGGCCCAGTCATAAGCAAGGATCAGAGTGACAAGAAGCCAGTATCCAGCACTAAATGACTGTGACATCTATCAGGATGCTTAACCTCAGATCCTATAGTATGACAGAAGTGACCAAGCTAACTGTAAGCAGCTTGGCTTGGAACTAGAGGCAATTTAGCTTCAGCAACAAGTATTTATGTGTGGAAACAACATGCATGCAGAAACATTTACAGGGGCTGTCAGAGCAAGTACTGCTGTGCAGGACACATGGAATGTCAGACTTCTACAGGCTCATATACAGCCTTGTAAGGCAGTGGGAAATACCAGAGGACTGTCAATATTGCAAAATCGCTGAACTGTGCCCTTTTCTAAGTGAACTTGAGTTTCACAGGGTTCGATCATCTTTGACTAATCTCCTTCCTCCTGCAAATTGGAGTCCTTACTTCACCATTTGTGTCTTCCAGGTATAACAGCAATTATACAAAGCTCTGCATCAACTTGGTTAGATCATTCCTGCTTTTGCAAATAACATGATTTGGGCTAACTCAGCTATTTCTACACGACACTATACTCGGTCACACAGTCATGCAGAGTGATGGATCCAATATTCAAAGAGTGTTCAAAAGAAGGCCCAGATACTGTCTTTAAGACTATACAAGTTTCTGTAAAAATAACCATAGAAAAGTAATTCAAAATTGACAGAAAAAAATCCACTGTGATTAGTGAACTAAAAGACGAAATAAAAAGTGAACCTCTCAAAATCTCACTTCCAAAATGAACCATTATATGTAACCTCCTTTCCTACCTTCCTTTAAACAAGACTGAGAAACCACCTCATTAATAAAACAGTTGAAGCATGTCAGAACCTGTTTTTAAAGAGATAAACAGGAGGTTTGGGAAGATGGACAACAGCATGTGTGGGCAATCAAGGGAAGATTCCGGTGATTAACAATAATACACTACACAATTTATTTTCTCTCAGAGTAGGTCATTTTCTCATTACTCTGCTGACGTGAATCTGGAATAATCTACATTCATAGCAGCAAATACCTGATGCTAAGATTAAGATCTGTAAATAACATTTTTCAGCAACTGCCATTATAAGTCAATTCTGAAAGTCTACAACTCAGGTATGTAAAGAACTGGACTTTTCCAAAGGCTGATGAGGCAATTATATTGTCCAAATTCACATGCTTCTGCCTCTCAGCTCTACAGCATACAATGGCAAGTTAAATGCCAGTTAAAATGTCTGTTTTTCATTGTTTTCCTCCTTCCAAAAGAAGGAAGAAATACAGGTGGCAATTCCACCTGTACTGAGTTCTTCTTTAAATCCCTCTCCCACTCCTCCTCCCCCCTTTTTTTTAAATTTCATTATAAGTTGTAACATAGAGCATTTTCTTGAACAAATCATTGTTCAAAAAAGTTTCTAAGACATCTCAGAGCTACATGATCTTTTGTAGATAGCTGCCCCAAGTAAAATTTCAACATTCTTATTTGATTTAATGCCAAATCTCTGATTTGGTGGCTTTCCCGGACCTTTAGGGTTGGAGTGTGAGTTGTCCTCACAGTCCTGGGTGGAGTTTCCCAAGTATGCTTTTGTAGCTCAATCTTCATTTTATGTGCCACTACAGAAAACTATTAACAAAAAGGTCCCAAATGTAGTACATCCCATTTAATTATACTGAATGACTGGTAGATATCAGGCCTAAACGCTTGAGTCAGCTTAGCCTGGTACCACCATCCCAGTATGCAAGCCCATCGTCCAATGCCTTGTCTTTCCTGAGCACCCCCGTCATCCATGGCTACAGACACCTCTGCTTACTCTGTTCTGTGTAATTGTGGCAACCATGGGGGTATCCATGTTTTGAAAAACTGTAGGTACAACAAAGTTATGAACACTCAGATTCTCACAGAAAGTTCCCAATTTCAAGCAGATACCCCACGTAATTCTGACCAACGTCAGGGAATGCGTGTGCAATGGAGGACACTAAAGAAACAGTGTAAACTTTAATTGAGATAATTCAGTTAATCAAGGGTTTTCTGAGCAGGTAAATGATGCTTCCACTAAATAAGGAAATAAATGTTTCATTTTGAAAACAATATTTTGAGGGCTTTGCTTCTTTTTTCCCCTGACAAAGAACATTTCTTAACTTTTCTTAAGTCAAGTGCCACACCAACAGGGGACAGCAGACATGTAGCTTGATATAATATCCTTTACATCAGTCCTATTCAGAAAGGGAAGAAAATATTAAAAGCAGAGAATAAAATGGAGAGTTTCTTCTTCAGAGAAACATAATTAATGAAATTGTGAACACATTTTATATGCAAAGGCACTCAGAAGTATTGAAATCTGCTCTGTTTCCTAACACTCCATCCTTTCTCATTATATACAAGTCATTGTGATAAATCAGAGCTGACTAGAGGTTTTCTAGACACCATTTAAAGAAAATGAGAAAATCATTTACACATACAAAATGATGATTTTAACTGAATACGGAGAAATGTCTATCAACACAAGACTAACACTAAAATGTAGCCAGTTGGTGAAAGAAAGTTAATATTCAAGGAAAACAGAGAAAGTCTAATGGAAATTCTCAAAGATCTAGCTAAATTACTGCTAGTGAATACTCAAAAGAAACAATTAAAAGACAAAAGTATATTTTTTAGTCTTAGACACTCTTCTTTATTCTGTAATTGATATCATTTCACTAGTAGGAGTAATGTTCACAGATTTACTATACTATCATATCAAAATGTATGGCCTGCACTGTATTTCAAACTGAAGAGACTCTAATTACAAGTATAGATCAAAATATTAGACTATGATGTTATCTTTTTAGCCTAAATAAAAAGCTCAGGAAGGACACCAAACATATCTTTGAACATAAACATCTATTAACACACTAATCTATAGATTTACCTCAATAAAGAATTTGTCAATCATTCTGGCATGAAATGATGTGTGAAAGTGTGAAAGTTCACAGTGTGTAAGTTTACTCCAGAACATTCAATATTACTTAGAGTAATTCGGTTATTTAAAGCATGTAAGAGATTTATGCTATTTATTTCTTTGAGTAAAATCAGGAATCTAAACTTAAAAAAGTGAAAGTGTTACTCATGTAACATAAAATCAGAAAGCGTAACATACTGATTAAAAACTTAAAAAGATTCTTGTTCTAAACTTAGTTTCCCACCAATATATAATAAGACTTTTGAAAGGAAAAAAAAAAGTCATCATTAAGACTTCTGGCAAAAACTCTAAACCAAAGATTTAGTGCCTGATTTGCAAGTAGTTTAGTATCCTATATATACATCTAGATCCAAATATACATTCCAGCAAAGACACTGCAAATGAAACTCATTCAAAAGTTAATTAAGGGGTTTCTACACATGGAACTGTTCCTGATTAATTCCATATGGGGCCATTCTTATTACAGAAGTGCCTCATTCCACTTTAGTTAAAACAAACTAGTTTGTTCAGGAATGAGAGTTGCCCATACATAGAATTAATCAGAATCATTTGTAGACTATGTTAATTACTTGTGACCAAATAGGATTTAAAAAGAAAAAAAATCATTAGGCTTTAATTCACAAGAAGTTTTATGCTGGCCTAGACGTCCATCTGTAGGGATCTCCTTGTAGGAGCATCTTAAATTAAATAGTTGATATTGATATATTAAAATATTGAGTAATATCTTGATCTTTTTTAATAGCTATAGAAAAAAATAATAAAAGGAAATACACCGTAGGGAAAAGACACGCTAGTCTTACGTTTCTGAAGAAAGGTTTTTATATTTCAGGCCTTGTAGTTGTCTCTCTCACTTCAGAAACAACCTGACCTTATTTGAGGGTCAGGACTGTTTCATAGTCCACAATAACCGCATGGCAAAGATTACATCAGCAGATGGCACACACCTCTCTCTTTCTCTCTCTCTTGTGGAATAAAGAAACTTGTATGCCAGAGCCCCAGCCCCACAGGACAGTTTGGCATCCACACATACCACCTTGGCTTGGTCCTAATACAAAGGATTGAATGAGGTGCTTCAGCACATCATTGATGTTCAAGTGGAAGGGGAAAGCAAGAAGATGAAAATGCCCATACAGAAGGTTTCCAGGAAAGGTTTTAGACAGCACAGGCCACAAGACTAGTATTGCGAATAACACAATACCATAAGCACCCAATATTTTTGGCATAACACATGTCTAGACTTATAATAGATTTGTAAGACTCAGACATAGTCCATTCTCAGTACTTACCATTCCTCTTCTTTGTTTCCTTCGATTCAAATATTTTTGAATGCTAGAAAAGTAACAATTTTGGCTGCCGGTTCAGACAACTGATCACCAAATGATCCTGTGGAGGAGAAAAAAAAAAGGGAATCTAAAGTGGACTTTGTTTTTGATAACCCTATACCATCAGCTTTGTGAGCTATACCACAATGGTAACCCTTATGTAATCAATACCTTACATATTTCTTTTTCATGATTTGAATATGTGATTTTCACCTGGTAGATCAAAGATTGCAAAGGATTTGGAAAATTATCTCTCTCTAAAATCAAGTGCACTTTGCAGGCAGTTTATGACTTCTGCCTTAGTGAGTACCAACACTGCAACAGACAAAAAGTGGTATAATACCAGAAACTATCTGAACATACTTGTTGGCTCCCCTTGGCAAAAGCATGTGTAGGAAGCTGTTGTCCCTCCTAAAGGATTCCAGCTGCTTTAGAAAGCAGGCTGAGGTATGAAGTTTGCAAAAGATTTTGTAGGATTTATTTACACAGCAAGAATTTTTGGCATAATATGCCTGCAATACAGACTGAATGCAACTTTTTTTTTTTTGGCAGTATATACATCTCAGCTACGAGTTCTACTGAAAATGCAGTTATACTAAAAGAGTAACTTGAATAATATAACTTATTTCTCCTCTAGTGGAATATAGCCAATTTCAGCAAATGGGCCTTTCTACCCATTTGTCATGTAGACATGAACTGTGTTTACCTCACTAGACTTTGTTGATATGACCAGTACAAGGGTAGCTCTGCCAGCAAACCTGTCAATTGAAGACAGTCATATGCAAATAATCCTTAATTATTCAGTACTGCATCTTTAAAAAGTCTGTAGTTACTGGTCTAATAGCTGTTAAAGAGCTCACTCAAGCTGCTATTAACTCTCAAATAACCAAACATAGCTCAAATATCCTTCCATTGACTGTTTAACTCTTTGTGTAAGAAAGGAGAACACAAGACAGAAATGTAGTGTTTACTGTAAATATTTCATTCTAATATCACCTGCTCAGCAGGTGATAAATATCATTCATCCTCCTCTTCCTTCTCACTTCAGTCAGGAGGATATCAGCCTAATGGCACCCATAAATAAACTCAAGCAGCCTCCTACCATACCAAATGCTGCTGTTTGGTGATTAGGGAAAGGTTCTCGGTGACTCATTACACGGGATGGTGGGACATCTTACTAGGCAAGAGAGAAGCTTTGATCTCTTTCAGCAGGGAGAGAGTGTCCCGTTGTAAGCTGATGGGGCTGCAGAAAAAGTTCAAACCAGTGTTATAAGCCCTTTTACCCCAAGTATGGATCAGATATTTTGCTTCCAAAAAACAGTGTGGGTTCTCACCGGCTGTCTGCAAGTGTGGCAGTCAGCACTGATGTGAGGAACTCAGTGCTAGGTATGTGTATCAAGTAGTTTTCCTTACATGGGCAAAAATAGCAAAGATCCACCGCTGGTTTTCCATCTTCTTCATAATGTCAGCACATAGGATAGAAACCTTCAGGGAATGTAAAATGCAGTTTGCTTGAATTTAAGAGAATAATAAACCCTGCAGGCTGCGTTCAATGCAAGAGGGAGTCAAAACCTTCAGCTAGAAATCAGGACCAAGAGATCTAAAGATCACAAGATATGGAAGCCTGTACTCTTAAAGCCATAAATGAAAACAGCCCCAAATCAGAAAGATTTGTCCAAGATTCAAAATACAAGTGTACATCTGCAGAGTCAATATACTAAGTTTTCTTTTTAGACTTTCCCAATTCTATACACTAGTGTACAAGCATCTGGGTATGCATATAAGATTACAGCCCACAATTTCAATCATGTCAAATGCCTATGTGATTTTTAATGGGTGGTCAGAAATAATCTTAAGAAGGTCAAAGCATTTATAACATATACTGTAAATAACATTGTGAATGAGGATATTGTATAAGAGAAGGCTTAAGAGTGCCATTACCCTTCTCCCAGTTCTATCCTTTTTCAGTAGATAATTTTTATAAAAATCATTGCTTTGCTGAGGCGTTGGTTGAAATATACGCAATACAGAGTGGGTCCAAATGGTATAGGCAAAATGATATCTTTGGATTCAGAGGCGTAAGAGGATAAGCATTTCAGTTCTCAATAGTACTGAACTCCAGGGGGACTTGTAGTGTTTCTCCAGAAAGAACTATCCACAGCATGCAGTGTACCACAATAGCACCCATTTAGGCTCAGAAGCACACTGAAGCTTTTCAGAAGCAGACAGCTGGGAAAAAGATGTGTTCAATCAGGGCCAAGACAGACAGTCGAGAGTGTTCTCTGAGCCATGGGTGTGTGTTTCCATAAAGACTGGCATCCCCCTCTAGAGTATATAGAAAACCACTACAGAATACTGCTTTTCCTCCTCCTCTTTCATCTATAGCAGATGGAAGGGTGATGCTCTGCAAGGCAGTGACAAGATGACATTAGTAATGCCATCATACAGTGAAACCTGTGTGACAGACAGTATTTGTTCTCTATGTCTGCTCTAGCTTCTACATTCTGTTCTTTTAACACAAGAGGCACTAAGGTCAATCTCCCTGAAGGAACAGACACAGCTCCTGTCATTGCAAGCAACTTGCACTCCTTACCATGCTCAGGGAAGAAAAGTTTTGAGAGTCTGTAGAGCTAGAGAAAAGGTAGAAGAACCTGCAGCACACCCAAGAAACTAATGAGAAAAGCAGATAGATATTCAAACTCCCCTTGCATTGAAAAAAACCTCCTAGAACCTAGAGGAGGCGTGTACAATTTGTTACAACTCAGAGCAGACCTTGCCTATCTGCTCAGATTCAGTCAGCTCAGTGGCTTCTCACCTTTAAAAAAAGGTTGATTTATGGAAATATAGGATGGCAAGGAGAGATTATTTATAATTTTTTTTTTTATTTCTATTCTGTCTTATTTAACTTGTTGGTTTTTTTTCTTTCAGGAGAAAAAAATAATCCCTTGTACTGTTTAGTTACCAGTTTGAACAAAGCCAGTCTTTTGTTTTTTAAGCCTTTTTCACCTTTGGGGAACTCCTTTTAAGGAAAAGAGCTAGAGATACCCACTTCCAAGCTCCAGCTGACTCAGTGGTCTCATACACTTAGGCAACAGCATTCTGGATTTCTGTTTGGAGAGCAGCATGACACCTTGGGCCTGAAATGGCCTGCTGTAGCTGAGACCTTGCACATGAGTTAGCGACATGGGGAGATAAATAAGTTTAAACAAACGCATGAGCTACTGCCCCGTGAGAGGCTGAGCAAGCCAAGGCAGCCCATTCTGAAAGCTATTGACCTGAGGAGGAAAGAGAAGAAGGAACACAGTTAAGACTCTTTGGTCTTGAAAGCTAAAACAACTGAAGGGCAGCTATGACAAAGGCCTACCAAATCATGAATAGCAGAAATGTGACAAAAGGACATCCGCTGTTAGGTCATGAATGAGGTGGCTCTAATTAAATCATCAGGAGAAAAGCTTAAGCAAACAAGTACTTTTTCTAAACAATGCCTATTTGCCTTGGGCACCCAGTGCCAAACTTTGTAGTGCAGGCCTAAGTATGAGTTGAGTTCAAAAAGCCGACAGAGAAATTTACAGGAAAAATCATCTACTATCAAATACATTAATGAAGGGACATCAATAAATGCTTTTGAGGTTGCCGAGCACAAGGAGAAAATACAAGCAAGAAAAATCACTCTATGCCTGTCCTGTCTTCACATCCTTTCCCTAAGCACTCCTGCTGGCTGTAGTTACCAGATACTGAACTAGAGGGACCTCTGATCTGAGCCACGTACAGCCATTTTTACATGTTCCCCTGTGTAATTCATTCTTGCAAAATGTTTGGATGAAGAATATTACATATCCATACAATATATTAACATTTCTCAGTCATGGCACATGCCATGGTACAAACTAAAGCATGTATCAGTTTTCCTACAGTTGTAAAGTTATTCAGGTTAAAATTTAATGAACTAGCCAGAATTTCAATGCCTAAAGGCTAATCACAATTAATTTGTAGCGTTAAATATAACTAGGACAACCACAGAACAATCACATACAATGATTTCAGCATTGTCCCAGCCTAGGTTACAGGTAACTCAGTTTAGATGTTAAGTTTTCACTGAATTATTGCCTGCATATTGTATTGAGTTAAAATCATAAGATTCCAGGAGAAACAATTTGTCTAAGACACTCAGGTTCTTATTTTAAATGTGTATTAAAGTGAAATGTACTGTACGGCATAGCAGAATATAAAATCTGTTTCTTCTGCTGCTACTTAGTGCATTTAACAAATAAAGCTATCGAGCAATAACCCTTCCAGTAGCAATATTAATAAAATAAACCAAGACAACAATTTCCTACTCCACTCCCTCCACCTCTTTTGAGATTTGTGTATTGGCAACAGAAAAGAAATTATTTTCTCCTTTGTTTTAAGCAACAGATGTTCTCCAATTTTAGAAGCTAATACCGAGTTAAGAAGAAACAGGACACAATCCTAACCCAAAGCCAGTACACAGAAGCTCAGCAGGATAACCTCACAGAACTAGAATCTATAATGCATCTGTAAGGGGTTGCTGTTTTATAGCAACTACACTACTCTGTTTTTCATTAGAATCATACTAGTTTTGTGAGTAGACAACAATACTTATTATTTCCATGATAAAAGGTAAAGAATCATTTTTCTTGGAACAGTGTTTGTATTATCGCTTCCAGGAGAGTTATCTTCCACTTAATAGCAAACATGAGATCCTTCAGAACTCTTCCAGGTAGGGCCATAGAGGAGTGAAGAAGGTAAAAAACCATCCACCCTACCCCCAATCTGGCTTCTGCTCTACTTTTGAGGATTAACACTAGTTTTAGTTTTAAAAGTTATTAAAGGTTTTTGCACTTAAGAAATAGGGTACTAACCTTTTGCCACTCTTAAGACCAAATAGTAATCCATTATATTGAAGAAAGTATTATGTAATCATTGGACCACATTTTCAATTTTTTAATAAAAATTTAAAAGATCTGGTATGGTATTGTAGAGAATTTCTTTTACTTAAGTAAACAGGCATGAAAGATCATGCATAGGGTTACCTTTAGATATTACAGCAACCCCACTAGCTTTAACAAAATCCCTTCTACAGTTAACATAAACATATTTTCTGTCATCAGGGCTTTGTTATTGCTACTACCTAAACCAACTCTGGGGCCAGGTACATCTAGTGCAGGAATCTACTTTTGATTATTAATGTCAGCATCTGAAAAAGGTGAACACTTGGTACATTGTTAAAAAAAAAAAAATATCTCTGCATTAGAAGAAATAAATCTCCTAGGAAAAAATAGTTTTCTTATTAAATACACTTCAGTTGATGTGTTTAGCTTTGTACTTCCATTTTTTATCATAAACAAGTATCATTCTTATGCCTTTGCTATTAAAAAGCAAAACAAAAAACCAGAACACATAAACAAAAAAAAACTTACTAAAGTAGCCCAGTCAGAGGTTGATTTTGGTGAGGTATCCATGTTGTCCCTCTCCCTGAAACTTTTTAAAATCGGTATCTTTTCTGAACATTTGACACCAGTAGCAAACAACTATTTAAAACTAGTTTTCAAAACTCAGTATAAGCATCTTATTACTATAGAACTAGAAGGGTTCCCAGAGAGGTTTCCTTCTAGAAAGGTCTTGGGAGACTGAATGGAGAGCCGGTTGGTTTCCAGCAGAGGCGCTAAGAGCCGTCATGGAAACAACTTGCTCTGGAACAGCTCTGTTAAGTTGGTTCACCAAAACACTGATGACAAAGCTTCAGCTTTTGTCTCAAAGTGAGCGAAAACCTCTTCAACAATACATCGCTCTCAAACCCCAACAAACCCAAGTTAAGCGCTAGTCCTTGTCAAAATGACAGGGGCGCGCTGCTACCACACGCAGCCCCGCTCAACAACAAGGCCGCAAATAACAGTCCCGCCTGATCTTCTGACAAAGAGAAAAGCTACGGTCCCCTTCGCCCTTTATCTGCACACACCAGTCTCCTAAAACACAGCACAAAAGCTGACCCGGGGAAGGCGGGAGGGAGGGGGCGAGGGCCCAGAAAGCCCCTACCCGAGCCAGGCCTCGCCGGTGCCAGGTGTGAGAGGGCGACGGGGGCGGGGGCGGCCTTTCCCCGCCCCTTCCCACTTGGGGATACTTAAGGAGAAGAGCAGTAGCTTAGAGGAGCTGCCTTTCTTCACTTTGAAAAGACCAAAAAAAAAAAAAGAAAAAAAAAAGTAAAGAGGAACTGTCCGGTGTTTGTTTTCTCAGAAAAGTTCGTATTGTTTTTGTTTTAAAAGCCTTATTTATTTTTAAGTGTGTGGGCGCTGCCTCAGCTTCGGTGAATGATGGTGAGTGGTGGAGGAGGAGGGACGAAAGGGGAGCCGTGGTTGGGGCGATGGGAAGTGGGGTGCGCTTGGAGACTAAGCCGTGGGGCGGCTGGAAGCCGTGGCTTCCGCGGGGAGCGGAGGTGGGAATGGGGAATTAACTTGTCCTCGACACGAGGAACGGGGATCCCCACAGCCGCGGTAGCCTCGCCTTGTAAGGCGGTGAGGGGTGCGTCGCTGCCTATGCTGAACCCCTGAGGGCTACAGCCATTTTTAATACCTTGAAGGCTTCAACGTCCTAAGAGGATGTGAGGGATTACGGTCAGAGAGGGAATGCTGCAAGTAAAAAGCCTGGGGCTTGTGTGGGGAAAGCGTCATGGCTCCGCGGTCTGGTGAGGGCTTCGCAGGCGGAGGTGCTTCACACCACCAGCGGCCATTTTGTGGCGGCCCTGCCACATGGCGCCGTGCTGCCGGGCGCTCCTCGCCTGCTCGGGGAGGGCGCCGGTCGGCTCTCTCTGCTCCCAGCTCGCTGTTAGGGTCAGGCGAGAACCATTGCCCGCGGCGTCGGGAGCTTTCAAACACCTTCCATCCCCCTCAGAGGGGCGCCGCCTTCTCGCCCCCGCATCTCTTGAGAGGCGAAACCCTCGTCTCGCTGGCCTCCTCTGGTACCGAGGCCGTTAGGCGAGGTGCGAAGCCCGCAGGACCTGAGGCCGTTAAATGGCGGCGGAACGGCGGCTCTATAATGCGCCGGCCTGGGGGTCCTCGCTTGCTTGTTTTTTTGAGTTTTTTTTGGTTTGTGTTTTTTTTTAACTGCCAGAAAAAAAAGGGGCGTCGCGTAGCGCGTTGTGGGGCTCCGTGTGGTCAGTGGGAGTTGCTGCCAGAACTCGCACGTTGCTCTTTCACCGTGAAGGCTGCTGTCTCTTCTTCAGGATCTAGTTTTGTGGTTTTTTTTTTATTTGAAAAATGGAATTTGGGGCTGTAACGCAGACACTTCGACAACGTAAAAGTTAAGCCTTAGAAGTCGGAGCTGTGCAACCGTACTTGAGTGCTGGCTCCACCTGCTGCCGAGTGGGGAGACGACACTGTTGTCCCTGTGCCGGCAGCCATGTTGTCTCTCCCGACACTCTGCTGCCATGGTAACCCTCTCTGGGCACGGAAAGCCCAGCCGGACCTATATCGGCAGTGTTAAATGTTTAAATTGAAAATGTTCGCTGCTTGTTTTAAACTGAAGTGTGTGTGAAAACAGGGAGAAGGCTGAGAAATCGGGGTGTTCTGTCGCTGAAAGTGAAGGTGTTCCTCTCGTAGATGTGCATAAGACCGAGTGATGTTTGTAACCCCCTTGAGTAGCCAGGTATTTCCACCACCTGACCCTGACGGTGGTCTCTTTCTACCTTTGTTTAACTACTCTCATGATTACCGTAATCAAGAGGCTAATCCGGTTTCCTGGCATCAACTTAAACTTCATGTTCGCTGGAATAAAGCAGTGACTAAATTTATCTTGTGATGAGAGAAAGGGGAGAAAAAACCTGTTAACTTCAGTAAGCTGAAAACCTGAGTAAGCCCTAAGTTTCCTGGCATCTAGAAATCTGATTTAAAAGATAATTAATGAGATGGATAGATGAAAATACCTACTTAGGGTATTTTTGAAAGGTTGAATCATGTCAGCTGATGCTATAATTTCAGGGTAGCCAATTCATCAGCATCAGGATTCCCTAGATTTTGAAAACGTGCTTTAGCAACAATCTGAATTCTTTGCCCGTACTGTATGTAGAAACACAATCTTTGAAAAGTAACTTTGAAAGGAGACTTTTACGACTGTATTTTTCAGCAACAGCCCCTTTTCATCTTCTAAGAAATACATGTATTAAGAGATCTTAAAGCTTAATTTTGATGTTGACCAATTTATCAGAATGCCTGAGTAGCTTGTGTAAACTTTTAGATACTTGATGTGTAAAAGCATTAAGTGAATGTATTTTTGTTGAAAGAAATGTTCACATTGTTAACATGAGAAACAAATGCTGCACTTCATGGCAGCCAAAGGCCATTGATGCCTTGAGTGCCAGCATTATCTGTGTGCCCACCCACTGCCTTGTGCTGGTTCTGGCACTTGCTGGGTGCCTCTGCGGGGAGCTGTTTCCTGTTTCAAATTGCCAGAGAATTTGCAGAGCAAAGTGAATGCATATCTTTTAGTCTGCTTTGCTGAAACAGATCCAGAAAGAAGTCAATAATTAGGTCAGCTTAAGGTTGCTGTGGAGTTGTGGTTTCATCTCAGACTTCAGTTCAAATGCCCTTTGGCTGGGGGTACAGCCAAAGAAGTGGTCTTCACATCTTGCTTTGTTTATCTCTTGTTATGCTCTTATGCTAGCACAAGAGTTTATGTAACTACAGAATGAGCTTGGATCAGAAATGGATCTATCTGAAACAGTACTACAGAATATTTCTTCTGCGAAATGTAGGCTTGTTTTCCTTCTGCAGTGATGTCCTGGTACAATAGGAGGGAAGGGGAGAACTACCTTTTTTCTGTTTAGGCAGAAATGTTCTATTAAACAGTCTACTATTACGGCACAGTGGAAGTCATAGTCTCCAACTTCACTGGAGGGGTAGAGGAACTTCTTATAGGGTAAAGGGAAGGGAGTTACTTTTCCAATAGGAAGAGTGGTTGAGTAAATTGCGTGTAGGCGACAGTGTCTGGTGTGGTGGAACCAGATTCTAAGGGATAGCTTTGTGAAATGGTTTTGAACTGAATTAATGCATTAGTGCTTCTTGGAAGAAGAGGCTAAGCCTTCTCCATTTCCTCTTCTGCATCCACTGATCCTGAGATGGGTCTGATGCTTGTGTGATGGAACAGTAAGCTGATCCATTTCTCTACAATAGCAGAATACCAATTGGGTGAAAAACTATTAACTTCATGTTAGTCTTCCTGCCAAGATGAGTTGACCCAGCTTAATTTGAAGTGACAAACATTAAAACTTGTTAGAATAGAGGAGGCACAGGAAAAGAGATGGAGCAAGCCCTCTCTGCCTTTTAGTAATGGTGTGTTGTTTACCTGGTTTAATTACACTGGAATCATATTTGGAGGGCTGAATTGTAGTTTTGGCTTTGTTCTAATTGCTGGGCACATCAGTCTCACATGTATAGTTTGGTTCTTGTAATTTTCTCATTACCTTACTGGATGTCCAGTCTGCATGTTATCACTCACAGCTGCAGTTCACATGTGCATTAAACATGAAAAGTGTAATGTTGAAAAATTGGATGGTACCTATTTCAAATTACTAGGTTTCAAAATACCAGATAACTTAGACTAAGTCAAAGTTTGGAGTACATGAAGTGGGGATGGTGCTATACCAGTTGAATTGTTAGCAGAAACTTACTAGTTTCAGACAGAGTGCACTATCGTAGAGGAAAGATAACACTGGACTAGTCAAAGTAGTTCATGTTCTTACCAGCTGGACAAAGCATGATACATAGCTGGAACCATTCATTCAGGAGAGCAGAAGATGAGGGGCTAGATTTGCAGTGCCCATGGTACTTATGTTTTATTTTGGTTCTTGTAAATGCTTTTTGGTAAAACACGCTTCAGATTGCATGCAGAGTAGGGAATGCATCTTTATTAGCATCAGTAACAAGAAATAGCATTGCATGGGGTCTGTTCATCTGAACAAAATTCTGAATTATTGCTTGTTTAGGAAGCATCAAGTCTTCCTCTGCACTGAATGAATCCCTAAGTTCTATGTTGTGACAAAATGCTTTCGGATGAAAAGGGTGCATCTGAAGCCTGGATGTGTAAAGCATATCATGACTAGTTGCTTTATAATCTTAGCATTCTTTGCAGTTCTCTTGGTACCATGCAATGTATTCTTAAGATCCTGCTTTAGTGCAGACAATTTGAAAACAAGTTTGTAGTCATTCATATTCTGGTTCTAGTTAAACTGACAAAATAACTTTTTGGGAAAATGAAAAGCTTGAATATTCCATGAAGATTCCATTTATCTTCCTACAACTGACTCTAGTATAACCCTGTTACCTGTACTCCAAGGCTATTTGAAAGCTTACTTGCATCTCAAGTATTTAAAGTGTTTGATCAGAAACATGATGGCATTTATTCTGTTGGATAATCAATTAACAGTAAATCGTATCATTAAAGAATTTAATTTCTGGCTTGCATCTGAAAGGAATCTGGTAAGTTCTGGAATAAATCATGTTGGCATTCTCACTGTGTGTTTGGTAGTAGCAACGCTTGTCATGAATCTTCATGTAGTCGTAAGGGCTACTTAGCCTAGGTTAGGTCTAGATTTAAATTTTTAAAACTTCTTAGAGTAATTATTCAACTTTTTTCCAATGAATGGTCTATTTGCAGCAAGTACTTCCTTTAAGTAAATGGAAAGTTGCTATTGAAATTCATTGCTATTAAAATTCATCTTCCCATGCTATATTTATAGGAAGATGCACGCATTCTGGTGTCTATTTGACTGAAATATCTGTTTCTTTTTAAATTTTTCAGTCTGCAAATGTGGAGGCCCAGTGTGCAGGTGTCTCGGAGGATAATACCCGTTTGTCAACAACCAGTCAAGGATATGTTTTACCAGAAGGAAAAATCATGCCAAACACAGTCTTTGTTGGTGGAATTGATATAAGGGTATTATATACTTTTAATTGTTTTAACATAGATACAGGGCACTTCAGTGGGAAGGAAATGAGAATTTAACTCGTGGGTTAGTTTTTGGTGTTTTTTTTTTTTAATGTGTCTTTACCAATCTTAAAGTATTGCAGTGTCGGGCAATCTTGGAACCAGTGAGTAACTTCTTACTGTAGTAGCAAATGGGTTTAAAAAGGGTACTGGCTGCCTTAAATCTGTTTTAAACAGCTGAATGTGTTTGACAAAGTTTAAAACCATTTCTTTCAGATGAATGAAGCAGATATTCGGAGTTTCTTTGAAAGATATGGTACTGTGAAAGAGGTGAAAATAATCACTGACAGGACTGGTGTTTCTAAAGGGTGAGTAGAATGTGAGTTGTTCTTTCAAGTTAATGTGGACATAATTTGTCATAGATTATATGAGCAGCTGCTTAGCAACTCACTGGATGTGCTTAAGCATTAATGTGAGCTGCAGTTTTTTGTTGTGAGTTAACACTGAAGTGTGTAAATCTAGGTTGCCCCTAAATTTGTATAATCTTACAGACAGTAGTCATAAAAATCAAGTCATTCTCTATCTGTTCAGGGAAGAGAGAGGGTTACTGTCACTTAACCAGTGGAAACAAAGCTTGAAACTTGTGTGATGCTTATGCAGACAGTTCTGTAGGACCTGTCTGATGGCTAGAGTAGTTAACAATCTGGAGAGAGGTCAGGATAGTTAAGACAAGGGGTAATGGTTTATTCAGGGCGATGGGACTGCACTCTTCTGACACTTGGGAGAATTGTAGAGAAAACAACCAGCTCATTTGGGTGAAGAGTGAAACTAAGTGAACAAAGTTAAACCAAGGGAAATTCCCATTGGATATAGAAAAATTCTGAATTGTCTGTGGTGAAACATTTAAATAAGGATGTATGAGACCTTAGTTTGAGTTCTGGGGAAGCCCTCCCAGTTTTGAGGTTATCCCTCCTTGAAGAAGAAGACTTCACCTTCTAGAGGCTCCTTCCAGCCCGATTTTTCCCAAGATTCTATGAGGAGATCCTAAAAAGGCATGTTTTTTTCTTAGGCATATGTGGTAATACATGAGCTGGATATAAATTTTATTTCCTCATACCCCTTGCTAGTCTTCATGGTGAATTCTGATACGCCATTAGCCAGTGTATGTTCTAAGTATCTATAATGAATTCACATACTCCATCGATTGATACAACTGTTTCTATAATGCTCTGAAATTATATTCATTTTATAGATAAGCTAGGAGGGCAGTGAAATAAATGAAAAACCTCTTCAAGAGTCACTTCTTCGCTGGTGTCACTGTTCCTGTAATGCCTGCTTTTATTCATACCTTTGTAGTAAATACAAAATTTGATTCAGATCTCGAAAGGTTTGTTTTACTTTCTGACTTAGTAATATCAACAATAGGGCTCATTTTGTGTAGTTGAAATCGAAAAATAGCCCTTACATTGATTTTGTATTATTCTAGAATCTGGCACTGAATTCCTTTCATTTGGCCCAGTAGTATATGCTGCTAGTTAGCAGTAAATACATTTTCATGCTGAATTTTAAACTGCTTGATACTTTTGGCATGCAATATAATGTACTTGGCACATACACTGTTAAATGCTGATGGTCAAAATAATTTAGCTAACAAATCAAAATCTAGTTATTTAATAACCTGTTTTTTCTCTTCAGGTATGGATTTGTATCTTTCCTGGACAATGTGGATGTTCAAAAAATAGTAGACGTAAGCTCTTTGTCTAAATTATGTGAAGAAGCTGATATATGAAGGCTGGAGATATATTCAGGGGAACCAAGTCATGTACCCTGTAGAGTAAATTAGGGCAAGGAAAGTAGGGAATTCCAAGAAGTAAATTTGCTGGAATCTCTACTGGTGATAGAATCTTTGTATATTGACTTAATTAAGAAACAGAGTTAGTTCTGGCCATGGTGTGCTTGAATGTCTCATGACATTGTATTTCTGGTGGTTCTTATTTGTTTCTGTGCTTGAAAGCCTCATGTGTGTTTTGCCTGCTTGCTTGCTGTATTGGATGATTGTCATAGAGCCCTTGTGCTTAGGGCAGATACATAGACCTTTCAGTGTTGTTATTATTGGGAATAACAGTAACATGGAAAACGGCATTAGATTTTTTTACTTAAGTCTTAGCAGTTGAAGTTCTGTTTCTCTCTTCTGGTGTTTGTGCATTTGGATGTTACATGTAGTGCAAGTATTTTATTTTTTTTTAGGCTTCCTTGACCATAAGATGCAACTGTTCATGTGTCATGGTTTTCCTGTACTTCACACAGGAGATAAAGGGTTACAACTGTAACAGCTCTTCTGCTCTTAGAGTTCAGAATCAGTGCAATAACTGTGAAAATAGCATGCAGCAAAATATTTCCCTCTCTGTAGTCTGCCTCAGAAAAACTCCCTGTGCCTATGAAGGATGAACAGTCGTTTGCTTCTGAAGCTCTTGAATGGGGAAGTAAATCTGAAAGGCAAATCCAGAAAAATGTGCCAGGCACAAATGTAGTGTTCCTGCGATGTGTTCAGATGTGTTTACTGGCTGTCCAGCTCCTTAAGAGAACGTGTTTGAACAAAGTGGGGAGCATTGAAGTGGGATTCTTGATTCTCACTGAAAGATTTCAAAACCTTGCTGTTCTTTAATTGCCATAATATGCTGACAAAAATACTGCTATATTGAGCAACAGACTTCATCCTAGTACTTTTTTTTTTACTATGGGTTACATTTATTGTACTAGATAAGTGTGGAATGCTTCCTCTTAGGCAACAATCTCTCCCTCTAGAGGCTTCTTGAGTAGCGTCGCTTGAGCCATGTACGTTGCTGATCCTTGTGTGCATTTCTTTGAAACTAAAAGCCCTTGGTGTATGTCTAGTATAGTACTTGCTGATGTGACTTTATGTATCAGAGGTTTTGTTATGGCCCTAGATAGTGTGCTGGCAAAACTGTATTCAATCATTGCAAGTCTGAAATTGTGCCTTCTGTGGGAACTAGCATTTGAGCAGAACTTGAAGAATGAGAAGTTATGTGTGTCTCGGGCATTGGTGGACTACTGAGGAGTATTTCCTGCCCTATTTTGCAAGTCTTTCAGATGCTTGTAATCCTGGGTTTGGGTATTTGAGGAAGATGTGAACTGTATTTGTTTCACTCTTTATTCATTAGTCTCTGTGTTGCATAGGTGCTTTACCCAAAAAAGTTGCAAAATGGCATGTTTGTTGGATGTTCTGGAGGAACATGTGAAAATTTCTCTAGAGAGAATACAGTAGTGTGCAGGTAAACAGTAGCACTTAGCCTTCCAGTTTCTTTAATACTAGGTGAGCAGCTTTTAACATGCTGTGTGAAGCCTCTTAGAAAGTTTGTGGGAAGGAAGGTAAGTGGTGATGTAAATAGGGTTTCAAGGGAACCTAGATTATGGTCACTCTACAGTAATACCCTTGTTGAGGCAAGAATAATTTGAATCTGTTTTTATAAAACCAGAAGGCTGACAGTCACTAATATATAGTTGCCAACTACTAGTAGTGCATGTTGCTATTGAGGGAAATGATACATAGTAGGTTTGGAGAGTCAATGGGTAGGCAAACAAGTGTGATGAGAACACTGCAGGAAATGGAAAGGTAGAAGGTGTTGAGGTGGGAGAGGAGAGTGAAGGCTGTTGAGCCTGTGTGTGAGTTGATGATACTCTGGTGTAGGAAGAGAGTATAGTCTTTTTAAAATCAAACCACACACCCACCTCACTGATTGCCCAGCTTACAGAATAACTTTTCTTTCAGTCACAAATCAACTTCCATGGCAAAAAGCTGAAACTGGGGCCGGCAATTAGAAAGCAACAAAACTTGTGTAAGTATACAGAAACAAATTTATTCATATTAGAAGTATATAGTATCGATTTGTTTTTTCTTAATTATACACTATCATTCTTGCAAATTCTTCCTATCAGATGTAATACGTATATTACAATTAAAGTTCAATTCTGAATTTTATGACCTCACTACTTGTGTGATGTTGTACAGTTTTGATAATAAAACTCAGCTTAGTAGCACAATACAATGCAGTTAATGTTGAGCTAAATTTAAGAGTAAAACCATTTAAGTATTTTTGTAGCTTGAATTCTGAGTATTAATGAAATACATGTGAAAATGTCTTTACTAAAACCAGTTTATTTCTTCTTTGTTTTAAAACAAGGTTCTTATGTGCATCCCAGACCATTAGTCTTCAATCCTCCTGCACCACAATTCCATAGTGTATGGAGTAATCAAAATACAGAGACGTACATGCAGCCTCCAGCTGTAATGAGTCCAGTAACACAGTATGTTCAGGTAAGACTGCTCGTGCCACTGATGTTCAATCAGAAATTATATATGTAATTTTTGAAGGTGCAGTCACATACAACTTCAGGAATATATATTAAGATTCTGATTTTAATTTTACTTGCTTGTTTTTATATTACTTTCCCCAATAACAAGCACCCAATTCCAAACCATTTTAAAAGAATGCCAGCAGCTTTGAAAAATCTATTCAGTGGTGTGATCTCCTTCTAAAACAAAAGACAGGGAGATAACCTGTATTTTGAGAGTAAGAAAAGCAGTTGAAGGCGGAGCTAAGATTTAATTAGATAATAGTTCTTAAGTGATCTTGTTACTTGTCACAGATGCACTTCACAAATCAAGTGCGTGCAGGTATTCAGTATTCTGCTGCCCTGCCTCAGAATAAACCACAAAATTTAAATGTATTTTTTAAAACAAGTGTAGAACCAGAAGTTGGCTGTGGTACTCTTTTTATTCTCGTCTTCCTGGACAAATAAATTCTTGTTTCTGAACTGCTGTTGTGCCGTTGTAAGAACTGTGTTACAGCTTGTGCTGTTAACAGCTGTGACCAATACTTTATGCCTACAGGACATCACTTTACTGTGAATAGAAGGGCTTACAGATTATAGTCTCTTCCTGCATTAACCCTATATGGTATGGCAATGCAACAGGGAAACATCAGTTGCAAACTGTTTGTTTTGTGTATTTTCCTAAGCAAATGAAGATGAGGACACTGCAGTGACTCACAGAAGTATTTTTTTCTTTCTAAGGCAGAGGGCTTGATAGTAGTACTCTTGCTGATTTTTCTGTTGGAAGAGGGAAATGGCATAGGAGGAATTGGTTCGCTTACATGCCAGAATGTGCTTTTATTCTATGAAGAAGCTGAGAAGGTTCCAGGTTCACACTGCACCAAAATACTTGCAGTGAAGAAATGCTGGGAAATCTGAGTTGTAATAACTTGGCTTGCCTTTGGCTTCATGAAACTGATCTTCAGGCTGTAGTCCATTATTTCATCATAGTTGGTCTGTTTCGGGTCTGCTTTAGAAAGCTTGTAAGATGAGTTGTACTTCTGAAATGACTTAAAAGATCAGCTACAAGCAGATGTAGGATTTTTTTAGATACGTAATACAGTTTAGAATTCCACTTTCTTGAGTTTTTGAGTGCCTGAAGTGCTGAAGACCCATGGGAAATCTGTATGGGTTGTTTTTAAATAATGAAGCTAGTCTGAAACAGGAATTTTTAAAAATGTGCTCCTGACATTTTATAAATACCTTTACAGATCTCTTTTACGTTGTTTCAGAGTTGCATTTTTAAAAAAAGCTTTATTTTGCAGACATACCCATACAGTTCACCGGCTTTATTGATACAGCAGCAAGTTCCTGTAGGATATCAGCCAGCCTACAACTATCAGGTATGTCATTCTTATGTAGCAGCAGAAACGATGTTGGATACCTGGCAAAACTTGAATGGAATGAACAATGTTAACTGGAGACTGATCTTTCTGTGTCTTTCTCTGTGAATTCTGTTTCTCTTCAGCTCCTGCTTCACAGAAAGCAAAACCGAAATTAGTGATATTTTATTCTAATGCAATGAAAACTGTTGAATAACTTGGCATACTGTTTTTTTTGTTTGTTTTTTTAATATGTAATGATAAAACAACTTCCAAATTAGCAAAAACTACGTGGATCAGTAGTACTTTTTTCTCATGGGAAGGAGCTTTGCATTTGTACATGCTATAGTGCAGGCAGTTGATGTTAATTACATAAAACAGAATCACTGTATCTTACTAGACTATATAAATATGGGATGTATGTAGAGAAGGGATGTGCTCTTGAGCTCTTAAAATGCCTGGGAAGGCACTTAAGTGATAGTCATTTTTAACTTCAAAGTGAAATGAGTGGGTAAGTCCTGTTATTGAAACTAAACTGGAAGTAGCTAGAGGTTTGAAATGTTTTCAGTGTGGCTGCTGTGATTCCCTGTATTTTCCTAATCTTCAGAAATTTTACTTTTTAATTTTTTTAAAAGACAGAATGCTAAGAGGCAGGAGGTAGTTGAATTTGTGGGTGGCTTTGTGCTAAACACTGTGTGAGGTACACATGAAAAAGCTATCTGGCAGGACAGAAGACTATAAACTACTGTTTAATGAAAAATCCAGATGTGAAGTGTTATAAATGGTGGCTCTTAAAGAGCAGTTACTTGCCTGTGTTGGAAATAAATGAATAAAAGCTGGTTCTTGTCCAATTTTTGTTTAAGGTTCAACCACAATGGCTTGCTGGGGAGCAAAGAAATTATGTTATGCCTCCGGTAAGTCTACAAAGTTAAACTTCTGGAACTTTGTCTTCTCAATTAGCACACTGTTTTGACAGTTTGATACTTGGGAAAAAAAAGGAAACTCGTTTTGGATCTGTATGTAATCTGGTCTATACAAATCTGCAGCTGCTGACACAGTATTGTTTAGCTACTGATCTGGTGCTTTACTAGGAGCTGCCTGGTAAAACAGAACTATCTGTTTTATGGCGTTAGTCCAGATGTTTTGGTCACAGAATTCTGGAATTTTAACATGAACAGGACTGATTTTTCATGAAAGGTTGAAAGAAAAATAAGTCCTGACCTGATGCACAATCCTGAGTCATAAGATCTGTATAACATTACTGCTTACTGTTACAAATTTTTTTAAAATTTAAAAGCCTCAAAATATTCTGCTTTGCAAATGGTTTTTTTGGCTCCTTTCAACAGATTTTTAAAAATGATTTGCCAGTCTTCTATAGATTGTAGGTGGTGTTTATGGCTTCTAAAGAAATCACTTGTTTTCTGTGACTCTACACAAGTGATGTCCACAAGAGGAAAAAACACTATATTTCTTTAACAGTGTTGGAACTTAAACTTACATCTTGGGCATTTTTGTGTTCTCTGGCTGTAATCTTGTATTTGAGTATGGTTTCTATTAAGTGTTTATAAGCTGTAATAGTTAATTTTCTTCTGAGCAAGATTCTTTCAAGCTAATTCCCAGCAGATGTCTGTAGAATGTGTGGAAGGTAAATGGGGGGATAAAATGAAGAACTTTGTGGATATATATTGCTGCCTGCAGGCATCTGACAGTTCTGTCACTGATAGTATTAGAAGACGACTTTATTCCTGCTTTCTTCCAGTCATGTGTACGAAGCTTAAGCTTCACTTAGAGTTTCTTAGTAGAGAAGCAGCATTTTTCTTTTCACAGGAAGTTTGTATTTCTGTTAGTGAGAACTACCTTTGCTTTACTGGGGGAAGAAACAGACTCAAAAGAGTTCAGAAGTCAGTAGAATACTATTACCTTAATTGTCTTGATATAAGTTTTGTTGAACAAGATCCATGGACATGATACTGCAGCTGTATATTGCTTAGCAATTAAACAGTACCAATTCAAAGTTTTTAGAGTAGGTGTGCATGGTGGTTTTAATTTGATGTTTTAATCTTGATTGCTTATTGCAGATGGATTGCAAATGAGCAGACAACTTTTCTATAACTGTCTGAGTTAAACTTTATCATTCTTCACAGACTCAGACAGGACAGGCACATAAGGAGATAGGAAACTTCATCCTTCAGTATACTGCTTTACACCTATCTATTTGTTGGGTGGATAATCACAATTTCTGTTCATAAATGGAATGCCCCAGTTGTGATGAGGTCAGATATGATACACCTTTTGATGGTTAGGGATGGTGCTCACAAAGGAATAGTCTGCTAACACCGTAGGCTTCCTATCTAACAATATTATCAGTTGAAAATGACAGTTTTGATGATCAAGGGCTTTTGGGTTTGTTGGGTGGCACAGCTTATGGTTGCTGTGTTTAATCACAAATAACATCCTAAGACTGATGTTGCAAGAAACTATAGCCAAGTCTGGGTAAACCTGATTATTTTGAGGAGAGAAAGTTGCCTATGAAAAGTGAGAATGTTTAACTTTGCCATTGAAGTCCTGGTTAAATTGGCTGTAAAAGCTGCCAGTCCTCTCTGAAAGCATCTGGAAGGATCTTTCCATAAAGAGTAACTGTTTCATAAGGCTCTCTGCTATTGTTATTAAACTCTGCACTGGGTTGCCAATTGCAACACTGCACCACAAGCGGATGGAAGTGGGGAGAGTTTTTTTTATAAAAGCAGTAAAATGGCTTCTGCTTTTCTAGATCTTTTTATATTAGTGTGAAAGAAGGAAGCTTCAAACAAGAAAGAAGCTGTGTAGAGAAAAGCAACTCCTTGGGTGATGTTTTGCTTCCCCTTCATTTATTTGACTGAAGTGTTCAATAATATCTTGAAGTTTCTTGCTGTTGTCTCAAATCCTCAGTGAATGCCTTTATTGTTTAATACGCTTCATAGCAAAAGCCGTGCATGGAGGAAGTAGGTTGAGGAGCTAATATCAAGAATGATAATGGGGAGAAAAGACACTTATTAGAATAGAACTTTTTTGGAAGTAGATCTGTCTTAATACAACAGATCAGGATATGGTATTTTCCCCACTTGTGAAACTTATGCCAACTTTACCTTTATGTTTTGGATAACTCATGGATAGGTGAGGACCAATGACAACACAACTGTGCATGTTTTCTGAGCGTTACTGAAATACTGCAATATTTCAAAAAACTATGCAGGTTTATACTTCAGTAAGCTATCACTGTGCTGAGGATCCAGAACTTATACAGACAGAATGTGTTGTCCCAGAGCCCACACAGTCGTCTACTAGCAGCCCACAAAAGGTAAGGGCTTTCTCAAACCTTTAATGTTTTTATGGTCAAATTCTATTCCCAGAAATTTGCATATGAGGATTATGTGGCTTGGAGGGGGCCTCTGACCATTATTGTAGAAACCAAAGTTCCATCAACTGGCTAAAGCAACTACTCAATCCACTGTATCTGATTTTTGTATACACAACTTCAACAGCCTCAAGTGTTTCCTTAAAGCTATTAGTGCTTGTCTAAAGTGCTGAGGGCTGTGTAAAAATGTGTGTTCTACTTCATTAAGTACAATGATGTTTTTAAGTGACAAGGCTTTACTTAATCTGCTGAGAATTACAAGGGGAATTACAGGTACTAAAAAAGGTTAGGTAGCACTGCCTGCTGTCTTAGAGATTTATTGTACACTTCAAACATCTGAATCAGTAATGTTTTACTCCCTTCACTTTTTTTTTGGTGGAAAGTGACCCCAGTTTGGCCAGCAGTTGGCTCCAAGTTCAGTTTTCTAAAGGAGGCTTCATTTTTCATCTGTCAGCCTATTCCACAACTGAACTAGTGTGTCACTGGTCAGAACTGTGATGTTGTAACATCTAGGGGTGATTAATGAGTTACCAAGATTAAAAGATTTAAAAAAAACAAACAACAAACAGCCAGCTCGGGAGTTGAGAAGAATCCTGAATGCAGAGTAAACCCTGTCACACTCTCACTGCTAGTAGTGGGCTAACTAAAAGTCAGTATTGTTGTAGATGTACCTCTAACTGTATTTCAGAAGTCTGTGGACAGGAGCATACAAACAGTAGTGTCTTGTCTGTTTAATCCTGAGAACCGTCTGAGGAACACCTTTGTATCACAAGAAGACTACTTTAAGGTATGTGGTGACAGCAAAATTAAATGCCTAGAACACAGCTGACCTTCAGTTTGTTCACCTACAGGATACTATAAAGATGAAGGGATTCGTGTCTGGAAAACCATTTGAATTTTTTTTCCTGTACATAATGAGGTGTATGGTCTGGCTCTTAATTGCTTAATGCTGGAAGTGCTGAAACTGGATTTAGTGGATTTAACCAAAACTGCATAAAAAAAAATTCCTGAACAGTTAACTCGTGGACGCTTAAAGCATAAGACTGGCTTCTCAATGACAAACTGCTCAAAGCACAGTGTGTAACTCCTAGTTTGGATAGAGAATGTTAGGTTTGAGCCTTGATAGTCTCTACACCAGTCAAGTACCACTGGATGGTGGCTCTTTGTGTAAAATATCTATGCATTAACCAATAAACTGTAGTCCAGGTTGGTAGCTGGTCATCATATTTTTGCTGTATGTGTTCAGTTTTTGTAAGATTGCAGTTTCTGATTACATTCCAAGTAGTATTTAATTTCTGTTGTTTATTAGTGTTATATTTAAGACTTTGCTTCCTTTTTTCAAAGGACAGATGTGTGACCTAGGCACATGTACACAGAGGCTATATTTATCAGTTTTAGAGGGTGTTGTATAGAGCATAGTGTCTTGAGATGCTTTTCTTGAAACTTCACAGTTGCTTTATTCTGATTATCTAGAAATTTTTTCCTCTTATCCTATCCCATTCCAGGAGAGGAAGGCGCATCACTTCAGGAAAGGAAGAACAGTACTCAAAAGCGTTTGATCGACAAAGACTTTAAAGTATCTAAATTCATTAACTTGATGTTATTACAGTTCAGTTAAGCAATATATGCAGTATAACCTTTTTCTAGAAGTTGCTTCATGTTGAAGTTTGTGTTCCTGTTCTATCTGTTCCAATACAGTTGTTTTTGCTTGAGTAGTTTGAAGTTTAAAGTTGTAAGAGTTGACAAACTTCCAGGTTTTATTGTTTGCATGCTTCCCCTGCTAACTGAAATGTTAAAGAGTTTATATGGGAAAAACATTCTTGGTTTGTTTAGTGCATGTGGATTTTCTTCTGAGTTTTAAGGTACAGTTTGCATGTTACACTTAGTTGTTCTTAAACCACAATTTGACTACTACTGACCAGTTATCTCTTGCAGTTTAAAAATGGAAGCAGTTATTTGCCCGAGAGGTTGTATTTTAAAATGGAGCTCTTAATCAGTGGAACAGAAATGTCAAGTTGTAACTCAACTGAAGCCCTTTAAGTCCTGGTTGTCTTTAGACTACATAATCAAATGTAGTTATGTTCATTAATGACATTTATGTACCTGCAGTCTTGAGCATCATTATTAGTTTTGGGAAAGTAATTAAGAGAATCCTAAAATTCCTATATGTAACTTAAGATGCAAGAATGTAATTAACTGTCTAGGCTACTCAGTTGAGTATGCTTTTTTACTTGAAAAATTTTAGCAATACCTGTATGTTAAAATTGTGAGGAAAATACTGCATTTAAAACATGTCCTTTGTTATGTGAACTGTTAATCAAAGAATATCTGTAAGCTTATTTTAATAATTATGTAGATTTTAGTCGTGTGTTTTGAAACAATTAAAATAAATTTTTATTTTGACTTGGCTTCCCAAACTTCTAGTGGCATGCTAATATACTAATGAATTTTATGCTACCTTGAGATACATAAAGCATAATAAAGACTTGTTGAAGCTATTGAAGGTTTATTACCCTATATGAGAATTCCACTTACTACAAATTCATAGTAATAAACTTCATTTTGTAGCAGTTATTAGTTGTAGTTTTGAAAGATTAGAACTGAGAGCTCTATTCAGTCTTGTATCTGTGTTGGGTCCTAGTCCACTTTTTTCCTCCTGTTCCCAACACCTCAATGCCTTCAGACTAAAAAGGAAATGATGACTCTCTTGTTGAGGATCTATACATGAGTTTCAATAGGATTGAATGTCCTGCTTCAAGTTTCCAGAAGGTTTAGAAGTACTAATGGCCTAGAAAGGACTTACCCAGAAGTAGATGTTAGTGAAATGTATAATGACAAGGGAACGGAGTTGCTACTGACCTGCATGTGTAAGGGAATCTGGCTCCAGCATGAAAAATGTCCAAGGACTCCTTATTGGGAGTGTTCTGGATAGCATTTAATTAAGGGAGTGGGTGGGGTGGGGGGAGAGGAGAAAAAAATTATTATAGGTTTTGGAGCCACTTCATGCAGGATTGTACCAATGTTCTGATAACATAAGTTTGTCTGAAAAACCCAAACTGATAATCTCTTCTCTGCTCAGACTGTTCTTTGTCACTAAAGATACTGTATTAATTGTTCCAATAATACCAGTTTGCGGTGTCTTTCTCAGACTGTTTTAAAGATTGCAGCTTGATTATACTTTGCTTCTGTGTTACCAGCTTCTTTATAAGTGTTCTTTTTAATCTTACGTGTTAAGCTCAATAGTTTTTGAAAGAATAAATCTGGAGTTTTCTGAATATCAGAAAGCTTTCATTTGCAGTTTTAAGTACCTAAACAGCCTACTTCGGCTGTTAAAGCTGTGATGCCAGTTTATTGATAAAGGTAATGATTGCTTTGCAAATGCAAAGCTGTGATGCCAGTTTATTGATAAAGGTAATGATTGCTTTGCAAATGCAAACTTCATTTTGGCTTAATGTTCTAGTTGGCTTGATTGCCTGGGGATGTATTTGAGGCTTTATGTGGTAGCTATAAGAAAACACGGAGTGCCTGTGTGTAGCTCTCATTGAAGAATCTCAACACCAAAAGAAGAGATAAAACACAAGATATTGTCATAGAGTGCATATTTTATATTTATTTGACCAAGTGTTACCCGTAGGACCATCTGGTGAGCAAGTAGATTGTTCAGTACATTTGAAATAGTGATGCTAGATAGGAACTGTTCTTACAAGCATGCTGAGAAGGCTTATCACAGTGAAATGCATAGCCTGGGCCTTATGAGTGCCATTTATTTTCTCTTCCATTAGATCACGTTGTGCTGGTTTTGTTAGCCACTTCTCACCCATAGGAAACTAATTTTTTTATTCCCATCTGGGAATTGTACATTTTGTGGCATATGCCAGTAAAAGTAACAAGTTAGAACGTGCATTTTTAATGTTCTTTTTGAAGTACCCTATAAGCATAACACAAAAACAGTAGGTAAATCTCTTTTGTGGTGTATTCAGAAAGTTGAAACATCTGTTTAATATGGCTGTAGCCGAAGGCGTTTCCAAGATAGGAGCACAATTGGAGCTTCTTGGAAATTTGTATCTCTTGTATTATTAAATCAAGTGGACTGTGTTAATTGTGTAGGCTGTAGTGAGGTCTTGTGGATCTGCCTGTGCTTGCGCAGAGTGTGTGTATTCTGTGTGGGACACAAAAGCATGCAAGTCTCCTTTAGAAAGAGCTTTTTGTCAAACAATCATTTAGACAAGATAGAAAAATACAATGCTTTCATTTACGTGGTATTATAGAGCTATGACACTTGTTTTGTGGTTCTTGCCTGAAGTGTCCTAGTGAGCTGCCTGGTGCTGTGGCCTTTTCATACTCTTTTTTACAAGCTTTGCCACTTGATAGAATCATTCTTGGAATGAGACAGCCAGCCAGATGGTGTTGTTGGATCTCCATTACAATGATTGTCTGGCACAGACACTAATTCCCTGTCAAAATGGGAGTATTTTTTTTTCCTTCTAGGTATTTGTGTGCTAAACCAAGATGCTAAATTCTGTTTTACCTGAAGGTGATCTGATCTTTGAATGCTACAAAGAAAAAAAAGGTTTTTCTCTTAAATATATTTTACAATTTCAAAAAAGAAAGGGTTTTCCTTTACCTTAATGGAAAAGATTTTTTTTTTGACAAGTCCCCTAAAAGGTATAAAGTCTATATTTGCAGGAATGACTTGGTAGACCAGTATGATGTGTAACTTAAAAGCTTCAGTGTCTGCCAACATAACTTACCCTTTATATGATTTCTGCATGATTTAGAGGACTGATATTTTGCTGAGTGTTGGATCTTTTTGGCTAGAACAAACTCAAACAAGTGGTTTCCCTCTTTATTTTGTGCTGGTTCCTTTAGTACACAATGAGTGTCCAGGGAATTCTTCAACTACTTATGCAGTCTTCCTAGAGCGATTTAGGACTAGAACCACCAGTAACTAGAGGTGGTTCACTTGCTTACCTGGGAAAAATTGGTGCTTAGTACTATAAAATAATAGAATAGTTTAGTTTGGAAGGGACTGTCAAAGGTCATCTGATTCAGCTCCCCTGCAACAAGAAGGGATGTCTTCAATTAGATGTAATAGAACCTTCAGCTGCATTGCTCAGAGCCCTGATCTTGTAAGTTTTCAAGGGTGGACCATCTACCACACCTCTGCCAGTGTTTCACCACCTTCATTGTAAACATTTCATTTCTTCCTTGTATCTGGTCTGAGTCTACTCTCTTCTAGGTCAAAACCATTACCCTATGTCCTGTTCCAGTGGGCTGGGCTGCTTCTTGGCCACCTGGGCACACTGTTGGTGGTTCATTCAGCTGGTGGTCAACTGATACCCCCGTGTCCTTTTCTGCCAGGCAGCTCTCCAGCCACTCTTCCCCAAGCCTGTAGTGCTGCATGGGGTTGTTGTGACCCAAGTGCAGGACTTGGCACTTGGCCTTGTTGAATCTTGTCCCATTGGCCTTGGCCATCAATCCAGCTTGTCCAGATCCTTCCTTCCCTCAAGCGGATCAGCTTCTAACTTTCTCTGCAAAGCTTTGTGCCGTACCCTTAAAGTATCTTTCTTTCTCTTACACACCTACTGTATTATTATTAATTACTGGGAGAAAATCCTCTTCAGACTTGGAGGATTTGTAGGACAGTAGCCTGTTGTACTGTGGAGCTGCCCTGGGATTTAGGCTTCAAGCTTGCCACAGATGATATTTTCACTGTAGCCATGGGAGGGCTCCCGTGTGCAGTGCTACATAAAAGATCATACTGTAGTTTGGTGTCAAACAGCAATTGAGCTGAAGGCAGTCTTGGTCAAGGTATATATCGCATATAGACAAAACCTTACATTGAGAATAAGATTTCCCTTGCTGTCCCTGAAGTTAAGGCTGTTAATTGCCTTTATTTTGAGAATATGTGTAACTGATTTGCATAAAATATAAGAGTAAGTTTTTTTTTAGAAAAGAAGAATTGAGTCCTTTCCTTTTTGTTAAATGTTTCACTTGTGCAGATAGAAGTTACCATTACAGCACTAAATGTTAGGAATGCTAATTGAGGTTGATTGCTTAGTGGTCCTGATTCTACTTTCACTAGAATAGAGATCTTTATGCATAGTTAAGCAAATTATTTGCTGAATTTTTTTTCTAAGGAAAAATGTTGCAACAACAGATCTTTATTGCTAAGACACTTCCTATAAATGCTGGACATTTTTTTTTTTTTGACAGGGAAATAAATCTGTATGGTCTTAACTATTTGAATGTTATAATGGCTTTCATAAAACTTGTCAGTTGTGCTTATCTCACTGTTACAGTGATTATTCCCTGACTTAGGAGACAGCCAGAGACAGAAATACTTGTTTCTTTAGGTGGTCTGTGGTAGTTACATTAATTACAAGTGCAATTCAGTTAACAGGTTTTAAAAATAGATTTTTTTTTTTCAATAGAAGATAAAAAAGATCAGTAGTGGTGGAGTTCCAGAAATGGTGTTTTAGTGCTGTGTTGCCTGTTAGTAACTTGTGAAGCTGGGGCTGATGAGCTGTGTTTTGCTGTGGTTCCTGGGGATGTGGTGCACAGCAGGGGGACACGCTGGGCTGCTGGAAGATGGGCAGCTGCTGTGCGAGAGCTGACACCGAGACAGTATAAAACGTGTCTACTGTGGTGATGGAAGCCGGGATATGGATTTCTGACTTCTCTTGCTACTTGTAATTTGATTGTTTGTTCAGTTTTTAATTACAGTCTTCTAGGTAATTGATTCCATGTGGGTTTATCTGTAAGAGATTGAGGAGGCTTGAGGTGGGGGGGTCAGGTGGATTGAAGTAGAGGATAACACTGGAGTTACCATGTATGTCTAGGGAGAGAACATTTTCTAGGTTCTGGTGTAAGTTCAGGGCCACAGTAGAAACATTTTAATGGTTTAGCATAGCTAAGCAAATGTCTGCTGACTCCATTTTCCTGAGCCTGGGGAGATAGACGTGACAGAGATGCACATCTGCTTCTGAAAGGTGCCTTATTTGTGCTTTTTCAAATTAGTAAGCAGGTCCTAAACTCAGGGTAGCTGTAACTGCAAGCAGAGCTCCTTCGACCAAGTGAGGTTGGGTCACTAAGTGAGCAGGAGACTTAAAGTAAGCTAAGCTTTAAAACCGTTCTTTCAAATGGCATTTGCAAATAAATTGAAATATTTTTTCGTTATAATCCTTGACTTGTTTCTTCTCCTAGACTCTTTGATCAGTTTTTGAGAAATTATGCCTGAGTATAACAAAGCCCAGTATGGGGACTGAGCTGGGTGCAGCTGAAGATGTAGCAGTCTTTACAGGCTAAAGATACGTGAGGAGTTCACTGTGTTTGTAGTATTTCTTATTCATGCTATGCTTTTAAATATTTCAGTGTGATCAATGAGGATGGATAGTAAAAATCTGAGCCTAATGTCTGCTTTATAACCATCTAGGTTCTATTTCTGTGCGTTGATCTTCACACTGTGGTGGACCCAGCTGTGCAGTCCGTCTTCAACATAGAATTGTACCGGTTGCCATGACAGCGTATAGCTACCTACTGGTGACAGAATAATAGGCATGTGACTTTTTTGATAACTGTCACAATGTAATTTAGTCATCAGCCAGCAGGTGGGGCATTAAGCTAACAAAAACCTACCAAATACTGTAATTTAAAAAATGTTTCTCTTGTGGAACACTACAGTCTGTTCTTTTTACAATAAAAGCTGTCCATCGCAGAATGTCACAGTTTTTATTGTAGGCTAATGAATTTCTGCGTTAAAAAATAAAGCTGTAAGAAATGCAGTGAAAACACTTTGTAGATGACCCAATGTCATGTTACAGTGTGTGGTGGTTTTGGCAGAAAGGCAGGGTTTGTTAGCAGCTGGTTCTGAGTATATTGTTAGGAGGGAGCTGGGCACTCCACAGGGAAGCAGGACAGGGAAGTTTAAACCACTGATGTATTCCATAGCTGAAAAATTCCTGTCAGCTTATTCATAACTCTTTTTCAGTTCCTCTCTTCTGTGCAGTACTTACAAATCAAATCCTTAAATGAACTTGACAGTATTCCAAAGGGGTATAAGTCCAGAAAGGCTCCGGTCCTCCTTTCTCCTTTCAGGTAAGTCTAGTTGATTCTACAATCCCTAGAATTTGATAAATATAAAATAGTGAAAAGAAAAGCCTTTAGTGATACTTCAAATCTCAGTATATTATGAACGTATTAATTTAGCTGCCTTCTCTGTTCCTTTTTTTCCAGAGGTAGGGTTGAAATGAGTGAGAACATGGACCACTTCTTTAAATTGGATACTTGTTCTGGATTTCTCTGTTCTTGTAAATGGAACACAGTAATTAGCAATGGATGGGGACTCAGATGTGTGGTTTACCTTTGTTACCAGTGTTTAGTGTTACCTGCTGTTTTCAGTGTTTCCTAGGACCAGATCCTTCTAGGTTGGTTTGAGGATGGGAGGGGGTTATCTAGCAGAAGTTGTGGATGACTTGAATTTTCAGTTGCTGTGTCTGCTTCCCTTAAGGAATTATGAGCTCTTGGAAATGTTTGCTTTCTTGAGTGGTGTTTTTCCAATATAAATGATGCTTTATGACAGGATATTATGCAATCAATAGTGAACAGACTAAAAAAGAAAGTAAGGTGGGGTTTGTTTACATATTTGTTTGTCTAGTTATTACAGAAGCACTACTGAAGAAGTGAAAAATAATGAAGTATTATTTTGCTGAGTTCCTACATTTGTGATGACCCTTAGACAATCTTGGTTAAGAACTGCTATACTTGTCCAAGGTTTGTCTAGTTAAGTTTTGTAGGTTATTACTGGAAACCTGTCTGTAAATGGAAAAATAAAAAGGCAAGAAAATATATCAAGAACATACTCGGCTTCCAGCAGCTTGTGCCTCAGGATTTCTGAGGCAGAGGTTGTCTTTGATCCTTCCTTTGGTATACCAAAAGGAGGGGAGTAGCTTGCTATTTGAACAGAGTAGCAAGACAGGTATTTTGCCACAATGTCATAGAATGCTGCTAGAAATAAAAGGAATTATATTTACTGTATGAGTCCAATATGTTTTCATCTTTTCCTTTATGGACTTAGTAATGCTTTAACCTAAATCCATTAACTTGTAACAAAGCTTTTACTTAAACAAAAATCAAACCACGAAGCAAACTTCTTTCATAGACCATGAGGATTCTTTAACAGATTTTTTTTGCCATACTTGGTGTTCTGAAAATAATGTAAATTCTGTATTAAAAAAACCCAACCCTGTGATGGAACTGCCTAAAAAGAAGACAGGAGTAGATAATACTATGTATTTATATCTAGAGCTCTCCAGAAGTATGCCGTATTTGTTGTGAATATGGTAGTTTACAGTGCTGTATACATGCTGCCTAACCAGCCAAAAATATCTTTTATGCAGAATTGGAAGCAGCTCCTGAGGCCCCAGGTTGTGTCCAGACAAGCTAAATTAGGGAAGTTCTGGTGCATATGATAAACTATTGTCTGAATAAGATTCTTGATAAGATTGTAACAAATGTAGGGGATGTGCATATCTAATGATGAGACTGACTGTGTCCTGAAGCTTTGAGATCTTGCTGACAGATCCTGTTACAGCTACTAGAGTGGTCTCTTAATCCAAGTGACAGAGGTCTGTGTTTTGGCAGCAGATGATGTATTATCTCAAACCAGCCTGTTCGGCTTGTAATGTGCAGCTTCAGAAATCATAAAATTCATTTTTCTGTGTCTGTTCCCTCACATATGTATGAGCTAAGGATGAAACAGGATTGTATTATGTAGTGCTGTTAATTATTTTGGAAAGAATGCTTTTCAACTTGGAAAGCAGAAATCTCAAACCTAATTGGAGACAGAATTCTGTCTTAGTTTAAGCATAGGAGTGTTTAGGAGGATTGTTGGCTGAAGGGCACTTGGCTAGAATGTGGGAATTGGACATGATCTTTGTCTTGCCTTATTCAAGACCAAAGTTCATTTTTCCTTTGGTCTGAATTAAATAACATGGAGACTTTTAAATCTCTTTAACCTGTTAAGGAAGCTATGTTTGAAAACTCAATTTTTGTTATATTTAATTTTAAGAATCTTCTTGGTCTTTCATCCCACATGCTGGTTTTCATACCTAGTGCTAAAGAGAATGCAGAGCTGGCAGGGAAAATGGAGTTGCTCTGGCTAGTCCCAAATGCCACTAGTGTTTTCTTACTGTATTTATTGGCTGTGACAACAATGATACATAACGTCAAGGATGAAACTTAATTTTTTTTTATTTTTCAAACACTGTTTCCCAGGTGCACTGCATAGCAGAATAAGATTTCTAAAGACTTGCAGCAGGTTTTGAACCTTACCGTCCCAGAAAACTAAAATAGCACAGAAAATACCAGTTTTGCTGTTACAGTAAGTTACTCAACTAAAATCTTTGTTTATCTAGTGTAAGTGTAATACAACATCAGACAAACTTATGTTTATTGTGTGTGTATGGAAATGCTAATGAGTATGGAGTCCACTTTTACTGTATTCTAACTAGTTTCTTTGTTAATTTGTTATGTGTTAAAGCAGCTTCCCTTCAACACCATTGACTTTCTGTCTCTGGTGTCACAGATTTGAAAGTTCTTTATGCTGAAATCACTTTCATAATGGAACTGCCTAGATAAGTATGGTTTTACAGTTCTGAAATGAATATGTCGCTCCTCCACTCATGCTTTTCTCTTGATAACTGAGTATCTTTGGAGAAGGCTGGTCCTGTCCTGATCTGACAGCTCTGGTTAGATCTAGTACAGAAAGAGCTTTTTGATACTTGTTCTTTATGCTGCTTCTTAAGAGCCTGGGTTAGATCCTCTACTAGTATACTCATGAACCAGTGATCCTTGTCTATATTCTTATTTGACAAGCTTTATCTTGTTAGCTATACCTGATCCAGTTAGGGAACAAAGATGCCTGAAAGGAGTCTTGCCCATTTCATTGATTGTGGAGGATGAAGTGCGCTGTTTGAAGACTTTTAGGTCTGGAAAGTTTAAAGATAACTTAGAGTTAAGTAGTTCAGGGCAATGTGATGGTTCTTGTGTATAAAACCTGGTAATGCGCTCAAAGTACACAGTTCATATACAACTTGTGTGAGGTGCTAAGTTTGGGAAAAGGGTCAATTCATAACTTTCTCATTCAGAAAGTGTCGTGCCACTTCAGTGATTTTTTTTTTTTTTTTGGGGTGGGGTGTCTTTTTGTTGTTCTTTCCAAACTAGCTTGGAGCTTCTACTACGTATGCACAAGTCTAGTTTACTAGATTAAGCAATTATTTCCTTAGGTGTGGTAGGCATAAGTTAGTTTTCACCTGCAGATTAGGAGTCTGTACATACTGTTTCTGCTTAGCAGGTGAATTTCTAATTATTGGGGGATTGTCTGTGTTTTTTTAACTGTGGTGCCGCGTGTACAAAATCTTTCCTCATACTTGCTGATGAAGGTCTTGACTTTAAAAGAGGATTTCCAAAGTTTCTGTATCTATCTTTAGGTTCTCTTTTGCCACAAATTGATGAAGAGTCTCAAGCAACTCTTTAGCCTTTTATCCTGATTGTGTTGCCTGTGCAGATGCTTCCAAGGGTGCTGAATATTAGGGTCTATTCACAGACCACCTACACTCAAGGCACTTTGCCCCAGTTAAAATCACTTGATGTGACATTACGTACCCTGTACTGAATGCAATGGTGTCTGTGCAGCTGTACAGCCTCTTCCCTAAGTTCGGGACTTCATCGAAGCTTGCTTGCATATATCAACAGTACTGTGTTACTGAGATGCTAATTCTAGTGTAAACCAGATTCTACATACCAGAGTGTCGCGTCATGGGGTGTTTTTCATTCTCTTGTAATATTGTTCCCAAGGAACTAGAGTTGGGTCTTGGTTCTGCGCTTCTACTGAAACTGCTACAGAGCTGATCTCTTTGTGACTAAGAAGCCTTAAGTGTCTTCAGTTAACTTGCAGAACAGTCCCTGATTAAAAAAGAAAAAGTGAAATTGCTTAAACTTGATGTCATTCTCTCTTAGCAGGGCTCAGGGTGAGGCCTGAGTGCCGTGTAAAGGATCATAGCTGCCATGGGATGTATTTTTTTAAAGGGTCTTAACACTTTTTCCTGTTAAAGTAGTAAAGTGACTTTTGAATTGGGAGAACTGTTTCTTGACTAGAAATTCTTAGACTGTGATACTTTTTTTTTAACTTAATGAACTGGATCTGCTTGGATGATACAGTTTCTCCTGTGAGTTCCTATACCAACCTGCTGTTGCTTCTCCCTTTCAGAAATATTTTTTTCTGTAGGTTGGGAAACTGTACTTACCAAACGTACTGATCTTCAGATCATGGCATTAAGTGTCGAATTTCCTGGGATTGTATATATGTAGTGTTTATTCAGGTGGAAATGAAGCAAACTCTTTCTACTAGCTATTACCAATAGGGCTAGAATCAAGTGCTTGTGACCATAGGATGCAGTGACCCATTCTAGGCTTTTGCATGGTCTAGTCACTGTTTGTTCCATTGGAATAACTGGGCTGCTGTAAAGTTGTGGAATATTTTTTCTGGGGTGTAGCTTACTTACCCATCTACTGTAAAGGTAATAGACTTATTAAAAATTTCATGAATCTTTTTGCATTATTTAA
>JAHREE010000259.1:6511359-6548882 GCA_033628505.1 Tringa tobata | reverse complement strand
GGGAGGGTGCCTGCCCCCCCGCCCCTCGCACGCCGGGCACCTGGGAGCGGCGGGACCGCGGCGTGCCATCGTGTGGTAGCCGGGGTTTGTGATTTTTGCAGTTGTTTTCAAAGGCTGGGTTGGATATTGCCTTTCTAAGTCAGCGACAGTGTTTCGGCACGTTTTTATTAGAGAATAAAGAGGGGAAGAGCGGCCGTGGGTCAGCAGTTGTATATCCCAGCGTGAAATACATCTCTCTCCTCCCTGTCAGAGTAACCGCCTCCCACAGCCTGTGTTATTCCCGGAAAAGGGGAGTTTGGTTGGGTGGACTTCTGGAGCTCTCCGGTGATAGTTCCGACTGGGTCAGATCATTAATGGGAGACATTTGTTCTCCATTGCGGCTGAGGGTGTTCGGCTCCAGCTCCTTGCCAGCCCGGGCCGGGGGCAGGACGGGCAGCAGCCGTGGAGCCCCGCGTTGGCCCTGGGTGGCTGCTGTGCTGAAGCGGTTGCTGGGTGTAAAATAATCAAGAACTAACCATACCTGACACGACGTTCTTTAACACCTTCAGCCAAAGTTTGGAAGCTTGTGGCATGATTGTATAATGCTTCTATTTTTATTCCTGTAAAAAAAACCCACAAAACCTCAAATGTTTTTACTTTATTGTTTAGTAGAATAACTATCGTTGTCAAGATATAGCTGATCTCTAGTTTACAAGGGGAAATCTTTTTGACATCTGCTTTTATGTTTTGTTTATAATGAATCCAATCCATTTCAGCTTCTGGTATTGAGTAACAAGTTACTGGCAATAACCCTCTTTTTCACAATACTGGTGGTCACATTTTTGTGTTTAATTTCTTTTTTTTTTTTTCTAAGAGAATAAAAGTCTCAGAATGAAGGGTTATTTTAGGAATCTAACTTAACCTCAAGTTCGTTACATTAGACAAGGGGCTTTCCACTGCTTGAATGCTGGCATTCCCCTGGTCTGAGAGAGAGAATGTTGAGTGAAATGAGTGTATACAGCTGTGATTAAATACCCAGGGGAGTTCTGAGCTGTGGTACAGGGAAACGCAGATACCATATTGGGTATAATTAAGTGGCCTTAGAATCTGTGGTGAAAAAGCTGAAAAGAATAAAGATCAAAATCAATGAAGACTGTATTTAAAATAACTAAATAAAAAAGTCACATAAGTGTTATTCCATCCCCCAGCATCATGTGAGATCCCACAGCTTCACACCTGGCTCCACTTTACCTTTTACTCTAAATCGGTTGGCCAGGGTTTCACTCCATGGCAAACTAGCAAGACAGTAAGCATAGGGCTGTCAAGTCTCTCTAGCTTTGTGTTTTACTGTGGTTTTACTTGCTGTCCTTGAAGCTACTGTGCATATACTGCAATATGCATCTGTTTTTCACACCTGTTTTGCTGTGGGTTCAGGGTGGTGTGGGATTAACCTTAAAGGAAAGTTGGATTCATATCTGACATTCCTATGCTTGCTTCTGTCAGGTCCACTCAGTCTTTAATTTGCTAGATGATAAATGTTAGCTGCTATAGTTCCCCCATAAGTTCTTGAGAGTAGTTATCTAGTCCTTCACATCTCAGTAGTCTCCTGTCTTCACTTGGAGACACCTTGCTTGAAGATTTGCAGCAGTGGTATTTCAGAAGAAATTTTACCTGTGCTCTGTCCAGTGACATTAATACTTTGTTATCTTGACCAGAAATAGCATGCTTAAAAGTATTTTGTGGAAATACGTGGTACCATCTGAATCTTTTGCTGTACTGAAAAACAGCATCATGGTATCACCAAGTATTAAATCTTCTGGAGGAGCGTTATAGGGTGATGTGGGTGGAGTAAGGAGCAGGGGTCTCTCTCACAACCTGCTGTTCCTCAGGTTGGTCTCGAACACCAGCACAATGCTTGTTGTTCTCCTCCACCAATTCTCTCTGATCCTGTTTGCTGTTCTTCCTCCCACCCTCTCGCCCACATGCACACACATGCCAACCAGCTTTGTTTCCCTGGAGAGGGTTCAGAGCAGCTGGTGGGAGCCCCTGGTTATGGGCCGGGAGCCCTCAGAGGTAGCCCAGGGACAGTGCCCTCTGTGTTACGCAGAGCAGCAGAGTTCATCCCAAGACTAGTGTTGTGAACACCATAATAAAAACAATAGCACCTAATAATATTTTGTTGAAATCATGTTATCACCGTGGTGTGTTATTTGACATGCTGCATGCTAGTGCTTGGCTTTCTTCGTGACTTGTGTATAAGACCTATCAGGGTAATCTGTTCTAACTTTACTGAATCTATATCATATTTACCCATGTATTATTTTTTTTCCTTCTTAAAGTTTCCTATAGCTTAGCAAACTCTTGAGGCTGGACTAGAAGTTATCAAATTGTGTTTTCCTCCTTTTTTCGTGTAGGCAGTACGTTTTCTTGTCTCCCAGGGAGATGGTACCAAACCTACTGCAATAGTTTGTTTTTTAATTCTAGCAATTGGATCTGCAGTTCATCATGACAGGTCTTCCAGAATTCTTGGTATGAGTCCAAATTAGTCCTCCTGATTTGTGTTTTACTTCTGTTTAGTTGTGGTGTCTTTGGCCTCTCTAACTAGGCTTGGCTTCTGGCACATTTCACTTTATGCTGGTGTTTCGTGATCCGAGACTGTAGTTTCCTCTGCTGAGCTTTTTTTCCTGTCCCTTGAAAGCTCTCTGCTTATTCTACCTTTCCTTCTTTATTAGGTAATTCATCTCGCTGGGTCTGGAAACCTTCTTAGGAATTCTCTTGTCACTTCCTTGGGTTACAAATTCTGCAGATACTCATATTGTAGTTTAAACGTGTTCCAGACCTCCCCTGTGCTTATGTCCCATGACTTTTCATTCCTGTTCATCTCACTAATGAGTTCCCTTAGTTTTTGAGATTTGCCTTTTGAAATTGAAAACCTTAATTGCAGATTTACTTGGGTTGCTCTACCGTTTAATTTAAATAAAATCAATCATAAAGAATAAATCTGGGATTATTCTTTCACCAGCCTTTCTATAAGCAGAGATTTAGTTATCAGCTACAAGTCTAAAATCCTGATAGTGCTGGTCGAATTGGTTAAGTATATGGTGAAAAAAATGGTCAGTTGTGACATCCAGCAGTAGATAGGACTGGTTTACAGTAATCATTCTTTGTATTTTCAAAATAAATCTTGGAGAATCTTTTAAATTAGTTACTTTAACAACTGATCCTTCCCCACAAATAAAAATTATTATTGCAGTGTTTATTTAGTATATTCTTACATAGTTACCTGTATGGTAGTACTCTTCAAAATTGATCAAGTAGGTGCATCTCAGTACAGAATTTCCCTCTTAATGAGTGTAATCTCGCAAAAATCCTATGTAGTGGTAAGCCAGAGAGGCAAAAATTTACTGAAAAGTAAAAAGTGGTTCTGTCCTACCTCAAGCCAGGACATGAGGATATGTCAGGAGCATGGCTCTATTCTGAGAACCTATAAAGGACCATCCTAGCATACTGTTCTCCTTTCTTAGTTTACCTGTACATCCAGTTTGTCAGGTCTGGTGTTTTTAATCCTCTGCTTTGGTTATGCTTCTCTGCCTGATGTTTTTTTGCCTTGCTGTTCCTCTTCTGCTTCATTGCTTTAACTGTGCTTGGACTCGACCGTAATTTGCAGGTTCTCTCAGGGTTTGTTTGGAGCTGAATGGGGGACTAAACACTCTGCTGTTTTGTAGACTGGGAAGGATGCAAGAATTAAGTGACCACATGCCAGCAAGTGAACTGAGCTGAGCATGAAGTGCTTATTATTTTGAAAATGGAAAGGTCAGGATTGCAGGAGTGAGGGTTTAAGAAAATAAGTGCATCTCATTACTGCACAACAAATTTGAAGTCCTGTAATTATTTGTAAAAGCCTTCTAGCATCCCTGCGAGGCAGCTAAGTATTACCCATGGAAGAAAGAACCAGGATGAAAGGACTTAACCAAAATCAAGAGAGAAAACCTATTAATGTATTGCAGTTATCTTGTTTTGCTGCTGCGCTCTACAGTAAGAGCACCATATTCCATAAATTTGTGAAAGGAACTTTAGCAGTAACATATGATACGTATTTTAAAAAATAAATTAATTAACGATAAAGCTTACAAAATGAGGTCACTACTTCTGGATAATAAACACTTTAAATGAGTTAATGCAGGCAAGCTTGGTCTCACTAATTATGCTTAAAAACAAGCTGGTAGTAGCATAATGTGCCTGTACTGTGTGTTTTCTGTGGATGCCATTATAAATATTAAAATTACCTTGTTTCTATTTCAGGTGGTAGTATATTGCATTTACATGTGTATTCAAATTTTCAGTCTAATGCTATATGCTTAGCAGTTGACTCCAGTACCATATGTATTTAAAATAATTGTTTAGGAAGTCTTTTCAAATCATCCCTGTAAGCAGTCATTGACACTATGTTTTCCGTAACACTGATATAGTTGAAATAAACTGTTTAGCCAATATATACTTCGTTGATAAACATCCCTTAAATTACATAATCTGGTAATTTATTCAAGATGCCATTAGCCATGTGGTTCTGTTACATTTCAGTGTAATTTTTTATTATTATTCCTTGGAGATAAATTGTTACGGAGTTCTACGAAAGGAGTGGATGATGCATCAGAAAACTAGCTCCATTTGTTCCCAAAAAAGCCCCAAACAGGCAGAAGGCAGGGTTTTTTTTCTTCTCTTCTTTGTGCCCTTTTCTTGCTGAAAAGGAATCTTGGGGCCTGAGCCACTATTATTAAGAAAATAAGTTGTTAGCTACGTGATATTCTTTTCTGCTTGTTGTTCTTGTTTGCTAGTTCTGAACTTGTTGCATTTCATCTATTTGGAACACGTGCTATTAAAGTGCGAAAGGAAACCCAAGCTGCAGAAGAGAGTATTTTAACAAAACTTAGGTTCAGAGATGACGAGTTGAAAACTTGGCAGATCTCTAAAAGAGCTATCAGAATTCCAATATTTTATTCAAGACACACTTGTTTTCATGGATCACGGAGATACTTAAGAATGGAAATACTGTTTTGTTTTTTTTTCCTCTTGCTGAGTACATTTTCTTGTAATTTTTTGTTTTTCGTGGCAAAAGATGGTACCGGTTTCAATAAAAGTTCAGGGGCAGGTTGTTTGCCTGCTGGGGTGCGTTTCTGTCCCGCTCCTCCGGGCACTCCCCAGATCTTCTCCACTCTCTATGACATGATGAAGGACAGCAATGGGCAGGAGGAGGTGGAGGCAAGAGGTTTATTCTGTGGCTTACAAGTTGGGAGTTTGCTTGGGATGTACAGAGTCTGGGTTAAATTTTTGAACTCAGTTTGCAGAAGGAAACTGCTCGTTTCCTAACCAGTGGGGGCCTTTGCTCTCATTCACAAGACAAATTTAGGAATTAATTGAGTGTAGGCTTTGCTGTTGTTCTGCAACTCATCAGAGCTTCCATTTTTCATGTTTTGCAAAATTAAAAAGAGATCTAGACTAAAAAAAGTAATCTGTTGTTAGATCTGGGTTTCAGTTCTGGTTTTATCATCACATGGCTGAACAGAAGACCAATTTTAGAGATTATCAAGATCACAGAGCAGGTTTAAGATTAATTTGCAGTCTATGTGAGTTTGTGGACAAAATTAGTTTTTCCAGCATATGTAGCTGTAAGATTCCATGTAGCTAAATATTAATTTTCGTGATTAATATTCTTCATTAGCTGTTACTTTTTCTCTCACTCAAGGTATTTCTTGTATGTATGGAATTAGTGAGTTAGATAGTTAATTTTCACATTAATGAAAAAGAAAAAGCTTGTCTTAGAACTTACTGCAGAGCAAAAAATATTTGAAAATTTTCCAGTGTTTTTTAAGAATTGTTTTTTAATTTACTATAAAGTGAGTATTAGCAACATTTTGTTTTAATACTGAATAGTAGAATTCACATGTGGGTATAGACAGCCAGGGTAAATATATGTACTACAGTAACCTTAATCATCCTTTATAGCAAAGCAATATGCCTGCTGAAAAAGGAGATTGAAGTGGGTTTAGATTACTTTGAATGCATCAGTGATGAACACTTCTTACAGCACTCTGATAACTTCAATGTAGAAAATTAAGAAGGTGAATAATGTCCTGTTGACAACTAGATTTGTAACTGAAAAGCAAGGAGATATTTTCAGACAGGGATGGGAAAGACTCTGAACAGCACTAACTTTGCTGCAAAGGAAAGGAAGGGAGAGAGTCATAACTAATGTTAAAAGTCTTTGGAAAGGTTATAAAGCAGGCTGTCCCAGTGGAAGTTTGTGGAATAACATTAAGCAGAACTTGGTGATTCAGTGATTACTTGTCATACACATCATCAATATCTTTGAGCAAACTTTAAGTGTTCGTACTTCTCTGGAATTTTTTAAATACTTCTGTATTAAAGTAGGAACTTTATTTCTTAAGTTTTTTTTTTTTCTACTGCAGCAGCACTTGCATCTTAATTACTGTGGAAAAGACTTGGTGTTGTGAAACTTACTTATCCTATGATGCCTCATTTTTATTCAAATGAAAGTATCTTTTTCCACATGTGTGCTTTAGTAACATAAGTACAATTGTCTATACTTAACGAAATATGGGGAAGTGTTTATCCTCAAGGATGCCACTTGAAGTTCTAGCCAAGCAGCAGGAAGGTGAAAGTCAGTCTTCTGGTAAGCAATCACTCAGTGAATTAATACAAAAAATGTATGTTTTCAGTCCAGTCCCAACTGGGCAGGTATGTCCATGGTGAATTAGTCGTGGGTTAGCACTGTTTGCAGAGAGCACTGCTTGCTGTGAGGGTGGACTGTTTTTCTCAAAAGGGCCGAGGAAACGTTTGCTAGAGAAGCACAGCAGAGTGTCAGTGGCTGCCGCTGGAAGAGCAGTCTTGTGTTTTCTAGCACTTTCACCCCATTTTAGGAAAGAATGCAAAACTCGCCATGATGTGAAATACCGAGTCCCCAAGGCCTCCTTCTGCAGCCATCACTGTCTGAGGAGTCCTGTGGATTTGAGATGCTTTGTATAACTAAGGGTTGCAGGCACTGCTGCTTAATGACCTCTGAAATGGAATTTTTTTCATTACAAAATGCCATTCCGTATACTTAAGATGTGTAAGAATTACTGGGCCGTCGCTGAAACAAGAAATTTGAGACACTTGCTAACACATAACTGTCTTAGTTCTTTACAGTATGCTAAAGCTTAAGCATACTGTTGGATGTGCTCCATTACAGACCATGGAAAGACTCATTGTATCTTGTTAGGCAGATTAATATACGATACACATTTAGATATTGAAATAAATAACATTTTTGACTTAAGCAAAAGAAAGAAGCTGCTGCATATATGAAAGAATGATCCTCTTTTTTACCTAATAGTAGTAGTAGTAGTTGTCATTACAAAATAAATAATAGAAAGTATCATTTTGGGAAATAGATATAAATCTTGAGGATATTTATCTTAAGTGTCCCCTCTTCCTCCTCCCCTCCCCCCCATCCCTAAATCTAGCTTTCATTTATAGAAATTGTTAAAATAATGTAGTTTTACTTTTCTGCCAAAATAAGAAGGGAAGGTTGTTACCTGTTGGATGAATCTCCAAATACTTAAAGTTCAGGAATGTGTATGATACATCAGCTATTTTTCTTGATGCTGCATCTTTTTAGCAAATGTTCTGTCTGCTTCCAGTTTCTGTGTGATTAGATATTTACTGTGGGATTTTTTTGAGGTTTAATGTGTTGGTCAGTCCTATTCTGGTATATTTAGTAGTGACTCTGTAATAAGGTGCAGGTGTGCACTTGCAGACTCTGCAGATGACGCGAAGTTGGGCTCCATTGCTGAGCCTGAAATAACTTCCAGCTCTCCCAGGGATGCGGGAGAATGGGCTGAGATTATTGCTGAGTAGTAGAAATGCAATGGAATAGAGCAAAGTTATGGGATGAGCAAAGACCTCTGTTATAGGTTGGGAACACCTCAATTAGCCATGTTGGATAAAATAAGAGAAATGGGTTCTTTGGCTACTGAGAAGCTGGCTGTAAACTCTGAATGTGATTCAGCTGTGCCTGATGATTTTAGGTGAAGTGGGAATGTTGTTTGCAGTAGAGACAGGGAAGCATTAATGTCATTTTAATAGACCTTGTTAAGATCTCATTTTGAGCATACAGTCACCTGTGTTCATGTAGAGAACTGAAAACAGGAGTGATGCAAATGAGAGTGAGTGGGGTGATGGAGGGAGCAGAGATCCTGTCTTGTAGGTGACAGGAAAAGACTTGAGCACATTGATCCTGCGAGAGCACAGGAAGGGACATGGTGACTTCATAAAAATGACTTCAAAAGGAAATACAGGGGAGGTTAAAGCACAATGTAAGTATAAATAAATTTCTACAAGTAGATTCCAAATACATTGGGGCTGGAAATTTGACTAACTTTCCTAACCATTTGGGAAATGAAGCTGTGGCATAAGTTTATCAGCATGTCTTTGGAGACGGGGAAACTGAACTAGTTTCTCATTCTCCGCTTAAGGTTCATTAACCATCAAGGGAAAGGCAGCCCTAGTCTGTGACTGAAGGTTTTCAGGTGGTTGTTGGTGTCTGTCGGAGGTTGCAGAGAGTCTGAACCACAGATCTTTATGATGCTTCACACTGAGCATTTACATTCAATGGATTCCATGCCCGGGGTGGCCTGCGGGAGCCCTTCTTCATCACGGGGTGGTTGTTCTGCATGTCCCTCCCCGCTGCATGAGTTTTTCCATGTAGGTGGAGGCAGGATGTTGGGTGGGTTGTAATGAAAAACCTCAGGTGCCTAGGCAGTGTGTCCTTTTATCTTCTCATACTCACTGCTGGTTGCAATGATTTGCCTCAGTCCAACCAGCGTTGAAGAGAAATGAGAGGATACTCACCTGAGTATTTTCACCAAGCAATTCTTCCATTCTTTCATACTCAAATGAGCCGTAAAGTGCAGGATATTGAGAAATATTTAATGTGTAGCAGAAATGGTTGTCAGGAGTAATCCTTTAAAACGTTGTAGACTGGCAGCTTATTAAAGAGAACCAGATTTATCTCGTCCAGTTCTGCGGTTGTGTGCCTTTTCTGGTTTGAAGATGGCTTCCATAAAGTGCCATTATTTCCTGTGGAGTACCTGAAAAAATGAGGTGGAAGGACAGGAGGTAGTTTTCTAACTGCTGGTAGTTGTCTACAAACCTGCTTTTTCCATTGAATTACCACTCTAGATATTAATTTGAATGTTACAGAAATCTGTGTAAAGGGTAATGCTATCTCCTCTCATAGTAACTGCATGTGCAGAAATTGTTACTATTGTCAACCCTTATATTAGCAAATTATTTTGCATTTTCAGCCACTTTTTATAATGAAATATGTGTCTTCCAGAGTATACCACTTAATACATGTGAAAGATGCAAAATACATGTATTAAACTGTCAATTTTCCAGTAAAATAATAGCATACCTGAGGGTTGATATGAGTGGTATATACTTAAGTTACTACCTGAGCATTTATTTAATTATACAATTTCATATAGTTTGTAGGTAGCTTATATTTTTAAAAATAAAAATCACTGCAGTGTACTATTGTGTTGCATGAAACCAGAGAGGAAAAAAAAACCAAAATGAATGGTGTTTATTAAGTTTTTCCCTTTTTCCTTTCCTTGCTTTTTTATATCAGGAGCTGCTGAAATGGGTTGTGGATTGAACAAACTAGAGAAGCATGATGAAAAACGACCAGGTAATATCTATTCAACTTTGAAGAGGCCCCAGGTAGAAACCAAGATAGATGTTTGCTATGAATATCGATTCCTGGATTTCACAACACTAAATGATAGTAAGTACACAATATTTTTGTATAATTTTTTTTTATTTATTCAAATTAACGTGTTAATTGCTCCATGATGTTTTTTGAATAGTGTGTGTAATAATGAAGTTTTAAAACGTCTTTAGTTTCTTTGAGTAAATGCCTTCTCTTCAGTCAATGCTGACATGCAGAGATCTGACTGAGAATTTTCTGTAAATTTTGAACCTTAGAGCTAACTGTAGGTTCTCAGATTTTTGGTTCTTATACACCACAGCCCCCCTCTTTTTGTTTTTTTTTTTTTGCTTACTCTAATATGGATTTTTTTCCACCTTAATTTGCATTTTATCTAGCTTTCATATGTTAAGCAATTCAGGTCTGCCAGGTTTTATACTTTACTGCTCTTTTTTCTTTCTCCCCTTCTGCTCCCTGTGCTCCCTCAGGAGTATTTTGAGAGGTTAGAGTTAGTGTTTTCAGTTCTGCTAACTTACCTTAAATAGCTCTTGTGTGGGTACAAATACTTACAGGTGCACCCACGTGGGTGGAAACAGGATAGTGGGAGACGCTGAAGATCTAAAACGTCAAAGGCATGAAGGTCCAGTCTCATGTGGTTTTTACCTTTTTTTCCTTCTTGTTTTTTTTCCCTGAGATTCTGTAATAGTTATGCTTTAATTCACATGACAATCCACAGGCATTTCATTTCTTTCCTTCCTGATTGACATCGAGCATCTCTGCCAGTATTGCTCACACCGTCGCCTGTGCCCTCTTTCACTTCAAAATTAGCCTGTTCCACAAGCGATTACTCCTCACACCATTTGGAAACCCGAAGCTTGAGCAGAAGGCTGGGACCTGCTTCTTGCTATATATAAAACACCACGGTACCAAAATGTGTTGCAGGCGGCTGGCGGGATGCCAGGTAGAGCCTCTCTGCTTTTGCCCCGCGGTGCGCTGCCACTTCTCTTGTTTTGCAAGTCGGGTCAAAGGCAAAGCCAAGGCGGTACGTCTCTCGCTGTGCGAGACAAAGAGCTGCTGGTACCTCGCCTGGTGTGACACCTCTAGTGCAGTTCAATATGCTCAGCCCAGAGTAAAGTGAATTTGTTGATTTTTATTTATTTATTTATTTATTTTTAAAGCTCGCTGCAATTGAAATTGAATTTGGAAAAAGGTGGAGGCTTGGAGTAGGCGGTTGGACGGGAGTGTGCTTTTGTAGGCAATGTGGGAGCTGAGAAATTTTGTCTTTGCAGACTTTTCTTTGTGCTACTCCTCATATTCACGGATTCTTCTGTTTGTTGCTATACTAATTGGGATGCACTGCAGTTACTGAGAGCACCAAACGGAAGGGAGAAGATTTTTTTTTTTCACGTTTACATATTGCAGTTGTTTCTACATTGATGTATTTTTATTTCAAAGTGAACTGTTTATGTAGTTCAATAGTTTGACAACTTTTACTGAGAGGTACCATGTCATTAGTGAATATGAATTAATATTGAGAACACACGAGTATGGGCTTTTCTAGGATGCTCATTACTGTTCTGTCTGATTGCCTCACAAGCGTTAGTGTGTGCATTCTCCTGGTATCTCAGGAAGTCTCATCTTTGTCTGGAGGAAGAATCAGTACATGCGATAGCAACGTGACTTGCCTCAGGCACAGAGGATGTCTGGCACAGAGCAAAAAATTAAACCCAGACTTTCTAAATCTGATTAAATGGATAGGTTTGGTATAAAGCATACTTGTACGTTTTTCTTACTCATCATAGATCTCTTTATTATGATTTTGGGAGGCATGGCTTTAAAGAAACTGTAAGTAGAAGTAGTTTTATCAAATTCTTCAGTTTGCCAAAGAGTATAAACTATTCAGCTCCCATTGAGTTCTGCTTTGGCGTGTTGTAACCCCATCACTCCGGTCTCTTAAGATGCCAGTGGATATGGAGATGAGGAGGGGATGGAGTTGTTGTTCCTGCTCTTTTTCCTTAGTATCACCCACGGCTGTGTGCTCTCAGGATTGGCAGGGCAAAGCAGGTCGTTAGGCAGCTCCCTCCCTATTCATGTCATCGGCTGTATGAAGGCTCACGTCCCACCATGTGGTTCCACGTTTTTCACAATGGCGAGAGCATCACTGGTTCATTTATATTTTTGCTCAGAAGTAGCCTCTGCAAATAACCAAAGTTGATGAGTGTTTCACCTATGCCTGCATGGATTCAGAGGTTTCTAAAAATCAAATGTTCACAGCTGTGTAAAGAGAACATTTGGATTGTGAAGTCTGTCTTCTGTGAATCTACTCTAGCCCTTTCAGTGTCTATATGTTGTATCCTGACATCATTTTTTCCACAGGTTTTCTGCTTCATTAGGTTTTTAGAATAAGCCATGCTAAATTATGAGTAGTTGCCTTATTTACAACAGTAGTGAGCCTATCTCTGAAGTCCGGTACTAATTTTTCTCTGAGGCTTTTCCATAACATTTACTGCTCTGATAACTATCTCTCACGAGCATTTAATCTTAACTGCAAGAAGGGTGAGATTATCTCCATGTTGCAAGTGGGAGGTAATACACATACTACTTACTGCCAGAAGTTTTCCAAGTCCTTAGTGTTTCTTCATGCATGCCGAAAGCCAGAATGTGGTGTATGTTTTAATTGCAGTTTCACAGGCAGCAAGGTGGACACAAGTTTTCTGCAGCTGTATATGGGGAGATATTGCTCCCCTCTCTCGCTTCCTGTTAGCTCTGTGAATGGATTTAACTCATGGATCTGGCAGAAGGCTATGCAGTCTTTTTGTCTCATTATCATCTGCCAGATTAGTATCTTGTGGAAAGGTCTGAAGAATGCTGGAGCTGGTAGAAGTGGTGGGAATTTGCAGTCAGGAAAAAGGGCTGCCTTTAAATCAGCTCACACTCCTATGAACTCATTCCCTTAGCATCACTCTGTTGAAAACAGGGATGAAGTGCTGTCCTGATGGTCATTTCTCTGCTATGTTAGCCAGAAACTTAAATTTTCTTGCTTGTTCTCTTTGGTTTCTGTTTACCTTTTGACATACACAGCTACAGTAATGTAAGGAAATATGTTCCTTTATTATAAATTTTTATTCATTTCCAAACTTGAGCCTTGCTTTCCAATGGAAGATAGTGTTTTTAATCACTTCTTTAAGTGCTGTATAAATAATGCATAGATGCATAACACAGAATTAAGATTGCAAGTGTAACCTTCATTCTGATGTTTCCCAACAAAATCTACGTACTTGGAGGTAAAGCGTCTAAAGAAAGATTTCCCAAGTTCTCAAGAAAATCAGACTATGAAGAACCCATCAGCTTCTATCATGTGCCACAACACTGATGATCTGCATGGTTTTTCAGAATTAAAGTGGTTAGATTTGCCATTGTCCTTTACTCCTTGAGCAGGTGTGATAGCTGATAGTAACAAAGGGTTATTATCTAGTGTAGATTGGCATGTTGGGAATAAGGAGCCCTTTGCTGAGGCATTTCAAAACCTTGAGGTGGGTATTCTTGGATTGAGTTGTTGGCTTTATAATGTCTGCTTATAAACCTTGTTTGTCTTGTTTGTGCTAAGGTGGCTTTTTCTAAGAAATCACAGTCTGTCTTCAGTGTTGTCCCTGCAGGGACTCCTCCCACTAGACCAGGTTGCTCAAAGGCCCATCCTTCCAGGGAAGGGGCATCCACAGCTTCTCTAGGCAGCCTGTTCATCACCCTCACAGTAAATAATTTCTTTCTGATACCTGATCTAAATCTCCCCTCTTTCAGGTTAAAACCATTATGCCTCGTCCTATCATTATGCTCCCTGATAAAGCGTTCCTGGTGTGCTCATCCAGCTTCTGAACTCTACCTGCCTTGCTGTCATCTTGTAAGGCTCATTCCTTCACCGAGTTAATCTCACCTGTACAGTCCAGTCTTGATCATCTCTATCTTCAGCCACTTTCTTCTGTCAGGTTTCTACCCCCAGTCATTTCTTCTGCTGCTCCCCTGAGTCACTCTGTCCTGACACTCCCAGTGGGGGCATGCAATGGGTGCAGGTAATGCCTTGGAGAGGGCACACACTTTTAAGAAACATATTCTCAATAGCTTTACCTGCAGTTTGAATGTTCTTCTAGCTCTCTGCTGGCTAATCTTCACTTCAGAGTTGCTCAACTGGTTGCCTTCTCACAGAGTTTGAGACAATAACTAATGCTAAGTTGCAATGATTAAATTTTATCACAGTAAAAAATTTGAGGAGAGTAAAAAAACAACTTTAGATTAATGTTTCAGCAAACCTTTTGCAACTAAGCCAAAGAGACAAATCAAGTTCTATATATACTTCAGCTCTTTACTGCAAAACAACACAAAAATATCACCCTCCCTCCTAGAAGTGAAGAAATTGTTGTTTATTTTGCATCCCTCTCCGTATAAATAAAAGGAGCTGAATAATGGTTGTCTTGTATCTCTCTCACCTCCAAGTTTTTTTGGAAATGAGGTAAATGGTGAGCCAACCTGTGGAGTATGTGTGCTGACAAATTAAATAGCCTTAGTTTAAAGCAACCATGTTTTCAACAGTGACTCCATGGGGAAGCTCATTTGCTTTGTTATTTTGTTTGAAAGAGAAATATTTCAATAATCTGCATTCCTTTCCTGGCTCTTCTGTGGTGTACTTATTTTGGAAAACTTCACTTGCAGCGATAGGCCATATGGACAGTGAGCTCGCTCTCTTCTTCAGCCTTTATTTCTTTTTTTCCACCACTTTACGATTATGATGACCTTCTGAGAGAAACTGGGAATCTGGTAGTTATTTGTGTCTTTCCTTCTCCTCAAAATACTGTAGAGTTTTTTTGGTATTTTGACTTCTTTTTACTGACTTGATTGGCTATTTTTTTTTTGTTTTTTGCTTTGCTTTACATCCCTATAGTAACTCATTGGCCTGATGAGTTACGACAGGTTTTGGCCTGGAATAAAGTTGGCACGAAACATATGCTAGCCATGTGATGAGAATGAAATGGGGGTATAAATTTTTTTAAAATGGGAAAGGCTATACTCTGAACAAGACATTTGTGCTATAAAACCGCTAAAATCCAGATGTTTTGACTGACGGAATGAAAAATAGCAATGCTTCACATGTCCCAAAGAAGTTCTTAAGTTATAATGTGAATACAAGGGCGTATGGTTTTTATCCTTACTGTCAAGAACTTGTCTCTTTAGTAAAAAAAAAAAATATGAAGAAAAGTATTTAAAAAGTAAGGTTATTATTTACATTCCAACATTTCCACCCCATTTTTTGCCTGAGTCTTCTAAGTGTTGTTGTCTAAGGACATGTAATTTGCTGGGATGGTACTCCTAGTATAACAAATTTATTACACACATAAAACCTTCTGATTTGAGGCATTTTTTATATGTTTGTGTATATATATTTATATGCATGTGTATATATATAAAATTTGAAAGTGTATCTATCTTTCAAGTTCTGACAAGCTTCTGGATACTATACGATAATGTTTTGGAACCAGTTATACTGCTCAAAAAACATTTGTTACAGTCTTAATATAACTACTATGTCTGGGCTTTTGATTTTTTTTTTTTTTTTTTTTTTTTGTTAATACAAGACACAATGTGTTAACGAACCTTTAAAAAAGACATTATTATATTAGAATCAAAAGTTAAAGAAACATTTCAGTATGGACATATTCTTAATTTGGGATTAAATTTCAGTTGTGTGTAGGCTTAAATTGATAAAACTCCCTTGATTTTCCCCTCAGAGCAGGGGCAAGAGTCTAATTGGAACTTGGGACTGCCATGCACTGGCAAGCGTGCGAGTTGAGGACAGAGAAGGCATTTTTTCTATAGCATATATATGTCTTTTTTTATCAGGAAGTTCTGGTTGCTACAGAACATAGTATTTGTTGTTGACTTCAGTGCTTACCATCTCTCCCTATCAGTAATTTTTATATTACATTAAACAGTAATTTGTGCCTGGCTTCTGCTTTCTGTTTCTCTTCACCATGCACTTAAAAACAAACAACACATCAAAACCAAACAAAACCCCCCACTTCTCTGAGCAAATGGCTGCACAGCTGAAAAAAGAACAAACCCTGCAACCCTGCATTTGCAGGTGTTATTATTTGATTTAAGACTAGTAAAAGCAATTGTTTCCCCATTGGTGAAGTTATTTAATTTCCTGTTTTCATTTCTATAAGCAAAAGAATATAAATTAAATTAGCATTCGAGTTTTCTATTTCCAGTTGACTATGTCTGTTACCCTTATTTTGTCCTCAGGAGTGATGAAATAAAATTAGCAAGGCAAAATATTGTTACGTTATTAATGTGATGTGATAGCTTGAACTACCCTGTGTATAGATTGTGTACAACAGACTAAAGCGTTGCTTCAGAGGGGATTTAATACGGAACAGGTTCACAGCAGTAAGACAATGAGCAGGAGAGGCCAATGGATTACTTCTGTGTAGCCCAGATTCTGCTAATGCTTCCCCTTTGGTTAGGCTTTGTCCATGTGCATATCCTATTCAACTTAGTTTGATTATATGCACATGAAAATATGCACATGATAAAAAGAACCAGCATAAGGGGCTTGCTGGATCTGGGCTTCAGTCTTCTCCATTAATGCGGACTTGAAAAAATGAGATTTTTGGCTTCTCTTGGTATTTTGTTTCAAGTGAATTGCAGTCTGTAGTAATACGTAATCCTTCAGGACTTGCCACTGTAAGTCACAGCAAAATGAAATATTCATGCTGCAGCAATTTCTAAAAGTTATTTGTGTATCTTGGGAAACTTGCAATTTGACACAAAAGGAGCATTCCATATGTTAGTAGTTTAATAAATGCAATAAATTACATCATAAATGTAATTGCTTTAAAGAATTGTTAGGAATAATTTGAACTTCCTCACTGTGGTTGGCTTTTTAATAAGGATGTGTAACCGAGTAAAATCTGTTAGACATATTCTAATTTCTAAACACAAGCTTTGCTATTCATAATTATTGTATATAGATCCTTGTTATAGTAAACTATGCGCACACATTCTCTCTTGTATATGTATAAGCTAACCTATATCTGTACATCAGTAATATGTGTGTAATGCATACACACATGTATGTTATATATATATGCATGCATATTATTGAGGGGGTCATTAATGAGGACATGAACATTCAATTTTTTGTGTTTTGCTTTATGTCTGCGCTGCACAACAGAAAGTACAAAGAGCTTTATCTAAAGTCCTGTTGTGAGTGTGACAGAACTGGGAATAGGTCCTGGACGGTCCGGTGCTCTAGTGGCTAGATCATGGCCTTCAAAGCACTCTTCTCACTGAATCTAAAGCAAGAAAGAAGCTGGTCAGTATTATCAATGAAATTTACTAGCCCATATCCTAGCAGTTATATACCTGCAAAAAAGCTGTACCTTTCACATACTTTCAAATGGAAAAAAAAAATATTATTGGTATTGCCAGTCTCCTCAAGATCCAGCTGAACTGTGGCACTGCTATTTTGTGTTAGAATAATCCATTACAGACTAGATGAAAGCTTAGATGCAATATGGTACCTGTATTAGAAATCTTAAATAGTTTAAAGAGCATATGTATGATGTGTTTGGAACGGTATTTTCAACTTGTGATTGGAAACATAGGTTTCTTCTAGATGCTTTTATGGCATCTCACCCCAATACATCTAGCAATGTAAAAGTCACTTTTTTTCTACATGTATTCTGCATATGTAGTTGGGCAATGGATGTGTGTCAATGAAAAATGGACTAGTATGCATGTTCCACATTGTGAAAAAACATGGGTGCTGCAATAGTCATCTTTTGTTAACTTTCTTAGCAGTTATTAGACTGAATTCTTACAAGGGATGCGTACCGTACATCCCACAGACACGAATGCTTTCCATGATGCGAGTGAATTACAAATAGTTACAGATCTATCTAAAAAGAGCTCTGGACTTCCAAGAAATTCTTTCTTTCTATCAGCAATTCAGGAATCGCACATGATCTTTCGGAGTAGCCTTGTCTTTTCTTTTGTCTCTGGCTTTGCACATTTTTCCAGTCTTCATGTGGTTTTCATCCTCCTGATGCTGTGCAAGAGCCAAGGAGCCGGACTTGTCAGTCTGCAAGGCTGGTAGACAGGCATTTCTGATGGAATGGTGAAATTCTTCAAGCCACAGGGGCCCAATCCTGTTTTCTCAGAAACACAACTTCCCCTGTGTTTAACTGGAACAGGAGATCACACAGTGGCTTGTAATTTTAAATAATAAATACCTCATGCCTTTATTTTGGGAGAGAAGTGATTATGAGTCATCTCTCTAGTAATCTACTTAGTCTTACGACTTGGTACTACAAATTCCTTAACATCAGCCAGATAAAAGGTGATACACTGCAATATTTTAATTTTAATGGAGTTCTTAGTAATTTACTTCATAAATAAGTGCTGCTGTTTGGCTAAAATCCCAGGCAAATGGAAGGTTTAGAATTGGTTAATCCTGAGTGGAGGATACCCTCTTTGAAAGAAGACAGGAATTGTTGGTGTCAGCTGCTCTTAACTATGAGAAGGTGGCTTTCTTCGTCAAACTGAAAACACTGAGTAGGTGCACCTTGATTGTGCGGGAATTTTTCTGTTTGCATTTATTTTTCTGATCTTCCTATATGAAGAATAATGAGTCTCTATTGTGATGGAAACAGTGTGGGCTTTGAGCTGTTTCACATAACCTGTAAGAGTGTCTTGGTGGTCAGGCCAAGGTTCCACCTAACCCAGCAGTGGCTGGTACCAGGCTGTGTGTATCCTGAGCCAGTCGTGTGCTGCAGGAGGAGGGCAACAGCCGGGATGGAGCAGTTGCTTCTGGGGAGTTTTTACACCGCATTAAATGCGTTTTGAGGGGTTTACTTTGGATGACAGTTAGTGTGCTCCTGTATGCTGAACATCCCGCTGCATGTTTTTCAAAGCAGCCTAAAGGAAAGGTATCTGAAAAATGTTTATTTTCTGGCTTGCAAGTCCTTCTGGGGGCTACTCTAGGAGATGCCGTTTTGTCCCAATGTCTGTCTCACGCAGATGACTATAGCTTGTCATTGCCTCTGCCAGAGACACTGAAAAAGAGATGTCACATGCAGAAACAAGTCCAATTTCTGTTCTACTTCTGTTCCAGGTTTGTTTTCTGTTCCTGCTTTTTCATACATGCCGCTATTGTACCTACTGCCTGATGATTTCTCCTGACGTTTTTGCCACTGGCAGAAATGAGTGTCCTTCTGCGGCTGTGGCTGCTGCTGCACGAGCACACCCCACATGAGCTGACTCTCTCCTGCTCCCTCCTTGCTTCTGTCTGAGGAGGACATGGACTGTGCTTTACTTTCTTGATTTTTCACTCTTCTGTGTGCTCTGCCCTACATCTGCTGGAGGGTACTATGGGTGTGGGGCAAAAGGTTGGCCTAGTAGGGCTAGTGGTTGCCTCTCTGCACAGAGGGTGGTGTGGTGGGTCAGAACATGCTGTTGTTACAAGCTACTGCCATGACTTTGCCATCCATGGATGAAATTTTGGGAGCAGAAACCTGCTCTCAGAGGTGTGGCTGTCGCCCTATAGAGTCCCATGATTGCAGTACCTATTGGCCAGTGGCTAACCAGTTTGAGGAGGGAGGGCAAATTGCGGTGGACAAAGTCATGATCAAGGTCTGCAATGCCATCCTCCAAACACCGTTCCAGTCACTGCCCTTGTAGAGGGGCACAGCAGAGCTGAGCGTCTAGAAGTGAGGAGACTCTTCTCCTGGTGGCATTTGACCATTAACTCTTTTAGGTGGGTGCAGTTACTTTGTCTCTTCCCTGACTCTCAATGCCTGTTTTGACTTTTTCGTGCTGTGGGCAGGTGCCTTTGGCTGCTGGCTCAGGAAACCTAGCAGACTTAGGATGGAGTTTTTTGTTAAGGAAAGGCGTAGCTGAAAAGTAGCAGAAAGCACACCATGCAGGAAGAGGGAGGGCTGAGGGTAAATATCTTGTGCCCTGCTCTTTTGAAAAGTGACAAGGGAGGGAGAATTGACAAAGGGAAGAGTGATGAAGTCTGTCCTTCTGCTCCCCCCGGCTTGGGAGAGGAGAGACTTTTAAGGACAAGAAAGGGGGGTAGTACAGGCTGATTAAGTTCTGCAATATGGAGATCAGCTCCCCCCTATTCTCAACATGGAAACATGCATCTCTCCCTGGAAAGCATCTGTTCTTCTCTGCTTTCCTTTTAGCTTGCGGAGGAAATGGCCTGCCAGTCCTCTTCCTAGGCTTTTGGCTGAAGCACCCCGTTCAGAGCAGGACCATGCCCTGTCAGCTGCTTGATAGGCTGTCAACACTCTGCTGACATGTCAGCTCATATGAAGCTCCAAAGGGTCTTCATAGCCAGAATCCTTCAATCCTAGAAACTGCCTCCACACTCTTTTCCACAAAAAATGCAGCAATCAAGATGTCTGTCAGCCTTGTGATGAGCTGTAACATCCCTAGTCCAGGCTCCCTGCCACAGCTTTCCTGCTGCTGTACCCCAGAAAATGAAGGCACTTTAGGCTTCTTTGCTGAAGAAGTGAAGGGGAAGGCGCAGCTGCAGCTAAACAGCAATGGATGGGCAAAAGAGTTCAAGCAACGCTTTTGCCAGCATTTTTTCTCAGAGAAGACCAACGTGACCCAAAAGTTACAAAGATGTGAAAAGCAAAGGGAGGGAAAGTGGGTTCTTTAACTTCTGGAGCAGGGACAAAGATAGGGAAAAAGGGTGATGGGGTGCTGATACGGCCTAGAAACAGTCCCCCAGTGGACCAGCATGTCCAAGAGGATTAAATGGAGCAAAAACTAAACAGCAGAGCCCAGCTTGGACATCTGGCACAACACCTACAGCCATGGGGCGAACACAAGAGCTGTGCACCCTGTCTGCAGGCTGTGTGCTGAAATAAGGAATAAAAGCGAGTCTGTACCCAACATCCTTCCAGTGAACACCACTCAAGATAAGGTGACTCATTCGCGCTGTGGGCCCTCTGCAGAGGGTGACACACACAGCTGATAGGAGTTCCAGGAGCCGGATTGTGTTGCTGCTGCTGGGTATATGACCAGGTGACTTTTCATGAGTGCAGAAGGGAAGCGCTCTGTCCTGATGGCCTCTCCCACCTACTGCTATGTCTTCCAGGGAGGTAGAAGCACCCTGGCCTGGACCCGGTGGCTGTAGGTGATGGACCTGGAGACCCCAAACACTGTGTTTGATGCTGTTGTTGTGATGTTGGCCGCTGTGTTCCCTGGTGTTTGGACAGGGAAGGGGCTTCACAGCAGCATCTCCGTGCATCTGGAAGCCTGAGAGGGTTGTGTAGTGTGACACTTCATATGCTCTGATTACTTGGTTGCCAGGATAGATATGGGTACTCATGCATTGGTGGGAAGAGGAGATGAGGTCTTCAGAATGGAGAGGGCATCAAGAGACAGTCGAGCAGATAACACAGGAAAAGAATATCAAGGGACCAGAGGAGCTGAACACACAAACTGAAAAACCTTGAGGGTGATGGGTGACAGTAAAAATGGAGATATCATTTGACTTGTTAAATAAGAAGAGAAGACATGGCACTGCAGGAGTTTTGGGAGCTTTCCATTGCTGGAGGGATGCCTTTTTGATGTGTTGTTCTCAAAGAAGCCCAGCATGAACTGTGGCTGTCATTCTGACGAGATTTGCTATTGGTTTCTGCCTGAACTTATAGTACTGTGCATGGGACAGCACATGGTCTTGTACTGAAGAAGACAACCTACTTTTCTGGGTTCGGATCCCTTTTGGGTCTTCCATGATAACTTGGTTTTTTTTCTTGAATCTGAGCGTGACATGAAAAACCTCACCTGAGTTTGTTAGGCTTACTTCTCATTACTGTACAGAGAAAGGTTACTTTAAACATTAAAATGCTATCATTTCTAGGAAAGATCAATATTCAATTTAAATTTTGTCTGAAGAATAACCAGAGAACATTCAGGTAGTTTAAATATATCATGTCTACTGTGTGTGGAAACTGCAGGATTTTTCATTCTCTTTGCCCAGTTCTGTAAATAGATATAATTGTTGCTTTAGCAACAAGCATAATTGTGACTGCAATTTAAATTAAGGTTATGAATATTGTACTCAGAAAAATAATGTAGTTTTCAAACCTTAATGATTGCGTCTCAAGTATTAACTGTTCTGTAGGTTAGTCTTCTTATGGTATTTGCATAGGTTTTGTGTGTGAACACCTGAACTGCATTTCCTTTACCTTGATTTTGTATAGAGAGAGGCATCGATCCTATGTCTGTGATGATGCATTATCTACATGAGACCTTTGTTTCTGTTTTGTTTTTCAGTGCCTGTGTATACGCGCACAGATGATAGGCACCCTAATAAGTGTTCCGTCTGTACAAGATAAATATATTGCCAACCAAACCTTTCAAATTGGGACTGGTATAATGCGCCTTTTTGTGTTAGTTCTCAGTTTAATGCTGTGTTCCAGGTCCTTCTGGCACTTGCTTGTTGGTTCATGGCCAGTCTGCCCCAATTTCAGAACTCTTCAATGTGATTTCTTGGTGAAATACTGTGTGAACATTACTGTTTTACAGCCATAACATATTACCCAGCTGATAAAGATTGATCCGGGCCTCCAGATTGTGGCCTTCTCTTTAGTGATGAGGCAGGCTGGAAAAACGTTCATGGCTCCCATGGAGGACAATAACTTAATTAGCATTTGCTGAGAGCTGTGTTAGTCTTGCTTCCAGTTCCCAAGCTAGCTCCTTTGGCACTCGTTCAGGTATCTTGGCAAAACCTTGATATGTGTTGTATATTTTTGCCCTGTATCTTAAACGCTAAACGCGGTGACTTGGTTTCATCTTACTGTGGTCATATGAATATGTGATATCCTGGACTTCAGAGGAGTCCAGGCAACATAATTACTGCATGAAATTGCAACTTGCTCTCTGTGAGATAACTTGCACACCCAGCAAGCTCTTGGTTTTTGTGCAGTCATGCTTTTGCAAATTATTTGATACTTGTGACACACTGTGCTATATGATAAACTTTGGATCAGCAGCAGTGTCAGGAGGTTTCCGAGGGATGAGGTGGCATATGAGAAATTTCAGTTGGATGCTTACTCAGCTGCTGTAGCTAACTGGTACAGCTCTTACTGGTAAATGGTAACGCATGCATTGTGATAAGATCTTGTATGGGAACTACAGTATGGGAACTACAAGTTTAAGGCTTTCGAGCGAATTGGTTTTTGCAAACCCTGCCTTTTTCTTATAAACAGAGCTCTGTTTAGTTGAAATTGTAAAGAACTCCAGCTTCCTTCCTTTCCTTCTCCCCCCAAATAATCATCCTCTCAACTTGAGACTTGCAGTGATTAGCTACAGATTCTTTTTTGAAAGAAAAAGTCCTTTCAAGGGGAAGAGAATCTCATTAAGCCTTTGCTGTGAGCTGCAGCTCTTGATCAACACAGGAAAGACAAGCTTGACAGTCATCAGGTGAGTTAAGAACTGCAAAAATATTACCCGTCTCTGTTAAACAGTCATCAGTTGAAAGAGTTCATCTCCATCTGAGAATACAGAGGCTTTTGCGTACTATGTGGCACATAAAAAATTAAAGACATCAAGGATGTGAGAAGTCCTAAAGGGTGCCATGCGTTTCCCAACGAATTGATAAAAGGCCTTAAATCTGAAAGAGAATGAGGTATGAGGTTTACAAATAAATAGATGGAGTTTGAGAAAGTTAGAGATAAGCCAAGACATGGTTACTGGTGAAATATAAATAAACAACAGTCTACTGCTGTAGTTCCTCAATTGCTAAGCCCTCTATTGGTGTTCTTTTATTTGAACAATTGTTTCCTGAATTTCTTAATAACAACTGATATAAGAATTGACAAATAGTGCTAAATTGCATGGGTTAATTCACTAGTAATTATTGTACAGATTATTAGTAAGCAAAAAAAATTAGCATGTACTTTTATCTCAAATCACAAAACAAAAGAACGAAAAGAGAGTGACAGAATAAATGGTCTTTTGTTAAGTTATTGTCTCATAAAGTTTGGAACTGTGTCAGAATCGCTTTTTTGTTTTGTTTTGTTTTTGTTGTTTATTTACTTAGGAATGCTCAGCTCAGATGCAGCATCTGTCTTTCTCTGCAGTCCTTCTACCCGATTTTTCCAGCTGGGTTGAATGCCTTGATGAAGCTTTTCAAATGATCAAATAGATAAAATTGTACATATTCTGTGGGATTATTTTCATTGTTCTTCACCACATGTTCACTGAATAAAATACTATATAATTGTAAGACACTGTTTTCAAGCTGCACTCTTGCACTACTTGTCGGCTTTGTTGTTTGTTTAGTTTTTCATATTATAGTAAATTTTGGGGAAAAATCGGTCTGCTCATCAACAGATACTACCAGGGATTCCTTCTAGAACCACTGGTAAAAACTCAAGACTGTTTTATCAGGGATATTTCATTATTATCCAGTAGCAGGTTTGGCTCTTCTTGACCTAAGAGGACTTAGAAATTATTCTCTGTTTTGCAGAATACGCTTAGGAGAGGAGAGAAGTGAAAGTATCTTGAACATGGACTGTCATATGCTTAGAAGTTAGAGCCACGTGAGGCTGCTTGTGACCTCTCCTCGGGTTGCGCTATTAGGAACGGTGAGAAAAACAGTGTTAGCCAAGGTCTGGAGGCTCTGTGCTTTGCTCACCCTCACAGGTTTGCTCCCGAGGTCGTGCCTGGGCTTGCAGTGGCTGACAGGGATAACAGCGAACCGTTCCGCTGGTGTGCGCTGGCTGTGAATATGCATCATTGCACACCACTGGGCCACCTGTAAAATTTATTTTCTACTCCTTACAAAGGGAACTGGGAATCTGACCTGTTTATTTGCTTCTGTATTTTATTATTTAATCAGTAAGACTGTGCATTTATGGAACTAATTTTTTGATATCACTAACCCAAAAGTGATCCTACCCTGGGGGTTAAGGGAAGTCTTAAAATCTAAGATTGCCTGCATAATGCTCTTTAATAACCACCTTCATACCATGAAAGAGAATTCTGTCCCTGTTGGACAGGACATGTGTTACATCTTTATTGCATGTGCTTACTACTTTGGGATTAGATTATTATAACTTCATTAACTCATTCTTTGGCAGCTTTAAAGGTAAGGTGTCTCTGCTTCTTGCCTTTTTATTTCCAATAAATGTTTTAGATGCACTTTTTTGACAGAACTATGCTGAGAAATAAAGGTAAAATGGTGCCTTCTCATAAACATTTGCAGAAATACCCTGCTACTCTTTGCAAACAAATTGCAACAATAAGCATTTTATTGCAAATGAAAAATTAAAAAAAGAGAGTTTAGCTTTGGTCGTTCCATTCTAATGATGTTTGAATTTGTGGCTATTTTCCCATGACCCCTATTAAACAATAGATTTGCATGCTATCAATATTACTGTGTGGGAATTCTTCACTTGAAAACAGAAACTGGCCACATTTTTGTGAAACGAGGGAGTAGGAGTTCAAATTCTGGAGAGTGACAGGAAAATTTGCTCTAAGCAAAAAACGCAGGGCTTTTTTGCCAAGAAAAACTTTTTTCTTTAGTAAATCCATCACCCATGCTCTAGCAGACTTGCTTAAAAAAACAAAACAGTACTTTTGGGAAGTGCTTTGTTAACTTTTAACAGCCTTTTCCACTACTCTTTGGCTTTCTATCAAGCGTTCTTGCCAAGTTGAAGTGATGTGGTGTGTTTGGCAGTGACATACTTCTTTTAGGTGCCAGCGGTGAGCTATTGCTTGCTAGTCGTTTTCAATATTCTGTGAAAGCCTTATCGCTGTTAAATACACCACTAGAGGTGTTACAAAAGGCAATAATACCTTTTGCAGGATTTTCTTTTCAGGTCCTTATTTTTGAAGGAATTTCTTTTCTTTTTTTTCTTTCCAAGGGTTTGGAGGTGGTAGTGTGATGGGTTTTTCTGTTTTGTTTCTGAACCGGTTTCCTAGGGAAACGAGAGTTAAAAAAGGCTCACAGTCTGTCTGTCTCGTTCCTCCAAATAATTATAACCACGTAATTCCAAACCAATTTGCTAGAAATTTTTAAAAACAATTAGGCTGCTCCTGATTACGTGGAAGCTGGCAGTCGTGTAGAGGACAGAGACCTGTATTGATCAGGAAAAGGTGAGGAGAACCAAGCCATGCACCCTCTCCTTGGTGACAGCTTGCTGGCCAGCGAGCCGGTGCGTTGCTCCAGCATAGCCACAGAGTCTCTGTTTCTCATCAGTCTGAGGAATCCAAGGGATAGGGAAATAAAAAGAAGGGAAATCTGTGGCTGTGGCAGCAATGAGGTTGGAGAACAAAAGCCTCATCAGTGGCAATCACTCTTCATTACCTATGCTAATGGAAAAGAACTTGAGTAGGAATTTGTATAATAGCACTATATACAGTGATATAGGTAGCAAAAAGCCAGCAAAAAGTGTTTTATCTGGTACTGTTTTAAATCAAGTCTTTAACCACCTTTGTGTACCAACAGAGTCAGCAAATCCAATAATGTGTTGACTGTAAAGTAGGTCCTCTTTGGTATAGCTCTAACTCCCATGCCTCGTTTCTGAAGGGCACAATTGCCTAATTCATTGCGAAGTAGCTGATCCGTTTGGTGGTTCTATCCGGAGTTAGTTTTAGTTTATGTGGTCATTACCCTAGTCATAGATGGGGTAATACGTGGCTCTTCCACGTGCCAAATTAATCACGAACCATTGGGGAAGTTACTTGATAGGGATTACTGCCACCCTGTATTTCATACATTCCCATGCAGATCTTTGCATGTAAAGTATGTCATCAGAGAGAGGGATCCCTGTGATAATTTTAAACAGTGAGGATTTGGATCACAAGATCTTCCTCTTCAGGCCTGTTTTTTCTGCAAATATTAGAAAAGCTTTAGTTCCAGCTGGATTGCTCCCTTTGGTATATGGGGTTGCTGAGGTGCCCATATACAGCTCAAGGGTGGCACTGAGAGCAAGTTTTGTGAGGCTGGTACGAGGTCTGCTGTGACAGTAAAATTTAAATCTTGCTTGTGTACAGACACAGACTCTTCACAGGAAACTCACAGACTCTAACAGAGGCATTCTTACAGTTTGTAGTGGTGGGAATATATTCCCTTTATAAATACAGAAGAACAAAAAGTAGAAGTGTGGGGCAGGAGAGCCGAGAGAAATGGTAAATACTTTCTGGAGAATGTTTTGCATTTGGTTTTTCGTTGCAGTTCCCCAAGCAGGCCTAGTTGTTGGAAACAAAGACAGATCTAATTTACCTTTTATTTCTTTTTTGAATTTGGAAAGTTCGATAGAGTTAGATGGATCAGGTTTGTTTCTGTTTATAATCTAACAGCTGTTGTGTGTTCTGGGTCTTGTATAGGTGCCCCTGGAAGTGTTTGTCTTAGAATCATTACAGGGTAATGTGTTTTTAAAAAATCCAAACAAATTATATCTCCCTTTCCTCTGAATTTAATTTAACTGCCCCTGAATATCTCCTGTTTATATTGAATTTCATCATGTAGCATTCTCTTCCCCAACTTTCTTTTTTGAGCATAACTAAATCTGGGGCCAAAATCTAATTTTCAAGTAACACTGCTTGCTTAGTTGTACAATGTATATTACATTTTTGGTTGCTTGAACATTTATTTAGTTTTGCCAGTAAAGCCAAAAACAATTTAACAGACATTTATGAATAATTACAAGATTTCCAAAATGGGGGAATTTGATATAAAGGAGCACCAAAAGAACACTGAGAAGTTACACTTTGTGTTACTTTCCAAACCAAAAATGCACATAATTTGGAAATGTCTTCTCTTTATTTAAAAGAGAAAATATTTCAAGCCAGGAAAAAGATCAAAAAGATGAAAGTTACTATGATACTTTACTTACTCTAATTTAAAATATTAAGTGCTTAGTATGTACCACTGCCTTTTGAAAAAAAGGATTGCTATTGGTTGATGCAGTCAAGAACTGGGAACATCTGAAATCGGGTAATATATGGACCTTAGTGACAGGATTGGAAAAAATCCATTTCTAGCTTTTAAAAAAAAATTAAACAAACTTGGCAGACAGTATCATCCTAAATAAGATTTTACAAGAAAGATTGAAAACACCTATTACAACAGAAGGGGAAAATGCATGTGAAACACGGGAGATTTAAAGTGAAAAGAAACAGAAACCAGCAGGTGACATTTGAATAAAGCCTTCAAGCATTTATAAAGCTATCTGTCCTTTTCTGTATATGTAATGCGAAGTGTTATGTTTAAAGTATATATAGGCATGACCTGCCAAGAGGATTTTGGTTTCCCTGGAGACCCAGTTCTCTGTTGCACAGGTTGAATTGGGGAATAAGAGCTATCTTGATAAATCCAAACCTTTCTTCCTGAGGTTAGTGGATAATCAGTGAATTTAGATCTTTGTGTTGAAGGCTGAATTTATAAAATGCAAACTTTTAAATGTTCTAATTTCCAGTTATTTCTTTTGGCATATAGTTATGATATGTAGCAATTATCTTGTGAACTGGGGAAAAGAACCCTTTTATTGTAATACTTTGATGGCAGTTTTATCTTCTTGTTTGTCTGAGTTGGGCCAACTCTTTGATTTTAATCACAATTTTCGTACACCGTATCACAGTGCACGTATTCAGCCGCAGTTACTGCTGTTGACGTCTTTCTGCTCGCTTTTCCTTAAATGTTTTGAAGTGCTCTTGTCATTTTTCAGTTTGGAAACTAGGCTTCAATCAGATTTATAGCTATTAAGTACCTTGTGAGTATGGGAAAAAAAATCCCTAATATAAAGCCTGCAGCCTACTTTGTTCATCTGTGCTGGATTAAGAATAAAAACAGTAATCTCAAGGTTCTTCTCAGTTGGTTTGGATGGAAATAAAAGAAAAACCAAGAAAACAAGAAATGGGTAAGTAAATGAAGAGTAAGAGGTGGTTCCAGCTGGACCCCCTCTTCCCGTCCCAGTACCTGTACGGTGCCAAAGCACAGAAGGGTCACGAGGCAGCTCAGGAGGTGCAACGAAGGTTGAATAGATTGGGATTTAAAATCCCTATTTTCACAATTTCTGTGGAAGGTCAGGGGTGTGGAGTATGTGGATGGTGCAAACCCCTTGAAACTTTGAGGTTAGATGATCTTTAAAGGTCCCTTCCAACCCAAATGACTCTGTGATTCTGTGAAATATGTAGATTCATATATCAACATTTCTGGTTTTTAACTGCTTGAAGAGTCAGCACATGCAGCATTTTATTGACAATAGGATATAGTGATTTGGAAAGCCAAGAAATGCTACAAATTCCATTTCAGAGATTTTCTCATCTAGCAAAGTCTTCTATAAAATGAATAATTTCTGCATAATTTGGAACTTACCAAAGTACGCAATTTTTTGTGCTCTTCTGGGGATATTGTCTGTGTTTTTTACAGTTCTTTTACTGCAGTCCAAGTTTGCTTATTGTAAAATTTGCAAAGAATCCAGTGTTACTTCTTTGTTATATTCAGCAGTTCTAAAATCTGAAAGGAAAATTTGCCAGAAATATGGAAAGAACATCAAAGTGAAGCATAAAACAGAGAGGAGGAGAGGAAAAGGAAAAGGAGGGGGTTATGCCAGGAAGAAAAGATACATATATGTTAAAAAGTATGGGAGGGAGAGAATGAGAAGATTCTGTAGGCTTCAGAGTTAGATATGAAACTTGGTAGTGTTCATTGGTATTGCTGCTAAGAAAAACGGTGAGCACATAAGCTAGAGAGGGGTCAAAGCAAAAAAGAAGCATCACTCCTGCAAATCTTGTGATGACACTGGTTACTAAGATAACAGAAGAGCTCTTCAGCATGTTTTACCTTTTTTTTCCTCCTTGGGTAGCTCCTTCTTCCCTCCCTCTTAAAAGTATTTGCTTACTGGCTGCTTGCAGTGAGAGGACCTAACTTGCTGCAGCACTGGTGGAAGTGGTGGGGGAAGTCCTGTTTCACTACTTCTTTAAGCTGCTGAAACGAACGGCGTTCTGTGTTTGACTTTGGCAGCTAAAGGATTGCCATGAGGAGATTAACCTGGTGTCTGAAGGCTTTACAACAGGGAACCAGTACTTTTTTGGGGGTTGGAAATAAATGTGAATTAACATGCTGGCCCTTTCTGCAGTTCAGAATTAACCCCTTCTCTCCTTTGTAATTCAATTTCATACTTGCCTTTTGGAGCTTATACAGATAACCAATCTGTATGAATTAAATATTGAAACTTTGAACACTTTCCCCTTTTGTTTAGACATAACTAGCGTTTTCTTGGATTTGTGAAATGTAAATTATCTGTCTTTGTTGTCTCTGTGTTTGGTCTGCATCAATTTAGGAAGTAGAAGCAAGAAGGAGGGAGGGACAAATTAAAAAAAACATAATTTCAAATAGCTGCTTAAGTACAAATGGGACAGGATTTGGTTCTTTTTTCTGTGCAAGGTTTAAATGAGAACACTCTCCCCTTTTTCATCGTCTTTTTGCACAGTCATTAACACTTCTTGTGTCTAGTAGGTAGTCTTAATTTTGCCCATTTTGCGTAATTCTGCCCACAAGACGATATATGTAAGCTGTGAGTAATTTAAGAAGTGCTTGTCAATTTATTTGGGTAACTAAACTCCTGTTTAGTGGTTGTTTTTTCGCTTAGTGGAGGTGATAGCCTGGGTATTTCCTTTTTCCTGAAACAGCAAAAATGAAAGTACCCCATATATAATCACATCATGTTTGTGGCAGATATACCCAGTTCTTAAGATATTTAGCTTATACTTGCAAGATACAGAAATGAAACTTCGACTGGACAACAAAAGAGATAACTCACAGGTGCAATGTGATTAGACAACACAATTGATAAGGCAAAGTCTTGTCTATTCTCATTGCATCTGTGAGTTATCTTAGTACTTTCTTGATTTGACTAATGCACATATTTACTATTTCCTAAAGGAAAGAAAAGAATGTTGGTATATGTCTACATATATGCACAAATGTATGTATGCATACCTATATATACACATATTTATATACATACATACTTTCAAAGGATATATATACAGTTTCATGGTCTTTCTGTGGGGTTTGCCCTCTCTGCTGCTTTAAGATACAATGCTTTGCTTCTGAATATTTTTAAGTTCCATTATTATATTTTCACTAAAAGTAAATACTAGGAGCTTATTGAACAGTCATCCTTCATTTAAAGTCCTCATTTCTGTTGCATATTCATTGCTTTCTTTGATGGGGACATTTATTGTATTTGCCTTGAAGATTGAAAGAAACACCACTGAGAATGTCATTTAGCATGACCAAAAAAGCAACATGATATATTAACATCCAGTGTCTTGCTTCTGCCAACGGCCTGAACAGTGATGCACCCAGTCTGTCTGTCTTGTCTTTGAAATTAAGGAACCTCTCTTTGTACCCCATGGAAGGCCAAGCTCCGTTAGAAAGGAAAAGAGACTATAATACAGCTTGTTCAGTTGTTACTCCAAAATACTGAGCTCTTAACTCATAAAATCTAGCTTTAGTGTGTTTCAGGTAATTAAAGCTGTGCGATACTGTCAGAAGCACCATATATTTTCTGCTAGCTTAGTTGTACTGCTTTAGCATTTGTTTGGCAGGTTTTAGTTTAGAACTAATTATTTGGAATTCCTCACAAAACTCCCCAGAAATCTGTTTACTGCTCTGTGTTCTTTAAATTACATTGTTAGTGGGTTTGTCTGTAGTTTTCATTGGAAGTACTCTGATTTTTTTGATAGGTTTTTGTTGTTGGTGTTGGCAAAAAGCTATTTGTGGGTTGGACGAGGAAAGAACAGTTGTCGTTAGGTGAGAGTAACGCGACTGCATTGTTTTGCCATGCAAACAATTTGTGCTGTGGAAAAGAGAGCTCCTTACTGTTTGTAACTAAGAATGAAAATTTGCAATAGATGCCTTAATTTTATTTTTTGTTGTTGTTGTTTAAGATTGACACTGATTGGAAATAACTGTTCTCCCAAGATCAGTCAATAAGTGTTTTGATAATATTCAAGTAACAGTTTGCTTTCTGCTCTCTGGAGTACCAAATTGGTCTTGCCAAGCCTTAATAGTTGGAAAGGATGATGATCTGGATTCTTTCAGCTGTTCCAAACCAACTGCTAAATAAGTCAGTGAAAAGCGCCTTAAAAACTTTTTTATTTATAGTACAGAGAGGGGATCTTTTCCAGTCTCTGCTGCATTGTTAGATGAAAGCCAACGCTTCACAACAGATTTTTACCCTGCACCTTTTTCCAGGTGAGTTCTGATGTTTGCCCACCTTTCTGCAAGGAGCTGTGGTACCATCCAACTCTCAGGGCCTGCACGGATAAACCCAAGGACTTTGGCAAACCAAAAAAAGACCTGACAGGACGGTCCTTCATTTAGCAGTCAGCGTTCAGCTTGCAGGCACTGGTTTGTTTGTGTAGCCTAATTGTTGTAGTGTGTGCCTTCTGTCACTGCATTGTACCTTCCAACAAGAAATCATAGTTCTAGTAATACAGGTAATTCCAAAATTTCAAGTGGAGTGAAAATTCACAGGACTGCTGTGAAAATGTTTCTTCTTTAACCACTTTGATCGTGTAAAACATTAATGTTTTACTTTTATTTAAACCTCTGCACCTTATCCAAATTAAAAACTTTGCTGCCTTTGACACGTTCCTATGAAATGTTTTAATGTAGGTGAAACTGCGTAGAACCATAGAATGGTTAGAGTTGGAAGGGACCTTAAAGCATCTTCTGAAGGCAAACTTTCTAGTTAAATTTTTTTGACTGGCCCTAATGCAAGAACAAAGTTTTGCTCCACTAGAACTGAGTCTGCTGTAGATTTGATTTCTTTAAATTAAATTAAAGTTGCTGGAAAGGAATTAATATTAAATTAAGAAACAGCAATCCTCATGCTAAATAGAGAAAGTGTGCTTGCTTAGCATTCTACAAAATGATCAGGGCTGTTATAAACAATCATAAATATGCTCGGGAAGTGCCCTGTGTGAAAGCATGGGAAATTTTGTGGACTCGGGCCAGATTTATGCATTTGCTCACACACATGCTCAGTGTTATACTCTCTTCCCACATTATTCTCTCCATTCGTTGTTGCTATTTAGTTTCCTGCCAGCAGACGTGCAATTACGACCACCTTGGTGGGATGCGTGAGGCACAACAGAGCAGGCTCATGCTGTTTTCCACGAGGCGGTCACTAAAGGCAGGAGGTAAATAGCCAGATCTATTATAAAGCCCTGCAGGACATCAGTGGATGGTGTGGGGTAATGACTGTATCACCATATGACCGTAATTTTGCTTGTACCTTGTTTTCATCTTGCATGCTCGCTGCTAGATCCATTAAGGACAATAGACACTAACACCTGACCGCTATCTGGATTCTTTCAGGTGGTCTCCTATGTGCTCTGAGAGTGCAGGAGGGAGATCTGGCTGCTTTAGAAGGAAAGCAGCAAAAAATCCATGTTGGATAGTGAGCTGCATGGAAGTAGCGAGTAGGAGTGACTTAAGTGTGTTGTGTGTCTGAATGTTTGCTCCTCTCTAGCTCACAGGCACAACCCTGCTCAGGGGCAGCTAGCTGTCTTTGGGCCTGCAGTGAAGGCCTGTGCTGTGGTTGCCCTTCTGGCTCTTCTATCAGCTGCCTTCCCCTTCTGTGGGCTCCATAAGCCCTGAGCTCTCCTGGGGAGATGTGAGGACACTGTGAGGGTGGTGAGGCACTGCAACAGGTTGCCCAGGGCAGCTGTGGATGCCCCATCCCTGGAGGTGTTCAAGGCCAGGCTGGATGGGGCTTTGAGCAACCTGCTCTAGTGGGAGGTGTCCCTGCCCATGGCAGGGGGTTGGAACTAGATGATCTTTAAGGTCCTTTCCAACTCTAACCATTCTATGAGATTGTCCTTCCCATAAGTCACCTGGAAGAGCTGTAGTTTTGCAGAAGGGCCTGCAAGGTTTGTGGTGCTGGAAGGAGGAGGTATGAGGAGGAGCACGAGTGACTCCGTAGGCCGCTGGCTCTGGGTGCCTCAAATGTGAATGGCTCACAGGAACGACCACGGGCTTGGGAACAGCCTCATGCTGTGCGCTGAAAAAGAAAATGGTTACAACTGTATTTCTTGAAGGGTCTGAGGCTGCTGGTGGGTGTTAATCCTGATCGAATAGGAGTATTGTGCCTGCGGTTGCTGGGGGACAGAGTTGCTGCATTGCTTAATAGTCTGGGTCCGGTGAGTTTGCTGGTCTTCTTTTTTTGTTTCAGACCCCATTATGCACCACGTTTTGGGCATGTATTGGTGCACAGTGCTTTCTTCTGTACCTGGTAAAGACAGAACACGTGTATGATCTATGTATACACCAATTTGATCTTTGGTTGTTTTAATGCAAAGGAAAAAAGGTTACTTAATGTTTCATAATAAATTGAGGATCATTACTTTGAAAACACAGATGAATGTGAAAACTTTAAAAGGAAACAGAAACTAGCTAAAAGGAGTCCAATATTTTTGTGGAACATTTTCATGTGTAATATGAACTGTCATTAAGGCCTCCGCTGGTCTTCAGCAGCTGTGACTGGAATAAGAGCATAAAAGCTTAATCAGGAAAACATGTTAAAAAAAGACCAACATATCCCAGCATTTAATTTGTTTTCTTGGAGTAAGCAAACTAAGTAAACACCTAATACAGAATAATAGAAATTTAGAGCAGGACTGTATGCTCATACTTTTAAAGAAAGTATTAAGGAGAAACTGACCTAAATTTGACTCTTTGTCCATTTCAGTAAAGAGAAATTTAATAATTGCCATTTTGGCATTTAACATTTTATTTTTCCTGGAGCATAGCTATCAATCAAGTAGAAAGAAATTAAAAACCAATAAAGTTTGGTTTAGCTTTGTCATAAACGTAACTAACAGGAAGGGAAAATTGCTGCTTATCAAATAGAATAGAGTTAAAAGCATCTAATCCTGTTGAATATATATATTATATAAAAATGTACTGTAGTTGATGATTGTCTTTATTAAGCATGAGCTCATAGATGGATCCATGCTTTATTTTATAAAGCATAATATACTTTTTTTACTTAAAAGTGTAGGGTTATAGCATCTCAAAGGCACCCAAATCTATTGTTTTAACATAATAAAATTAGCCCACTTGTTGTAGACAGTTGCTATAACTGTCTTTTCTCTTAATATTTGATCAGGATACATCTACCTCCTTAGCCTGGAACATCGCACACTTGTGAGATGCTTCAGTTTGAAGCTGGTCGGTGGCTGTTATCAAACAGCCTCTGTGGTAGCAGCCCTGGATGATCCACTGGGAGGGAATGCAGAGGAGGAACCAGGTCTCCTCAAAACGTGTCTCCCCAACCATATTTCTCAGCCTGCTGTCAGTCTCTCAGGATCCCTGTGGCACACTGCACCACCACCTTCTGTTTCCCATCAATTGCTTTTTGGAGCTGCAGAGATGACTCCTTTCAAATATACATGCCTCAACCGGTGGATTTTTATGTCAACTCAATCCTTTTATTGATTTTTTTTGTGGCAAGTTGGGGACAGTGTGAGTGTTTGGTCAGGTTTTTCCATTAGCAGCAAATAATGCACAAGTTCCTAGACCCAGGAAAGTGATCTTAGGGATATCAATTGTGTAACACAAACTTTCTTTTCTTTTTGAAGGATTTCTAAGCTGTAATTTTCTGTATGTATCCAAGCAATTCTGGAAGTGGTTTTAGCTTCAGTTATCAGTCAGGCAACAAACTAATTTGTCTGGTAATCGGTTCCAAAAGCAGCCAGCACTGCCATTTCCACTGTCAGCCTCAGCAAAATTGAAAAACACGACATCTGTCATTTACAAGTTTTTTACACTGTGGTCTTAGATGTAGGCAGAATAAACAAAGGAATCTTTTGAAGTCAGGTTGTGAAGTGCAACAATAAATAAGGAACGAGGTGCAGAATATAAAACTTAGAGCTAACTGCATTTTAAGAGCAACATGGAGACTGCTAAAAGAATTAGCTCTATCTCTTGGCAAAATGGAGGCTTATAATAAGCACTGGAGTTACACAACATTTTAATAGGTATTTCATTTGCTCTTTTACCTTACGCAAGTCCCTGTTGCACACAATTTTGATTTTCCTTTTGCTTTTGAAAGTGGCATGATTAGAATTCTCTTTAACAACTAAACCAAAAGTTTTAATGGATTTTATTGGAAGTTGTCTAAGTTTTTCTGAAAATGTTAGCATTTTTCTAAGGTAAAGTAAGGAAATAGTAGATCAACAACTGGTTTTATAAATTAGGTGTTTTTGAGTAGGTTGAACCTATAGGTATGCAATTTAGAGGAATTAGCTGAAGAAATAATTGAGATCTTATAATTTAAGTTTGAAGACTGTTGAATGATGAATGTAACTCTCCAGGAAGGTGTGATGTCCTTTTTCAACCTAACTTTAAAGAGAACTGTATGATTGTTAGCCTAACTTAATGCCTACAATGATCCTGGAATAAATAACTTATAAAATACCCAGGGGATGATGAGTAGCAGGAATTTGCATCCCATGAACCATTCTGTGGGAGAGTAACAAGAATGCACAGCACAGGTCTGTAGACCCAGGAAACGGAAACCTAGTGGGCATCAGTTGTGTAACAGGAACTGTCTTTTCTTTTTGAAGGATCTCTAGTCCAAGGAGAAATCAGCAGTAGTGGAACATCAAGCCGAAAAGATGTATTGTGTAAGACTTAAAATGATTCTGTCCAGAGTCTCTTAAAACTCACCGTTTTCATTAAGTATTCCAGCAATAGACTGCTGAGTATATTTATTGAGGTTTGCCAATCTGAGAACTGCTGTTCACAGTGTGAAGGCCAGAATCCAGAATGGCCCTTGAAAGAAAAAAATCCTAAAATTCACTCAGGGCAGGGACATTTGGCCACTGTTAGTTGTGAGGAAAAGAATTTCATTTTTTTACCCAAATGATGTAAACTGACATGGGATGTATAATAAGGAGCTTTACCATTCTACAGAGCGGTGCTGAGGTTTGTGCTGGATCACTGTGGTGAGGCTTAGGTACTATACTTGAGAACCATCAAAAATTATTTAGAAATCTATAAAACACAAGGAATGGGAAACATTGAAAGGACTGAGTTTGTACAGTCTAAAGAAAGTAAGATTGAGGTTTGACGGGTATTAGGAGTTGGAAAATGCTGATGCAGAAAAGAAATATCCTAGTGAGGAAGTAGCAGTCTTGAATTTCAGAGGGGGAAATTTAGGCCAGGTGCTAGGAAAAGGTGTTGAATGTAGAAATAGAGAAGTGTTGAAACATGAGTTATGGGACTTGTGGAATCCTGATTACTAAAGGTTTTTAAAAATAGATGAGAAAAACTGTGAGAAATAGCTTAACTATAACTGATCCTGCCTGTAGGTTAATAGGATGGACTAACTGCATAATCCCTCCCAGCTCTGTTTTCTGTTGCCTTTCTTTTTTAATCAAGTGTACATCCCAGGGCTCCAATTACATGCGTTTTTACGCTTTCCTCTTGTGTTTAGGAGGAAGCAATTATTCTCCCACGTTAATGGCTGGACTTTCTACTGGCTTTACCAAGGCATCCTCAGAAGAATCCAGATACTAGGTTCATATGCAAGACAAGCATCAGTTTTCATAGATGATTAAAAATTGAAGCACCATTACCAGAATTAACATTACTGAACAGTGTTTAGTCATTCCATTGTATTCAAGTAAAACAAAGATTTATTTACAAAGATATTCTGGCTTTCATATTCCT
>JAHREE010000259.1:6423261-6506559 GCA_033628505.1 Tringa tobata | reverse complement strand
CCTGTGCTGTGGTTGCCCTTCTGGCTCTTCTATCAGCTGCCTTCCCCTTCTGTGGGCTCCATAAGCCCTGAGCTCTCCTGGGGAGATGTGAGGACACTGTGAGGGTGGTGAGGCACTGCAACAGGTTGCCCAGAGAAGCTGTGGATGCCCCATCCCTGGAAGTGTTCAAGGCCAGGCTGGATGGGGCTTTGAGCAACCTGGTCTAGTGGGAGGTATCTCTGCCCATGGCAGGGGGTTGGAACTAGATGATCTTTAAGGTCCTTTCCAACTCTAACCATTCTATGAGATTGTCCTTCCCATAAGTCACCTGGAAGAGCTGTAGTTTTGCAGAAGGGCCTGCAAGGTTTGTGGTGCTGGAAGGAGGAGGTACGAGGAGGAGCACGAGTGACTCCGTAGGCCGCTGGCTCTGGGTGCCTCGAATGTGAATGGCTCACAGGAACGACCACGGGCTTGGGAACAGTCTCATGCTGTGCGCTGAAAAAGAAAATGGTTACAACTGTATTTCTTGAAGGGTCTGAGGCTGCTGGTGGGTGTTAATCCTGATCGAATAGGAGTATTGTGCCTGCGGTTGCTGGGGGACAGAGTTGCTGCATTGCTTAATAGTCTGGGTCCGGTGAGTTTGCTGGTCTTCTTTTTTTGTTTCAGACCCCATTATGCACCACGTTTTGGGCATGTATTGGTGCACAGTGCTTTCTTCTGTACCTGGTAAAGACAGAACACGTGTATGATCTATGTATACACCAATTTGATCTTTGGTTGTTTTAATGCAAAGGAAAAAAGGTTACTTAATGTTTCATAATAAATTGAGGATCATTACTTTGAAAACACAGATGAATGTGAAAACTTTAAAAGGAAACAGAAACTAGCTAAAAGGAGTCCAATATTTTTGTGGAACATTTTCATGTGTAATATGAACTGTCATTAAGGCCTCCGCTGGTCTTCAGCAGCTGTGACTGGAATAAGAGCATAAAAGCTTAATCAGGAAAACATGTTAAAAAAAGACCAACATATCCCAGCATTTAATTTGTTTTCTTGGAGTAAGCAAACTAAGTAAACACCTAATACAGAATAATAGAAATTTAGAGCAGGACTGTATGCTCATACTTTTAAAGAAAGTATTAAGGAGAAACTGACCTAAATTTGACTCTTTGTCCATTTCAGTAAAGAGAAATTTAATAATTGCCATTTTGGCATTTAACATTTTATTTTTCCTGGAGCATAGCTATCAATCAAGTAGAAAGAAATTAAAAACCAATAAAGTTTGGTTTAGCTTTGTCATAAACGTAACTAACAGGAAGGGAAAATTGCTGCTTATCAAATAGAATAGAGTTAAAAGCATCTAATCCTGTTGAATATATATATTATATAAAAATGTACTGTAGTTGATGATTGTCTTTATTAAGCATGAGCTCATAGATGGATCCATGCTTTATTTTATAAAGCATAATATACATTTTTACTTAAAAGTGTAGGGTTATAGCATCTCAAAGGCACCCAAATCTATTGTTTTAACATAATAAAATTAGCCCTCTTGTTGTAGACAGTTGCTATAACTGTCTTTTCTCTTAATATTTGATCAGGATACATCTACCTCCTTAGCATGGAACATAGCACACTTGTGAGATGCTTCAGTTTGAAGCTGGTCGGTGGCTGTTATAAACAGCCTCTGTGGTAGCAGCCCTGGATGATCCACTGGGAGGGAATGCAGAGGAGGAACCAGGTCTCCTCAAAACATGTCTCCCCAACCATATTTCTCAGCCTGCTGTCAGTCCCTCAGGATCCCTGTGGCACACTGCACCACCACCTTCTGTTTCCCATCAATTGCTTTTTGGAGCTGCAGAGATGACTCCTTTCAAATATACATGCCTCAACCGGTGGATTTTTATGTCAACTCAATCCTTTTATTGATTTTTTTTTTTTTTTTGTGGCAAGTTGGGGACAGTGTGAGTGTTTGGTCAGGTTTTTCCATTAGCAGCAAATAATGCACAAGTTCCTAGACCCAGGAAAGTGATCTTAGGGATATCAATTGTGTAACACAAACTTTCTTTTCTTTTTGAAGGATTTCTAAGCTGTAATTTTCTGTATGTATCCAAGCAATTCTGGAAGTGGTTTTAGCTTCAGTTATCAGTCAGGCAACAAACTAATTTGTCTGGTAATCGGTTCCAAAAGCAGCCAGCACTGCCATTTCCACTGTCAGCCTCAGCAAAATTGAAAAACACGACATCTGTCATTTACAAGTTTTTTACACTGTGGTCTTAGATGTAGGCAGAATAAACAAAGGAATCTTTTGAAGTCAGGTTGTGAAGTGCAACAATAAATAAGGAACGAGGTGCAGAATATAAAACTTAGAGCTAACTGCATTTTAAGAGCAACATGGAGACTGCTAAAAGAATTAGCTCTATCTCTTGGCAAAATGGAGGCTTATAATAAGCACTGGAGTTACACAACATTTTAATAGGTATTTCATTTGGTCTTTTACCTTACACAAGTCCCTGTTGCACACAATTTTGATTTTCCTTTTGCTTTTGAAAGTGGCATGATTAGAATTCTCTTTAACAACTAAACCAAAAGTTTTAATGGATTTTATTGGAAGTTGTCTAAGTTTTTCTGAAAATGTTAGCATTTTTCTAAGGTAAAGTAAGGAAATAGTAGATCAACAACTGGTTTTATAAATTAGGTGTTTTTGAGTAGGTTGAACCTATAGGTATGCAATTTAGAGGAATTAGCTGAAGAAATAATTGAGATCTTATAATTTAAGTTTGAAGACTGTTGAATGATGAATGTAACTCTCCAGGAAGGTGTGATGTCCTTTTTCAACCTAACTTTAAAGAGAACTGTATGATTGTTAGCCTAACTTAATGCCTACAATGATCCTGGAATAAATAACTTATAAAATACCCAGGGGATGATGAGTAGCAGGAATTTGCATCCCATGAACCATTCTGTGGGAGAGTAACAAGAATGCACAGCACAGGTCTGTAGACCCAGGAAACGGAAACCTAGTGGGCATCAGTTGTGTAACAGGAACTGTCTTTTCTTTTTGAAGGATCTCTAGTCCAAGGAGAAATCAGCAGTAGTGGAACATCAAGCCGAAAAGATGTATTGTGTAAGACTTAAAATGATTCTGTCCAGAGTCTCTTAAAACTCACCGTTTTCATTAAGTATTCCAGCAATAGACTGCTGAGTATATTTATTGAGGTTTGCCAATCTGAGAACTGCTGTTCACAGTGTGAAGGCCAGAATCCAGAATGGCCCTTGAAAGAAAAAAATCCTAAAATTCACTCAGGGCAGGGACATTTGGCCACTGTTAGTTGTGTGGAAAAGAATTTCATTTTTTTACCCAGATGTAAACTGACATGGGATGTATAATAAGCGTGAAGGAGCCTTACCATTCTACAGAGCGGTGCTGAGGTTTGTGCTGGATCACTGTGGTGAGGCTTAGGTACTATACTTGAGAACCATCAAAAATTATTTAGACATCTGTAAAACACAAGGAACGGGAAACATTGAAAGGACTGAGTTTGTACAATCTAAAGAAAGTAAGATTGAGGTTTGACGGGTATTAGGAGTTGGAAAATGCTGATGCAGAAAAGAAATATCCTAGTGAGGAAGTAGCAGTCTTGAATTTCAGAGGGGGAAATTTAGGCCAGGTGCTAGGAAAAGGTGTTGAATGTAGAAATAGAGAAGTGTTGAAACATGAGTTACGGGGCTCATGGAATCTTGATTACTAAAGGTTTTTAAAAATAGATGAGAAAAACTGTGAGAAATAGCTTAACTATAACTGATCCTGCCTGTAGGTTAATAGGATGGACTAACTGCATAATCCCTCCCAGCTCTGTTTTCTGTTGCCTTTCTTTTTTAATCAAGTGTACATCCCAGGGCTCCAATTACATGCGTTTTTACGCTTTCCTCTTGTGTTTAGGAGGAAGCAATTATTCTCCCACGTTAATGGCTGGACTTTCTACTGGCTTTACCAAGGCATCCTCAGAAGAATCCAGATACTAGGTTCATATGCAAGACAAGCATCAGTTTTCATAGATGATTAAAAATTGAAGCACCATTACCAGAATTAACATTACTGAACAGTGTTTAGTCATTCCATTGTATTCAAGTAAAACAAAGATTTATTTACAAAGATATTCTGGCTTTCATATTCCTTTAATGATTTAAAATATTTGCTGTGTATTCTAAAATTTTTGGAGTCTCTGAGCCACAAGACGGAAAAAGTAGTTCTAACATCTGGGTTTCTTCCCCCATTTTGAGCCCTAGTAGGGTCCAGTAAGTAACAGTCAGTTTTATTATTTATTACGCATTATTCATTGGGCCACGTCTTTTTATGATTCTGAAGTGATTTGTATGCTGTTGTAGAAGGTAGAGCCCTATTGTCTGTCAATGTACACGTTGCTTGGATTTCTCATTTTATTTGCAAAAATAATAAAAATTCTGCATCTTATAGTTCTTGGTCAAAAAGTTCCATTATCCTCTTCTGGAACATGGTCTTATATGAAGCAAAAGCATACCAAGCACAGCTATTCTATTATTATTTAAATTATTCGTCTGTATTACTGGTTTTGAATATTTATTAGTTTTGTGATAACCTCTTTCATTATTCATAAAGGGTAGCCACACAGTTTGATGAAAAAAAAAAAGGAGTACAATGAAACCTTGTTTTGTGTAGCTGGTGTCTTTTATACACACTGGTCTCCAGCGCTTTTTTTAACGAAGGCCTGCAAGGTGCTGGGAACCTTTGTCGTGTTTATTGCAACATCCCCTACCTATTGGTTTCAGTGGGAGGGAAGCCATCCAGCACCTCACCACCCTCTATGCTCTAGCGTGGTTAGGGATGAAATAATAAATGTCCCCCAAGGGAGATGGAAATGAAGAGGCAAAGGTCAAGAAAGAAAGATGTCTTTTCACATAAAATATGAAAAACATGTGAAGAATTACTGATATAGAGAGGAAGAGAGTGGAAGGTTATTTTAGGTGATTTATAGGATTTTCTTTTGGAGCCCACAAGACTCCAAGGAAACGAGGGCAATTGCTTTACTGGCTGCAGTATCTGTGTGTATGTCAAGTGTCTGACCCGAGTCAGCATCAGATGCCTCACAAGAAGGCATAAAACCCCCAGTAAGCAGATTGGGGATGGATTTTTTTCGTGCGCTAGGTCTAATCCTCATCTCTAATATGTATAGGAATCACCTCCTGTATGTATAGGTTTGCTTAAACCCTGAGGTATAAAGTTTATTGTCTGTTCTAAAAGGTTTCTCATCACTATGGGTATGCATTGCTCTTAGTGTTCTTGACACCAATATATCTACAAAATACTTCAGACACCTTGGTAGGTAGTTGATCTCAACAGCATTTTGCATCAGTCATCTCTTAGTCTGATAATGCAGCTTTTGTGTAGATGAATGCTTTCCGTTCAATGTTTTTGAATTTGATGTATTTTACCATTATTATCTATCTTTTTTCATTTGTTTTATATCTTTGACTCATGGCTTGGTCTCTTCAGCTTGCATTGCTGTAACTGCTGAACCTTAGAACGACTTATGACTGACTGCCTTGTTTTTATTAAATCCTCCACTTTGTCTCTCCCAGACTATATAGTGAATTTGGCATTTTTAATGTGCATGACTTCTTGTTTAATTGCACTGGTTTCTTGTGTGATACAAGTCCTTCTCCGAGACAGCCTGCTTAAAATCTGAAGTATAAAACGGCCTTCAGGAAAGGTCAATTTTTGTGTTAATATTGCAGATCACCGGGAAGCTTGCTTGACTCGGAAGAGCCTGGATTTTAAAAAACATGATAGTCCAGTGTAGGATTATTGACCAATTTCTTTTTGTTTCCAGCTGAGCTGCCAGGATCATCTGCAATCAAGCTCTCCTCCTTGCGTGATCTTCCAGCTCAGCTGCAAGAATTGTACCAGCAGGGCTTCGTCTTGGCTGCTGTCCACCCTTTCGTGCAACCAACTGATGAAAAAGAGAAATCTCCCCAGGAACAAATCTTCAGGGCTGTGCTTATCAAGAAAACAGAAAGGTAAAGCACTTGCAGTAAACTGGGATAAAAATAGACAATGTGATTTCCTGCTGAGTTTTGACCTACATCAGGAAATTATAGCAGAGTTTAATGTGAAAGACTTGATTTATTTTTTTTATTTTTTTTTTTGGTGGGCTTGAATAGGCTTAACTTGTTCTTCATGTTTACAATTCATCTGTAGTTTGGCAAATGACTTGGAGAATAATGACTTAAAATATGCTGTGTATTTTGGGTTGTGTTGTCCTGAGAGGCAAAGAAACAAGCCCTGTGTCTGACAGTTTGTGAGGATGGTCCTTTAAGAATTTATGAGATTAAATTAAGACAGAAGAAATGTTTGCTTAGAAAAGGCATGTTTTCTGTTTAGACAATTACAGTTAATGCAGTTAGTTTGAGAACTACCACACTGATGCATACATGAATTCATGTGTAGACTTAAGGCCCTTATTTCCTCTAAACAATGCAAGTTCTTTTAATTTTTCAATCAGTGCAAACTCCTTAAATAAAAAGATGACTCTCCTGTTTTGTTCAGTCTCTTAAGATGTATTAAGAATGTTTTACACAATCAAAGTCAGAACATGAACAAACAAACAGGAATACTGTTCTTTTATGTTTTAATCTGATACAAATGAAAATAGAATGTGCTGCTAAATAGCCCAGAAGAAAATTTAAATGTGAATATTTATAAACCTATGTTTATGATTTTTATTTAATGATTTAAAACATAATTTAATGTTATGTTAAAACATAATGTTATCTGACCACCCACAACTTTGCAACTACCTGTGTTGTTGCAGCCATTCTGTGTAGTTTTTCTACATTAGTCACATTCTCCAGTCACAATTCCCCAGTCAACCCCTTCTTACAGTGACCTGTACTGAAGTCTGGGGCTTACTTAAAGCTCCATTTGCCAGTCCTAGTCCCTGTCTTTATGCTGATGCTTGAAGGAAAGGATGTAACTGTTCTGAGTTACACCTCTATAAAACTAAAGTAAAACCACCATTCAATTTGCTACAGCCTGGTAATCAATCGGTAGCAATTACGGACAGGGTTGAACTTCAGTCTGTGACCTAGGGAAAAAGGTGTGCGTTTCATTAGCAAATATATGTAGGCATCAGGCATTGCAAGCAATTTTAGCTTCTAAAATAACTCTCAATTTACCTTGACTTGCTCTTAGTTTTATTAATACAGAACTTCATGCTGGCTTGCCTTGTATTGTTTAAACGGTTTCTGGTTTTATGGTCAAAACCTAAAATGTTTGGCTGAACTTCTTGAGTAACACTGGGCTGAGCTTGCCTGGTTTTGGGGCTTTACATTCCCTGCCTATAAAATACCCTGCTGCAAATAATTAAAATGTTTACATGCATGAGTTTGCAACGTTAAGTAGGCACTTAAACCCTTCTGCTGGATTGGGGTCCAAGGGTTCAGCATCTTCCAGGACTGAGCCATGAAGACAGGTCAGGGAAAAGCAGCCTCCCTCTCTGCAGAGCCCCATGGTCTCCAGGGCAGAGCGCTCAGTGTGTCGCTGCTGTCTCATACCCTATCCAGTTGTTTACATCTGTGCAGAGTGATGGTGAAAGAGTACAAAATCTTAATTGCCTACTCACTCACTTGGGTGCCAGTGTTTCACACACTTTAGACAGCTGTAAATGACTGTACAAAATTGAAGACAGTAGAGAGTCTTGAACCAATTATATTTCCTTTTACATTCACACTCCATTTCTTTGCATTCCCTTATCTGTCATTTCTGACTGCCTAGGGGAGCGGAAGAGACTTGGTGCAGTGAGAAAAAACAGAGAAGTAGCAGAAAGGGAAATGACATCAGTTTGATGTTTCGTGTAGTTTAAATGTTCCCGAGTTTGGCTGAGAGTAGGGGAGAAGCCGCTTCCATAGCGTGTGGGTGCAACGCCTGCGTTGCCCAGCGCAATGAAGAGAGGTGGGTGTTGCACAGATTTCAGGTGACCGTGTCCTGCTTGGAGACCAGCTGTATTTGAACTATGGCTTTATCCCATTCCACTAACAACTGGGGAGGAAAAATACGCAACAGAAGGGGAAAAAAAGGCATACTGTTAATTTTTTTAATTAACCTTTCTCATTGCAGTGCTGATAAAGAATAAATGATACTTTTTTCACTGAGGACTATCAGGTCTGGCATCTGTAGGCTGTCTGTATAAAACAGTTAAACTTGGGTAGAAGTTAAGGTCTGTTGAGGATATTTGTTGATGAGAGGAGCGTTTATTTTTGTTGTAAGATTTTTAGGAGTATAAGTAACTGTCCAGCTACAGTTGTAGCATCACTAGTAACATAATTTATGCTCTGAAGTGCAAAGTGGTCTCCTCTGTTTTCTGTAACGGTGGTGCCAGGCATTCATGGGGAGCCAAGGAGACATAAAAAGCTGTGTACCCCGGTGTGGGGCTCCCCCTCAGGCTTCCCGGGTACTTTCTGCAGAACACCTGAGGCTGAAGCTCCTCCCTTGCTGCAGGTGTTTCACCATGGCTGGCTCCAACACTATACACTTCATCTGTCAGTGTCTGGCAGATCAGCTGCCTTTTTTCACCTTGCTATTTTTGGTGCCTGAATGGAACAGAAATGAAATTGTTGTATTAGTGGCTTTTTGGTACAGTAATGTCAATTCTGTGTCTGCAGAGACAGAAATGAACGCTTGAATTAGTCTTTAATCAGTGTTGCCCCTTTACATGTCACTTTTATGTTTTAGAATGGATACTGTTGACTCGCATTTTGAGAGCTTATTTTTATAGCACTGCCTCTCCAAAGGAAGAAAAAGCTATACCAGCTGCAGCAAATGATGTGTGTCAGGAACTACATGCTGCTTGCTGTCGTTGAGATTTGCAGTGCCTTAATTTGTTCAGGTATAAAATGGAAAAGGTGGTGCTTAGACGTGGTATGCATTAAATCTCATGGAAAATGTACTTGTTAGTGTTATTCCTCCTGTCTTGCCATTGTCCTGGAGTTTTAGAATACTTTGTGTGACTTTGAGATGTCAATGTACATTTAAGGTGACTTTTAAAGTCACTGCGATAGTTTTGTGTTTAATCTGTACTGGTATCTCTGTGGCTTCATTATCTTAGCTACCTAATCAGTTCTGGTAAATGAGGAAGTAGGGGTCGTTCCTCCTCTAGCACATTTGAGGAAATGCATTTCTAACATATATGGAAGCTGCAAATATTGAAAAGCAAGGTTTGTCCCTTGGAAATGTTAGGGAGAATATGAAAGTAAAGGACAGATTTAATTATTTTTTTAGCTCAAGAATACAATTGTTTGCAATGCAAAAAGTGTCATATTCAATTAAAGTAAATGAAGTAAATATTGGAGTGTTTAATTCCTTAAAGGCACTGGGCATGAAGGTACCCTGCCAAGTAGCTGTAGGACTCTGCCATTGCTCTCATTAAATTTGATATAATACATTTAGATAATTCTGTAGCACCTAATTGCATTGTGAATGCTAACCAGTTGATTGGAAGCAGTTTGGAAGTCAAATAGAATAGAGTTGGATAAAGGAATAATAACTTTAAAGCTTCTGTGAATAATTTCACCGTTTCTGTCTTTAAATGTCAGTGGACTTTTTAATAAAAAAGCAGTTGACTGCTTTACTGGCTGTGCTGAGTACTGAGATGGTTGGGTTTCTTGGAGAAGATGTCTCATAAAAAAATATGCAAAGAAAAATCTTCAAGCCCAGGTTTTCAGAGTTTTTTTTGCTGAATATGGGGAAGGCTCCAGGTGTGAAACGTAGTCCCTGGCCTGCTGGTTCGCATTGATTCACGCTTGAGAAAAGTTGATTCACACTGATTTACACTAGAAGACAAGAATCTCATGAGAAGGGATTTACAGTGGTACCCTGGAAAGCGCAAACGTGTGACAGCGTATCTGCTGGCGGAAGGGACAGGGGAAGGTCCGTGCACCTGGGAGGTTCTGGCTAACCAAGATAAGGAGAGTAACACGTACGTCACTTACGTTCCCCTGAGGAACAGAGATCGTTAGCTCTTCATACGTGTAATAACCTTTCTGTCTCTGCCCTTTTATTTCCATACTCACTCTTTTTAAATATAGCGATCTCTATTTAGATGTCTTGTGCACGTTACTTTTTCGGACAGCTTGTGTCTGTTGCAGATAACCTCTTCCCTGCAAAGAAATCACAAAGTCAGCCCTAGAACAAAATTTACAAAACCATAGCACAAAGCTGCTTTAATTTATTCCCAGCTCCCCGTAGTGTGACACCCCTGTCTGGTGTTTCAGAGTTTAAAAATTCAATTTCAATTAAAATATTTTAATTTCCCTTTCTAAATACTGTGCACCAGAAAGCAAGCTCCATTCTCTTCCACCGGGAAAGATACACGGTCCAGGCTCATAAACTGTCTGCTCACAGTAGTGTTTACATGTTTGCAGATGCTCCATTTATCCACAGTAGAGTGAAGCAGGGGATATAAATTGAATTCCAGAGAGGTCTTTCTCTCTGTAGTTCCATTTAAGTCTTAGGACATACCCTCCTACAGGTTTTGCCTCAGATCCATAAAGCAATTGGCAGGGAAACATTGGCATGCAGAAGTAGAGTAAGTAGTATAATTTAAGAATAATTTTTTTTACAGTAGACTTCTATGTTTACCTCAAACAACTTTGCAGCTGTTTTCCCTTTCTGTAAAATAATGAGGTGTCAGGTGTGCCAGTGATATACTTGATGAGATGATTCTGATTCTATTTCTATAATTTCTCTATATCCATTAATCCTGATGAAATGCAAACATTCATCACTTGGCCAAAAATAACTCTATTTATCTGCAAAGGAATTTGACAGACTGAGTTCAAAAGTTTAATAGTAAAACAGGATTTTTACAGTTTCTTTTTTTTGCTGGTATGCAATGTTAATTCCAAGTGATTTCAATTAATGGTATCTTCTGAGATAGAGCTAGATTTTTGTGTCCTCTGTGTCATTTAAAGTCTGGATTTACCAAAAATACGGAAAATGGATTTACAGAAAGTCTGGACTTACACAAAATGCAACGTAGCACGATGTAAATGCAAAAGATTGAAATGACTTAAACATGCATTGTGAAATGGCTTGAACAAGACAATAGTAGTTGTTATTTGTTTGATGCTATGTTTGCATTTGCAGTTGTCAGGGTCCACTTGATATTTGCTTAATTATGTTGACAGGAGGTTTCAGGCAGCTAAGTTAGGGGAAATCCTGATTTTCATACCTGAAAGACCAGTTCTTTCACACTGTCTTTTTCCAGTCATACCAAACTCCCTTTTTAATAGTAGTGAACAGACCTTTCCATGAAAGGAAGGAAAACTGTATTATACCATGGAACTGATGAAGTATGAAAAGCCATATTTGCATTGGGAAGAAGCAGCAGCCTCTGGAAGCGTTACGCTTTGTGAAGTCTTGGTTTGGTCCTCTGCCATCTGGATTTGCACATTTGCCTTGCAAAGGCAAAGGAGAATGTTTCTAAAAACATCCAGATAATTTATCAAATTTCTGATTCCTATCTGTTTGAGACGCTTTCTAGTCCCAAAAAGCTTTTCTTCTCTTCAAGCTTTTTTGATAGTTACTTGAAACAGGGAGTTCCTGCTTTGACTTTGTGTAGAATTCAGTGGATAGAACTGTGAGCCATGACTAGAGCCTCTCTCTGGCAAGCCTGTCTTTGAGTTTCTGTGAATATTATTTCATTTTCCATGTGAAAATTTTTCTTGCCACATTTGACCTTCAGTAGCACATCGCTGTATAAAGCAAGCACAGTGGTCTCGAGCTTTCTTGGAGCACACACTCTGCCACATCAGCTGCATCCACCGTTCTGATGTCATGTGCAAACTTGACAAGAACACACCTTATCCCCTCCTCCGTGTCATCAATGAAGGTGTTAAACATGGCAGGTCCCAGGTTGCAGACCTCTGGGTGGGGACACCACTTGCCAGGGGCCTCCAGACAGGGCATCACTATGAACCACAGAACTCGATTTTATCGTCTGGTTTTCCAGGCTGTAGCACCCTTAACTTGCATACAAATAGCATGGGAGCCAGCGCCGAACCTCCTGCTAAAATTGCCATCCAAGACAGTCACTGCCCTCCCTACACTCGTCCTCAAATCCACTCATTTTAACATCAAAGGCAATCAGGTTGGTCAGGTACGATGTACCCTTGCTACGTCCATGTTGACTGTTCCCAGCGTCCTTCTCCGTTGCGGGCCCTGAAATGTGCTACACAGGATCCCCGCAGAAATACAGGAATTCCAGTTGTAGGCATTTCAAAACAAAACAGTCAGACAAAAAATATTAGTGGTCTCCTCCAGTGCTCCTACGCTAGCCTGAGTTGGAGAAGGTGGATGCTTTGCAGTGGTACAATATATTTTTAATTTAAACGTAAATGCATGTGTGTGTGCATATATATGTGTACCTACTTGGTTTTCATGTAGGATTTGGGCTTGAAGATGGCAAATGTCTGACCTTGCCTTCATGAGCATCAGGATCAAACACATTTTGTGTGCAAAAGCAGTGTGTGTTGTTGCTCTCAGCAGGCTGATTTCAGCTTGCTGAAAAAATATTTATTCCATGCCCAAGAGTCAACAGATATCTTCCTTTAGTCAAGGGACAATGGCTTGAGTTTTTAAAGCTTGTTATTTGTTTCAAGTTCAAAGAAATACATATTTCCTCACAACAACTTTTAACATTGACCCAAAATAAATGTTCTTTCATCTGTGTTCTAAAAATTATAAACACTGGACATTAAAGATGCCTATGTATCCATACATGCCTGAATTCTTCTTGAGGAACTCTATACATTGTCATTTAAAAAAGTTTAGAAATTTTACTAATAAATAATATATATTCCAGTGTTAAGGTCTCCTTCCTAGTAAAGAAAATGCTTAGGTAATAAAGTTAAAAGTGCCACGTTTTGGTTAGAGTTGAGATTGTTATGATACAATATACCTGCTTTTATTTTTATGAAAAACGGTGTGTTTGTTGGGTGGGCATCATAAAGCCTGTGGATTTTTAATTGCTGCCTTCATGGTTTTCATATACTCTATTTTTGCTAGATTTTTAACCTGGAACTATACAGATACCAACTGCTCATGTTAATCACCTTGATGTGGTTTTATTTTTTTGTAATATAGATTGGTTTGCTATAAATGTACAGTTATATTTTGAGCTGTAGAGCTATTCCTATGTAGCAGAATGATCCCAAAACTGCACTTACATTCCTAGCATCATCTTAATCAAATAGCCATTTTAGGTTGTCTGCGCAGCTTACAAGTTGCTTTTGTCTCTCCAAATTCATGGGCATGGGGAACTTCAGGAAGATTAGGACCAAATGTTGGCTCCCTCATTTCCTTCTTGTATCTGAAAAGGAGTGGAAATCCAGTTTGTAACAGACACCAAGTTGTCAGCTTTAATAGTTACTGTGTAAGTTACTGGTACTCTACAGCTGGTTATGGTTTATCTACCATGAAATGGCGCTTAACTGCAAACAGCTGTGCAGGAAATGACAGCCTACTGAAACAACCATCATAAAATATTTTTGGCCAGTGAACTTCCAATTATAAGTGAAAAATCTTACTTCTTCTATGTATTTTCTTCTTCTTTAGTGGCACTAAAGGCCCTATTTAAGATCCAAGACACCACTCTTTCTAAGTCTGTGGTCCCCAGCCTTTTCTATATCTGTAACACTTGAGGGGACCATCTACCCCCAGCCTCAATGTGCCTGCAAATGCCATCCCTCTGCACAGCACCACGGAGGCTGAAATTCCCTCTCCGCTCTTTGCCACCCCCTGGTTAACATGGTCCATGGTAGTCACTGGGGGTACCTACAGTGACAGAAAAATCCTTCTGTGGAAAAATCGATAAAGATAAACAGATTATGAGATATATAACAATGAAAGAAAAACAAATGAAAGCCCAGGGTGTGTAAGGTACAGTGAATTTTTCTGTTGGTCTCCAAGATGAACCAGTGGTTATCCTCTCCTGGGTGGTGGGCAGGAGATGGTCCTTCCCACTGCAGGTGAAGCGATGGCGTTGTTTGCACTGTCCCTTTTGTTCCCTCTCGAGTATCTCAAAATGTGTTGCAGTGAGTACAGAGCACTGTAATGAGTCAGGGTGTCCCAGCTTCTCCGGTTCATCTTAGCTTCCAAGAAGAGCACAGCATTACTGTATCTAGGTGCTTCTTGCAGGACTGGGCCATTTTTAATTAGCCCAGGGATTTTTTGTTAGAGGAACAAAGGTAATAAAAAAACCTCAAATGTTTGCAGACAATGAGGGAAGGAAGATTCAGTTTTCTGGCTTGGGAGGAGGAAGATAAGAGAAAGAAGTTGCTGACTGTAAATCCAGAAGAAAAGGAAGATCTTTCAAACTGTAGGGACTTACACATTTTTTTGACTAAACTCATCTTGGCATTTCTCTTTCACTTTCTGTTGAGAAATACTTTATGATGGGAAGGTGGAAGTTAACTTTCCATAAAACCATTGCTTTAAAATTAAAGTATTTTATACATTGGACTCCAAGTAACTTCCTGTGCTGTAGAACTGTAGTATGGATTATTGGCTTGTTTCTGAAACGATTGATAGCGGTCCTTCTTCAGAAGAGAAGAGGGGGATGCAACTGCAGGAACAAGACTGAAGTCAGGAGATCTGAGCTCTCCTTTTGACTTTTCTCTGACTTCTGTGGTCTTGATAGATGTGTGTCTTTTGGGGGGGTCCTAATTCATAGTCTCTAATGAAAGTGGTCCTAATAGTAGTCCCATTAAATAAATAAAATGAAAAATATAATAACTTCTACTCAATATAGAATTTACCGATATCTATATTTAGCTACTTCTGTATAGCTATACTAATAGTATTCAAAGAGTTTATCGAGATACTTTTATGATATTTATGAAATACTTTGTGATTAATTTAGGCAATGCATTGTTTATTGTATAGAAGCTGGAAATAATTTCTTGCCCACCCAGATTTGCTCAGAAAATTATTTTTGTGGTTTGTGAAATCCACAACTATTTGTTATCATGTGAGAAGCTATGGCTTTTGTTTTGTTTGTTTGTTTTTGATGGAATAACAGACTCTTAAATGTTTCCTAAAAAGGTGAAAACTATCAGTATAGACAAAGACTTGCCTTTAACACATATGGACATATTTCACTTGAAAGCATGGAAAAATACTTTTTGATAATAAAGAGTTCTTCTGTTGGAAGATTTTAACTAAAGATTTTATTGCCTTTAGCAGGATCTGTTAATGTGTGTTCTGTGAAATAATGTTCCTAACAGAGCGCAATGGTATTTGATGCAATTTCTTTTATGAGCTCTAGAGCAGAGGTAGCTCTGAGCCCCTTTGAGGAAGAATTCGCTGTCTCCTGGTTGCTTAAATATTTACAAGCAGCAAGTGTATTTCAAAGTAAGTGCTTGATAAAGGAGGAAAAATGAACAGGTCATTTTAAGCAATTGCAGCAAGAATCACTATATTTTTATGGATATAATCTGTATCTCAGATAACTCATAGTTAACTTTTAAAGAAGTTGGAAGTAGGTCCTCCAAAAACTGCACAAAATCAGAGTCCAGGGAGCTGTTGAGTGGGTGGAGAGGAATTAGGAGAAAGTGTTCAAGGGCAAACTTCCCTCTTCCTTATACCTGTGTATAAAACTCACAGGTTGAAAAGAATTTGTTTTTGCAGGTAGCTGGTGGGCTTAAACATGAAAATACAGTCTATCTTGTTCTTTTGGAGCAATTAGAATAGTAAGTTTTTATGTTTGTCACAGCAAGTATTTACAGCAGCGCCGCAGTCTGCACAGAGACCTGGTTGCTATGTAAGGAACAGGCCTTGGTGAAAGAGCGAACACAGAAATAGCATGGGCCAGACTTCATTTCTGGGATTTGATACATTAACTTTGAATTTGAGCTGTATTATTTCAGAGTCTCTGGGCTGGGAGTGTGGCTTCCTGAGCCGGGCTGGAAGAGGGCTGTGATAGGTGCAGTGGGTCGTCCCAGCAAGGAAACTGGCAGAGGCATTTTGGTTCTCACATTTGTAGAGCCTTAGTATTGTCTCCCCAAAATGGGGCTGGCTTTCTAAAAAGAGCTTGGTTCCTTGCTGCCTGTTCCTGGTAACCCACTTCTGGTTTGTAATTAAACAACAAGCAAAGCGCTGGAGGATTGTGTTTGTTCCACTTGATGTTGTGTGGAGTTTGCATTGCAATATCCAGTGGCAGTTTGGGTGGTTTAGTGATTGCTAAAGCATTGGAGAGCCCTAGCTCCTACTTATTTCTATCTGGCTAGATAATATCAGGGCTACATTTCCAGTTACTCTTACTCACGTATTAGAAAAAAATGCAGGTAGAGTAGTAAATACTGTAGCAGGAAGACTTTCTTAAATCTATTTTTATACTCTTGAATTCATTGAGTTCATCTGTGGTGGAAAATCTGATCTGTAGAGAATAGATTATTTTATCTAGGACTTTGTCTAGAACAGCAAAAATGGTTGCCTGGAGTTCATTTGTTGTCCCTCACAAAATGATTTTGGGTTGTTGGTTTTTTTTTTGTCCTTGACAAAGTTGTTCTTTGCTGTTAAAATTAATCTCTGTACACCTGTTAGAGAGGAGTAGATGGTGGAACACTTTTAGTTCCCCAATAGTGATTTCCATAAATTCTATAAAGATGTTTGGAGAGTTTCCATGGACACCAATGTTTTGTTAAAATTTTGTCCAGAACCAAGAACAGAATTGGGACCACAAGTTATGAGAAGAACCTAGAAAGGAGGGAAAAAACAAATAGGGAAAGGACTTTAGTGTTCCCAAACAATTTACAGTCTGGTTACTGCCTGTCCCATGTACGAGAGAAATGAAGTGAGAGTGTGAAAGTACAAAATCCAAGTACCAAATACCGTGTCATGTGATACTTCAGAAAATTTCTGCAGTATTGCCTAGGAAACACGCTGCCAGTTTGCAGTCAGCAGCCTACGCATCTCATGGCTCCGAGTCACTGCTGGCATCTCGGGAAAGCCCCTGGGACCATCTGTAGCTGAAGCGTATTTTACTGGTGTCACAGTCTTAGTCCCCAGAACAGGGCTTTTACACAGACTTGCTTTGGCGAGTAGAGCAAGCCGAAAAGCCCTTGTTTTGTTGTTTGGCTGCTTCCTCAGCACTCTGGATTCAAACTTCTGCACCTTTCTTCCTGTCCTGTAGGTACCCAGTGCATCAAGCGACTGCTCTGGCCAGGGTTAGTTCTTCACTTCAGACTAGATCTTTTGATTCTCCATATGGGATGTTGAGATAACTACTTCGTTACTACTCCCAAGAATTATAGGCTACCTTTCATTTTTGTATGTTCCTCCATATGTTCTCCTAAAGAACTGATAAAAAAAATGATTCTTTAGATTACCTCTATTGATCAGGCGTATCAGTTTCCATTCGTGAGAGTCTGAAGGAGATGAAAACTGCCTTCAGTAGCACTGCTCAGCAGTGCACACCTATGGACTGTTTCTCAAGATCATTCAGGATAACTTCCAAACTTTCCCTTGGCATATTTTGTCTGATGTCATGTTTCCACAGCACTGGTTTGTTCAGCAGTGTACATGGCAGATGCCATGGGCTTTGGATTATTTTCAGAGTTAGCGTCTTCTGAAAGAGAAGGGGTTTCACACATAGCTTTACATTTCTCAACAACAAAGCATAAGGTGAGACTGAAGGATAGACTACTTTGATTAGTCCCTGATTTTTACATGTTGACTTAGGATGGTGGTAGATAAGAGAAGGGATTCCTTTAATTACTGCCCATGAAACGCACCCTACATCAGGGTGCCCTGTGGGGCTCAGAGCATCTGTCATCCCATTGCACTGGAGCCTGCTTTCTGCATATTCTGAGTTACATCCCTGGTGCATCTCATTGGCATTGGCCATAGATGCCAGGCTGACAGTGTTTCTTGGACAGATACAGAAATGTGTAAGTCCCTGAGGCATTCTGCCATACAAAGTCATTGGTGTGATTTCCTTCCCTGGCAAGTAGGTGAGACGCGGTAGCTGCCGCTTGTCAGAGCTGTGTTGAGCTCAATGGAGTGAATGTGCTGGAACCAAAGTTTTGTCTGAGGGTTACCTATCCATAGGAAATATTTCTTAAGGGGATGTTTGGGTATCCAGTATTAAGAACAGAAACTGATTCTTTTTTTCTGTCTGTCTCTTTAGGTCTCCAAAAGGTGATGTCCACAGTGAAGGATATGTCTTGGAGGTAGAGTGCTGCTCCTACTTAAACCAACTTTCAGACAAAAAGGAAATACCTGATTTTATTAAAAAAGTGAGTAAAAAAAAAAAAGGCAAAAACCAAAACACAGTATGCTTTTATTTGCACTATAATTACGGCTTCTAGTTCTGTCAGTCTGACAACAGGAATATGTGTATGTTTTGTGCAGTTGTAACACTGCACTAGAATTTGGCTTTCTGTCATTTTAATTATCTGAAGGGCAATTATTGAGAGAAGCAAGTGTGATCATATTATTATGAGAAAATGATTTGTCGTGTCACAGGAAAGTGTCCTTGCACAGATTATATCAACTAAATTACCAATGGAGAAGACAGTCCTGTAATGGTGCAAACATTTGAAGCTGAATCAATATAGGTAATTTCTGTTTTAGTTTAAAAATATCCTGTTGGATAGTACTGGTGCTAAAAGACCTATTAACTCGCAGAATCCCCCAGATTATTTAAATGTTGTTTCAGTAACGCATGATTTTAGTAATTAGAAATGGTACTGGTAACCTAAATACCTTTGTCATTCAGAATAGTGTTACTTTCAATAAACTTTTATATATACTGGGGAATTTGAAAAAAACACTGCAATTCTTTATTTGTTGCTTTCTTGTTCAAATTATTTCTGATGCTGTAATATTCTGCCAGACTGGAAATTAGCAGGTTATGTCCATTTTAGTGAAGACAGATTCATTGTGCATGTCTCAAATTTTGCAGCATCTGTTGTGTCCTATTGCATGTTATAAAAACTAGCATTAAATACTATATTTACTCAGCCACATGGTGTAAGAATAGTGTGAGTAGGCGCACTCCCCATGTTTAAATCCATTTTGCAGTGATAATGGCTAAGAAAATTTTATTGAACAAATTTCATCACATGCTGTATTAGCTTGACAGACTGCACTTATGTTCAATCTTTTCTTCTTACTATGAATTGTAAAAGCGGGATTAAAAGTAATGCAGCTATGAGTACCTGATCATCGGCATCATCGTACTGAAAGATATGAACATTTGGGTATCAGAACAAACTGAGCTTTTCTGAATGATTACTAACCTTCCAAAGTTTGAGTCTGAGTTCTGTTTCAGGGTTTATTGTGGAATTGCACTTTTATTCTGGCACTATCTTCGATATATATTGTCAATATATTCACACTTACGCAAAAGTGGTGTAGTTCTTGTGTATCAGTTCCAACATGTTTGATTTTGTTCTTCAGTTCTTTGAGACAGACTAGAAATATAGGCTTATCTGTCACAACTGGTAGCAAAATTTTATATCACTGCAACAGAAAATTACTTTGTATTTGTAACTTCAGAAAGAGTATGGCTAACATGAAAACAAAATGACAGTCCAGGAGTCAGCTTATTTCCATAAATATCCAATTCTGAGACTCTTTAGAATGCTTTTCTAGACATGGAAATGTTTCTGTTGGTGGAAGCCATTTGATGATGAGGTTATGGAGATGCCTTTTTGAAATATAATAATTTAAATTTTAATAGCTAAAATGTATATTTACTGTTTCTCTGTGGCTGAGTATGTCGCTCATCCTCAGATGTTATTTGATGTAGAGGAATTTGAAGTTCTTTGAAGCTGTTGCTGTCAAGTGTGTGCTGTGTCACTGTCTATATCTGATTAAACACATTGTGGAAGTCTCAACACTTTTATGTAAATCTAACTCAGAAAACAGGACTCATTTGGGAATGGGAATTAATTGTTGTATTAACAAATTTGTTTGAGCAAAAAAAAATGTCCGTTACTTTTAAGGGCATATAGAACAGATGTTTACAAACAAAAAAAATGAAAAATAAAGGACATTCTTCAAAGAAAGTTGTAACAAAAAGCTGTTAGAGAGGACAATTGCTTGCTTTCAAAAAAGAACAACCCTTTAATTCTTCTCAAACTATGGAATACAATTGAAGTTAATAGAGTGTTGTAATTGAATACGGAAATCCTTGATCACAGGGCTTTTCATAACCGAGGCTTTTAGCACAGGTTTGCCATCTTACTGCATTGCAAATTACTGTATTTTTAAAAAAAGATATCAAATAGAGTAGCCATATTATCAAAACAAAATAACAAGTCAAAATTTTCTCCAACTGTGAAATCACTAGAAAAAACTCCCGTACCCTGAGAAAATTAATTTTATTAATTTTATTATGTGCTACTGAGCAAGTATTGTTTACATGGAGTTTGAATAAGGATGTAATTTCAATAACTTCTTTTCTTTTTGTTGAATTGAAAATGCATGTCATGTTGAATATTAACTGCTTGGTCCTGGCAAACACAAAACAGTTTTGCAGTGGTATACAGTGTAGGTAATATTTTTTTTTCTTCTTCTGTAACTCCATATAAATGTTTAAGAGTAATGAAATAGAAACAAGGAAGTTATTTCACTGAAACAAAGTGTCTCAGTACAGCGTTGACTATAAAACATTCCAGAAATGCCAAAGAAGACTCTCCGGTCAAACCTGTGTTCTGTTGCTGAGATCCTCCTGCGATTTAGGACTCTGTCCCTGCTCTCTACTCTCTTCTGTTCTTTTTTGCCAGCACTGTGTTTTCCAACCACAGTAAAAGCCAAGGAAGACAGGACACAATTGAATATTGGGCCCATAATGTTGCATGGGATATACTTTCCGGTACCTTAAAATCATGTTGACGTCATGTTATTTTGTTTGTTCTTTCATATCCATGTGGATCAGCAGCTCAGCATATCCTAGGGAGCTCAAACAGTCCCATGATGTCTTTGTCATTTAATTTCTGGGTAATGAAAGAAGTAACTTAACTGTTGCGTGTGTACTTTACTGCTGTATTGGTATTAGCACTCCTGTCTAGCTCTCAGGCAAAACAGAGATTAAAGATTTGATCATCTGCTTTTTAATGAACAAAGCTAACTTCTGAACTTCTGATCACTGTGGCTCAGATCAGTCTGAAGTTGTTGCGAGTCAGAGATGTTACTTCTAAGATACTGTATTTTGTAATACTTTGACTTCTGTCTCATGTAAAATGGAGTAGCCTTTAATTGCTTCCTTAGTTGCTCTTTATTTCTGTGTATCTTGTTATCATTTTTTTCATCTGAGGGTGTTCTCCTGAATCTGCTGAGACAAGTAAGGGAAGGAGAAGGAGAAGCTAGGCTGACATCCCAAGGAAAGAGTTATTTTGGATACACAGTCATATATGAATGCCAAATATGTTTCTCATGACCCTTGTTTTCCACATCAATCTGAGTTAAGTGCTCTAGAAGAACTGTAACAGGCAGAAGGTTTTGCTCCTACGTTCACATCTTCGTGGTGTTGATGGAAGGTTAGTAAATGAAAGACAGTTTCTTTACCATTTCTTCCCAGTTCTGACTTCTTAAAATTCAGAAAGCACATTTTTGTATCCTTGGTTGCCTGTTTAATAATACTCTGTCAGAAGGAAATTCTTGTATGTTAATTTTTTTTTTTGAGTTTGACCCAATTGCAGAGTTCACATTTCTTGTCCTTGTGGACTCATTATCCTTCCCTGAGGAAGTATGATAAGCATGGAAAAGCATGGTTTGAAAATGCTGCAGCTTAACTGAAATCCAAACGCAGATGTCTCCCTTTTGTTTTTTTCACTAGACAAGGACCTCTCCCTACTGGTCTGTCCTTACTTGACTCAGAAATTAGGCTGATTTCTTCCAACAAACTTAAGGCCGTACAGACAAATAATCAGCAGTGGAATGGTTTAGCTTGGAACACCACTGCCATCTTGAAGCACCAATGTCATGCTTCTCTTGCAGCAAAATCTGCCATATGAGACAGTGTTTGTTAAATCTTCTCATTGCTGTTCCCTCTGTTCATATCTTGGTGAACTTCAGCGAGCGTACAAATGCTGTCACCAGTACTAGCTCTGACAGTAACATGTCACTCCTTCAGGTGATCCTCTGAGCAGCTTCTTTAGTCGGAAGTACCCTAGAAATAATCTTAACTCCTACAGATGTAGTGACTTTTTTGTTGACATTTATTTTCTAGTAATAGCATTGCTGGGCCAATGAAGTGATGGTACCTCTCAGACTTAAGCAAGTGGGACCCCAGGGAAGAGTACGCCAACAGAACACGTTGCAAGGACACTGCCACCCGTGTACTTGTTCTCGGGTTGCCATCTGAAGCAGTGACCACCACTTCTCCCTGGTACAAAGGCAATTTGTGTAGGGAATTGGATTGTTTTGAAAGAAAGGCCATACAATACTAACACTTCTATGAAGACCTCACATCCTACATTGCTGAAAGATCTACCATATTTGAGCCCTCTTGGCGGCTCTGTGGAATATATGGTATCAACTGGTATTTACTGGAATTTTTCCAACTACAGAATATGTTATCAGGAATAGAACTGGCATGAGGAATTAGTATGTTTCAAGTGCTAGTTTATACACTGGAAAGTAATGCATATTACTACCAACAAGTTTAAACTGTAGCTGAACTTACCCAGTGTACTCCTGAAAGGCGAGATGTTTCTCGGAGGAGTTCGATCTCCCCTGCCCATCATTTGCCCTCACTCCTTTGGAGGAAGCAGCAGGCAGGAAACCAGCTGAGACGTTGGGTAAGGAACTGCTACACACCCCATACGACCACAGGTCAGTCTCACTGCGTGTTTCTCCATATTGATGTTCATATCAAACTAAGGAAGCTCTCTTGTTTTTTCCCTCCGTTCATCTGTAGCTGTTCTGGTGGTGTCACGATAAATGCTGTCTTAGTTCATGCACATCGTTTTCTGGAGAGTCATCTGTGTTACGGCTGTAGTTGGTGAAGAATTTTTGTATTAGTATTGCTGTTAAAAGGCAACTGAATTCTCCAGCTTCTTTTAAGGTGCTAGGTAGAAGCGGAGTTGGAGTATTTAGGAGGACTTCTGTGTCTTTTATATAATATAAAAGAAAAACTGCCTGTCTGAATTCTAAAGAGCTTTTAAAATGTTTTCCATAGATGTTCCTAGTCAAGGGAGTGATTCAGCCCAGACTTCTCATCGTTTATTTCCTACATATTTACTAACATTAGAATGAGCATTTGTCGTATATTATCAAAACAAGGGACTTCACATATCCATGTAGTGTGTGAAAGTGATATAAAATGATTTTAAACTCTCGACTTCTGAGTTCTAAAACTCTCTTCAGCATCTAACTATGAAATGGCAAGAAGACATGGAAGTTGAGAAATGTGTCATAGGACAAATTTGTCCATAGTAATATTTCCTTTTTATATATATAATTATTTGTGTTTGTAAAAATATGGCAAGCAAACAGGAAGAAAAAAGTCTGCAATTTCCTAGAAAAAATGAATGTGAAAATTGCTAATATTGTACTTATTTTTACTTTTATTTATAATCGCTAAGAAAAATGCTGTTTTTTCTATAGCCGTTCCAATATTTCTCACATTCTTGTCTCTCTCTTTGGTTGTCATTTCTTCAACTCAATCTTGGCATTGAGATTTCTTTTTTAGAACGAACAAAGAGATGCACTTACATGTTCTGAAGAGCACTAAAACCCACTGTTGGTGGATTTCTTGATTCTGTTGCTGCAGTTTTACAAGGATCTCTTCTGATTGCTCTGTTGGTGCCAGGGCTTCTTGGATTGTTCTTGTAATCTTAAGCATTACTCTTTACTTCAGATGTGTTTTACCTGACCTGTTCAGAAATTTCCTGCAGGGTATAAAGTCAGAGCAGGTGGCAGTAAAAGATAGAAGAGGGTAAAAATTGAGAATTGAGTCTTGAATATTGCTCAGAGGATTGTTCTTCAAATGAACAAGCAGTTCAGATTTGCTTCTGTGGCTAGAAAACGACCCCTCTAGAGTACTGTTTATTACCTAGGATTACTATCTAGATGTGATCTCAACCTCTTCTAAAATCATTTCCATCCTTAAAACAAACCAAAAAATCCCACTCCAAAACCTTTGCTCTCCAGGGTATTTGCAAAAGAACAATACATTTATTTCTTTAGCGCATTGTAATGAAAACCATTGCTGAGCACTTAGCCGACTGCTTTGTTTTCTGCATGTTTTCAGTGCAAACAGAGCCCCGATTTTATTTTTAAGTATTTGGGTCTTAGAAGTAGATATGGTCACGAAGCAGAAGTTGAAACTCCACATCAATGTTTCAGCTGTTTGTGATCTGCCGTGATAATATTTATTAAAGTGCATTTTGTTAACATTTTGTAAGTGTATATATAACAAGAGATGGTAAAAAATAGCATATACTGTATTTTAAACAGCCTGGTGTGAAGGGAAACATCTGTTCCTGGTTAAGTTTCTTTCAACTTGTGTTCTTTAGCCTAAGCCCTGTAAGAGTGGTGTTGATATATATCTTCCATGAACATTGCAAAACTATTTTCAGGACTCTCCCAGGAGCCTGGTTGTGCTTTTATAATCCTTTGCCCCCAGCAGCTTTCAGAGTCATCCTCTTGACCAAGATAAAAATAGATGTTATAAAGTATGTAGTTGACGTTTTTAATGGTCTGTCTGGGAAAAATAACTTTTTTTAAAAAATGGCGATAAATATGATAATATTTTATACTGTCTTAAAATAAAATATGGGCAAATTGTTCAAATTGTAATTTTGGCTACGGATAACAGATGGCTTGATGAAACAATGTGATTTTAAAGAAAACACTCTTTGGTTTACATAAAGATAAAAAACAGTGTTCTGTGAAGTCTATAAGTTGTACTGTAGTTGTATACTGAATTTTTAGTTTTTAAAATACTCCTGTTGTCCTGAACCTTTTAGGTTTTTGTTTGAATTGCTTAGGACAGAGATGGACTAAACTGGTGTGCCAGTTTTGAATCACATCAGTGCTAGTTGATCGCAAAGAAGTGACTCTTCTCATGTTCTACAAAGAGCACTGAATTGTGTTCATCCATCTAAAAATGACTGTTAGATACAACACTCAACCACCCATCTCTGTAAATCTTTATTTTCTCCTTGCTTATGTTCATCCATTAGTGCAGGAGTTTCTCTCAAAAGATTCATACACAGGGCATGGTCTGCGTTTTGAAAATGTCTGTTCTCTAGAGCAGGCACTTGGAACAGAGTTTCTACAGACTTTTTTTTTGACAGCGTAAATCAAGTATTTGAGTTGAGTGAGTATAGCTGGCTGCTTCGTAGCAATTTATCCCAGGTCTAAAACAATTTTTAAAGACTAGATCTTAAATGGCATGGATAAATTAAGGATTTCTTTTCAGAGTTTAGGGCAAGGATGGGAGGACACAGGTAGGTTATGTGGCTTTTGGGCAGGTACCACAGTCACTGAATCTTTGTAGCCTGTATCCAATGATGTTCGCCCTTTGCCAGCTCTGTGAAGGAACAGATGTTAAAATAAGACAATAATTTGAGAAGAATAATCGCACCCAAGACCGCAGAGGATGAGACAGTGTGGTTTCAGGACCTGTCATCTAGTGAGATACGCTGAAAGGAACAAGTGTACTTGGCACCACGCTGCACTATGTGTTTAGTACAGTTACATTGTTCTCAGGAATGAATGTACAGCTAATACAAGCTGAAAAGGAATTTCAAGTTGTTACTCTCATCCCTGCCTTGGCTCCAGTAGCAGGAGACATATAGCTCACTGTAACTTAATAACTCTTGACAGCACTGTCTTAAGAGACTATCTTCTGTTTTATTTGTCATAGCAGTAGGTTGCCGTAGCTACTTGCTTCACTGTATTTCCCCCTGTTCTGTTTGTAGCTTTCAGTTCCCTTTTGCGGAGACTGCTACCAGTGAGCATGTTGTAGAACTGCAAAGCTTGCTTTCTTTTCCCTGTTCAGTGCCTACTTGTGCTCCACCACAAACACAGAGAGAGCTTAAAGTGTCAAGTCAATGGTTCCGTTGAATGCGCTGTATACTGCAAAGACGGAAAGGCAGCGTACATTTGTTTCTTCAAGAAACTCATCAGTTTTCAAGTTTTGGGTTTGTTTTTGTATTCTGTTATCTTCTCTTGGATCTACCAACTTCATTCTAACAGTCTTTAAATCTAAAGTTCCTAAACGGTAAAATTCCTGTCAAGGTTTTCGTTCAAAGCATCAATATAAACACATTAACAACAGTGCTTAAAGGACACCTCTGTGATTTGGGTTTATGATAACATTTTTCAAGGCATCTCTCCGGTGTTTGATCCCCGATGGCCTATTTTTTGTAATTGACAGTGAAAATACTTGGTCATTTGAAAGCCTGAATGCAGATTGGGATTTGCCTTTCTAAAAGCTACATTTATATTTATTTATTTATTTTTATATGAACGTGAACTGTCTATCTCAAATTTAGAGCTGGTGAGTGTAAACTGGAAAAGGTTAAAAAGGCATGGGAAGTAAGGTTTAAATGACAGAACATCCTAGTTAGAAAGGTTGCATGGTTTGGAAATCTGCAAGTAGTGAAACAGAGTCTCAGACTTAACAGGACAGAGAAATGATTAGCAGTTGCTGCTTTGCTGTTTGATTAGTAGAATTACCGTTTTTTGTAACTTAGTACTAGAGATGCAAAAATGCCCAAGTCACAAAAGTTTTGAGTCATTTAGAAAGAACTAAACCCCTCCTTCAGAACGTTAGCTAAGCTTAATTGGTTTTAAAATAAGCAGTAAACTCTTGATGACTGTTGCTGTCTTCTCAGGAAGCAGCATGTGAGACCTACAGAAAATATCAGAGGCAAACTGTCTTAATTTTAAACATCTGTTTTCAGAAGTGAACAAACTAGATGGGGGATGCTCAGTATTTGTGATGAAACATGTACTACTAAATATTAATGAAGGAGGACACAGTTGGAAGACTTGTATGTCTTGAACATCCTTTTCCAGTTCCAGCTCCTGGTATGCAGTACACAGTGTTCCCCTCAAACCACAAGATGATGTTCTTTGCGTGAAGGTCCCGGGTGCTATGTCTGTTGTCAAAGGAGAATTGCTTGAATCCTAAAAAGAAGGTAGAAAAATACAGTGATCTTGTTTCTGGTACACATTATGAGGTCTATTGACTCTAACATTGTTCTTTTAGAAACCAAATAAACAGACAGCCAGTCAAGATTTTATTTTATTGGCTAAGACAGCTTATGCTTGGCTTAAAAAAAGTTTTAGATAGCTCTGAGCAAAATTAACCCAGCTATTGTTTCAAAGACCATATGTTTTCCCATCAGTAGGACTAAGTAGCAGTTTTTCCCTTAGTTTGCTGCAGAGCTAACTAAATGCATCTGACCATCAGAAGATGAGTTCATTGCACACAGAGAATGTTGTCCTTTATCCAAGCACATTTTTGCGATGTGTACTCTTCGTAAACTGTTTCTTTTGTTTGGTTTTATATTAGAGGCAGTCCCTTTTTACCAAGTTGCTGTGGCGTTCTTTCCATACCTTGTTATATCATGAACCATATAGCAAACCTATTTATGAAATGTTCAGTCCTAATGCCTAGGTTTTGAAGGTGTTTTTTGTACAGATCATCAGGAGGTGTAAGCCCTGAGACCATTTAGGGCTGCTATAAACTGGAGTGCTCTTACGGTGTTAGTAAAACTGCTTTTCCTCTGGGTGCATCCCAAAAATGTCCAGCTCCTGGCATACCTGAGTTAACAGCAATTCCTAGCATTTGTCTTATTAAATCATTTGTTTGAAAATCCTTATCCAAGAGAGATCCTTATTATTAAGTTGTTGTGCGTTATTTCCCATGTTTATTGATGTGAGTGGAATACTATCCCGAGCTTGTGGGAAGTGTTTGATTTTCTGTGTGCCATCCCATAGGAGAAATGTACAGAATCTCCCTGTAAGCAATTACCAAAGCTGACAAAAGTCTATGATTCTGTTCAGCATGGGATCTATATCCTTGAGCTTCTGTATTTAGACCATCATGCATGCTATGAATAGGAGATTATTATGGAGCTGATAATACAACAAGAAGCGCAGAATCACAGGCAGTATGTGGACTGTACAATGAACTTGCCAAGTGCCTTTATTCTAAATAGATTTGAAAAGAAAACCTGGATGTGGCTGTTCAAAATGAGCTTTCAACCTGGAATCTCTGCACTTCTTTCATGATTGTGAGGCCAACAGTTTAAAAAGAAGTAGTTTTCAGAAAAGAGGATTTAATCTTTTGGTCATGTGTGGTTTTACAGAGCTTTAGACTGTCAGCCATTTTCTAATCAGGTAGAGAGCCTTCAAGAGCACCAGAAGTATTAAAAAAGATGGGACATAAATTTGCTACATCAACATAATGTTTAGTGACGCTGGTTTGTGCTGCTGATGGTTCCTTTTTTTCCAAATGCCATATAAAAATAGCAGTCAATCAGTTCTGAAATAAACAATAAGACTTCACAAATGTTAAGAAATGTTAACACACAAGTGCCCCAGCTAAAATTCAATTAAGGTAGTGACATCAGGGTTGGACACGGTGCTTGTTCCTATTCCTACTAGAGTTAGTGGGAGATTTGATATTTATTTCACAGATAGCAAAGGCTAAATCTGTCATTTTTTTCCCTTCAGGGAAAATGCCAGGTTTCTAATCAAGCAAATTATAGGGATGACATTAAGTTCTTTAAATGCCTTGGCCCTCTGTACACATGAAATTTCACCCCTTCTTTAAGCAGGTTCTATTTTTAAACTGGCATAAATCCAATTTGTTGCAAGACAGTTATAAACTGATTTGGATGTACCCACTTGGGGGTTTATCCAGGTCAAAATAAATAAGTTAAGTTCTGCTTCTGTTGTTGAACAATAACATCTTTTGCGATGAAAACTTGTTCTTGTGTTTGTGGTTAGTATCATCCAGTCAGTGCTTTGAGGCAATAAAAATGTTTCTGTTCCTATCTGGGGAAAGAACCAAGGAAATTTTTGTATTATTAGTTTAAATTCTGTTGGAATTTACCTTTTAAAGGTTTCCCAACATGTAAAGATCAAATATGTAGTCTATTTAAAATACAAAAAAGGTCAGTAAAACAACTGAAATTAGTATGAATCACCTAAAGTAAGGGTATTTTTAATCTAGCTTTTTTTCCTGGTGTGGTAGGTGGTGGACATGCAGTTGCTCTGCTCTTTATGCTTTTTCCTCTCATTTAGTCACACAGCATAGTATGACAAAGACCTCTGTTACTACTTTTGTTAGTACTTTAAACTGGCACATAAAAGCAAGTAATGTAGTATCTATGCAATCTGGAATATGTTCTGGGTGACCCTGTCAGAGTAGCATCATGTTGTTCCCATTCAGTGCAGCTTTACCCCCGCTTTCTCCCAGGCATTGCCCAGGAACAGACCTGCCTGTCTGTGTGTGCCACCACTGGATGCCTCAAAGGGTCCAAAAACCCCAGGTGCCTGGTAGAAACAGCCCTTCTGCCCTGTGTAGCTCCTGGGAACAACCTGTCCGTGTACTGATGCTTGGGCTTGTTTAAGTCTGAGTTGTTTGGTTTTTTTTTTTTATAGTTCTCATATTCAGTATTTCAAATACAGTGAACAGAAAATGTGAATGTATACTGGATGGCATAATTCATTCTGGATGTGAAGGCGACTAAAATCTTGTACTATTTAAGCTCTCGATGGGATGCTGAAATATCAGCATCCTGTTGAAGATGTTCAGGCTTTATACTTTATTTATGATGAGACCTAGCCTCTTCATGGTTTTGTGGAAAGTTGGAAGGAAAGACTGTTTGTGTCTGCTGATACATCACTTTGCTGTTCTGCAGATTACGTTGCACTGTTGATGTAACATTTCCTGCTAAATTGGCTTTATTGAAAATAATGGGATGCTTGCCTCTTCCTCATGTAATTGGGAAAATTTGAAATATAGGTTTAAATAAGATTTTGTATTCTGGATACTGCTGATTAACTTGCTGGGAGAGGACCTTGAAGATACATTCTCTTTTTGTGATCTTTCTGCTAAACTATTAGGCTATTTCAGTTTAGACTGTCATTCAGTCCTTAGTTCCTCCTATTTCCATTCTGAGAACAAGAGCCTCAGAAGAAAAACCTTAGGATCAGGTAATCCTTAGAAAAAACACTTTTTTTTTTTTTGAGTGAGCCAAGACTGTAAAACACTGCTACAGTAACTGTAGCAAATAACAGCGTGGGAGAGTGGTTTAGATTGACAAGCAGTCTTTATTGACTAGGACCAGTATAATTGCTGCAGATGTACTATCAAACTTTTAACAGTTGCACGCTCAGTTAAATTTCTATAATTAGCTGCCCTGCAACCTACTAGTGAAATGTAGTGGTGTATCTGTAGATTAGTGATGAGAGATGAATTGAATTTGTAACTCTATCATTGTGTAAAAAAGTATTTGTAAAATTACAACAGGGATTCAGGACCATTAAGCAAGTTATGAATGCATCTATCCTTGACATTCACTTAAACCTTTCTGAGCAGGTTCGTTATATGCTAACTTTCTTTGTAGAGAGATACTCATTTATCAGGGTACTAATAGTAGTAGTTTTATTTGGAGGTTATTGTCCTCTTTAGCAATGATCTTTAGTTAAGTCAGCATCCCATCATTGCCAGATAAAACACCTGTGAAGTGTTGCCTTGTTTCCTGGAGAGCTTTGTTCAAGTTCCGGTGATCGCAAAATCAAGAGTTAATTTAACATGGAAAATGCAATAGTGGTTTGAAAGAGGAAGTTCTTGTTGTTGCTCAGGTATCATCTGTAGGTTTGTGTGTTCAGAACAGTAACGCGTTACCAGGAAGCAGATGATTTATGAAAAAAAAAAAAAAATCTGGGTAGGGAAGATGCAGAAACGAGTTTCCTCTTAGAAAAAATAAATTCAAAAAACGTACAAGATTCTTCCTATTTATTTGCTGTTGAAAAAAAGGCCCAAACTGTTTCACATAAGCTCTTACTAAATAGAACTTCGGAAAATAATTAAGACACTTTAACTCTGTGGAATTACATGGTATGCAGAGAAATTGAAATTATTTCTCTGTTCTCAAGGCATTTCTTTTTGAAATATTTATGTGTGTTTAGACTTTATATTATATGTAGGGCATACATTATGTGGAAACCTTTCCTTTTTGGTGGGTGTTTTTGGTAAATGAATCAGGAGACACTCGTGTTCGCAGAAGCCTGGCTGTCATTGCAGCTTCTCCTGGGTTTGAGGAGTGTGAGGCTGGTGACTCGAATGGATGGTGCACCCATAGTGCTGAGTCTGCCTAAAAGAGATTTCTCTTTCTGCTTCGTCTCAAAACTTCCTTAGTTAATTCCAGTTTTATCTAATTGTCATTACTATTAGTCCAATGCTTTTTTCTTAGGATCTATTGTGATTTGATTCCTTAATTTTCCTCCTTTACCTAAAGTGTAAAGGATTAATAATAACACCTCTTTTTTCCATTTTTCTTCTTAGCTCATCTCACACATTTTTCTATTCCAAGTTGTTATAATGGTGTTACAACTCTTGTTATAATGGTGCGTATAACAGACAGAATTAATAACCTTTTCCTTGTGTGAAAGTCATAATCGCATACCTAATACAGCAGAAGATGTAATATTAAGTCTCTGGCTTCATAACGTTGATACTAAAACTTTGTGTGAGTAATACCACTTCTGGTAATTTAGCATAATAAACTTTTCAAACAGATACTTTATCCCTTGTGAAGACATATGTAGGCATTTTCTCTCTCTTTTTTTTTTCTTTTATTTCCCCTTTTTTTTCTCCACCTCCACATTATTTTGGATGGTTTAGGAAGTTTTCATCCTGCTTCTCTAGAATGTAACTTTTTATGTAAATGTAACACAACGATTTCTTGTGGTAGTGGACAAAAGTAGGAAAATGACATGCTAGCTGCATTGAAGGGTGTTATTTTCTGTATTTCTATTTAAGACAGCTTGACAGTTAAAAATCTAATCTTCTTTGACTTGTAGATTCAAGATGCTGCAAGTCAAGGCATGAAATTTGTTGGAATTATACCTCAGTACCATTCCCAAAAGAACTGTCTCGTCAGCGCCTCCCTGACACCCGCCAGTAACAACTCTGTGCAATCAAGAGATAATAAAAATGTTTCAAATTATCCCGGGGATCATGCTTCACCGGATGGCGAGAAAATAGATGGCATTAATGGATGCAATACTCCAGCACCGAGCGAGGAAAGTGCTGACCAATGTGCCACATCCAGGGAGGGCTGGAGAGGTGAAGGACAGGCTGCGGAAGAGCTGAATCTCAAGTCTGCGAAGGGAAACGAAGAGCAGTTTCAACAGGCGAACCCAAGTGTGAGAGAAGCAGCAGACAAGCCAAATGGACTTGCAGAGAATGAAACACCAGCACGATACTTAGAACCACTTACCGGCAGTAAGTATAGTAATGACATTTCATACATAAAAAGGCAAGTTAAAATTGCCTCAATTATGTTCCCAGCACCTTTGGGAGGAGGGGGGATGCGGGGAGGACCTTACCATTGTAATCACGATGAAAAGATGCACCAAGTGAGCCACAGAACCTGATTTCAACAGGGTTACACAGTTCACGACTGAGCTAAGTCAGATGGCAAATGAAGAGATGATACAAGCGGGTGCAACTTTCTCATGGTCCGTTTGTGTGCCTGAATGTACAGCCTTATTCTTGTCTGCTGTTCAGCTGAGTTGGTTCATTTTTTTGTATTTGTTGTGATAACCTGAGAGCTCTTGATCTTTGCATCCTTTTTGTCCATTTGAATAAAAAGCCCTGCTAATCTGCCTGAAAAGGTTTTGCAGCAATAGAAGGAATAAGTCACAAAAGCTTATCACAGTTGGCCCCTTTGTAGCAGGTGAACAGCTAGGTGAAATTAAACCACATCAGGAACAGCAGGAGTGTATGTAATCTGGACTCTGAAGTATCTTTGTATCCTATAGTCAGGCTACAGCCGAATTGTAATCACTGGAAAGCAGCAGTTATTTTGGTAATGGCTCATGTTTGCTAATTTATAATAAGGGTCCTCCTGGTAATCATGCTCCTAATAATTTGCCTTCCAGTTCTCCTATTTTTTAAGATTATTCTTGATATACCAGTTTTCTTTCTTTCATTTCTTTGACATATTTCTCCTCAGTGTGCTTTCCACTTTTAAATGTGATTTTATGCCATCAAAAAACAAAAGTTTCAGCTGAGGTCTCAAAATACCCTCCTTAAGGTGTTTGTTGCTTGGAGGTTACTTCAGTAGCAGGAATTGTAGTTCAAAATAGGACGGAGACCAGAGTAATTTAGAAAATGAAAAGTCATCAGAAAAAAATATTCTTGTCCCATTTCCAGTTTAAACCTCAAAATATTTTTCTTTCCTATGTTTGCTTAAATCCTAGAAAACAGTGTGTACACTTATTTCTCTTACTGCTTTGCTTGCTTTCTTTACAAGCCACAAATCTATGTAAGAAAATTCCATCTACATTCCTTTCACCTGGTACTGTCCTTGACTTTAGTTTATCCCTATTCTTTATGTCTTACATAGATTCAGTGAAACAATCCTACCCCTTTGGGGACTTTGTGTGTAGAGAATGACTTTGCATTGTACCCTCTTTGGACTATTGTCTTGGTTTCCGTTGTACTTTGGTGGAATTAGCTTTTTGCCATCAGATTTGGATCACATTCCAGTAACCTTTCACCATACTTTCTTCAAATTTTTGTTGGGCGAGGAGACAGCCAGATTGCAGTCAAAGCACAGCTATTATTTGAGTAATTTGTTCTGGTTTACACTAGAATCTTACACATCATAAAACTTCTTTTAGTTTTATAGTTCTAAATTACTTATCTTCAAGTCCAATCAGACCAGTTCTTTCTCTTTTTAGTATCTGTCTTTGAGAGAGTTAACCTAGCAAGTTTAATCATCTTTTTGATGCTGTTCTCCATACTGAACAGTGGAAAGCTTTTGATACAAGTAACCACATTCTTAATATTTCTGCATAATGTGAAGCTGATCACCTCCAATCTTCCCAACGTCTGTCTGTCTATAACACCCCAGGATTTTATTACAGCTGCTGATTTGCCAGATAAGAGGTTTGATTTTAAAAATGCCTCTGGTTTCCTTATTTGTCTTTCTTTCCCTGAGTGCTTTTTTACTTTATTTATTTCTCTACAGTTTTTTTTAATTGGTGAGTTATGCAAATACTTTCCAAGCCTGAAGGTCTGAGAAAGCAGTTTTATGTGGCAGTTCATCTCTAGTAGGATTTTCCCAAATCTATTGCCTGTACAACATTGCTGATTTCTTTATTACTCTTGTATGAATTTTTGTTATTACAGCACTCCCTTTTCCTCCCATGGAAAATGTATTTCAGTCTTTGGCAGCAGTTCTCCATCCTTCCTTGGGAACATAAAGATAGAAAGCATCAGGTGTTTTTCTTTTCCAGTTAGCCTACTTATTCCATAGGAAGTTACTACTCTTGAACTCCATCTTCCCTACATAAAACTTCGGAAAAACATTATAATATTTCTTTTATACTATTCAAGTGTTATTTTTCTGCTTATTCATTGTTTGGTGGGTTTTTTTCTGAATATTTTGTAGTGCTTACTCAGTTTCCCTTTTACTCAAGGGCTCTTCAATGCAGTGTTGAAAATTATTTGCTTGTGGACAAGGCACGGATATTCCAAGGGTATGTCCAAAAGTGCCGTCTTACCTGGAACCAAACCAAAGGTGTCTGTGTCCATGCTTGGGCAGCCAGGCTTGCTGGTGAAAACTCTTGTCAACAGTGACTTGAAGGGTGGTTAGGTGACAAACAAAATCAACCACTGAAAGAGTCCCATGCATTTTAAAAGCATGTTGTCAACAGCCCAGTCTCAAATTTGATTTATCATTTCCCTAGAGGTTTCCAGTTCCATGATTTGCTATTCTTAATGTAACATCTGCATTTACACCAAAAAGATCTCCATTTCCAACATGAGTCTATTTTGGGGGTCAGAATCAAAATGATTATAGAAGTTTTCTGTGTATGCTCTTCTGAGTTAGGATTATCATAATTTTGTTCTTTCTAAACAAGTGGTAAACAGCAAGAGGTTTCTTGTCAACAATTTATTCCTTTCTACTCCATTTGAATCAACAGTTCATTTCTGAGATCGTTAGGTCTCCCTTTCATGTTTGGTTATAGCATGAGCTCCCTGCTCTCTTCTCCAAGTGCTGCCAGCCTGGCTCTGAGCAGCTCCCCTCTAATACCTTTTTCAATTTACACACTACTTGCTCAGTGACGTTTGTTCGCGAGCAGTCTTAACGTTTCTCTTGACATCCCTTTCTTTACTTTAATACTTGAGATTATAATATTATAACTTGAAAACAAGAGGAGCTTATTGAATTAATGTATTTCATGTAATGTCTTTACCTTTTAAATTAGTTTATTTTTGGCATTTGGAAGTCAATAGAAAATTTACCATTGATTTCCATGTCCATTAATAAGTAAAATATTAATGTCCAACAATTTTGTATTGGTAATTCTATTGATGGTTGTACCCTTCGGAGAATTTGGAAGGTGTATCTGCACTTAAACTTGTGTCCAGTTTTAGGGCTGTGAAAGCTCAGCTTTGCCGTCAACAATGACTTTCTTGTGGTGATAAGCCTACATTAACTGCTCCTGTGGTATACTAGGGGAGCTATGGGGCGGAGTCTAGAAACTGTTCTCATTTGTAAAACCCTTCACAATTCTACTTTTCAAAGTTCATTTACTGTTGCGTTAATGTCTCGCCTTGGCTCGGACCCAGAGTAAATCAACTAACCAGCTAGTGTCGTATCTACAGTAATGTTTCATCGCATTTTCTTCAGATGAGGCTACTGCTTGCTGTTTCCGTGCCATTGTATTATCAAGACCAAGTTATTTAATACTTCAGTTTAATTGCCATGATGGAATGGAATGCAGTTTCTTCTAAATTTGCAGTGAGATTTTGTATTCAAACTGTCCTCAGTGTCACAGCTCTTTTAACAGTTCCTTCAGTAGAAAAATACAGGTACTCTGAGCATTAATTTCTAGTGATTTTGTGACTGCTACAGTACTTAAAGCAGTCTGTGGAGTATGTTTTCCTGCCTTGGTTAACACTGATAACTCCAGTAGGGAAATTGTCCATTAGTACTCAGGTATTTCTGTCTTTAAATGTTTTATTATCAACAGTGAATCCACAATTAGTAACAAATGCTGTAACAGCAATCAAAATATTGTGTTGGGTTTGGGGACCCTACTGTGTTGGGCACTGCAGAAATGTATTCAGGAGATAACCATGTCCCAAAGTATTTGTTGCAGTTGCACAGTGTAATCAGGGAAGGGCAAACAGTGGCTTATACATTGCTTTAGCTGAAATATCATAAAGTGGTTGTTGCATTATTCCATTTTTTTACTTTTTGGTAGAAGCAGAGATCTTCGCTCTCTTCAACAAGCCAAAAACCCCACAAAGATGCAGCCAGTATTACACAGTGACTATCCCTATGAGGATCTCCAGGAATGGGCAGACTGTCAACAGCTTGGAAGCAAATTGGCTGGAGCACATGACAGATCACTTCAGGAAAGGAGGCTCATTGGTAAATGCCATCTTCAGCCTTGGAATGGTAAATGGTATGGAAATTACAGAAAGCATTATGCTGTGATTATTTTCCTTTCTCCTCTAATAGAGGTCATTATCTTTGAAAAGAAGACGTTTGGGAGGTGCTTTAATGTAGGCTAGGGGCAGATTTGGTTTAGATCAACCTATTTCAGTGAAATGGAATGAAAGCAGAGGAAATATTTTGGCATTTGAATAAGGAAAACAGATCATGTATTGTATTTTATAAACGTACTAGAGATGACCCTGTAATTGCAGAAATACACAGAGTTAATAAACAGTACCAAGTAAAATGAATTAAACTAATAAGATTGTAAAGCAGATGACATAAATGGAAGAGTGGCTTTCTTAGCTGCCCGGCCACACACCGCAGCTGGGTCTGATTGAAGGTCAATGTAAGGACCCTCTGGTTTCATCTGTCCAATGTGTAGTCAGTCACTCCCAGTTCTTCCAGAGACCCCTTCCACCTTGATGGCACAATGTTTTCTAAAATCATCTTCTATGTTTGTTTCATCCTAGCTAGTGTGTTCAAGTAAGTGATGATTAAATGCTGGTCTTAAATTATGAAGCGAAGATTAAAATTCAGATTTTTGCATGTTGTGAAAACGTGACACTGAATCCAGCTTAATACTGTAGCCAGTCTGGACTACGCTTGTGGCCACCACGGTGTCTCTGAAGGCAAGCCTGCTGTACAAGGAGAGACTTTGGTGCATAGTAGGGGTCTGAGACACATAACAAAGGGACCCTGAAAACAAACCAAGGGAAGTACTTGAACATAAAAATGTTGGAAGTTACAGCCAGATTAATTTTACTGGGATATTTTGTGACTAGTGTGCTTCATGTTTAAAGTGCTTACGGCTGAATCTTTCACCTAATTTTGGTTTGTTTTGCATTCTTCAGAAGGAATGTGGTAACCCATAGATTGGGCACTGCTACTAACATTCATGGGTTTGTGCTTTAAAATTATAGGGGAACTGCTTCCACAGCATCTTCTTCCCATTTTGTGCTGGTCAGAATTCCAGGATCCATAATAAAACACAGTAATGTGAGTCAGTTCTGGTAAAAGTCAATCAGGAAATTAACAGGCAATCCTAATTTTTCATTTTGCAAGCAAGTAGCAAAAAAAGGAAGGTCTAAAGTTCAGTTGATGGAATGCTTTCACACAGCTTCCTGGAAAGCCTTGTAATTGCTAGTTAACTTACTTAAAAACAAATGTTCATTTACTTTATGTGTATAAATTGCAACTCATAGAGGCAAATCTAATTGGCTCTATCAGGCTCAGTGTTTTCTTTAATAAAAACTGCTTATCAGTGCGCTCTAAAATGCTTTAAATCCAGCATTTTTCTGTTATTTAAACTTCTAGAGTTCATTTACATAACGGAGGCCTGGGGGAAGTTCATGTACTTGGATACCAGAGTGAGGAGGGCTGGATAACTGCCTGCAGACATAGATAAAGTAGGCTGGAATGATGACAGTTCAGTTTCAACGTAAACAGGACGATGAATTGTATAAAAGCGGGCAGATTCTGGATTCAGTTAGATGAGAGATTGAAAATGAACAATTAATGAACATTTTTATTAGGTTTTACAGTTACAGATTTAGAGGTCAAAAAGCTCAGAGTTAAGGTTTCTAAAAGTGTATTAATTAGAACACGTTAAAACACTGTGAATGTGCCTGTGCTATTAGAAGAACTTTTGCTAAGAACATCTGTAAGTTGCTGTTAAATGTTTATGATTTAAATTATAAAATTTTCCTGTGCTTCAGAGAAACGGAACAGATTTTTCACTCATATGCCAACCAGTACAAAACAACCCAGGGGAGGGAGGGAAGGGGAAGGAAGAGGGGACTGAGGGCTTCTCAGTTCCTTACTTTTTTCTAGTCCTTTAGGACACCCTATCCAGCTCCTTGTAGCTGCTTTCCTTATTCAGTGATTAATCCTCTTCCAAATTAAGGTAATATTAGCATACTTTCTTTAATTGGTTATATCACATTTCTTTGTTCTGGGGGCTGGTTTTCTCTTTGGCTTAAAGTACGAATTCATTATTTTGCTTATTAGACTTAAAAGCAGGGTTATTATCTTCTTTTCACCCATGTCCTTGGAATGCCCAATGAAGTGAAGATTTCCAGATTGTCAGTAGTCATAAATCTGTTTCTTCCTTCTGCCAACAGTTTATTAATTAGTCTTTAAAAGAGTTTTAAAGTTCACTGATAACAATTGTTTCTTTTTGCTTATTGTACCAGATAATTATAAACAGAAATATAACACAGTTGCAAATTACAATATGTAAACCACACAGAGTTACACCGTATATTAAATGTATTCAGATTTTGCTAGTAAGTTAGAAACAGCAGCTTGCTTGGCCCTTGAATGTTCACAGATGTTGACAAATAACAGTTACTTAGATTTGGAGTTCAGTTACTTGACGGTGTTTTTCATCCAACTGCAGTCACTGCTAATTCTGCCTGTAGTCCTGGATGTAAACTGGTCCTGCCTAGTGATCTAAAGTGATCATAGGACTTCACCCTTGCCCCTTTCTAGTGAGAAGTGGAGGCTGTAGCAGCAAGCTCCAGGTTAATACCACTGCAAATGGAAAGGATGTGGGGTCTCTTTCTTTCCTATGACAGCAAGTCTCCAATCAGCAGTGTAAGAAGATGAGAGTGAGGAGGGCAGAAGAGTCAAAGCTCAGGTTATGTTTTGATGTCTTAACAGAGTAATCACAAGCCTGCTCTCTTTAGTTGTTTTGAACTGCAGGTCTTTAAATGCCTGGCATTCTTGTATTTGTTTTACCATTCTGTCTGTGAATTTCCTGCCTTTCAAACTTAGAAAAAGCCAGGCAACCAACCAGAAAACATTGACAGTACTTAAAGCAAATGAAACAAAATGTGAGATGCTCAGAACAGAAAAATAGGTATTTTTTTAGAGGGTCAGATTGATTGTCTCTGTTATATTCACACTGCCTCTGACAGAGTTAACCCAGTGATGCATTTTGCCAATTATAGTCACCTTAGCCACTGAAGTGGCTGGAATTTTTATCATCCATATGGAATTATTTTTCTCTGTGGGTACTGAAGGTGAAAAGATTCAAGAGGAGGGAGGAATATAAATATGAAGCAAAAGCCAACATTCAAGTCACATGCCACACAAAGCCACAGATAGCTAGTTTTCCTCATTCAGAACAATGGCAGCCTAAAGGTTAGTTTCCCGGATAAGGGAGATTTGTAGTTCAAAAACAACAAGGGGAAAATTGTTGCCCACTAGGAAAGCTGTCATGGTAAAGTAAGAAATCTTTTCCCTTATACTTCTTGTAAATCAGAAGCAAGAACATCAAAATAGCTTTTTGTCAACCAAGCTACATCAAATATTTATACAAGCCAGTGAAAATAGCTTTTTGTGCACAGTAGGATACCTTAATAAAAAATGCAGTGGTAATGGAACATTTTCAGAGGAAGGACAGTGATTGTAACCTTTGCATTCAGAGCCTTTTCTTTAAGGAAGAGTGAAGATATGTCAGTTCAAGAGTAGAGATTGGGAAATGATACCACAAACAGCAAAGTCAAAATGGTTTGTTTTATTGGCATTCCTTACTGCCCTATTGCAAATGAACTAGCATTTGATTTTAGTAAAGACCTTTTTAATGTAGGCTAAGTTCCATGAGCTAAATCTCATTAAATAAAGAGATTATCAAAAGAGAATACAACTTTATCAGAATCAGGAAATACTTTGCATGAGAAACAGTGGAAACTGGAAAGACCAACTCACTGTCTGAAGCTTTGGATGATTGGTCTTTGTAGATAGGTTAGGTAAGATCCATCTGAATAAATGTAAGCATCTGCCCTGCAGGTATCTACATATGAGTTATCACCCAAAAGTTGCCATTATAATCAGTTGAGATCTCAGCCTAGACCAATATAGTCAGTAGGATTTGTGTTGTGGTCCACCTCATCCTACATCAGATATCTAGAAGAGATCACGTAGATTGGAGCGGGCGATTTAGTCACAGCAGACCTGGGTAAGACTGAGATACTCAGTGCCTCCTTTGCCTTAGTCTTCACTGATGCAGTCTTCCAGTCCTCTGAGCTCAATGGCAAGGTTCAAGGAGGTTCAGGAGTAGCAGCAGTGGATGAAGATCAAGACAGGGATTGCTTGAGTTCCTGAGATCGAATGGTCTGCATCCAGGGGTGCTGGCAGAGCTGGCTGATGTCGTAACAAGGCCACTGTTAGTTACCTTTGAAAGGTCACAGACATCAGGGGAAGTTTCCAGCACTTAAGAAAGGTAAAGCTTGCATCCATCTTTAAACAAAGGCCAAAGGGACAATCCAGGGACCTAGAGGGTGGTCAGCCCCACTCATTCCTGGGTAAATCACTGAGTCCTCTTGGAACACATTTCTGGACACGTGAAGAGGAAAGTGACTGGGAACAGTCAGTATAGATTTAACAAGAGTAAATCATACTTGATGAAACTGATTGTCTTCTGTGATAAAACCACTGAATTTGTGAATGAAGGGAAAGCAGTAGATGTCGTTTCGGGTGAATTCATTAAGGAGGTTTGCCATTGGCTCCCACAATATTTTTGTATCCAAGTTAGGACCTTGCAGCCTACATGGGACTAGTTGTCCTCCCATCTTCAATGGCTAGGCTCAGGGGGTTGCAGTTAATAGGTTATCGGTTTTCCCCTTCCAGTTTTCTCATTTTCTATAGGTTTCTTTCCTGGCCAAAAGGGTAATGGATTTTAGGATTGGCTGGATATAAGATTCGACAGTAATCATTGTACATTCAACAAGGAAATGCAGTCGAGCTTGTCTGCAGCCTGTAGGGTCTCACCAGCTCAGCTATTAGTTTCTAAAACATTACATATGTGCCATAATGTTCACATATGTGGAAGCTGTGAACTGCGCGAGTGGAATGCGCAGCAGAGCGAAACATAAAGGATGATTTACGAGTCAGTGTAAACACACGCATGCTGATTGTGTTTTGATCGCTTATTAATTAGCTGGCAAATGCGTGGGGTGAGCTCAAGCTGCGGTTGTGCCAACAGTGCGGCTCTGAGTTTCATAAAAGAATTATCGGAGCCGGAGCGGTACACCAACGCTGCGTAGAGCTTCCTGGCCAGACCTGGGTGTCTGTGTCTGATTTCAGCCTTAGGTCCTGTCCTGTCACCCCTGCTTTGGGAAACTAAAGGGCTATTTGTACATTATGCATTCTAGAATATATTTGGATATGGGTGTGGGTGTTGGAACACGACAGATTACACAGAAGTTGAGTTGATTCTGGCTTCGGAATGTGGAGTCTAACAAAGTGCCATTTCTGAATGAAATGCCATCATTAACTCTTGTACCAATTTGTATGCAGCAAGCTTGTTCTCGCTGTGTTTTCTAATCTGCAACCCAGCTACTTAGTGATCTGGCCTGTTATTTCATAACAAAAATATCTGTTCTCCTCACTCAGATGAAAAACTCATGTAAATGACAGGAGTTACTGCTTTGTAGTCCAGTTCGTCCTCCTTGGAGCGATGTGTGGTTCTGACGTGCTGTAGTGGTGAGGAGTCTTCATCCCTCTTTATTCTAGATGGAGTTTCAGGAAACCTGTCTGGGGAGACAGTCAGCTTGAAAGTACACAGTGTATTTGTGTACTTCTTCGAGTCTCCCAGTCTGGTTTACAACTTTTGTCCTTCACAACCAAACGAAAAAAAACCACCCTGTTGTAGTTCAGGTAGGAGTATTTGCATCTGCTCACTTAGAACTTAATAACTTGATGGAAACTGCAGCAGGAGAGAGTAGTGGAGCGTGCAAATAGCAGCAAAGGGATGTGCAAGTGCTTGATGCATGCAGCAACAGTCCTGCTACGGTGTGTTTGTAGTCATGAGCTTTCAACTGTACGAGCCTGGTTTGTTGTGGGCAAAGCCCACAATAAATTTGTTATTTCCAGATAATAAATTGAATTTAGATCATATAATGACATCGGAAGATGTTGACTGAGATTGTGTCTGCAAGAGGTAAGATGCCTCTTAATCCTCTTTACTGTCTCCTTTGTGAAAATTGGTTCTGAGTTTGATACATGTTTTCCCTTGGAGGCAGCGATGCCTTCCCCCTGGCATTTCTTGACCTCCTAACATCCACCAGGGAAAGCAGGAGGACCTGATGACACAGCTGAGCAGATTTACCCAGAAGATTCTCCTGTCAGTTCAGGAATCTGACTGCAACCACACAGGCCAAACCATACAGGTTTGGCCTGTGTGGTTGCAGTTCAAAAACATATATCGGTGTAAGGATCATAGCTTTCCTAAAAACGTAAAGAAACTATCATGCAAATTACAACACTTGGGGAGGAGCAAGGTCTTCATAATCATTCGTACAGCGTAACTGTATTATTTAAACTAGAAAGGCTGAAAAACACGCTTTGTGACAACACGAGAGGAGTTTTCTGTGTTTGTAAATAGTACGACACTGCTTATTTACAGTTTTTCTAAGTATAATTGTATAGCTTCATCATTTAGCTTATTTTAGCAAAGAAAAGTAAGTAATTTTTTTTTCAGTTATTCTGATCCTTTTCTGTTGTGGAGCTGACAAAACTTGGGTATGGGAGTGATTGCCAATTATACAGCTAAGTTGAAGGAGAAAGTGCTGCTCAAGTAACTTTAATAGTATGTGTTGTCTGAAAAAAGGCTGAATGTGCTGGGAATGCAAATGAGAATAGAGAGCCACTAAACCAGATGGTCAAATGCCTTCATAAATTGATTAAATAGTTATGAATGTATCTTTTCTTTCACACCATTCAGATACACCAGATCATCCTTAGTCCATGTAGATCACTCACTACAACGGCTGATCCATATGTAGGGTTTTGACTTGTGTGAATGAATGGGTATAGTCATTAATATCGGTGTACCTTCAAAAGCTCTTGAAAAGCTGACATAATGCATGGTCTTTAACCCCCAAAGTGCATGCATAAATTCAAGTAGGTGAGCAGTACTGCTGAACTGAAGACTGAATCAATTTTTCCTGCTTAAAATGGGAGAGCTGTGTTTTTTGAGGACAAGCTCTGGAGAGTGAGGTTTGCTATAAGAGAGTAGGATTGCTCTTAAAAGCTCCTGGAGATACTAGTCTCATTCATTTAATAGAGCCTAGACCAGAGGAAGGTCTAGGCACATTTTATTAACATCCTTGGAAGAATTTGTGATTAATGAATTCAAATGCCTTACTACAGATGGGTGGCCTTCCATAAAGCTTACAGATAACCCTGTATTTTCACAGATTCTTTACATGGGACAATGGATGGAGTATTTCTCTTCGAAGATGTTGCTGTAGAAGACAGTAAAACCATGCAGAGCTTTGATGCAATTGTTGTAGAGCAGTGGACTGTCCTGAAGGTATGTGCACAGTTTTTCTCCTTTGATTTTCTTTGTTTTTGCAAATCAAAACACTCCAAGACTGTGAGGCAGACTCTTCTGTACTGATCTGTGCTTCAACAGTACCAGAGAGGCAACTGAGGTAAAAGGATGCAACATAAGGGTAACACCATTTAACCACACTCTAGGTTTGTACAGTGCACTTTTGGTTTTTATAATCTCTGTGCTTTATTGAGGTGGGTTAGGAAATGTGAGTGATGGTGAGCAATGAAACTCAAGGGCGATCTGTCCCCAAAATACAGATGTCTGCTAGACTAACTGCAGAGAGGATCTCCACTGGTTGTCAGGGCAACATGATCACACAAGTCATGGTAGCATCGCAGTTCTGAAGAAGGTGTCCCTTTAGGTAGAGTTAGCTGTGGCAGGAATGCACAGGTAACTGCATTTGCTTCTCTCTGACCTCCTTCATACTCTGAAAGCACAGTATGTCCTGGATAGGTCCCTATAAACAAACCACTTGTGTCACAGAGTGGCTTTTTACTGATCCAAGTGCACACTCAGAGCAGCAGAAACACGGTTTAGATCAGGTCAGTACCGATCTTCCACAGCAAATTTGATACACAGGTAGTTGAAAAGCTGGGCTTAAAATTCTTTGTGACTTGAAGCAAAAAGGGGTGGGGGAAAGAAGTTGTCTGCCAGAAATAGATGTTACGTGTCTATGAAGGCAATGCCTGACCTTTTCGCTTGGAATATAATGTAAGTGGTGTAAAATCCTATGACAAGCAAGGCACACACATGCCAAAAGGATGGATTAAAGGAAAATTGGACAGATGCTAGACTAAATGTGTAAAATTTCAGGAGACTAGAGTTAGGAGGCTGGTTATTAGATTGATGACTTTGTAATCTAGCAAGAAATGGCCATATAATAATGGCTAGAAACTGCTTGAAGAACAGTGCAATGCATTAATGGCAGTTTTTCTTGTGATAATGTGCATCTGAACAAACGATTCCTATGTTATATTTAATATTATTCAAGTTATTACAGACTTGACTGGAAGTTCTTGTTCGTTTTTAGGGTCAAATTGTGGTGTTGCCACTCAGGAGGAAGGTTTTGGAATAATGACAGATGGTTTCATGAATGTATTAGGTCAGCGCTGATCAAGAAGGCAAATGTTAAGAAGCTTTAATGTTAACCATATGTTAAAAACTGTTAGGAAAGGAACAGAGGGTGAAAGCATATACTACTACATACTACTGTATAAGCCCTGATTTGACAGCACCATATTCCAGAAGGTTATGTTGGCATGGTAAAAATTCAGAGAAGAGCAGCGAGGAGGATCAGAGATACAGACGGCTTCCACATTGGGAAGATTTTACATGATGTTTCCTTTCAGCCTGGGAAAGAGAAGAGTTGCAGGGAATGGAAAGGTAGAGGTCTCCTAAATCATCTGAGGCACATAAATAGGGATTGGTTGTTTGCCATCTCTTCCAGTATAAGAACTAAGAGTTGTCAAATCACACTAGTAGGTGCCAGGTGAGAAACAAACCAAAAAGAGATAATTCAGGTAATTCTTTATACAGCAGGCAGTAAATCTGTAGAACTCTTTTCTGGAGAATGCTGTGGGTTCAAGAAGTTTAGATGGGTTCAGGTGGACGCAATGTTGTTTTTTCCTCTACCTTATCTATCTCTGTGTTCATACAAGCATTTTAATTCAGATCAGGAGTGCTTTTTTGAAGTAAATCCCCTGATTCTCCCCATATAATATACCTTGCATCACAGAATGGTCTCACGTTGCACAAACTGGATTCCTTTCAGTAGAAACTAAACCAGACCTGCTGAGAGGAATTACACAAAATAATTGGGCCAGGTATCCTACATGCTTGCCCCGATATATATTACTCTTCCTTAGCTGTCACTTACAGCCATGTTGAAGACTGCTTTTTGAGTTAAATGGATTCTTGGCCTGACTGAGTTTTGCTCTTGGCCAACCAGTGAAAGGTTTTCTCCCTCAGTAGGATATTGCAGCGAAGTTATGCAGAATGCCCCCTACGCACCTCTTAGATTGCTCTGCGTGGACACAAGAAAGTTTGTCTCAAGCTACATGACAAGGACAGCATCTGATAATGGGGGTCCTGTGATGGCAGAGTGGTGGCCAAAATGGTAGTATCTTCTAGAAGGGCCCCTTGAAGCGTTAGAGCCCTGGTGGGTGGAGTTTTTGGTGGGTATCATTTGCCTTCAATTCCATCAGTCCCATGCCAGAGACACAGCTGGTCAACAGATTAAGGAATCAACCTCCCAATGGCATCTGCTGTGTCAAGAGATGTTGTGGTGTTGCACCCATGTCTGTGTGAGGGCTAACAGGGAGAATCTCTCCTTCCAAACATAAGATTTGGTATGTGCAATTTCAGAAACTGACCGATAGCATATACACAGCTTGTCTCTGTGATCAGACTATTGTCTGCTCGAGTCTGAAATTTGGATGCTGTGTGCTTCTGCAGTTTTGTGCTTCTGAAATCAAGTGCCCCTCTTTTGGGGACATTATGAACTTGTTACCCGCCAACCTGAAAGTGGAAGCATATGGAGAAGAATAAGCCTGCTGAAGGAAGAGGTTGAGGCATTGGGGAACTCTTGCAGAGGTCTTACCCATTCACAGGAAGAGCAGAGCTGACCACCTCTGATTTCTTCTCCTGATATTTAAATAACTGCCTGGCTATTTCATGCCTCATGCTTTCTGAGACATAATGGGTGTAGGTAGGTAAAGTGATCAAATGAATGAAGGACAGACTGGAAGCCAGGGGGTCTGTAGATACATGCCCAGTGTTGTACCCAGAAGATCAAGTCGCCTCTCTGTCAAACCCTGTTGGAATTCAACCTTTATTTACCATAAACATAGAATAATGCAGTGACAGAGGAAGGGACTGTAAAATATGGGATCTGGATGGGAGGAGATAGAGTTCAGTAGTGAGAGAAGATGTCCAAAAGCCAGTAAAGGCTTTGTTTCTGTTATGAGTACTTCAAAGTATAATTATCACAGAGATCATTGTGGACCAGTGGAATCACTCATTAATGTAGACTTTTTTTTTTATATAGGTTCAGCTCTGATCTAGATTAACATTTTCCGTTTGTCATTTTTGTTTGTACCAAGGTAGTGGGAGAACTGATGAGCAGCATGACATAAATATGTATAATGGATACTTATTTTAAATTTGTATCAGATTTGATTATGTGGAGGAGCTATGGAGTTGTTCAGATGTGGTCTGAACTGAATGTAAATTTATTGCACTGTATCCCAATTAAGAAGGAGAAACAAACAAAAGAATCCCAGCCACAACAAAAGAAAGCTGTTTTTAAAAGGAAGATGTGTAGCATGTATTGATGCCCTTAGTAATAAAAAGACAACCTTTCTAAATGAAAAGGTAAAGTTTTGCTGTTTAACCATAAAGGCAAAAAAGAGGGTCTGGCACACCTTTTAGCAGAGAAAGTGCTGCCTTTTTAATTGCTAAGGCTAATAGAGAAAACAAGCTGAACAGTGTGATGCACTCGTATGTGTGTAAAATGTCAGTTTGTAGAGGATGTAAAGCTCGCAGCTGTCACAGTATGTGGTCCCGCCAAGCAGCAGACAGGATGTAATAGCTCTGAGTAATTTAACTCTTTCTTCTCAAAGTAGAGCTGTGGAATCCTCTGCAAATGACCACGGGACACTTAATGACAAAATGCTGCTCTCATCCTTATCGCTTTAACTCTAAAAATGTCAGGGCACATTATTTCCACTGCAGCCTCTGAAATCTAGCACTGAAACTTGTTTGATGGTTTTAATTCTGCTTGTGTAGGCAAATGTGGGTAGACAGTTCTGATTAATCAGAGCCTGTATGATTTTCCTCTCCCTAACTCTAATCTGTCACCTTCTCTTCCCCATTACCCAGGACAAAATAGCTAATAATGTCTTTAAAATTGAGCGCTATGCCATCTATTTTAAATTTCTGCATTGTTCTGCTTCCCAAGCCTTGTTCATTTTGAAAATATTGTCCTTAATTTACAGGTATTTTCTCATTGAAAATCTTCAGCTGGTGATTCATCACTTTTTTATTTTCTGCTATACCATATCTTTGGGGCACTGACATGAATTAAAATCTCAAATACATCACGGTGTTGCCATTTCCCTGGCAGAACTGAATGGGGTCAGTGTCTGCTGTAGACAGGGTAAACCTTTCAAAGTACGACGTATCAAAAGATTTAAAAAATGATCTCTGCTGAGCCTAGGTTGCAAGTTGCCTTAATGTAAGCCTTGAAACAAATTCCCTGGAAACGAGGATTTGATTTGTCTGTAAATCTGATTTAGGTCATATGTCAGTTAAGCTACATTCTGCTGTCTCTAGCCAGGGGAGAAAGGCATGACCAGGTCAGCAAGGGAGCTGATGGCGATGGGTGTGAAACGCAGCTCTGTGAGTGCCCCTCTTTACCACCCAAAAGACATATGTGTTGTCTGGGCATAATATTTCAGCATTTTGCCTCTTGTTGCATTTTAGGAAAAACTGAAAAAACCAGCACTTTCAGAAGCCTCTTCAACAGATTTTTTATAGGTTTTTTTCTTTTATGTAAGATACGAAAGCAGCATGTGTACATATTTGTCTGCTGAACTCAGTAGACATGTGCTCTGTGTGGGATTAAAACGCGCAAGCTAATCTTTCTTTGGTTTTCTTGATAAATTTAGTAGTAAAATCTAGCAATATACACTTGGAACTTTCCTGATACTTTCTTGTGGCACTGGCAGTATTGAAAGTCTAACAAAGCCAACCTTCTTCCACATGAGTAAAGGGCACTTACACTAAACAGGCAGAAAAGCACAGGATTTAAAACAGTCTGAACAACAACAAAAAAAAATATCACTTCCTATCTGTCACATTGTGCTTAGGTTTGTGACAGGCTCAGAGATAAGAAGTATTTCTCTGCTCACTTGTAAAATATTTCAGGAAAAAGCAAGCATACCAAATTTGAACTTTCCACTTAAGAACAAGCTGAGAAATAGTATCTCAGGCCTCTTTTATACTTTCTGAAAAACCACGCAGGGCACAAGTCCTGCTCCTTTTCCCCAGGAGATCACCTTTAGCCCGGCAGCACTGCCCTGGCTAATGCACCCCTTTGCCCCTGTGCTGCTGCCAGGCGGGTTTGGGAGATGCCCTTAGCATTTTGAGGGGAAGCAGGTGCCTGGAACCCCGTAAATGCCCCTCGCAGCCTGCACTCAGGGGATGGGCAGCGCCAGCGCTGGCTCTCCTGCTGCCTGAGCCCGGTGGCAGTGGAGGGGCTGTGCTTCGGCTGCGTTTCTCACGTGGGAGTGGATCATTAGTTCCGTAACGGTGGAGGGGTGCACGGAGCATTTTTGCAAAACCCAGATTTTGTCTGAGAATAAAATTATCACCGAAGGAAATTACGTTGGGGAAGCTGCATGGAGATAATTAAGCTGTGTGTGGAGTATACAAGTTCTCGGGTAGTGTTTTTCTGTGTTGAGTTTTTTCCCCAAAACAGTTGATGGGCAAACAGTAAAATCAGTGCTTACCTTAAGGTACAGTGTACAAGTGTTGCAGGCATTGTGAAACTGAAAATTCCAGAGTTATATAAGGAAGCATACTGATGGATTGCTAGATGACATTCATTTCTTGTGCTCCACGGCCAATTATGTGGAGTTACCCTATCCCATGTACATTGCCTATGCAACAGTAAGCTTAACCCATTTCGTAAGATGTTTCCATACTTGCTTTGTGGAGAGCCCTCTGTGTCAACACATTCAGCTTGTGGAGCTTTGGTTACCTATCCTGTGCTTCCATACATGCAAAATTGTGCTTCTGTGCAAGTGTGCTTCTGTGTTACAGATACAGGCAATATCAGGAGCACTCAAACGTTTTTGTTAGTTTATACATATGCTAGAAAGTAGGATTTGCATCCACAGAAGTCACCAAGAGAAGTGGGCTTTGTGGGCACAGGAGAGTTCTTTGTTTTTTAGTTACCCTGTATGTAGGCAGAGATGTGACTGCTCCTCAGCAGCCTATTGTGTATTGAAATTGTGCCTGGATACATCTCGAATCACAGAAGAACTGTCCTAACAAGATGCTACCCCGTACAGTGTAACAACCTTATTATATTCTCAAAAATATTTCACAGTGCATGAATTCACATATCTAAGTAATCATAAATAAGTCTAAATTACATATGCCCAGAATAATGAGGAAAAAGCCCGCCTGTGGACTGACTTACTACTTTTTTTTCTACTAACTTTCCACTAAGGTCCCAATTTGGCAGCTGTTCTGTTGGTCAGTGACCCATCTGCTGCCAAAAGCCACGGGTGGTTTCAGAGGGTGCAGGAGCCATCCCACACCCCTCTGCTGTACAGCTAAGGGATGCGGAGAGAGTGTCTGCTAGCGAGGTGCTGTGCTGTGTTACACAGGAAAATCTAGGAGCAGCTCAATACTAGAGGAGCATAGTCCAAGCTTTAGTGCTGAAAGGCTTGGAAAATTCTCTTTTGCTTCCAATAAGTGTTTTTAATGGATAGTTAATGTTATATTATTGGCAGAAACTGCCTTTTGGAAGAAGTCTGAAAAGGAAAAAAGGCAAATGATGCACAAATTTAGGGCCTGGATTTAGTCTCCTTGTCAGCTGTGTTACTGCAAACATAAAACATTTGGAGCACGCTTTTACGGGGTGATTCTCAGGCAGCCCATATATTCAGTTTTTCTCATTATATTGTCCCTCTTTTCCCCTAAAGTGCAAGTCCTGCCTTTGCCACTTCCTCGCCCTCCCATCAGTGCCCAGGAGAAAGCTCTGGCTTTGGCAGTGGTGGGGACCAGTAGCCAGCCCTGGCTGGAGGTGCACGGTGCCACCCTTGTAGCCTTTCCCCTCTGGTTTTTTTGGAAGGAGCTGGGTTTGAACGCAGTGTCCCTTTCCCCTCACGAACAGTAGGTTACACTTTTAAAGCAACTCCTGTTTTTCCTTCCCATCCTCTTCGCCATCTGTCTGTAGATCTTAGTACACGGTCTGTTAGGTTTTGCTGATAAAGGTTTTATTAAGATTTATTTAATGATATTTTCAATCTTCCCTTCTTTAATCCGTGTTGGAAAAAAAAATATTAAATAGTGACAGTCTGTAGCTGCCTTGTAACTAAATCACATTCACTTAACCCAGGAAAGAATGATTTCTAAAGAACTTCTTTCTGTCTCACAAGAGCTTAGTAGTCGTCTTGTTTATTATCTTGCTGTGGTTAAAATTGCCACAGTAGGGGGGGAAAAGAAACAAAAAATTGTTAATGCAGTTGTTTGTGTAGCTTGCCCTAGATATTATCGTTATCATTTTTTAATCTTTTTTTTTTTTTCTAATGAGCAGAAGCAACTGTGAAAGGAGAAAATGCTGAAAACAAACAGTACAACTATAAATAAAACGAATTCTTTTCATGTGATGCAAGTCAAGGGAAAATCCTAGCTCAATACGCTCTGGCTTTTTGACACTCAAGGTGTGATCAGAGATTACTTATCATCCACAGGAGAGTGGGAAGCAAGTTAATTAAAATTTTCCACCCTTTCACTGAATGAAATGTCTCGCAGTTTGAGACGCATTATTTGAACACTTCTTTTTCAGTCGAGCTCTGGCACATACTTTCTACTTCTGCTGGTGTTCAAATCCAATATTTGCTAGCTAGAAAGAGCATTGTAATTTTGTCTTATGAAACTGTATGTTTGAAATCTTACTTCCATTGTCTCAAACAATGGCAGATAAAATAATTTTAATTATTGTATGAAATATAAAATGAATACAAGATGACTCTTTTCCTCTGCACCCGTCCCCCAGTGTGTTGTTTGTTTAGAAGCATTTTTGCTTTGGAAAGCATTTAATATGACACCAATTAAAGGTCTGTATAACCGTGACTCCTGCTGGCACACAAATTCCAGTCCTGGAATAGGATTACAACCAGCGATTCAGGAGGAGGAGGAGGAAGTCATTTCTTCTGGTCTTAAATCTTCAATTACCTGTATTTGCAAGTAAGGAGCTTGAAGCCCATGAGAATTACACCTGTTTATTCAGGAGTGACTTCTTTCTCTTGTCTACCATCTTCAAACGCAGGCAATTGTTAGGAGTGGTTGATTCCCCGGGGAAGAGGTGCGGTGTCTGACTCCAGCGAGGCGTCCTGCGGGGTCAGGGAGCTGGTTAAGGAGCGTGTGGAGCCGGGAGAGGTGTGTGCCTCTGCAGAAGGGACACCCTGCCTCCCTCCACACAGCCCAACACGCAGATTGTGGCGTCAGGGACCAGCACACACCAAAAATAAGAGGTCACCTTTTTGTAACAGTTGTACAGCACTCTTTCAACAGAGTTTTTTTACATTTCCAGATTATGTTTTTTTTTAATTCTTTAAGCCTAATTGACTCTAATTTAATCTTAAATTTATTTCCCAATAACTTTGCCCTTTTGAATGTGCTTACCTGCTCTTTTCCTTTCTGCACCCTTGGGACTGTGCGATACAACATCATCTGCTGCAGATGATGCTGAATCCTGACAAGTCAGACAGGTGGGAAGCCAGCCGTGCCTCGCCGCTCACAGCCTGCAGGGACAGGGGGCTGCAGGGACAGCACGTCCCTCAAACCATCGGGCTTCTGCAGCAGCCAAATGAGCTCTGTGTGGTATTGATGTCCTTCCTCGTTGCTGTAATCTTCCTCTGATTTTTGACGTTTGCTGCACGCCCTGATGCAAGGAGAAGGTTCCCCTTGCTAATCAACGACCTCAGGCAACGAATTCAAAACAGAAATCCTCTTTGCAACCTAAGATGTTGCTTGGGGGACAAACAAGGTCTGCTGTGCCAGTCTTTCTCGACCTGCTAGTCTTCCACCCTCTAAATTAGTGAGCTCTTTCTGGTTTTTCCTCTACAAATGCTGTTTGATGGAGGGAGTGTTTTGATCAGATGCTTTTAAGTGTTCTTCCAGGCGCCTCATGGTGGGCTTGTGATGGTGGATGCTCTGACCTTATTCATAATGCTCATGTTGCATATTTTTGCCTTTATTTTTGGAAGGCGTTGTTGACCAGACTCATAAATCTCAGCGTGTTATTAGTGTGTTTACTGGAGACATTAGCTCTTTGAGGCATCTAGATATGTCATAATTTTTGCATTACCCTTGGACACTCTCTTTGAAATACTGGAAAGAGGGCAGAAATATCAATCTTATGAAGGGAGGTGGCAGTCTGAGGAGACAGAGTCTACCACGATCACAGCTGTAGGATAAATCCTGATTACTTCAGGGGACATGAGTGGTATTGCTCCCTTCTTGCAGGACATCTCCTCTCCTGGAGGTAGCAGTTCTGGTCTGTACATGGTGATGTTCTAAGTAGCAGTATCTTTGTAAGTCCCTGAAAGCCTCTGTACAGAAATCAGAAGCAACACAAGTAGAGTGTTCTCTTGCATGCACTTTTTGGATTAGAGTGTTTAAACGTTTTGCTTTTTAAGCAGGAGTGATACAGCTTCTTCAGCTATTTCCATTTGTACTCATGATCTGGTTTTTAATAGGTATAGTCAGGCAGTCATTCAGTTATGAAGATATCAAGTGACCTAAATTACATTCGTTGGAAGAAAGGAATAGCTGAGATTGAAATTCACTAAAATACCTTGAAATAACTACAGCAGGATTTGGATTAGTTCTGATCAAATGACTATTTTATTACTGTGGAATAAATGGATTTTTGGGAGCTGCAAAACTATTGTGCCTTACCCAGTGTTGAGAATTGGCAGTTAAAACTCCTTGCGTGCACATGAAACCAGTGTAAGTGCCTGAGCTTTTTGGCAAATAAAATTGTTATTCCAATGGAATATAGTTACATTTGTAGAGACTAGTAGTTACCATTTGCCTGCGTTGTGTTTATTAAAATTAAAAACTAGTAAATATGCTCTTGCATCTATTTGTTAAATTATTGGCAGTCTTGGCAATTAAACACCTCACTGGAGCAATCGTTGTTGAAACCACCTGTGGTTTTTTCTGTGTGAATTACAGGGTCTGCCATTTAGTAGAAAGAGAATTATCAAGGCTCTGCTGGGTAGATCTGCTGCTGCAGCCAGCAACTGCACTGAAAAGCAACATTTTTGGTCTCACCCACAGATTCTGTGATTCAAAATAACAAGGAAGCCATGTGCATTTGTGGGTGATAAAAGGAATAGACCTGTAGTTACGTTTTATTTTTGTCGTTGTTGGCTATTTTGCTTTTGATCCATCACAACAGAGTAACCCAGCTGATTTCAGTACAGATCTCCAGGGTTTACTCCAGCCTAGACAAGAGCAGAACCCAAGCAAAGCAATGTTGTCATTTTTTAACTGCTTGGATATCTTTTTGCTTGGGAGGAGATAATTGATAAAATACAGTGGATTTGTCCTGCTCAGATCTGGAATCGTCTAAAGCTAGATGGATGACTCAGGCAGTGTAAAAACAAGATCACAGATGTTTACCATTTTAAACAAACTCATTTAACAGTTTGTGATGTTCGGGTGATTGGTCCCATCTCTCATGTTTTTGAACGTTTTCCTTCCTGCCTCGCTGAACATACAAAATGACCCACTTCAATACAAAAACCTCTTTCTCCCTCCCAGAAAGCCCCCACACGTATTTTTTCTTGGTTGTTTTTGGTTTTTTTTTGGTGTCATACTGAATGTCACACTCCAAGTGATGATGCTTACTCTTGTTTTTTCTTTCCCAGGGAGTGGAAGTGCAGACAGATTACGTTCCGCTGCTCAATTCCCTCGCCATGTACGGCTGGCAGCTGACCTGCGTGCTTCCTACTCCCATTGTGAAGACAAACAGGTAGGGGGGGACGGGCACTGCCTTTTGGCCGGGGGAGTCGCTGTAGGAGCACCACGGTCCCTACCAGCGATTCTCTGGGGAGGCAGCAGGGATTTCCTGCCTTGCGGGCGGTAGCTGCCCCTGCAAACGCCGCTGCAGCTTTTCTCTGGCTTCTCTGAGCATCACAGGCAGCGTGGGGCAGGAAGCACGTGTCTGGCAGGCAAAATACTGCAGGGTGCCAGTGTGGTTTCTGCATGAATCTTGGGGGTATTGTCATACTGCAAGGTGACGGCGTGGTTTCCATTCAGGGTATTGTTTCTGCCTCTCTGTGAACTCCTTGGTTGTAAAAGTCCTGCTCCAAATCTCCCAATGACTCCTCTTCGAGCAACCACAAAACCTGTGATAACATTTGGCGTGAGATGCTGCTCACCTGAAGAAAAGTTATTTCATTCTTAATCAATGTTTGTCTAATGCTCTTGGTTTTCACCACCTCACTGAGCAGAACCACGCGAGATTGGTGTATTACTCTAGTAGCCTTGGTGGTGTATGGAATCGTTCTGTGGTCTACTTCACTGGTATTAAAATTCTGAGTTTTTAGTGCAAGTGCAAGTAATTTAAAAATATTCTTCATAACTGTGGTGAAAAATAATCATCCCACTTGTCAATCGTGAAGATGGTGCATTCTGGATTTTCACAGGTCAGGAATGGATTTGTATATTCATCAGTAATCAGTCATGGTTTTTTTAATCTTAAAAGAGTAAAAATGCGCCCGGTTCTTTCTAAGATCTAGATGAAGACTACTCCTACACATAAGAGCCGAAAAAGTAAAGGCCATCTGTGCTGGGGGAAAAATGGTATTTAAGTTTTTCGTATATGTTTAAATATAGAAATGAATGGAAAATCATAATTGTGATTTGTAAGCCCTGTCTCTTAAAGGTAGATACGGTTTTCTTTCTCTTCTAGCTTGCTGTATCCCATTTATAGCTCCAGTGAGACAGGTCAGGCCGTGCAGAGGGGCACCCACCCGGCCTGACCGTTGGTGGCGTTTGGTTGTGCCTCCTGCCCAACCTCCCGCAGACCCTCAGGGAGCCCCCAGCCCCGTTCCCCATCGGTGCCGCGGGAGGGGGAGAGGGAGCGCTCCCCTGTCGCTGAGACGCTGCTCACGCAGGCACCGGGGCGCTTGGGCTTCTTGATTTTGTTCCAAACAATTTATTCCGTGTTTACACACTAATGCTAAAACATTCAGCAAAAGTATGTCACAGGCTGACAGGCTCTATCAGGCTGAACAGTTGCTCTTTTTTCCCCCCAAAATACCAGGCTTCTCAAAGACACTGGGGACAGGCAACGTTTAGGGATTTCTTCATTTTGTTCTTTTTTTGACCTGCAGAAATAAATGACTGAGGTGGATTTTCACTTTGAATGATGCTGGATGTGAATTTAATTCATTCTCAGGAGTGTGCGTTTGTTTCTTTTCAGGGAGGGGAATTTATCTACAAAGCAAATTGTATTTCTTCAGAGACCTTCTCTGCCCCAGAAAGCAAAGAAGAGAGAATCTAAGGTAAATAACCTTGAGTTCCTGGTTTCTTTGGTTTTCGTTTGAGATATTTTAATATTGTAATTGATTTCCCGTCAAAGTAAAAATGGCCTATGCAACGTTTCTGTGCTACAGTAGCAAGATCCAAGGAATTGAACTGTTCAAATGAGAGAAACAAAAAATGCTCAAATGATGTGAAAGCTCTTGCATTTCATTCTCTGTTGGACTGACGGCAGCAGAAGAGATGTTGACTTCTCTTTACCCCCATACGTGACCTAAAGTTCTCTGCCCATGTTCTCTGTCTGCAAGGTGGAACCAGTACTGTTTTCTCTCACCCATTGCCTGTCTTTTCTATTTAAATTGCTCTCTCTTTCTTGCCACGTGTTTTGATAGAGCCAGCTCGGGGCAGGCCTGATCTTGGCTGGTGAGGCCCAGAGTATCCTGTGAATGTGTTACAAAGCCCATCTTTCTTGCTTTTTCTCTTTGTTTCCAGATGATTACAGGGATCTTGGGATGAGGGTTGGAGTGCCTGTATTTGGTCATTCTTTTCCTACCACTGTGTGTGGCTCTAATGGAAAGGGTGGGAACCTGTAAGCAATTGTGTGACTTCAAATAGAGAAATTAGTGTGATACTGATTTCTTGCATTATAATAACAAATGCATACCATCCAGATGACTCAAAACTTTGTTTAAATTTTTTCATTTGGGGATATAAAAACTTATTTAACAATGTCTGGTTGACAAAACAAAGGATTTAGTTGTTGGCAGTATTAAATATACAGATGTATTTCAGGGCAAATATTACTACAGCACATTTTCATACCAAAGGTCAAGGAAAAATGAAGTACATTGATTATAGTTAGATAAAGAAACGTAAGACCAGTTCAACGTCTGTAGGTGGTGGTTGTGAGTCACTTCAGAGATGCCAAGCCCAGCATTTGACTAAGTTGGTGAATATTCTACAGACACAATGTCACAGGCCCTCGGGGTTTTTTTGACTTTGTGATACAGTGTGTCTAAAATGTTTATAGATAACCCTCTGGAGGAGAGAAATGGGCTGATCAGAATAAAAAGCCATTGCAAGTTTGGAAACGGATCCATCCTGTGTGTGCGCAGCAGCCGCCTGCTGTTGGGTTTAGCCACAGGAATAAGGAAAGGAAACGCGCAGGGAGTGGTACAACTTGCTTTTCTCTTCAGTGAGACAGAGGCACTGGCACCAGTGCAGTATCTGGTCGGTGCTGAGGTGATTGTTCATTCACTTTATACAAAAGTGATGCTTATTTCTGCAGAAATGGGCTGTGTGTGTTTTTGTGAAATACAATATGAACACCTGACACGTACATCTGCCCATAAAACACAGCGGCTCCTGCAGCTTGATCTTTATCACATTTAGGGCCCCGATCTTACCTTCCATCAGAGAGAGCTTTAAGGGAGCTGTGGGTGCGCAGCACTTGTGCAAAGCAAAGAGGAAAATATTCAGGTGTCTCTGAATTTTAAACAGTCGAGCTCTAGAACTGAGATGTCTTTCCTCTTTCTCCAAATTGTAATGATATTTAAGAGGAAGATGGCTTCCTCTAACTAAAACTGGCTTGTGAAAGCCAGTGTGGTTTTTTTTCTTTTTACATTAAGTTCTGGCTAGCAGAAGAGAAGAGCATTGCTCCATCTTTGTAATCTAATAAACTTAATAGGTTTTGAATGGCTTTTTGACTAAGGAATAAATAGCTACATCAAAAATGTATGAACACAAGTCCTTCTTTTGACCAACTTTGGCACAGATCTGGTTCGCTGCAAAAAATGGCTTTTGGACGACAGCTGAATTTGCTGAATGTGCCGATGAGACTATTTCTGCCATCCAAACATCAGCTCCCAGCCCATCCCCGAGCTTCCACCAGCGTGGACGCTGCTGCTGAAAGGCTCGTGCACGTTCTCCTGTGCTGAGCAAAGGTGTGGAGGGTGGCTCAGCAGTGGCCTGGGACATGGGCTGGCTTTCCTTGGGAAGACGTGTTTATTTTTTGACAAATGAAGCAGATATATCAGTGGCATGTTTGTCAGCCTTTATGTATCTTAAACCTGTCAAGTCAGTATTGCACGGTGGTGCTTGTTCCGTTTTTTTTAATAGTAGTTGAAGCGGTTGTGAAATGGCAGCTGTGTTAAGTCTTGTGGCGAGTGCTGCAAGAGGCAGCTTCATGCTTTCTTACCAAAAACCTTTCATACAAATGGTTCAGAATATTTTACTCTTTGAATATAGTTTTAGGTGTAGTGTTAGTTCTGCTGCTAACATGTGAAAAACCTTGGAGGGAGGAACGCCATAGGATCGCTGCCTTCATCTGCCCTCGTGCAGCTTTGCATATTCTTGCTTTACACATTGAATGAAAACTAAATAGTTGGACTAGATGATCTCTAGAGGTCCCTTCCAACTCTGGCAATACCGTGATTCCATTCCCTTCCAACTCTGGCAATACCATGAACCATTTCTACTCAGGAAAGCAAATGTCCATGTGAGACTGGCTCCAGTGGTCTTTAACTTTTGGATCTCTTACTTGCAGTTTCACTGGAGGTTCTCCAAAGACGACATGCACAACAAACAACTGAAGAAATCCACGAAGGCCAAATTAAGTACTAGGGAGAAGCCAATGGCAGAGGAGAAGCAGGAATTTGAGGTCACAGAGAACACAAGAAACTTGGAAGCGCAGATCTCAACAGCCGGGAAGCCGGATCCTGAGCAGCAGCTGGATCACGTCATAGACTTGGGAGATGAGGTAACAGGGACCAACGACAGAGGTGCCCATCACGACGGGGCGTCGGAAGAGACGTGTCCTGCCGATGCCGATGACAGTGACGCGCAGGTCGGGCTCAGGCAGAGCCCCCCTGGCTGCGGTGGGGATCAGGGAACTGAGGCGGGAGACGGCGCTCCGGTGCGGGACGGCGGCAATGGGGCAGGGCAGGACACGGGCTGCCCCAGGGAATAGGACCCAGCCCAGGCTGCATCGGTCCTGGGAGTCGCCGATAGTTTGCCGAGACAAAAGACCAGATCTCGCTGATCACCACCACTAACTCCATTGCTCAGTTCAACGTTTCTTTGGCTTGGACTTCCTTTGCTCCTTAGCACACCCGTGTCTTGGTATTTTAAGGAACTGCAGGGCCCCGGGCTTTTTACCCCACAGAAATTATCTGCAAAATTCCCTTTTACCCGTTTTACAGAGTGGGAAATGCCCTGCACCATCTCCTGGAGCTACACTTTAATTTAAAGTAGTAGGGACAGAAAATATACTCGGGTTTTACTGTGACCGACCTTGGCAAACTGGGTTTGTATCTAGGTCAGGGCAAAGGTTCCACTTGGTCAGATTTTCCTCTGTAATGCTTTCTCGTCCACGTATCTCTGCTGGAGAAGTTATGGTGCCATATGTTATTTTGTCATTAAGCTTGTAGTGTCATGAAAATGGTATTTGGGCTTAAACAGGCTGAAATTGGAAAGCTTAGATAAGATGGCTGGTATCTGTATTTATCTCAAATAGCATACTTAGGGAATTTTATTAACTCTTGCAGATCTTTAAGCAATAAGGAAATTGTGCGCGTACTTTAGGCACAGTGGATAAACAGACCCCCTGGTAAACTTGTGCGAGGCGGGTGAGTCCAATGTAAAATGCAATTTCCTGTTCCCTCACGTTTATGTTCTCTTTGCCAATCAACAGCTCCTCAGTAGTTGTGGGGGTTTCAGAAGATAGAAAAACAGGAAACAAAAAAGCAGGTAAAATGTACTTGTTTCAGTGGCTCTCTCCACTAAAATTGGAATTAGATGTTACCCCCGACCCCTGCAGGTGATTTTGCAGCACGTCCTCGGTGCTACCAAATGCACAGTGGGAAGGAACTGAAATTGTACACGGGGGTCAGTGGCCAACAAATGTCACTAACTGACCTTACAAAGCGCAAATACCTTAACAGAAGGGGTTTTTTTTATACAAATAACCGTATTTTGGGACTGACACCTAACAGAATTCTGTAAAATTGCCAACATTTTTATGTTTGGAGCTACATGAAAATACTTACAGGTGAATGTACACGTGTCACACAGCTTCTGTGCCAATGTTCACGTAATTCAGTATTCTTAAAAATGTAGGAAGTAGTTATTTCTCTCTTCTTAACCGCCTTCATCCCTATGTAGAAGTGGCCGAGTAATCTGGGAACAAGGTGAGAAATACATTCTAAATTCCCCTGATTTTTGTTTTTCTAGAGCGAGAGCTCTGCAAGTGATTTGCTGGATTTTTTTGACTCATTCGCTTCTGGTAATTTTCCTGAGTCTTCAAATCAAAATGTTGTACAAAGAGCTATGTTCGGTACCAAATGTGCACCCGGAGTGGTTCAAAAGCATCTTCCACACCTCAAAATTACACAGTTGGCAGAAGAGAAAAATGACAGCACTTTGAATATTCATCTAATTGGGACAACGGCACTCAAGTTGAAACCATTTGATTTCACACGCACAAAACACGGTGGTATTTTTTTCATTGCTTAAAGAGTTTTTATTTTTGATTCAGTGGTTTAACCGCAGGACTGTAACTAACTTCAATTTCTAGTGGTATTCTTCAATTATTGCGTTCTGTTTCTTGAGATTAAACTGAAGTTCCAATAGCCCCCAAAATAGGTTGTTTCAGTTGTTCTACCTAAACACAAGGTCTCTGTTCTGTACAGTTTTGAGTACCTGTTTGCAGATTTTATTAGCGTAAGATCCTTCTACTGGTGGTTTCTATTTCAAGGACTAGCTTTGTATTAATCTTGTTTAAAAATATACTGTATTTAATGAACATTTTACTAGTAGAAAGTGTTGCAGTAGAAAGAACTCCCCAAATACTTTTGAATATAAAGCATTTATTGAATTGCGGATTGACCTTGTTTAACTGGATCCCAACTGCTTACAAAACGAAAGAGAAATAAAGGTCACGAGGAGATTTCTGAGCTGTGGTACTTGCGCCACTGCCGACAATTTGTCTCCAGCAGGAGGATCTGGGGCTGTCTGGGTGGTGAGGCAGGGAAGCCGCTCGCTGCTGAGTTAGCCGGAGTCACTGGTGCTGGAGAACCGGCTCCTTGGTTTTCTGTCACCCCTCTGGCGGAGCACGTGAGGCTCGATGAGGAAGTTGCACTCGTTTAAGTGAAAACTTGATGTAAAACTTTGTTCCTTTAAATGTCAGGGGGGCTTAGGGTTGGGAAGATTCATTTCAGTTTAAAAAGGGGCGAAAAGTCTGGGGTTTATAGTCACATAATGGGTTCCTACTTGTGACTTTGAGTGACTCCGGGTTAGTTGAGGTGCCTGGTGTCATGTGTCACTTCCACCGTGAAGCGAGAGCTGGAATCTCCTCGTGGGTGGAGGATGCAGACGGGCTGGGGGCCGGGGAGGGCAGGCGTGGGGCACAGCAACGGCTCCCACCCGTCTCCAGCGCAGCCACCTGCACCACACTGGGGCTTGCAAAGGCCAGGCCACCAGAGCGGCCGAGGAAGTGAAAGCAAGAGGCCATCACCTTATCAAAGCCTGAATGGAGAAGAGGAAGGGCCTGGGTCTGAAAACCTGACCCAAACGGGTCTGAAAACACCTGGAGAGTGGAGAGAGCGACCGGATGCGGGAGAAGCTGAAACGTGAGTTTGGCCACAAAGGTACAACCTCGATCTGTAACTCACGGGGGGAGGACAGCGCTCTGTACTGACTTCTCCCTGGAGAAGCCACAGTTACTCTGGGCCACCAGCTCCATAGCGGGGTTTGTCACCCCCAGCAGATGGTGGAGAGAGAAGCCAGGCCCTTTCTTTCCCCACAGAGTTTTTTTTCCCCAGCCTGTTTTTTGCACCCAAACTGGGCAGAATGTCCCAGTAAGGATGCAAACTACTCTTCCGTGCCTCTCTGGTGAGGGAAGGAGACAGCGGTGCGTGTTGCCGGCGTGCACAGGGAAGGAGCTGATGGTTGTGCTACCACGTGTGAGCAATGCCGGCTGGTGCCAACGAAGCACAACAGCCACGTGCAAGTGGCACTTGGGTGAATTTTAACACGAAGGTGTGCTTGTTAGACCAACAATGCTCAGGTGTGCAGAGCGGTCCTGAGAGTGGCCTGTCCTTGAGGGAGGAGCCCGCAGGGTACTCTGCTGGGAGAAGGAGCTGCGCTGGTGTCACCCCAACGTGACAACAGTCATTAAATGGGGTAAGTTCAAAGGAGAAAATCCAGCTCAGACAAGTGAGGGAATGGGCGAGGCTGGATGAGCAAAGAGGAGCAGCTGAATTAAATGAAGGATGGAGGCAGAGGGGTAGAACTAAGGGGTAGGAAGTACTAAATGTTGAAGCATCGTAATTAAAATAGTTTATGTAGATTTTAGGAGGGGTTAAATGCACAAACGATTTGACTGGCACTTCATCTTGATGATTTGATCTGTGCACTTGAAAACAGAACCATTGAAATACCTCAAAGTGGAAATGAAGCGAAGTACAAACCAATATACTTTTTTTTTTCTCCCCTAATCCGGCTCCTCTGCCAGGCGCAGTCCCTGAGGTGAGCAGAGGAAGGGCTCTGCACTCGGATCCCCTGCTTTTGCTTTGTAGTTGCCGTGAATCTGTACATTTGCCTCAGGGAGCCAATTATGGGGCAGAAATAAAGCACGATCAGCTTTTCATGCAGGAATTCCCTCCTCCCAGAACTGGAGAGCGTAAGAAGAGCAGGTACTCACTTCTTGCTGATAAATGCTACTTGAAAGTACAAGGAGTGCTGGCTAACAACGCCAACACACCTAGGAGTTCAGAGTTGTGGATGCAACTCCCGTGCCTCCCAGGCTGTCAGAGATGTGCTTCTGGCTGTGAAGGCGATCCTTGCCAAAGCCTCCATCAGCGAGAGGTGCCCACGGTGTGGGATGTGGCAGCTGATGCTAATCAGCACCTCACTTTTACACCAGAGGGGCGAAAAGAGGCTTTTCAATGTAAGTGCTTTCTGCTACTCACTCTAAAAGCACCCTACTAACTAAAATGATGTAATGATAACTGAATAGCCACTCTTTTTTCCAGTAATGAATGCAAATCCTATAGGAATATGTCATATTTGTTGGACCAGATGAGCACACAGCAAACTGGTAAAATAAACGTCACAGGAAGGCGAAAAAGATTCAGTCTAGTAAGGTGGTAACTCACAAACCATCTCACTAGGTTAAATATAGACGGACACTTACCTCACTCTTCGTATTTCGTTGGGAAAAAAAAAAGTATCAGTCTACTTCTCAAATCACTCCTCAGCTCGTGACAGAAATCTAAGAGGAATAAGCATTTTTCTAAGATTCCATGTTATGATTCAACAATGTGATGAGACTGTTTCTCCAGGTCAGTAGCTGCTGAACAGCAGGCCTTGCTCTCTGTTCCCGTCAGCGTAAGCTCGTATCACATTTATTTATTTGTAGAGCGTATGTTTGAATAGGTTAATTTTCCTGGGTTTTTTCTTTCAATTATGGCAGAGTCAGACCAATAATAGACTTTAAGGTGAAAATGATGTTTCACTACAAGACCACTAGGTTCTAGAAAGAAGAGGCTTCCAAAAGGTTCATGTCAGGAGGAAAAGACTACGGAGGTTGGGGCTGTTCAAAACTTTCCTGGCTCAGAAATGGCATTTGTGACCATTGGACGCGTTCTGGAATGCCAGTGCTCTGTGCTCTTCGGCAGGAGAGCGGCTCAAGGTAAGGAAGAACTTCTTGTTAACAGTGACAGAGGTTGCTGCTGTTTGGGGGGAGGTATGAGATGTTATTTTTTCCCCATCTTTTGCTGCAGTGAGTGTGTGTGTCTGCGTGTGTGTTTCATACTCCTCTTTAGGCGGGTGAGCCTGTACAATTAGAGAGATGTGTCTTTGCCCCATTGGGCTCAATCTGAGTATAACAGGGGATGACAGAAAGAGGTTAGAGGGAAAGAGGCTGGTTACAGAAGCAAAGGGTTTCGAAATGCCTTTTGTTAAATGGACGTTTTGGTGGAAGTCTGAGGAGTGGGTTTTGAAAGAGATGTTATTTGCACTGAAGAAAGCATGTGCATTAAGGGAAAAAAGGGTAAACCAGTTTATAATCCACTTAATGATTTAAAAGTCATCAGGAAAACAACATTTAAAGGCTTCTCAGAATCTTATTGTGATTAGACTGTTAAAACGTGCAGGAGCCTAGTGTGTGGTTTTTATTTTAGGGCACCAGTGCTTCCCGATAGCAATTTATTGCACATTTCTAGGAAAAAAACCTGCTTCCTTCAAGCATCAAGCTCTGACATGTCAGTTGCGATCTTTGTTAACACAAAGCCCCTTTGGTTTTATTTTTTGTGACAAGCTCACTGTCCTATTTACATTCTAGATTGAAGGAACAAGGAGCCATTCCTTGAAATAGGGGTACTCAGAAAGACTCTTCCTCTCATTTCAGTAGGAGGGAATTTGATGAGCCGTCCCCTCCGGCTCCGCAGTGGCTGCTGAGGGGTAATTCCAGCTTGCCTGTAGTGCCGCCTGGCACGGAAGCACAGGCTGAAGCGGAGGAGGCTGCAGGCACCAGAAGATGAACACCTACAGGCAAACTCTCATCATAGAATCATGGTATTGTCCCCAGAAGGCAACGCTTTAAGGCCCTTCATTCAGAGCTCACCTCTTCCATATCCAAAGTACAGCCCGTTTCCTGAAGTTGTGTTTGTTCTAAGGCACAGTAAGTATGGATTTTTCTCTTTGAAGCTCAGTTTGCTGAAAAGCTCTAGGGTTATTTCAGTTAGTTGTTCAATCAGCTTCTGCAACAACTACAGCAGTGTTCTTCCAGCAAGAGCTTGGAGTTTCCCAGTTGGGCTGTCCCACTCATCCGTGAAGATGAGGTGAATGTGGATGTGGCAGCAGGTATTCTACAAGATGTAAAACATACCAGAGACTGATAAAAAGAGGTTAAGACTAGAGGCTAAATTCAGTGTACTGAAGCTGCAATGATGTCTTGGGAGAGAACTAGAGCTGGGCCAGAGGCCACTCTGGCCAAGCACTGCAATATAATCCTTGAGAAATTAAGTGCTTCACACCAAGAGCACTGTTCCAGGATGGAGACCAGCTGATGAGCTCGGTATCTTTGCAACCTCTGTTTAAGGCAGGTTAGAAAGATGCTGATGGCAAGAAAGTTGCTGTATTACCTATTAGACTATTGTCTGAAACACTGAATGCCAGGAAAAGAGCTACTAACAAAGAGAAGGCCTTATCTGTTTAACTTTTTTAATAATTCAATAATAATTTAGTATTTTTAGTAATTTAAATTTTCCTTCTTGAGGTCTTCAAATGTACAGTAGGAATCTCTGCTACTTAAGCACTTGAACTGTCTATGCGAGATAATTAACTCACTCATCATGTTTTTTGTTATTCTGAACATTCATATGATGGGTTTTTCTACAAGTTGAGGGAAGCAGCTTTGTTCAATAATAATAAACCACATAGAAGTGGTTTTCTTTCTTTTAACAAGAAGTGGCAAGAGAAGGAAGTCAGAACACAGCAACCCTACTTCTATAAAAATATTAATTTATTAATATTTATATTAATTAAAATATGAATTTATTATCTAGGATGGGAGAAGGCAGTGTATTGACACATTAGCACAACAATTTGGATTGGATTCAGAAGTTGTGGCCTGAATTGGTATTTATTCTAAGCTGACCTGGCGTTGCTGCCCACCCGATTCTCAGGCACTGGCAGGCTTTTAACAAAACAAGTGGATGAAGTGAAAATACGCTGCCACCCGTAAAAAAGTAAGCAAACCTTCAAAAAACCCACAACAGTTAACGTCTTTAATATAAAATTCATTTTTCCCCAAGAGCAGCAGCACTGTATTAGAGTGTGTTACAGTTAAATTAAAGGAACGCCACCATGATTGAGGGCATCTTCATGTATGAAGTAAAATCTTCCAAATAATTCATAGTCCATTTTCTGTACATTTCAGTGTAGCAAATAAACAAAATAATATCTTTCCGGTTCAGCAGGTGTCACTACCACCATTTCTCAAAGAAAACACAGTTTCTAGGAACACCAATGTTGGACAGTAGTTTGGATATAGATTCTATCATTGGAGGTGGGCCGCAGATGTACCATAAAGTATCCTTAGATACATGTTTTTCTAGATCCTTTTCAGATATTCTTCCCTCTGACAAAGAAAAAAGTAAGAAATGAGAACAGAAATATTAATCGCGAATTAGTTTAAGGAAGAATGACTGATTAGAGGTATTTCAAGTACTCATTTCTTAAAAATGCCAGGCCTTTGTAAGAATAATAGCTATCAAGATTTGAAGCTTCCAAAACCATTTGTTCTTCTGGGAATTTAGATCAGTATTTTCAGTTGGAATGCATGGGATATTAGTCACTGAAGAGGAGCATGGCTTACATACTACTAGAAATCCCACATTCAGATGGAAAAAAAGAAAGTATCTCTAACTCAAACACAACAGAAATAGGAATACAACGAAGTATCTCTTACAAGCAGTCAGCTTATCCTTCAGCAATCCTGCCTTACGCAAAGTAAATACTTTGCTTAATAGTTTCTGGAATAAAGTTTGCAGTGGGAAATAAAGTTTAGGATTATCAGAGGAGGTTACTAGAAATGAAAACAACTGCAAAGGGAAAATTTTTCTCCAAAGTGTAGTATGTACACTGAAGTTATTTAGGTTTAACTGACATCTCATTTTGAAACTTTAAATGTAAAAATACTAAATTATGCATACACTAGAACGAATTATATTAAACTTCATCCTTTAGGATGTAATCAAACTTAAGATTTTTAGATACCATCTCTGTGCATTACCATTATATTTACCTGTAACATGTGGCTGAAGTTCTTTACAGATCTGTGAACTCTGCTGGGTAACGTGGAAACGACATGTGATCTTTCCAGGAAATGCATTCACCAAACCGAGAATATTTTTCTGTAATGTTAAACACACTTGCTTATACCACAGGCCATTAAATCAAAGCAGATGTTTGCATTCCGTCCCCCACCACCCGTCACCTCTTGCGTTTCAGCGCTGAGAACTCCATGAGCTTGGTTTCCCAGGGCTGACCTGCGCACAATTTCCACAGCTGGAATGCGAAGGCACTACCAGCTACATTGTTAGTGCTCGTCTCCTTTTTTACAAGAGGTTGCAATTTGTAAGATTTGGATCTAAGAACTGGTTATGTCCTTGCCTGGTTCTTCCCCATATAAAGGCTCACATTTCCTCCTTCCATATGGGGTTTCCATTTAAAAAAAAAAACCCTGCAGATGGTATTTACCATTTGTTAGGACCTTTTTGAGTATTGTTTGCTTTATCTCGTAAGATGACTAGAGCTTTACTCTTTTATGTTGTCCAAGTAAAACCAACTACAGTGTAATGCTATTTTTACCGGAGTAAACTGTAATTTTCATTTCACTAAGTCACAACTGTGATAGTGACCACCAATCCTTCATTCCTGGACTAACCCAATATTAACCAATTCAGTATCAATAAAGGTCCTCTATTATTTTACAAAGTATTTCCTTTGGATATAATTGTTCTCGCTAATCTTTAAATTCAGTACAGTCTGTACTGAGATGATGGGGTTATACATTATGCGTACTATCAGTGTGTATATACACATATTATAGTATATATAAACTTTAGTATACTATGATGGTCTTACAAGATTATAGTCAAATGTAAACATGTAGGGCTGACTTATCAGTGAAGTCAATGAGGCCAGTGATGTCCAATAACATCCTCAATTTGTACACTGGCATAAGTAATTAAACCACACATGGGGTTTGAGGTAGGAAGGAACTTTTGTCTCTGTTTGTACAGTGTCTTACACAGAGGGGCTCTCTGGAATTTGGCAGCAGAATGAAACACGCACTAACAGCTGAAAAGCTGAGATCTATTTAAAAAAAAAAACCCACAACATTTTATTTACCTTAAATAAGAGTTCGCTTGTGTTTTTTGCACTGTAGTACAGCTTCACTGTTCCCATTTTGTATCCATTTCCTTTACCCTCTTGGTATCCCTGAAGATCTGCTATATGCAGCAGTATAGAAAACAATGGGTTAATTCCAACACCCCCTGCTATCAGCACTAGGTTTACAGGGGAGTCACCAGGCTGAGGATCAAAGAAGAAATCACCTCCCACTCGCAGAGCCACTTCTGAGTCAAGAGTACACTAGGATGGAAAAGAAGATATTTAATTTCAAAACTAAAAGCAAAAATTTAAACATAATTCTTCTTGCACCACAGTCACAAGACTTCCTGAGCTGTGATTGTTTTTATTTTTATTGCCCAGTGAGGGAAAACTGAAGTCCTTTAAAATCAACGCAGTTTCAGCTATCTGCAAGAATCTGCTTCAGTGTCTCTAGGGATCTAGTTCTACTTTCAGAAGTTTCAGTCCTCTGATAAGCCTGGGTGGTGACTCCCCTTCCCACTCCCATAAGAGTTGAAAGAAGAATGATTCATGCAAGAGTTTTTCCACCAACACTATGTGGTTGTGAAAACCCGAGGTTAACATGTGAGATGACACATTTACCCAAACCCAGTCATGTCAAAAAAGGCCTTGCTATGAGGTCACAGAAGGAAGTCAGAACGAGTAGCACAGAGGCAGAAGGTTTTTCCATCCCTATTCCTAAAAAATAAAGAACAGCCAGAAGTGAAGCAAGTATCCAGAAGAATATTTCTTGCAAAACCACTTCTGCATTTGCAACTTCAGAGCTGCAGAAGAAAAACTAGAGGAAGACCTTCTCTCTTCCTCTCCACTTGTACATAAGAAATTACTTCTTACAGAAATTTGCCAAAACATGTTGTTTGATACATGGAAAACCAAAGCTACAACAGCTAAAACATTTGGGTCAATATCTTCTTGGTAAACTAAACTGCATCCCTGTATGAATGGTGAAACTGCAGTACAGAGAAGTCTGGCGAGTTCTCCCTCATCACTGTAAGCCAACAGAAAAACAGAAGCAGAAAACAGAACTCATTTCAGATCATATTTAGGGTTTAAAAATAAAAAAGATAAGGAAGCAAAGGAAGGTGGGAAAGAAGGAGAGGAAAAAAGAAGTAGAAGCTACAAGAAATCCTGAAAAATTAGCAGTTAATAATTTACAGAATAAAACCACTTCATACAAAAAAATCTTTTTGCTATCAGGGAACAGTCATGGAAACAAAAAGATTTCCATTAATGACACCTGTATAGTAAACAAATGTCTAAACGTAACAATTCCACCAGGAGGAAGAAGGAGGACCCTTGACACAGAAGTGCACACAACACAGAGGTTCCTACAGTAATGAGCATAACCATTAAAAAAAAGTTTTTTGCCTTCCTTAATTATTGCTTCAAGTGTTATCTCTCAATTATAGCATAAGACAATCAGCATTTATTTCCTGAAACTAATTTCTCTCTCCCTTTTCAATGTACACTGCCAGGCTTTCCCACCACATTTTCCTTTGTTTTAGAGAACACATGAATCCAGAAGTGTTCCAGATTCATGGGGCAGAAGGAGGACATAGAATATGGTATCCTTTGTGGAAATAAGCATTTTTAGAGAGAAGCAATCTCATTCTTGTCCAATCTGCCCCCTTAACCAGCTGTAGCTCATCAGGATGGAGAATATGACACAGGAAAACTCTCTCTTACCAGCAGTCTCCCACGTATTTCAGTCTGTTAACCATGCCAATGATGTCAGTTTTCCAAAAAACCCAATAAATTCTAGAGTAATATGGTGAGAAAGCATTTTCCTTTAGCCTAGTTTGTAAATACAGTATTGAAACATCTTATAGAAATAAAGCAATCTTTAAATGTACATTTTTCTAAATAAAAGGCTGTATTTTCCTAAGCTATAAAGTATACTGCACTGAATTTTATCATTTTATATACAGTAATATTGAAGAATAAATATAAATACCTCTGAAAAAAGTGAGTAAATGAGTACTAACTATTCCCATAACATCTTTTACCCTGACATACCAACTTCATTTATAAATAACTTTATTTAAAACTTAATTATTTAAATTAAGTACCAGAGATTTTTCACGATATATACAAGCTTTTCAAATTCTAGGTTGCTTTTCTTTTTCTTTCCTAAGGAAAAGCACACACTTTTGTTTAGCTACAAGAGTCCATATATACCCTGGATATTTCTCCACAGCATCGGGTCTAACCTAGGCTTACCTGCTAACTAAAGGTTTTACTGTAAGTTCAACCAGAAAACTCAGCAAGACCAAACCAATTTATGACTTAAAAAATCCTAAAAGAGCCTTCAGAGAGTGGGAATTATAAAGTGAAGCCTTCCTATTCTCCAAAGAGCAATACCAAAACCCACGCAATCCTTTTAGGTATGATGTCGTCTGCTGGCACATACACTACAAGTTCTACAAAACACCTCAAAAAGGCTATTTTGTTTATGTTCCAGAGCAGATAACTTGCTATAACAGCAATTAAAATACTGTAGATGGTCACATGCCAATTAGGAGATTAGCACCACTTTGGATATTCTCAATTTTAGTAACTTTGCACCAATCTTTACTCTGTCAGCCACTGAACAAAAGGGCAGTATTTGTAAACCTGGAAGAATCTGTCAATCTAAACCTTGCAGCCACATTTAAGAAATACAAATGCCAGGCAGTAAATAGGACAGATCACAGGGGGTTGTGAAAAGAACAAGAGCTGATAGGACAGGTCATCTATGAAATATGATCAGCATCAGAAACAGGACTCTTCTGACTATAACTAAATGGGGTAAATGCACAAACAGAACACTGCAAGAGGTCAAAGTGTCAGACTTTACTTTTAGTATTGCAAAAATCGAGACTTGGGTTATGTCAATATTATAAAAATACTGCATATTTAAAAGAATGCTGTAGAAATTCTGAAGTATTCTCTTGTTTTATCATTTCACAAAAACTGATCTAAGTATCTCTCTTTTCTCCCCCTTAATAATCTATATTTGTTTGTATCTGACAATGATTTCCAGTTTGTATTTGTAGAAACAGCCAGGAATGATGGCAATTTATCAGATATAACTTTGCAATGTGTAACGCAGCCTGTTCTCAGGGACACAAGTTAGAACAGAGGTTTTTCAACATTTTTCAGCTCATGAATTCCAAAGGAGTGAGAATCCTTAAACACACTAACTACAATATCACTGTAAATCCGCCAAGCACAAGTGGAGTCAAAAGATCACAATAACCATATTCCCACATAAACATCCAATTTTTGTCCCTTACTCAATAAAAGGTTTTAAGATATACGTTGTATTAAAAATGGTTGAACAAATCAACAGGAGTTTTACAGTCAATAGCAAAAAGTGGTCTAAAATCACACACATCACCCTCTTCACACCCCTCTTCCCCCCAGATAATTAAAAAAAAAAAATAATCCAAATCTCACAATCAGCAGTTAATCTCATTTACCTCAGTGTGAATCCAGTGAGCAGGAGGATGAACAGTGTGCTTTACTGCCAGCTCTAATACTCCTTCTCGTTCCAACAGGCCAGGGCTTGAACATATTGAGAATCCTCCAACTACAGATACTCCAGGAATAAAGAAATCAACCCTAAAAATAGACCAGAAACAAAGGTTTAAAAACAAAGCCAACAGCCCCAAACATGGAAAACAATAACAAAAAAAAAAAAGGCTGCCTTTGTTCCAATTATCCTTCCTTTACAAAGACATCTTCATTTCCATAACATAACTTTTCCAAAAAAGGACTTAATCTTGAGTAACACCATTTCTTTAGAATTATTTTCATCTAGAAACTTGTCATCACCTTTGTTAAACTAACAGGTTTTTAAACCATTCTGCTTTTAGCATTAGACGCCACATCTTACAACACACTAGAATTCTAAGTGTTTAAATAAATTATTTGCATATTAAAATAAAAATACAATATGGTCTGACAGAATGGCTTAAATCTCACTCTTTTCGGTCCCTTTGATGGGCTCTTCAATTTTCAGACATAAGAAGATTGGAAAACTAATTTTAAGGAAATGACTTTTGATTAAACACTTTATTTTCTTAGGAAGATGAAATATCTGAAGTAAAACCACAGTCAGTAAAAAAATTTCTTACATGAAAAATCAGTTACTCGAAGCAGAATTGCTTCACCTATTGAACTGCAGTGCCCTCTGGTGGCAGGTATCTTTTCCTGGTTGATAGAAAACTGAACTAATAATAAATTACTACAATATTTTTTAAAATTCAAGTCAACCACGTATGAGCTTCTACAGATTGGAGGGTAACATATAGCTAAGCTCTTGCAACACCAGCAATTAGAGAGTATGGAAGGCAAGCCATTATTACACAGGCTAGAATTAATATTCATCAGAGTAAAGCTTTGATATTCCAAATAGTATCAGAAAAAGTTAGGAGTCTGTTTATGATCTAAAATTTAAACTCCTCAGTGTTGCATAAATCTTGAAATACTTCCACTTTCTACAGCACATAACAAAATCCCTGCATTTCAAAAGAGAACTAAGGCTTAAAACTAATTGTGCTGCTCAATTTAAGAAACTGCCAAGTATTAGAGAACCATTATTTGATTCAAGCCTGAGTTAAGCTGGCTCGCTGTTAGTTAAATGAGAATGCAACAAGAAATACAGCCTCCACTGGCTTCCACTGCACAGATACATTCTTTAGACAGCAAGGCTGTATTCTTCATGGTGATCACAAATTCTTGAGGGAGGACAGAAGCAGTTTGACTAGTTCACTACTTTCTTTTAAAAGAAAAAAAATCTTGCCTGCTCACTCCGCACAAAGCTTCACCCTTCGAAGAAAAACATCCCTTTTTTCTCTCAAAAAAACATACAAAGTGTGATAGACACAATACTATAGTGATAGGATTTTTAACTTTATGCTAATAAACTTGATTGTGTATAAAGGTATGAGTGCAAGTGAAAGATCATCAACCAAAAAAGAGTTGAGAAGGCTTGTTTTGCTCTCCTCAGCTTCTGCAGCCCCACTGACCATGGGGCTCAGCCTTCCTGGCGATAAGGATCTAAGAGATTAGAAAGGACCACTCCAGTATTGCAACATTTATTGTATCAAAGAACACCTCAAGATGCTACTAAAGCTCTTCACCACCCTCTGGTGGAAAATAATCTTACTACTTACATTACCGGGAAAAAAAAAACAACAACTTACATTTATGCTGTAAAGTAACAATTTACATTCAAGTCAAAATGTTCTGCTTGATATATAAGGGAAATATTACTTGTGCCTGGTGGGGAAACATACAAACCCAAACATTGCTGTAAAACTAAACCAAACATAGTTTTTACCTTTCTGAAGTACTAATGTAGGCATATGTTTCTTTCTATATAAGTATTTCTTTCCCAATTACATAATTATGAAAGATTTCTGTGCACAGTATACTATATTATAGTGCACTAGCTTGTATTTCTGATGGCTTGTCTCATCTTAGCTGCGTGTAGGGAGGATAACAGGACTCCTGAAGAAATGCTACCTGTTGCAGCTTAACCGCTAAGAGTAGTTGTAGGGAAAAAACCAAAAAAAAAAACAACCTACATAAACCCACAACAGAGAGGCACAAAAAGATGTAAAACAGAGATCTTATAGTGGTTTTTCATATCCCTCCTTTTAAAGGCTACCTCAGCCACATCTTTAAGAAAAGAAGAACCATTAGCAATTGCTGGAGAAAGAGATCAGAAAAATTAAAACCATAAAGCTACTTCTTCAAAGTATTTATAATATGCATATATCTCAATGCATGTTTTAGTAAATCAAAACTGGTAACAATTCATTATTACTTGAAGTCGGATAAAGACCAATTTGTGCTTGCAAAACAAATTCACTTTTGCTTCTGAAAAACTCAGTAATTAGAACATTTAAAAAAAAATTATATATTTTAGTGAAAATCTCTGGCTGTAACATCTTCCTATAGCAAATTCTAACAAGTTAGCCTTTTCTACTCAGGAAACAGTGGTCTGATATTTCGTACTGCTCATCAAAAAATGCAACCGCAGTTTATAGCTACAAGTATGCAAAAGTTGTTGTATCCCTTAGAATACTTTCAAGGAAGAAGAAAATGAAAAAGAGTAATTATAATTAAAGCTTTCAGTTTTCAGCATGATAATTTCTAAACATTTTTGGAGGGTAAATGCACTTTCCAAGTACTGGCAAGCAAGAATTTAATATGAGTCACTGCACATGTGCAAAAACTGCAGCAAATTACTCCACAAACAAATTATTGCAATCAACATCTTGTGTTCTGGTTCTAAATTTAAAAGCCAGCATATTAACACTACATGAGTAACATATGCTGTTAATACCCTAGCAGCTATACTTTGATTCCAGCAAAACCACTTTCAGATGGCCCAAGCCAATAAAAAGTTTAAGAACATTTAAATAACCAATGCCAAAAGCAAATACTCATAGTTTTAAATTAATTTTTATGAAAAAACAAAAGAAGTGATTGAGTGGGAGAATTTTTAACAAGGAAGGAAGACAAACATGAAAATCCACTATTTCCCTGGGAAAAAGTTTGCTTAAACAAACTACCAATTATTTCAAAGGCTTAATAATTCAAAGTTTTTTTATTTTCAAGTTTGCCTATCTATATATTAATCTGACCTAACAAGCTTAATTTTCAGTGGTAACTTCTAGGGGAAGAATCAAAGTTAACAGGCAATTCTGACTTAATTATAAACCAAAACTAAATAACTTGCAAATCAGCAGCAGTCTCAGCTCCACTGTAAAGATAACTAGTAAATAAAGACAGCTTGCAGAATAAAGTGCAGTGTACTTCAAAGTATTCTTGAAGAAACAACATAATATACTTAAACCAGAGGAAAATACTGAAACAATAAAACAAAACATTTAAAGAATATCATTTTTCCCTTTTAAAACTAATTTTAGCATATTTAATAATAGCTATTTTAAAATTATGTGAAATATCAGCTATTTCACAGAGCACTCAATAATAAAACATCACATTATATAAATTAATGATTTCTTCCAAGGCTCAAATATCAAAGGCCTTTTAATATTTTGTTACAGTGGACTTCTGCTAGTAATTTCCCCCTCAAATATCGGAAGATCTTACCACTGTCCTGCTTTGAAAGTAAAATCTTTATTTGCAATAGCCAAACGAAGTCTTTTGACTGTTTCCGATTCATTGGTGATTCCACACACTTTTGCTTGTGAAATTACCTAACAAAAGGAAAATGAAGCATTGTGTTACATAGATATTATTTGCAGCAAAAGTACTCAAGAATCCGCGTATGAGAGAACATGCAAAGCAATAGCTATCTGTGGCATTTCATCACCTAAAGCACCAATATTATTTCACCAGGGCAGAGAAACAAAAATGGATCCACTTACGCAGTCACTGTATAAGGAAATGGTTTTCTACTTACAGTCCACTATGTCTGTCACTTTTGTCAGGGTTATTCTAAGATTATATACAAACTTCTTTTATTTCATTTGAAGAGAACATACTGCTACAGAAAAGTGATTGCTAGTTACCACTTTCCAGATTCTTTTGACTTCTATACAAGGCAAACGCTCCTGTATCTTTCCAGCAACAAAGTAAAAGATCTCTGATCTGACAAAGAAAACAAAGACTGACAAAGAAAACTCATAAAATCAGCTGCTACTGAAGTCGCAGGGAGAATTCTGGAACTGTATCTGGTTTTATTTAAGTAATTAAGTGCACTACTGAAAGATTATGCATTAATGCATAATGCATTAATGAAATAAAACCAGCAAGCCTTGTGTTACTGCTTTTAGACACGTACCCATTTGACCACATATGTGATCTATGAACATGGGGAAACTGCAACACAAGCATTCATTGCAAGTTAACACAGAGATTTTGTTTGGCAACCAGATGGGAGGGGACGTTAAGATTCCCCCCATAGTTGATTCCACTTTTAAAGAGTTTTTTAAAAAGTAAATCATAAAAAATGATGTTTTTCTAAATGAAAAGCAGATTTTGCACCAGAACCACTGGGGAGGAGTTCCCCACTTAAACTCTGATGCCCATCAATACAATGTGGATTTTCATCCCTTCCCCTCCCTGCCCTTCCTCTTCAAGTATTTTTGAGTTCTAATTATGAACCTTTTTCCTCTACAAAGAAAGTAATGCCCTAAATATTTTCTACATGGGCCATTATACAGATTTCACTCTCTTAAAAAAGGCTGATGTAATTTACCACACTAGGAAATACTAACAATACCACCACAACTCTACCATTTCTCATTTGTATAAGATCAAAAAAAAATTAAACTTTAAGCAACTATGCTCTAATTTAAAACACATGGCAGGAAATTAATTTATTCATAAAGCAACATCTGAACACGTCCACTGTCCCATTAAACAGCAGGATATTTGCCAATTTAAAATAATGTAGTATACATTTCTTTTCCACTTTAGCAGACAGTACTAAATAGGGAATGCAATCACTCTAAGTTAACAAAAGAAATGTCAGATACATGACTTAAATGGTTCTTCTGATGGAGAAAACTTAAGTGCAGGAAATGGACATTAAGTTTGGACCTTCTTCATTCCCTTCTTTACTCTTCAGTACCCTCCCTAATTTGTTCTTTGGCTGATAGATCTGACAGAGCACTGGAAAATTAATTCTTATAAAGTTATTACAAAAATTGAATTTGAATTAGAGTGATCAAAGACATTCAACCAGTATTTTGGACCAGCACAAGAGTATCCAACTGACCCAAGCAAGGAGGACACAGGACTCCAGACTCTGCTGTTGTATTTCAAGAAAGTGTTAAGCACTTTTTCTTGACCTGGCCCTTCCCATTACCACTCTCCAACAGGCGATATTGTGTAGCAAGCACACTAATGCAACACAGACCAACGATTCTTTCATCTTTCTACAGGACTGAAATGGCCAAATAAGGCAGTACAGACTGAAGGAAGCTAACTGCTGATTATATGGAATTTAAAACCAAGCACAGGATTCAAAATAAACTGATTTTAAAGCAGTCAGAAATAAAGTAACAAAGAATAAATCAAGCATTAAAAAAAGAAACAGCATAATCCTCTGATATGCAGGGAATTTGCGGAACCAGAACTGAGCCCTTCTCTTTCACCTATCCCATACAGCTTCTTTCTCTTCCTCAGACCTTACACAGTTCCCTGTACCACCTCAGAGCTTTCAAAACCTCAGGAGGATCCATTTTCCACATATTTTCCATCTACCCGGCATTTATGTTGAGCAAAAAAAAAGTAAGCAAGCCAAGCAATCAGAAATACCCAAGATAAAAAACACATGGTTGCAAAACTCAAGTGCAATCATTTTTTTCATGTCAGAAGCAAACAAGAATGTGCATCTGTCTGTACCTGTTTCCACACTCATTCCGTCCATGTACTGAGTTAACTTGGCATAAATCAGATCCACCTGAGAAGCTGTATGTCCACAGGCAACGCTACTCTAGGCCTGTGACTTATTCTCAACTATACTTATAGTAAGGGAAAAAATGCAGCAGAGGAGGAGTTAATGATGTACATATATGCACATTAATAACCTTATAGTGCATTTGAGAACATCACATCTGTACCGCTGTGTGATACACACAGGAATGGCCTGTCACGAATGGCTACTCCTTCACACAGAGAAGCTCAATAAACAGTGGCGAAAAATTGGGCACTGTTTCTCAACTCCTGGGAATTAGATGGGATTTTTTCAGTCAAAAAAGTGCCATACTTCTCCTGAAAAGTCTAAGAAAAATGCAGAATTGTTTCACTAGTGAAATGCTTTTAGAACTGAAGTCATATTCTTTGAGTATTTAAAAATTTTAAACATCTACTTTAGCTAATTACAGAAAGGAAATACCTGTATGAAGTACATGTTCCCCTCTGACCATAATGAAAAAGGATGCTTATTGCACAAAAATGAGATTCAGAATAAGCATTTTTGGATTTTAACAGAGAACAATGTTCTGTCTTCCTTGTATTTGTTAATTAAAATAGATAAAAAACTAAGATCCTTTTTACAGGATCACTCCCTTTATCATCACTCCCTTCAAAATGTCTACACTTTTAATCTTACCTCCTATGTTATAAAAAGACATTTGTCACATTTTTTTCATCTCAAATTTGAGCAGAATTGTAGAAATCCATAAAAATCTGAGAAGCCTGTGTAGAGATGATGGGTATCGGTGTGCTTTCTTTACTTATCATAATCCACACTTGACCAGAATTCTATTAAATTTCTTGTCCAACAAAGTAAACAGCAAAGTAAAATCGCCACCAACAATTTGTATAACAAAATACACTTATTTTACAGCAATATCAAATACAAAAAATAAGGAGAAAAAGAACTAAAACAGACTCCAGTAAAAGACATAATGAAGCCTAAGAATCAAACACAATTATCCAGTTTCTTCATACCAAAAAATATTAAAAATAAAATCATTACATCCTAACGTACAGAATACTAACCTCCTGGCGAAAATTATTTGCTGTCCTCTCTAGATGATCCATTTTCCTTTTTGATTTTATTGTGCTGCAAGAAAAAAAGCAAATAAAGTTAATTGTGATTTTGACAGCTGTGCTACTGTCCCTTCCTGACAGGAATTTCCATTAACATAACAATTTAACAGTGTAGTCCAGACAACGGATGGCATAAGTCTAAATAAAAATTTAATACAAAATATATAATTGGGAGTTAAGTAAGTATTTACAGGTTTGTAATAATTTGTCAGCTTCATTTTGACAGGGTTACCATGACATTCTTTTAAAAAGAAAAAAAATAAGTTTTTGTACGTGGATAACCTACCCATTCACTGTGCAGTAACAAAAAGCAGAGTGTCTCAACACCACCAATGCTGAATGACTGGGAAAAATTCTGCAGGCACCTCTCAATAACTGAGGAACAGCAAACCCCACACAAATAGTAGCATGAGCCATGATGACTAGGCCGTCTTCAGAAACACTAGCACCTGAAAAATCCATACAAATATTTGTTAAATAAAATACCCACTGTTTGACATGGCTTGTTTTCACCCTACTTCTTCCACTAAATCAGAAAGGCCAAAGCTCAGCTGGCGCTAAAAGTAGCAATAGACATATAGACCAGCAGTAAATAATTTTAAAAGCACAAAAGTATCATAAAGAAGTGAAAATACACAACCAATGATTGAAAGGGTAGACAACCTAGTCACAGATGATATGGAAAAGGCTGAAGTACTCAATACTTTTTTTGGCCTCAGTCTTCACAGGCAAAGCCTGCAGCAGGACCTCTGCTGCTATCAGCAGTGTCAGGGAGAGGGATAAGTATGAGTGGGGCCAGCAACTGCTTAGAGAAGCTGGATGTATTCAGATGCACGGAGCCAGATGGGTTACACTCAAGGTTGCTAAGAGACACAGCCGACATGCCTGTGAGGCAACTGTCTATTACTTATGAAAAACAGCAGAGAAAGTCTGAAATTAACTAGAAAAAGACTAATGTATGGTCATTTTTACAAAACACAAAAGCAGTTCCTATGTCCAGTCAGAACCATCTCAGTCTCCAGAAAAATGCTCAGAGCTTATTCCCATAGCCATGTGAAAGCTAAGAAAGTAATCAGCGAGATTCAACACAGATCTACCAAGGGCAAATTATGTTTGGCAAATCTAACCACTGACTGTGATGAAACGTCTGGTCACAGAGCTAAGGGGACAGCAGTGGATACAGTCTAAGATTCTGTGAATATACCTTTATTTTCCTGTGGTTTTCACACCATCTCCCATAGCATACACATTAGGAAGCTGAGGCCAGATGGGCTGCTGGAGCAGCTGAAAATTGGCTGGGCACAGAAGAGACTTGAAGGCTTGACAGCTTCAAGTTGCTTCAGTTGCTGGCTAGTAGGAATAAGAGTATGCTGGGGTTGTTGTCAGGGCCGATACCGTTCAGTAACTTTATCACTGACTTGGATGAAGAGACAGAATGTACCATACTAAATCAGAGGGATGTCTGACATGCTGAATGACAGGGCCTCACTTAAGGGAACACTGAGACACTGCGGGACTGGAAAACAGAAACCTCATGAACTTAAAGAAGTACAAAGGTCTGCACCTGGGGCTGGTCTAGTCCAGCGCTGGCAACCAGCCTGCTCCAAGCAGGAGCTTTGACTTGGCGACCCTCAGAAGTCCCTTCCAGCCAACACATCTGCGATTCTCAATGCTTAAACAGTAATTTTGGTTGAAAGAAGATCAGACAAACATTCGATTCATAAAGAAAGCATTCTGGTTTTCTAAAACTGTTTGTTTACAGGTTTATTTAAAAACACATAAATCCCTCATACTTCCATATATCCTATGTAACACCTACACCTCTACACAGTTAAGCACATAGCAGAGACATGCACTACAGCGGAAACAGGGTGTGATGCTTTAAACTGCATACTCAAATGGAGCTATGGCAGAGAAAAATAAACTGACATGTACAATATTAAAAATAAGTCAGAAATACCCTTCCTTTACAAAGTGTAGGAACAGGTTAATAGGGAGCAAAGAGATATTTCTCATTGCTTGTAAATCTGCCTCTGTTTTTCCTAAAATGGATTAGCATAATTCTCTATCATATTATCATCACCTATCCAATTATCATATTATTTCTATGATGCAGTCCATTACTTCCTTAAAAGATTCTTAATCTTCTACTTCCATTTAAATCTCTTTTCCTGCATTCTTTTAAAGCATGTAATTTATTTTCAAAATGTTTTTGTTTTTCATTTTGAATCCTTTGAAATGGCAACAATCCAGGTTGTTTAACTAATCAGGTCTATACTCTCCAGGCTTTCACTAACAGCTGCGTTGGCTGGTCACTTAGTAATTTATCCTGTTTGTAATCTTGTACAAATGGGAGGCAGAGCTTTCATAAATTAGGCTGCTCAGAAATGGAATACATTTACTATAACTATTCAAAATGCTCACTTGCAAGCATAAGAAATACTTCCTGAAGCTTTTAACTGTCCATAATTTTTAACAGCATTTTAGCATTTAATTCCACAGCAGCTTGCAACTTTTCAAAGTGGAATGATTTAAAACTCATCTCCCACCAGTGAGCAAAATTACTTGAACATTTTTTTGCCATACCATATACAGAGGACCATATTTAAACAAAATACTTTAGCACTTTCTCCATGCAGATGTGTAGGAGCTATTGATAACAAAAGTATAAACATTCTTAAATTATTTTAGCAGACAAAGTACACATCTAATGAAGAACTCACATTCCTCCACATCAGCATGTTCACTCCATAAACCCTGAGCACTTAGAAATCATTGCGTTACTCAAATTCATGAGATCATTTTATAATCTGGAGTGTCCTAGATAGTAGATCTTGGTTATATCCATCTATATTTCCTTTTTTTAGGCTTCCAAGTGCTTTTTGATCCATCTTTTCAAGCTTTTCACTCTACCACATTAACTAATTCAAAGTAAAAACAAAGGATGTTTGAAAGTGGACATTCTTATGTAAACTGTTTATGCCAATACCTGTGACTAATTAAATAAGCACAACATCAAATGAACCACAAAGTCCAACGCTTTGCTCCACAGGCCAAGGACTGAGAATAAAGATTTAATTATTCTTTTTTCATATATTTTTTAAATCACCTTACATTCTTCAATACTCTTTTCGCGATTAATTGCTACTAAACACAGCGACATCTGCTGGTAAATTAAGTGGCGTAACTTTAAAATCCAATACAAAGATTCTGGATTGTTTATTTTACGTCCTTAGTTTAATTCTGCTGCTAAAGTTGACAGTCACTTAAAACCAGCCTTATTCTCATTTTCACTGCTATCACTTTAGAGAGCAAACATGTTCAGTTCTACACATGAAAATGTAAAATAAACAAACAAAAAAGTTCAATATTAATAAATAATACTGAAAACAAAATGTCACCCTTATTTTATTGTAGTAGCTGCAACTCTGAACTCAGAGCTGAAAGATCCTGTTTTAACTATTTAGCCTGAGAACCTACTTTAAATTGAAAATAACTCCTGAACAGTAGTTCAAGATACTTGTTCCATTTACACTATCATCAATCACTTTCCAATCCTTAAAATGCACAACAAAAACCAATTGTAATTTTTACTTTGTAACTAATAAATTCTAAAATCTCCTATAAGTAGTCCTGGTTCTCCTCTACCGCATACAAGTCTGAGTCATGCTTTTACAAAACGTGAACAGCCTCTCCCCCATCTGCCACCTTGGCAACTTTCTTGGCTCATCCAGCTCTTTGGCAGCTCCCTGCCCTCCAAAATGCACAGTGCTTCTGTCTGGTAGGATGTTCTCCCTTTATTTTTTATTTCTCTTCTTACCCAATCCCTTACAGAAACAGCCACTCCAAATACTCCGTATCTTCCTTTGCTCTGTGACAGAAATGAGTGGTTCTTTTGTATATGTATTTCTCTTCTTCACTTAAAATTAAAACCAAGCAATTAATTCATTCTCCTTACCCTCTGACCCACTGGCCCTGGGTTAGTATCACTTGAGATCTACGACTCCATCTCTTCTTTTCCTCAGTCCTACATCAGTATCTGAGGGGAGAGAGTTACTTTTAGTCAACTTTTACTACACTGATGAGCAACATACTACCTAAGTTAATGCAGCAGAGCACTGAAGGGGAAGCAAGGACACTGAAGCAAGCAGGACAGGACATCTTTTACCAAAAGCAACTGTATAGATCGGTAAGAAACACCCCTCCAAACTGTCCCTCCTGTAAAAATCATTACCCAAAAAGCTTTCCCCCCCCACGACCTAGCGTTAAGGGGCACAAGGAAAGGGGAACACGGGAAAAGCCTGCACTTGGCTGAAGCGGACGGGACAGCACGAAGGAGGCTTGGAAGGCCGCCCTCCCGCCTCGGCCCAGGAAGGCAGGGAAAGACAAGGCCGCGGCGTGTCCTGCCACGTCCCCCTCAGCCACTCGGGATCACCACACCGTACCGTACCGCGCCGCCGGCC
>JAHREE010000259.1:6377186-6418499 GCA_033628505.1 Tringa tobata | reverse complement strand
ACTCCAAAGTACATTGATACTAAGACTACTTCTTGTATTACAATCCACTGCATTTAAATATTTATTTAAAATTATGGTCATTCATGTGTTTTAGTAGGATTTGACATCCGTGAAGTTAAATTTTGGGAAAAATGCTTGTCCAGCGTTTATATATAGTTATTTTGCTCCAGGCACTAAAGATAAGCAAGTCTTACTGAATTCTTACATTTAACTATTTTTGTTCTTACAACGTTCTGTGAATGTTGAAAATGAACATTCTAATTCTTAAAAAAAAAAAAAAACGGAAAAAAAAAAAACTAAACCCTTCAGTCAGAAGTGTTGAGTGCAATACGCACAACCCAAAGTGTTTTCATGTCTAAACCAGAAGGTGGCACTCATGTAACTTCGATATCTGTGCTTCAAGAAAAAATAAATAGCTGTGGTACTTTGGTTAGCTATATCTTATCAAATATTTATTTTGACTATTTAAATAAAGATATTTTAAATTGCACCAGTGGTTATAGTGGCCCGTTGCTTCTTCAGTTCGTGCACCAGTCACAATGATTTCCTGAGGTCTTGAGTTGCTGCTATTGCTGTTGTAATGATACTGGAATTTCTTTGGGTTAGCTGGTAAAAAGTGTTTCAGTGTATCTATGGATGCTATAAAACAAATTTACAGGAACTCTGTTTAAGTTTCTGTTGAAATTTCTACTGCATAAATACCTTAAGGATTTTCCGACAAGTTTCCTACATAAAACTAAGTAAGTTTCAAGTGGAACACCAGGGGATGTATGCTTGGAAATAATGACATCAAAGTAAATTGCCAGGTGTAGCATCTCTAAAGGTGCATAGATTTTACAGAAGTAATTTGACCATGTTTAATTTTATAGTGAAGGTAAGGCACTGTTAAGACTTCTATGACACTGGTGCACTGGTGTAGAAAATTATTTATAGTCCATATGGTTGTAAAATGTTTATCAATTTAATTTTGCTTGCAGTGCACTAATACAAGCTTTGAAGTGATTCTCTGTAGTGTTCCCTGCTCATCTAAAATAGAGGTAATGGTTTTTTAACAGTAACTTTAGCAAAATTAATTACTTGAGTACAGGAGGAGTGGAGTTCTGTAGCGACAGAGTTCACCCTTCGTGAAAGCTCAGCGATGCTAAGGCCAAACAGCTGCCCACTTCTGTGTTTTGTTAACTTGTAAGAAACCTTTGACTCCCGTGATTTCGGACAGCTTTTCAAAGTTCTTCCATACTGTGTAATTCCAAAACACCAGTCAGGGCAATCTGAGTAACCCGTCAGAAATGTTCCTTTGCTGGAATCCAGTCACGAGGTTTCTTCACGGCACGGCAGGCCCTGGCCCAGCGTGCAGGCCCCGTGCGCGTTACTTGGGTATTGCATGTTCTTAGAAACAAATGGATCGCTTCTCTTATAAAAAGGCCATTGTGTAGGACACAAAGAAGTCTTTTGCTTGCTGTTTGTATCTGACCAGCAGATTGATTGATTATGCATTTGATTAGGTCCTTGACTCTGCAGAGGAGTCCAGTGTGATGAAAACAGCATTGTGTGAACGTTAATGGAGTAAGTTGTAATTATTGGAGATTAGAGAGCATATAACAATATCAACTTCAGATATTCAAGCTCTGAAATTGCTAATGCTGTTAAACACTGCTAAACTCCCATATAATATTAAAAACAAGCAATACACTCTCTTGCCAGAATTTTATGGGAAGAAGTGGAAGATAATTTGCTCTTCATTAAACCAAAAGAGGCTCAGCTTCTCCGAGCAGTCAGATTCTTGTTTGCGTTTCAAAGAAACTTGCTGAGAAGGTCATGTACTTTTGACTCCCCGTGCCTGTATATCAGGGGCATACATGGTTAATTTTGAATAGTTGCTCCATAAGTCCATGACAGGGACCCTGGACCTCCAGGAGCTGAGGTCATGAGGCCACCAATTTCAGCCGTTGCACTTGCTCCATTTGTCTGTGTGTCGGGGAAGTCATGGCATCCTTAAGGGCCCTTATGTAAATACCTTGGCATTTCTTCCCTCCATCACAAGCTTTAACTTCAATTCTCAGCACCAGTCAAAAAAAAATAACCTCCTTTTCAGAATATCAGTTTAATAAAGAACATTACCTAGGTTACCAAGGCTGGCTAACAAATGCTGATTAATTTCAAATAAACCTTCAAAATTTCAGTTAAGAAAGTGCATAGACAGCTATGTGTTGTCACGAAGAGAAATAGTTCCCACATATCCCACTTCCATTTCTATTCCAATTTAATGTTCAAATCAGGCTAACTGTAGGGGTAGGTATTTGTTACACTGAAAACTTCCTGAAATGGTTTTACAAACAGGATTTATCAAGATATTTAGCGTAGTAGCGAATGTTTGCCATGGTTTTCTCTTAGCACAGTTCCTTGTGGATTGCTTTCTCTTTATATTTAATTAGGATGTAGCTTTGACTCTGCTTCGTGGTAGCTTAAAATACTAATTTTGTAATGTCTCTGCATAGTAGCTGTGACGAGGAGGAGATGGGGAGGATCCAGAGGATCCTGTGTAACCGTGAAGATGCTGGGCCTTCTGAGTGACAGAGGCAACAAGTGACAGAAGCTGTGCCAAACTGGAAAACAGCTGCCACCGGGTGTCAGGGAGGAAGTGGGTCAAAAGGGACCAACCAAGAGGGCAAAGGCACCTTAAGCGACCTTTCATCGCTCCTTCCCACCCCATGCCGTCACCGTTTCGATCTGTCTGTGTACCAGGTGGTCACCTCTCCAAAGTTCTTGGCAGCTCAACGGTCCAGCACAGGCTTCCTGTCATGTGGTGGTAAATCATTGCCCTGCTGCTCAGCACAGCCAGCCCAGAGGAGCTCGCTCCCAAGGCCAGGTGATGCTCCAAGGTCACCAACGGAGCGGCACCATCGTCCAGCCGGCCGGGCAGTCACCCTTGCTGCTGTAAGAGTTCTCTCTCTAAAACAACCCAGCTGAACAACAAATGGGTGTTTTCTGCATCAGGTTACGTGCTACCACACGCAATTCTAGCCCTTTAACCAGGTCAAGCAGAAAGTGGGGCTCTCGGAGTTCTTTAGAGTTCTACCCACGTGGGGAGGGTTTTTTTAAGCCAAAAGATCAGTCACTGTCCACCAACGTGCTCTTGGGCAGAACAGCCCTGTGAGCCCTCGCTCTCACCTTCAATGTCTGCCTTGTTCTTGGCGTTCTTTGTCTTTCCTCTCCGTAGAGAAGGGAGGAGCTCTGCCAGCAGGTGGTGATCTAAGGGAATAATTCAAAATATGTGTGATATTGGTGTTTTCAGTGTAATTAAGAAGTAAACTTTCAGGACCCCTCCAAATTATGAATCGTTGTGAAATGTTTGCGAAGGAAGCAACTAGACTAACTCATGAGTATTATGATTTTATGCCTGCTCTCTTCCTTCTAGTGGAAAAGTGATTTAATTTGCATTCACGGAGTAGTAGTTAATTCATGGATATTTGCCCCATATATATATTGTTAAGTAAGCATTTTTTATTTTGGCTCTTTTCGTATTTTCAATTGTGTGATTAATACAGCACAACTTTTGGTGTCCCATTTTCTTCTCAGAGTCAATTCCCTGACAAATTTAGCAGTCAGGTCATTGGTGTTGCTAAAACCAAGCTTTCAAAATTCACGAGTTGGGCCCCTGAAGATCTAAAGTTTATCTTAAAATTGTAGTATTAAAAAAGTATTTTAAAATTATTCTTTCAGATGGAAGCTTTTAGGGATCATATTTTCATTTTGTGACCAAGATTTGCTTTTTTATTGTGTGGTGGTCATTTTTTATTTTCAAGTCAAAGCTAAAACCCTTATGCTGAAGCTGTTGTTGTAGGGAAAGATCCAGCTATCGCAAGACTCAGAATAAAATCAACAGGAGCTGGCAATACATCGACCCATAAGTCACTCCTTCAGTGCCCTCTTGGGGCTTCCTGCTTCATGGCAAATGTTTTTACTTTAGCCTCAGCTGTAGTCCTTCTGCATAAGTCAGAAAACAACTTTTTGGCATGTTCCTTATTTCAAGTAAAAGTTATTCCAGTCTATCAGAACACTAAATAGCTGCAGCATTTTTGAGCGTGATCTTTTGTGTGTGGTCCTACAGTGTTTACACAAAATATAAGTTTCTGGTGTAATGTTAGGAAGAGTAACTATTTTGCACTCACTAGGAAAATATTACATTTTTCAAGGAGTTTTTTTGTTGGTTTGTTTTTAAAAAGAAACATTGAAATAGGTATTGCTTAGCAATTCTCATTCCTGCATATCTCTGACCGTAGGCCTGTTGCTGCTTCTTTTCTGTGGAAATTGTGTACCTATGCAAAGCCAATGCAAACTTCCGGTATTTATTTTATCTTTCAGATAATAGCGAGACTGGTGAACTCCAACTGAGCTTTGGGTACTGCAGCATAAATTGATCATTTTGTATCACTCCATAGCAGAGATTAGAACTGATTTTGTATCTTGTGACAGATATTAAGATTAAGGTTTCATTTAATTAGATATGGAAAACAGTAGATAAAGCATGAACCCTACATTATCCTACCTTTTCTCTCATCATGGTAGAATACTTTTGACTTCTCACATTATACAGAGGCTTCTGTGACCCGCAGTGCACTGCACAGGTGTTACCACTTTGGTGGATTCTGGTGTACATCCCTTAGCTTGGTTAGGAGAACCAGACTTTGAATTATATATGAAAACAGTCTGGAGGCAGAGATACAGACACTGTCAGAGTGCCGTTTCAGAGCCAGTAAAAAAAGCTGCTGTCCTAGAGGACACTGTCAGAGTGCTGTTTCAGAGCCTGTAAAAAAAGCTGCTGAACTGTGGCAGCAAAACAGGTAGGTGCATCAGAACAGAACTGGCTGTCCCAGGGCAGACCAAAGGTCTCCTTAGTCCCATCCCTAGCACTGCCCTGCAGCTAATGATGAGTCTAATAATAACCAGGGCAAGTATTTGGGGGTGCTTCCCTAGAACATCCTACCACACAATTTGTAAGTCTTGGACTTCTTGAGACTGATGCATTTGTGTTTAATAGCATGAATAAATATATATTTCCATTAATTTCTCTAATCACTTCTTGAATCCATATCACACCTTAAAATCCACTGCATCCCGTGGAAAGGAATTACACGTTTTAAGTACACTTTGTGAAGACAGGCATCTCTTTTTGTTTGTTTTTAACCCATCACTCCCTAGTTCATTTGAAGACTCTGAATAGCAAGAGCCAGTTCCCTTCTCTCTCCTCTCTATCCTACTGATGACTGTTAGGAATTTTTTTCTTATTTCCCCTCAGTTACTTCTTCCAGCCTGCAAAGTCCTTGTCTAGGCAGCCATTCTCCACACAGGAGCTCCTCCATACCTCTGATTGTCTCCATTGCCCTCCTCTGAACCTTGCCCAGCTCTCCTGCACCATTTTTGAGAGGGAGGCAGATAAGAACTGTGCACAGTTCTAGACGCAGGTGCATCACGCACACATTGGCATAATGGTATTTGTTCTCTGTTCTGTTCTCTATTTTCTAAATATTCTTAACATTTGATGTGGTTTTTTGGCAGTTGTTGAGCACTAGGCTGACATTGTCTAGGAGCTTATGTTTAATTAAGGAAAAAGCCTTTTAGAATATAAGCATCAGAGTAACCATCTCTTTCTCCTAGTTACTCTTGCTCATGGCCGAGTTGTCTTTTAGAAGAAGACAAGGTGATCTGAGTCAGGTGTCATCAGCTCCGGTGGTCTTTCTGTTAGTCCTTTCCAGCTGGGGTAGTTGTTCTACCACAATCTCCTAATGACAAAGGTGGGCCACCTCCACACATTCTGGTAGGACTGTCCCAGACTGGTAAATGCTTCTCTCCTCCCATCTTATAGCTGGCTTTATTAAATTAGTTTTGTAATTTGTTACCTCCCTTCCGTGTTTGTCTTAATTAGCCATACTGCACTTCTTACACGGCTTCATCTCTTTCTTCAAAGACACTTCTGTATGTCTCTTGTATTTCTTTGTCTTTGATACAGTGGCTTTCCTGATGGGTATCTGGGTTTTTCAGGCAGTGAAGCCTTTGTCTGGAGTTGGTGGTGTGTTTTAATGTGAGATTTCTTTTAAATTTGAATACACTGTATTTACTTTTCTAAAAGGAGCATGGATACTGCCCAAGATGCACATATAAAATAGTGCCCTTTTTGAAACAGCAAAGAACATTTTTTTTTCATTCAAATCTACTATTTCTTTGTAACTTTATTTTCTAATATTGGCCCGGGAGAAAAAAAAAAAGTGTTATTCTGAATAAATAATGAGTGATGAATGTGGCAATGTGGATAGAGTGAAGAATTCTTGCTTTTCTTGTTGAAGAAGGGGTTAATTATAACTTGCGGTCTCTCTCCTCTTGCAGAACTACTCAAGATAATGCTATTTCTTGGAAGAATACCCTTAGGAAGTTAGTGACCTAGAATGAGCTTGGCATAGAATTGCCTTTTAGCCTGAACTGCGATATTCGCTGCTGCTATCTCCATACACAAATGGCTTTTGACAGGCTTTGCAGACAGCCTGAGGTCAGAGCCTATGAGCTTTCCGTGGGCAAGTAAAAGCTGTGGAGTCAGGAACATAATCTGTTTCCTGTAGAAACAAAGAGGAAAATTCCCAAACCTTGGGATGGCGCACAGTGGGACACTGATGGGCAAATGCTACCCCTCACTGTAGGACTGTGGAAAGGGCATGGCAAGCAGCAGAAGATGCTTGTTGCCAGGGAGAGTTCATGAAGGCCAAGCACTGCTGTTAGCTGGAACCAAGGCACTATTTTTAATATCCCTTGACAATAAGGCCTAAGGGGGAGCAGGCGATGGCCCACCAAGCTGGCATCCTGCCTTGGGCATGAAAAGATGTTTCTGTGGTCCCTACATCTCGGCTGCAAGCTGCTTGGCAATTTAGAGATGGGATTTTTTTGTGGAAGCAAGGGTGAGCAGGAGAGAGGGCTGATCCCTAACCCTTTCCTAGGCGGATTGTCTGGATGTGCCCACCGGGAGCCCATGGCAGTGGGGTGGTTTGGAGGGATACACTGATACAGGGCCCACCTCCTCCTGCTGATGAGAGGGACGGAGGATTTTTTTTCCCTGCCTTAGCTGTTTGTTCCAGGCACTAGTCTCAGAATTTGTTTCTTGTTCTTTAAACCTAGCAAATAACCCAGCAGTTCGGGCTGCGTGGTTATCCCATGTGCATACAGCAAGTGAGGGATGATGTATAGAAGATAGGCACTGGAAGAATTTAATCTGGTCCCTAGAAAACACTCTAATCCTTGCAAATCCCTCTCCCCCCAATAGTTTTTAAGTCCGGGGTTTTCATAACCGAAGGAGAATTCAAATAAATCAGCAACCGGAGAAAACGCCAAACAACTGCAGTCAAACTTTCTCAGTGTTTAGAACCAAAAGACAAACCCCCGCTCCCCTTCTCGAGACGCTGCAGCTAAGGGGATGCGATGGCGCTGTCCCAGCCAGAGAATTCCTGTCAGTGCCTCTGCCAAACGCAGGGTCTCGCGGAAGGAGGGTTTGACAGGGCTCCAGGTTCAGCCCAGCCCCTCCATTCAGAGGCAGGGACTGCCAGCCCCACACAGGCTGCAGCGGGGCCACCCAAATGTCGAGTTTCCATTGAGGAAGGCCAAGTTCCCCACACTCTTTTTTATTTTTGCAACCCTAGCAGGGCCGTGTCCTTGGTTTCTTTCCATGCCAAACAAAGCGTCTGCACATTTTGTCTAGTTCGCTTTTGTACGGCTGGGGCGTTTATACAAGGAGCACCTGCAAAAATAGAGGTCTGAGGAAAGAGGTTAATTTCTGACAGGTTAGTCAACCTGAGGAATAAGAAATTATTGTGCCAGATCTGTAAACACATTTGCAGGTTGCCTCGCAAAGGCAGCTCATGAAGATTAACCTGTCCGGGGATCCTTGGAGCCTCAGGCACAGGGAGCCCGGTGAGACACAGCTCATGTAAAACGCTCCGAGGCAGATCCTGCTGTCCCGCACGGCCACCTAAACCTGGAGTAGCTCAGGTGGCTTCGGGGATGTTACTTCAGATCCACTTCACCCCACAGAAAGGCACAATTTAAATGAATTACTCATGAACAGAGAATAAAGGACGTGTGCGGTAAATAATAAATCTCTGGGTTTTCTGCCCTTCATGACTGTCTCGCATAAATATTTCAGACTCAATTGCTGCTTCACCATGTCAGCCAAAAGATCAGGCTGGGCAAGTGCATTTCGGTGTCACTCACGTCCGAGGCTGTTACAGCTCAGGGTGAGGCAGAACCACAGACAAAAACCTGAATTCTCGGGTCGTGACGCCATCCTGACCAGTGCCACAGGGCACGTCCTGTGACTGCTCTCCATCAGCTCCTGCTCCTGTTTTGTTTTTCTTTATCTCTTGCTGGACTGCAAAATAGGGAGGAGAGAGGGGAGACAGTCTTAAATGCATAAAAATAAGTTTGGTCAAAAAGTGTTAATTGAAATGCCTTCATAAATTTCAGCATTTATGAAATGAATAATTTCATTCTGAAGAAGTCAATATAAAATACCACAGTATTTCTCACCCTGCACAATCCCTCTGTGCAGGCTGGCACTTGGCCTCAGTCTGTGAGTAGTTTTTGATTGCCCCAAAACTTAATTTTTCAGGGGACTTCAGTGAGTAATGAGTCTGATTTCTCTTTTTGTATACATTACTGCTGGATTCTTCCTATTCGCTTATTTTGTTTGGCCCAAACACACCCCTGCTGTGTTCCACATCCTCCTGACCAGTTGTGTAGCACCAACTGAGGGGCAAAATGCCTTAGTGAGATCCGAAGAGCTACACTCATGGCTGGAGACACAACGGCTGTTAAGGCACATCCTTTTCAGAAAATCTGAAACTATTCAGTTTTAATATTCTGCTTTCTTACTGACTATCGTATTTTAAACCTGTCAAATGTGTTTTATCAATGTGAAATACTGTTTACTTTTGCTCGTTCTTGCACTATCCAGATCTTTACCATGCAGACTCTTTCCGGTATTTTCCCCCAGATGCAGCATATTGTAATTCATTGCTCATGACTGCCAAGAAATGACAATTCCAAGACTGTCCGTAGTTCACAATATAGTTATTTTACTGGTGGAAATTCCATCATTTTTCTCATTATAGGCAGTCCAGCAGAAAGCAACCAGAAAGCTAAGCAAGATGAGACTCTCAAATAGGGCAGGGAGAAAACCTCAAGTATAGATTTGTGCATATTTCTGGCATGTCCAGCCAGAAAAAGTGGAATCTTGGTCTCACTAGAAGAAATGACCACCTGCATATTCTCACAGTCTGAGAAAGAACCTCCTCTGTCCTGCCACTTCTGCTGTTATTTTCTCTCCTGTGTTCTCCATTAGGATTGTCTTTCTACTGCCAAAACCAAGAAAAAATGATACGACTCTCCTATGGAGAGTCTTACTGGATGTAGACTTTGTCCACATGTAGGGGTTTTATTAATTTTACTATTTATTTTGCAGGTGTGTTTTGAACACTTTCAGTAATATAATTGCACTGATGAGACCGAGTATAGGTATAAATAGCTCTGGCCCTTTCTGCAGCTTAATATTCTCCTTAGTTCAGAGGTGGAAATTGCTGGCCTGGCAGAACGAGATCCACACAGGTTGGGGAGGTTTTGATGGTACTGGCACAGCTGGAATGATCCAGCTAAGGGCTGCAGACAAAACCCAACAGGTTTTGTTGTAAGAGGCCAAAATGCAGGTTATCTGGAGGGGCAGAGTTTCATGGCCTGCTGTACGTTTCCAGTGTTCATCATGCCAAGAGTACTCCTACTGACAAACAGAAAATTGGGGGTTAAACCTTTCATCTACAGAGTCACCTTGAAACCCCACAATGAAATATCAATAATTGAGGATACCTGCTTGCTAAAAAGATTACTGACAGGCATAAAATAACAATCACCAGTAGCTATGAATACATTTTATGTCTTGGATATTTTCCTGGCAGACTTTAGTCTTTCATTGAGCTATGCAGTAGGAGCCCTGGATTTGGACAACTTGTGCTCAAGAGAGTAGGAGGATGTTTTTTGGGGTGCCAGAGGGGAGAAAGGATATCTTTTTCTTAAATCAGTGTACTGTAATTTTCCCTGGTTAGCAAAAAAACATAGTTCCCTCCACAAACAGAGAGTTCCATTTCAGTTTACTCTTTTGCAGTACCCTGTATAAGAAGGAAAAAGATGAGATAATTCTTGCTGGAGAAAATCCAGAATGTTAATTAAAGAAATGGCATTTTGGCATTCATTCCTTACTAGCTGGAGTTCATGGCCATACTGGTATTTCATGCCTTGCTTTCACGTGAAGAGCTTTCCAAGATCATCTTCTTTACAAATGCTTTCTTTTTTCAGCCACTAGAGGTCCTAAAAATAATAATGAAAGGAGGCGCAAGGTAGCTGTGTATTTGACATCAGAGCATTCTCACAGAGTGGACGTGAGTGCCAGGTCACCAAAACCCCCAGCGGGCCGGCTGACAGCACAGATTAGCACTAGGCAGACTGGAGGCAGGGTGTCTGAGTGTTGGACACAGGAGATTAGCTTTGCCTCTGATCCAGAATGATTTCCATGCGTTCCTGCCATGACCCAGAGAGGCAGGCTGGGAGGCAGGCTTTTCTTACACTTGGGTGACACTCAGGTGATTTGTCAGGCCACCCAAGTTACAGCAGGGAGGGTTGAGTTGTGGAGGAAGGCTTAGGCTTCTCAAGTCTACCTGGCAAGTGAAATGCTAGGGGAAATCATGCCAAGATATTAAACAGCAGGGCAGCTACTACCAGCTGAAACTGCTTCAGGAACTTGGTTCTGGGTCCTTAATCCCCAGCCTCCTGCTTTGTTCTTTCCCCTCCAGAGCTTGCTTTTGCAGGCAGGGAGAGATGAAAATCACCCCAGGTGCTGGGGACAGCAAAGAGAGATCAAATACCGACACGTGAAAAGGTAGAGAAAAGCTTTCCCTGCCAGGCGTTCCGGAAGGAGCCAGTATTCACAACATAAACCCGAGGCTTCTGATACTGTTGTAGCCCTGTTGGGTTGTTCTACAGTGCTCCAGTGCTGTAAAAAGAAAGAGATGGATGTACTTGGGAATTGAAATTAAATTCAGCTTTTCCCATTTGCCACTTTTCTCTGTTCTTTCCCTCTGTTAAAAAATTGAACATTGATTTTCCTCATTCTGCTGAGTCTGCAGTCTTTGCTAGCGTGTAATCGTTATAAACACTTTCACTGGAGCTGGCAAAGAAAATCCCGGCAAAACAATCTCTATCAAAATTTGCCAGCTTGTTGAAGGCAAGACGTCCCAGAGGAAAATGTGCTTTCTTATGACGAGATGACAAGGAAGTGGAGCTGGGCACCTTGCCATGGGCAGCCTGGCCTGGGGACCTCTCCCATCGTGCCTCCGGTGAGAATTCCACCACTGTTTCAGAGCGTAAAGGGAACACGGGGTCTTGTTCCACACTGAAACCAAACTGAACTCAGAAACCTTGGACATTCTGCAAAATTGAGTTAATCACTCTCTGCCAAGCCTGAGCATCACATTACAATGTCTAACGTTGAATTAAAATGCACAAAAGACTGTATGTATCCGGAAAGAAGGACATTTTTTTGTAATTAGCAAATTATGGTCTCATTGTACTTATTTTGCTTATCAAGTTATTTTTCAGTGTCAAGACCTATTTTGTTTCACCCTTCCCTGTCATCAACGATTTAAGGGTTGTTCTTGGCGCGAGGGAACCTGAAGAGCGCTGTCACGGGCTGCACGCAGGAGGGTGTTCCAGCAGCAGGAACTGGAGCCGAAACCGCTCATTGTTTATGTAAAACTCAAAGTTATTTCCTTGGCACCGGGCTCCCTCCCTGAGCCTGTACGTGTGCGTATCTATGCAGACCCCACAGGCTGACCGCGGCGGTTTGTTACCCTGGGAAAATTAATGTTTCCTCTGCTTCTGCAAATAAAGGAATCGGCCTCAAACTGCCCTGAAGAAGCGGCTCTTGGCACCGCCCGGGAGGTGGCGAGGGCCGCGGGTGATCCGGCAGCTGAACTGCACCAACTCGAGAAGGGTTGGTGGCTGGCTCAGACCGAGCCCTCGCTCAGGCTCCGTCATTTGTTGACTGGTTTGTAAGTTGAAACAGCTCTTGGCACCACAGATGACGGGCTTTCGATGGATGTGACACATACACAAATTAGATAAGAAGACAAAAAGGCAGTGTTTTAGCCAGACAGCTTGGCCAATGAGAATTTTACTGCAAGGCGTATTTTTACGCGATGAGTTTTAGGCACCTGCCCACTTTAAATACTCTGATTATGAAACTGTCTCTTGTTCACTGCATGGCTGTTGATTTCTAAGCGGGCAAAGCAGGCAGTGTGTGCTAATAAAAGGGACAGAAGAAAGAGGAAGACGCTAATGCAATGAATTATCTTCTCCATAGGACTGTTTCCCATTAAACATTTTGGTTTGGCTACAGCTTCTGACCACTTCTGGTTTGCTCAGTAATCCCAAACCATATGTATAAGGAGTGATTGACAGAATATACTGTGTTTGAAGCAGCCTCCCAACGGCTCCTACTCAGATATAAATATTGGATATTCTAAATCTTGAGAGATTAACTCCTGATGCATCAAAGTACCAGTTGATTTTCTTTCATATCTGTGATTAAATTTTTCATGTAAATGTCACATTAAATGATGAAAAAGAGACTGTAAAAAAAATAAATCAGTTTTCACCTAATCGGATATTAAGTTAAGAAGCTAAGAAAAAAAATACTGTGAAAAACATAATACCAAAGGATGTAATCCTTTAAAGCTCATTTATGCCTATAACAATATAAGTGACATTATTAGATTTTTTTTTATCAGTCTGTAAGATTGAGAGACTAATAAATATATGACAAAGAATGGAAATTTGCAGTAGCAATCTTTTGAATAATTGCACAAAATAGTTTAGATTATTTGAAAACATATTTAGTATTTTTATATAATGCATATTTTAAAAAATGGATTATTTTCACCATCTTCTCAATTTGTAATGCAAAATTACCGTTAGTGTAAATAAACATGGTATTATTACCAAAGGTCATGGACTTAAATGAAGGTCATTGTGTAGCTACTTAGAAACTGAATGATGTATTCACCCCTTAGGCTGTATGTAACTGAGGTTCAAACTAAAAAGAACCTTGCTAACAATCCTGTCACCTGTACTTGTTCCATATCATGAAAATTCTCCTGTAGCTTTCTAGCCTACTCAGCAGAAAGATGTAGAAAATTTATCATTAATGTTAGAGTTAACATCTTCAAAATATTACAGAGACTTTCCTGAAAATTTAAGTTCTTGGGACCAGATCATGCTGTAACACCCCTACACAGTGGGGTCTTTCAGTTTGTGAACAAAGAGAATATATTGAAATAAAATGTGCTGTTGATTGTGAGCTTATTTGGGGAAGCTGCAGATAGTTAGCAAGGGATTTTGTTCTCAGCCATCATCTCTGTGCCTGAAGCCAGATCTAGGAGAAATTGGAAGAGCTGGGCACTGGGGTTGGCCTCCTGGAAAGCATCTCAGCCTGGGTACCCTTCAGATGATGTTCCTTCCACCTAACTCCAGTTTAAAAGCTACACGTGCCATGTAAATTAATCATTAAGACTCCCTTTCTAATCAGTAGAGAGAAAGCAAGCACTTCTAGATCGTGTTTCACCCATCTTGTTTAAATACTTGTCTTTGAAAAGAAAGACCTTACCTTTGGAAATGTTCCCTGCTGACCAGTAGAAGCACCCTAGACAATTAGCTTAATTGCAACTACTGTTTAGGTGGCTGCAGTTAACAGAGGTGAATCCTGTCCCATGTGTCTAATGCCTAATAATCCCCAAGTGGGATAGCTGTTGTACAAAAAACCCACCATTTCAGCTTGAAAGTCAACAAAAATGCTATGTTGGCTATCCCAAGTCATGTAGCCAGATTGTTTTTGTAGTAGATCCTTCCAAGCCTTTCTTCCTGATGAAGAAACAGCTGTGAGCTGTCTGAAGGGTGTGCCAGAGATCGTGCTTTCCAGGGATTCTACTTCTGTAGTCCCAATTGAAACCTTTCCCCTGAAACCAATAGAAATTACAGCAAAGGACTGTAAAATCAAACTGCCTCTAAGAGCTGTTAGTGGCAGCAAAGTCCTGTACGTTTCTGTAAGACCATAAGTGATGGCTATCAGTATCACCACTGGAAGCTTTTGATGGGGGTTATTTGCAGACCAGCTGTTCTGCAGCAGGAGGAAAAAGAAGCATTAGCCAATCATATCACAACTAAGAGGAATAAAAATACAGCCTTTCACTGTTGGGAAAGGTTATTCAAGGCAGAATTGGTGGTGCAGTTTGCATAGCTTAAAAACATGAGCCAAGAAGTTACCAATATTTGCAAAACGATGGGTTCATAATTTGAATCAAACTACTGGAGATAAAATGAGATACAAAGGCAGAAACTGAAGGTTCTCACTCACATGTCCCCATCCAGCTGTTACAAAAAGAAATGTAGGCTCTTACTGTTCTTGTCTTGGTTGCCTCAGCACAGTCCTGTTCCTTCCCGGGGAAGTCTGTAATGGAAGCTGTTGCGTTTAGGAAGCAAACAGTATTACAGCTCAACCAGCGCCTCCAAGGGAGGACCCAAAGGCACTTGGATGTGGACTGAGAGGTGCCCTGACTATTTCTGTGTTACAGGATTTAGTGTAAAGGTTGCTCTAACCTTCCCCCTGTTCACCCTCCAGGTTAACGCGGAGAAAAATGCTGCCATTCTGTTTCTCCCTGTTAGTGGTGAGACCTTATCGAACAGGACAAACCCCAAACTATGGCCAACACCGACTGCACCAACTAGGTCTAGCTGTAAAAGTAAGTTGTACAATACTTCAAGCCTTTATGTTCTTCCATTTCCATTAGCTGGAAAAGGAATAAACCAGGCTCCTTGGTAAGTGTTGTCAACCGAAACGTGACCTGTTCCGCAATCTGACCTTTTAGCTCAGCTTCACGGGTGGGCTTGGCTCAAAGCATTCATTCTGCCTGGGCTGCCAAATTCAAAGAAACAGGTGGAGTTAGACTATAAGATGTTTACTCGTGTTATGCTGGAATTCTTGCCTGAGGCTCTACTTCGGAGGCCTTCGAAGTCAAAACTGCCACTCCGTTCTTGCCTGAAACATTTTGTTCTTGCGTTTCTCTCCTGTCAATGGGAATTAGAGGAACCTGAAATGTTGTCCTTGTCTAAATACAGAGCTAAAAGTAATTCCATGCTTTGGGATGCTCAAAGCATCACTGTCTGCTGGTGGTGTGAGACAGATGGGCAAAAATGAGGGAAACACGCCAACATCCTTAGCAGAGACCTTTTGTTAAGCCCCCCATGCAACCTACGTGGGAAGAAGGGTCTAGTTCGTGGATCTAACCCCAGGGGCAGAGCGTAAAGGACCACAACGGGGAAACAGTATTGGTACAAACAACTGATCCATTTAAAAAGCATACAGGAAGGAAACTATGAAAAACAGGGGATAAAGGATTCAACCCCCCCCTTTTTTTTTTTTCTGTAATAAGTTATGCTTATATTAGAGGGAAGTGTGCTCCACAGTATGGCCTGCAATCCATGTCCCCTGGCTGTCCCCATGTGGAGACCTCCTGGACGGCTCAACAGTTCCCTTCTGGCCTGTGCTCTGGAGTTTAGTTCCCTTGGAAACCAAACACTCTGTTACACTCTTATTACTAAAAGCAACAAATATAACAACAATTATTTTTTAAGTGGTTCTGGAATAAATATTTTCATTTTATTGTTGGAAGAGGTGCTATGTAACATATTTTTCTGTTGTACATATATCTACAGCTAACCTTATTTTCTAGGTTTTTACCATTATGTTAAAAAGCAGTATGAGAATGTCCACGTTTTAAGTTTTATTCCAAACTTTTCCTCTCTAAAACAAAAATATTTTCATTCTCCTTTGTGATAAATCCCACTTGTGATCCATTATCATATTTGTATACACATTCTTTTAACATTAAGCTAAATGCTGAAGGAATGATATTCCCAGTGTTGAGTCCAAAATACAATAAATAATACATAATTAAAAAATCTGGCATACTTATAATTTAAAATAAAGGAATCACATGTCATTAAAATAGCATCTTACTCAGCTTTTATGCAATTTTAGAAATTCTTTTTTCTCACCCTAGATTTGGGCGATGAACAGGGGTCACTTGGTGTTCTGGAAGAAGTTGCTACCGTCCTTTCAGCTGAAAGTTGCAGCATTTTCAAGAACATCACAGGAAATTTTAAATGACACATCAGCAAATGGTATTAGATTCTGATGCTATGAAAGAAAGAGTAAGCAATTAGGGTGATTGGAGTGATGCCTGAACATGGAGTGGAATCTGTAGCACTCTAAGCAAACAGAGACCCCACTGGCAAATATTTTGGACAGCACAACTGTGCTGTTCTTGTCTTATGTTCTAATCAATTTTGTATACTTGAAGCTAATTTATTATGATTTACCAAGAGCAAGCAACTAGAAGGCTCTGAGCAGAATATTCTGTTATTCCTGCCTTTGTCTAAAGTTCAAAAAATGTGCTCTATGTTTTACTAAACCCCACAATTTTCTGTCTCTTGACAAGAAACCTCAAAAACAAAGTAAGATTCATTAATGATGCCCTTCCCCTTTAATAAATACATATGGTTATGACTGATTTATACTACTAATCAGGTGTGGTGCTGATGTGGGAAGACTCCCAAATTTTTGTTCTTCTATCTTAGCAGGCTCTTGCAAAGTGTCATCATTATAAGTTTTAATTAAAAAATTGAAAGTACCCTAACAAAATACAGATAGACAATTGCTTTGCTAGAGCCTACTGTATGAGACCATTTTCATTACCTAGCACCAACTCTCATCCACTTCTTTGAAAGACAGGAGGTCAGCAGGGATGTAGGCTCTGCAGAAGAGGCTTGTTTAGATAATTTTGCATGCTACTGTCTTTTGAGGATCAGCTTGGATAACCATGACAGCAAGAATCTAAAAGATCTTCTTGGCTAAAACTGAGAGTGTGAAGGACTTACTTTCACATTGTGAATGACTTATTTCAGGCCTCAATCATCTGCAAGTAGGCAGTAGTATTTTCTTCCTAGGTAGAAACTGCTGAAACCTGCCATTTCCCTTCGTCTGCTGTTTCGGCCAGCACTTTTGTCACTGGAATAATAAGAAGCTCATCTCATAGCTTTATAAGAGCATACGGATGCCACTGATACTTTCCATTTCAAAATAGGCAGAGAAGTTTTTTACCCTTCTTTCTAATCTAGTTCGATCTTCTTCCATATTCCACAAAAGTTTCCTGAAGCATTGTTCTTAAATTTCATTAAAACAAACAAACAAACAAAAAATTGTTAATATTGCAGTCTTATCCCATCCAAATTAGACTGTGGATGAAGGATTTAAGGAAGGGTGTGCCAAATCCTGAGGACTGTTGATATTCCAACTCAATTAGAGCAGTTAGTGCTTAATTAAGTGCTAATTTATGCTCGGTGCAATCTCATAGAGAGTAGAAATTTGGCTCAGGCTAGTTGGAAAACAGAATTTTAGCTATCACACATTAAAACACCTACTACTTTCATGCATACAAAACCTACTTTGTTTTATATGAGTCAAGTGCACTGTAAAACAAGGCTAAACTCTTATCCTGCTTTGGCTGGCTTCCTCTTACAGTTTCAAAAGTTTCACAAACATTCATTTTCCTGTGTCCTCAGAAGTCACAGAATGCTAAAGACAAGCTGTCTGGCAGCCAGTTTTCCATGTTTCCTTCAAAGGGCAAACTTAACTGTCTCCTGCAATAGCAGAGTTGAGTATCTATTGATGCTCACAGTATCTTTATTCCCTGCTTCACAGAATAAATAGAAATTTTAGCTAGAGCTGAATAAACCGGGAACTGGTGGCAACTATTTGAGCCAGGCTTTCAAAGGAGAGACCTTCCCAACTCCCCTGCATGCTACAGCAAGCGCAAACATCTTTCTTGTCCATGCAGGAAATGTATCTTAAATCCCACACAGAAGTAAAGTTACATTTTGGAGACCTGATCACCACAGAGACCTGTCAGTCATCTCTGGCGCAGCACATGGGAACGGTCAAATTGCCACACCTGATTTGCATTCTTGTTACATACACACAAAACCAAGTCCTTCTCATCTTCACTCTTTGCTGCCTCTATGCATTTGCCAGAAAGGACATGGACAATCATTCCATTCTGCAAGATGAGAGAAGAAGGGAAAGAAAGAACAAATTAAAAATGAGGGATTTCCAGTAGATGTAGGCCATGTTTCTGAAACCTTTTGCATATGATAGATCACCAGTAATGAGTGGTTGTTCAAAATTTTTTAAGTATTGCTCTAAATATAATGACTAGGTTTAGCTCTGAGCCCAGGGCATGGTGAGTATTCCTTTTGAAGTTGATAGGAGTGGTAGGTGCAGAATTCAATAAATCTGTTTTCCACCACTATTTGTTTCTTATGGGTACAGGTTGTCAACAGCATCAACTACAGTACTACAGGCCACAAAATTTCAAAAGGGCTGGTGCTTCCCTTAGGAATCAAAACAAATTACAGTAAGAACTGCACCAGAGGATTGCAGCATCCCTACAACTACAGTAACTGCTGTTTTTGCAGGCTGTCCTAGAGCATTTTTCAGTCTTGTAGGGGAGGTCCTGCTCTGTTGGGTGAACTCCACTGAATAATACTGAATTCCTCTCATAGGAAATTTGCTCTTCTCTTACAATGCAGGAGGAATTTTTATGTTTTCCCTACTCCCAAAGAGTTCTTATTTGGGAGGGCTCAGGATTCCCAGGCCCTTCATCTATCCAAAAAAGAGGGTAAAGATTTGCCCTGCTCTTATTTTCACAGCCACTGATTCTGATTCTATTCCTATAAGACCAGTAAGACAAACAGTTAAAACAAGGACATATGAATTTAGACAGGATTCCTGTAATTTGTATTTTTAAACAAAATCCCTTTCACATTGACAGTGTAAATGGGCAAGAGGCATCCTAAATTTCCTGGGTGAAAATGGTACAGATGAGAAACTTGCTCTTGAAATATCTCATCCCCTCCCCACACACAAATGCTGTCAATCACTCAGTGATCCTACAGTCACCATCAGCTGCCTTCCCCTCACAGCACAGTCACTACTGACCTCCTGGATATCCCAGTGCTGGTGGCTGTTCTCTGTCTCCTTTGTACAGTTTTGAGGGATAACCTTCCCGTGTCTGACATCAAAGCAAAACAGCGGAGCAGAAACAAGCCGGATTTCCTTCATGCTGTTATATTCAAAGTGCTGGAAAAGAGAGGGTTTGTTTGAACAATGATGGAAGGACATCCCAATTCATTTTTAAATGCTAATTCCAAAAATAATTTCCTGTACATGTTTGTTAAGATGCAACCCAAACATGCGTGATGGAGACCAAACAGCCTTGACCCTGCAAAGCAATCCCTCCTGCTAGCTAATTTTGCCATAACTATTTACCTAAGGAAAGGCTTTGTGGACTGTAATTATATATAAAGTAAACCCATCCTATAATAAAATTTTCTAGTTTAATAAATATTTGAACAGAAGGCTGTTTCTGGCAGTGTCCACATGCACTGCAGTTAGAAATGTGGCTGCAGCTTATCCTGAGCTCAGTGTGAGCAGCAAAACTTGCTTGGGACTTGGAGTAAGTGTCTGCAGTTGGTCTGTATTGGTTTGGCTTCTCCTAGTGCATGAACTTGCTAGCTCAATGCCAGCTTGGGAGCATACATGAATTTCCCTCCTGTCTTTGACTGCAGTTTTAGGCACTAAGGGGGAAATCCATCCCCATTACACTAGAATATATCTTTTACTCCCAGGCTTTCTGTTCTCCAGACACTACCAAATATACTAACAAACAGGCACTTAATGATGTCTGCTGGAACAAAGTGTGGCTATCTGGCCTCAGTGACACATGGAACATTGCCATTTTGCAAATGACACTCAGCTGCAGAAGAGTGGGCATCATTGCCTTAGTACATGCCTAATTTTGAACACATCATTATTTCCATTAATGTCAACCCAGCCATTTACATGTTGGAGTCGCTGTCTTCTGGATGGTTCCCTAGATCTGATACAGTCCCCATATACTTAAAGCATACAGTACCTGGGTGAGACTGTCACTGCAAGGGGAGAGTTCGATAGAGCCTTCTGCAACGGCTCTTCCAGGCCTGTAATCTGCACAGAAGCCAACACCAGTATTGTAAAGCTGTAAGTAAAGGTTTATACTGAAATAAAGCACAATCAGATACAAACAAAATATCCTTCAGCTAACTTTTTAGTGACTGTATCCCTTTATGATATATGATTTTGCTCATAAAATTGAGCACTATTTTTTTCTTTCAGACTCCATCCTGCATACTGAACTTGCAAACTGCTCTGATACAAAAAGCAGTCTCACCAAAGGTCAGTGTCACTCAATGGGTTTTGTTTAAGTAGAGATACCCAGTTCTGGCTTTAACTATTACGATAGTTAAAAGAAATCTGTCAAAATTTTTATGCTAATGGAAAATTGCACTTCAACTGGACACTGTACTCAGAAAAAACCTAAGATATTCCAGAAGAAAAAAACGTGACAATTCCTGTGATCCACACTTAGTTCTTACACTCTTTTCAAGCAAGACAAAATAGTAAAAGGACACAGTAAAATCTGGCTACAGATAGCAAAGTGTGACTTAATTAGTGAACCTCATTGCCCTGTTGGGGGAAAATCTCTTCCAGTAAGGCTGCCTGGAATAAATTCATATTTTAATTAATGATAATTATCAACTTATGTGTTTTGAAAGAAAACATTGATAATATTGCATCCTGTACACAGTCAGCCAAGGAACTGCTATTGCTACCACCTCTGCCCTTGGGAGAAGTGCAGGAAAGAAGGAATGCTTTTTTCTCTTAAAGCACATAGGTCAGCACAGAGATATCTCAGCTGCTGTTGTGATTGCCATCTGCATGAGGCATCACTAAGGTTGGGATCCTCTGAGCTGTGACACTGAGCCGAGTCAGAAAATCTGGGTTCATCTCCTGGCTGGCTTTCAACGTTTATGGGAGAATTTGGACCAGCTGTTTGTCTCCTCAATCCTTTTCTTTCTCCTCCCATCCTTATTGCATTGTCTGTTTGGACAATAAATTTTTCAGAGGAACAGCCTCTTACTCTACACTCACTGAGTACTTTGTACATGGAAGCAATACTGGGGTCTTTGAAAAATTAAAACCACTAATCATTCTTTATAGTGTGTTCTCTCTTACCTTGCCAGAGAATCTTGGTGTGTCTTCAGGTTGGGAGAGTTCAGGGTACACATTTGACACAAACCACTGGAAATTTCTACAGCCCAGTCTTTTTTGTAGCTGAAGGCGCTCGCTGCAGTCTGGCTTCTCTGCCTTTATGGAGAAAGCATAGGGGCAACAAGGTTACTAGTGCATTTGGGTTAAAGATGATAGCAGTGAAAATGACTACTTAGGAATTATTTCTACCACCTCTTCTATCCTGCATGTTATAGATATTGCTATATCTCTCTCAATGAATATGCAAAGGAGGAGGACCAGCTACAGCTTTCCTCCAACACTGTGATGGAAGCAAATGTTTCAGAAGTAGCATACACTGAAAATAAGTATTTCGCCTGAAAATGATTACTATGCTGCAAGATAAATCAGTCTTCGTTATCTTTTCAATTAAAAAAGGACCAAGTTTGATACTTGTTGCACTGAAATCAGTGGGATTATATTAGATTATTATTCAGTATAGAATTTGCCCTGCTGATTAAAATTCAATTTCCTGGCCTTTAACAGCCCAAACTACCCAGTTATTGTCAGTCCTCCCTGATCATAGGATGTAAGTGATGACAGAATTTAAACCAAAATATTGTCTATCACATTATTACCTGACAGTTACTAAATCTAGTAAGTGAATGTATTTTGTGGCTACAAAGTCATAAAACCTTTTTTATGAGTTATGTGTTTTCTTGAATTATATACACACAATATCACCTCTCACTCTTCTGGTAGCAACTCTGTTCTGAAAAAAAACAACATGTGTCTTCAACCCCTGGTGCAGCTACAGGCACCTGCACTGCAAAAGACTGACAGTCTGAATATTTGAGGGTATTTCGCACTGAACATGGCTAACAGGGTTCTGGAAGCCTCTAAGCAAGTGTCTAATCCTTCAGCTGCAAAAACACACAAAACGCTTTTCTAACTCTCTCAGTGCCCAATTTCTAAAAATATCTCACCACCCTTAAAAGCCTCTCTCCTCTTTCTTGCTAGCAGTAGATCTCTCCCTTCAAGTTTCTACTTTTTAAAAATGCAGGTTTGGATTCCAGGAAACTGGTCTGGATTCCTACGTCAGAAATCAAAATTGGTAACATAAGCAAAGAATAGTCTGTAAATAACTTTTCCTCAGACCAGCTATTTCTCTGCATCCATAAGAAAGAAAAAAGGACTTTGCAACATGTCTGGAAAACACTGACAAATGAAGAGCCTTGGAGATCAAGGGAGAGGCATCAGTTTTTAAAGGCAGGGATCAATCATGCCATGTGGCGCTGCTTTCCAGCCCCTGGAAGCCGCACAGGCAAAGCTCAACAGTTGCAGGATGTTAAAGAGAACCTCTTAGTTTAGTGTCAGTCTTTGATTCAATAAGCATAATAGCAAAGTTCAGCAATTCAGCACCACACAAACCTGTCCCCAAGAGGTTTTCTTGGAAAAGGAAAATAGAGAAGTAAAATGTTTCCCTTAAAAAGAGATGTTTCTCATGAGAGTCTGCTTTGGCTGAAGAAGGCAATAGCAGTAAATCTCATTTTGTCATACTAGTTACAGTCTGCATTTGATGCCGAATAAATATTGTAAATAATGTAAAGAAAGTCATTATCCCTGTAAACCAGGGATAATGGTTTAAAACCAGAGAAACCCTGAAAAGAAACTGTGCTTTTAAATTAAATAAACCACACAAGAAAAGGAGAAAAAGAGACAGTGGCTGAAACAGTAGAGAGCTGGGAAGGGCCTTATTCATCTGCATTAACGCTCACAACCACGGGCATCCCGTGCAGGATGGGATTCAGACCATGAAATGGGAGATTTATAAAGCAACCTAAAGGGGGGTCACTAGTCATTTTCTGCAGAGGGCAATGTTGGCGGTCAAGGCTCATGGAGATTTTTCTAGTGGCCAATAGGTGGCTCCGCTCGCCCTCTCAGTGCAATAAATCCCCGCAGGGCCCCTCTGCAGCTGAGCGGTAATAATGTCATTGCTTGCTTATGTCTTTTGAATAACATCCCGCTGCACTGACATACTGAAAATATTGGCTGTGAAAGAAAGGAATAGAGAAAAGGGCGTTTTATGTTATGGTATGCTGAACACAGAGATCATAAAATTGATCATTTGAAGGAGCATCATATTTAGGAGTACTAAAGGTATTCCAGATAGAATAAACTCTCAGGCAAAAGGTCATGGCGCTTAGAGGTAGTAAACTGCGTTGTTGATGGCTTTAGTTTTTAGCACAGAAAATTGCTTCAGAGCTGACAAGAAAGGCCTTCGGGAAATTATTAAATGATTTAAAAGACCTAACTGCCCATCTTAAAAGAGTTGGCCTAGCATCCTCCTTGCAATTATATATCTGTAACCCTTGTGAGTCAATTGAGGAACTTGTGGCCAATGGAGTCCAAACCTACAACACAGACAAGGAAGGACAGCTTTCTAAAAAAGTGAAAATAGAATTAAGAAAAGGAACATGATAGCGTCAGACTCTAGGATTAGCACAGCAGGCTGACTGGAGGGGCAGATCCACTGGTGGAGCATAAGGAGGTCAGACTAGGGGACACAAGAGAAGCCACGTTGCCCCACAGCCCTTTTCCTCTCCTCAGTACAACGCAGCTCCTGCTGGATCTGGCTTTCTTAGACGATGGCCAGCACTGCAGCAACTGAGGCTTGCAGGACTCAAATGGAAGAGCAAAACTGAATGGGAAACTTTGCACAGCACCTAATCATGCTCTGCCTAACTGTTTTCAGTGAATTTTTTTTATTTTATTTTAAACGCGTGGCATTGTTAAATGAAAAAGAAGGTGAATGACACGTTTTCATTCACAGCTTATCATAAGTTTGTCCACTGCCTTGTAAGAGAGGATACCGTTACAAGAAAGGGTATTGGAGCCAGAGAATTCCTGAGAATTGCAGCAACATTAACAATTTCACATTATTAACAAGTTAACATTAACAACATTAGCTGCAGCTGCATGGCTCCCAGTAAACAAACATCTACTGGTTTGTAGTACATAGGATATACAGTCCCTTGACTGATCTGCAATGGATTACACAGTGGCTTAAAAACAAGTGTGGCTGTTCTGTAGTTGTTGGATGGTGTACACACTGCCTGCAGGTGGTTCAAGTGTGGCTGCTCCCCAGGGCCATGCCACACACCTGGCTGCAAGCCTCTTAGCGTACAGGCTGCTGGGAATCCAAATCCCTGGAGGTCGGACTGCTGCCTGCATGATGCTTCTAGTGAGAAAGTAACTTGTAAATAGTGGCTATGTTGAGATCTGACTTTCCCAGTTACAGACAATTGCTTCTGGACATCTGTCAAGTCAGGAAAAAAATCCCCTTTTTTGTCACTGAACCACTCAGCTATGTTCCCTTCCAGTAGGAGAGACACCCCAGTTCGCCACATGCCTGTGAATATTACTGAATATCCTCATGAATCACATGACGAAGACCTTCAGTAACAAAGAATGAATTCTCTAGGAGGGCCTTCCGAGCACACAGTGCTACTAGCTTCCACTTCAGATGCACTGCAACACTCCATGTACTATTGGTGGAAAAATAAATCACAGCTTCATGGGCAAGCTGAAGAAGTAATTTCAGAAGGAGTCATACTCTAAGAGATTTGATACCTTCAACAAACAACACCTAGGCACAAGTTTCTGTCTCTCCTTCCTGATCTGACAACTGTTCCATTGGAAGGTTTCATAAGAAGACTATCTCCAGCACCACGCACGTTGAATGTTTGACTGCACACGTACAACCCCACCCCTATTCCACCCCCTTCACCCACCTCAACACGCACTCCTTCCCTCAGAAACAAACCACTACACATGTTCTTACCTTGCTGATTAAGAAAGCCACTGTGTCGTGCTTGTAGAAGTTCTCTTTAAAAGTGCCCAACCAGGTCTCTGCTATTCGGATTTTGTTCCTCACAATGGCATCTTCATAGGTGAAACCATGGGGAAAGCGATTTCGATAGACATGCCCGACTCGGGAGCATGGAATAATCTCTACAGAGCCACCACAGAGCCAGGTCTGAAATACAGGTAAAGGCACAAAAAGATATTATCTTATTTTGATTACTTTCATCTAAAAAGGAGAAGCTCCCTTACTATAGACTCTGCCTCAGGAAATCCTAATCTGCACATTGCTGGAAACAGCAAGAGCATTATTATGTGCTTCTTCATATACAGTTCCCCACTGACAAAGAGACACAGAGAAGATACAGGCCTTTGATTTGACCCAGTATGACTATTTATATGCTTTTATGTTTTTCTGTGTGCAAACAGTGCAGTGTAGTGAAGAGGGCTGGGGACATACCTTCTTTTGTCTGGGATATTAAAGACTCTGTACCCTTTGGGTCTGCAATTTTCATTGCTTTTTAGTATCAGTTGCTCTTTGTACCCAGCAAAAATCAATCCAAACAATATAATATAAACAGTTTGGTATTAAAACTACAGGCTGGCAAAGAAATAAAGGTACTCTCCCTTTGGTGTATGTTACATGCCAAAAAAGAAGAGACAGCTTTCAGAAGGTGCCAAAACCAGTGATTCTGTCCTCAGGCAGATAGTGATAGCCAGTGGAACTTCCTTCTCCTGACATAATGCTCCTAACTCAGAGCAGCTGCATGTTCTTGTATAGTCCTGACAGGTCACAGAGCGTGGGGATAGATATCTGAGAGGAAAGCAAAATTCTCCATACCCCAAGACATTCTGCACTTAAGGGCTTTTATAAATTGCTTCTTGTTTTTCATTCAGGTTCCTTAAAAGCCCAATAGTTACCAGAGCTTGATATTTTAATTAAGGATCTTACCCTTATAGATAGCTCCAGATTTTCTGCTCCCCAGATTGTCATGTCAGAATCATAAGCTCCAGTGTTTTGGAAGTAATGTCTATCCATGGCCACCACTGCACCAGCTACCACGGGACTCCTATGTAGAAAACAAGTTTGGAAATGAACACCTTTAGTTTTGGATAGGGAATTATGTGAAGGATGAAAATCCTGCCATTTCCATAGAGATAGTATTGCAAAGTGATTGAATAAAAGCTTTACTTAATTGATTATCTACCCAAAAGAAAGAATTAACTGGAACTGAGTTCTAGGATTTGCTTGGGGAAGGGAGCCAAGGGCTGAATTATTAAATAAAGCTCAGAAGAGTGGGAAATGTTACATACATGTACAGACAAAACAACAGACAAACAGGTAATGATTAAGACATCTCTTTTAATTCTGCATGATCCATCTTTTGCTTTCCCTACAATCCTCCACACCTTGTCTGATCAGGTTGTATACTAGTTGTCTCAATGTGTGGAAAATACCTGTCATGTTGAAAGTATGACTGCTACCTAGTTAGAATGATTACTAAAGGCCAAACAAACTCAGTGTAAACCAAAAACCTATCCCTTCAAAAAACGTTAACCAAGCATATGCAAGTAACCACATTTCTCTTCTGTTAGCTGGAAGATGACCCAAATTGTACAGTTTCACTGCTGAGCTGAGCAGAGGCATATTGGCTGATGGACTGTTACCTGATAGGGCTGATGGGAGACTGTCGTACCTTCTCTTCATGCTCTGGCACTGGTTCCCAATGAAAATCGAGTTTCCAATCAAAAACACCTCGATGCAGGCCCACAGAGTGATAGTACTGAAAAGTCTTCCAGTCTATGACATCTATGACAGGGGACACGACACTGTTTCTGAAAAAGACAACATCATTTCTTCTCAAGCCAAAGCGTAAATTAAGTTCACTACTTTTAGTAAACAGTGGTTCTCCTTTTTGACACTGTCAAGCACAAGCACTCCTCTAGATATTAAGTGCCCTTATTTTCCCTGTTGATAGAAGCTCATGTGCTTAGTGCATGGGAATACTGTACCTTACATTGTCATTTAAAGCTATTCAGGAGTTTGCTATGAGTTAACCATCAGAATTCTTATAAAGCTATTTCACACAGAGGCCCCAGTCTCTGATGCTATAGGCTCTGCATGGATGCAAAGTCCAAAGCAAAAAGATGATTTTGGCCTCAAAACACTTTCATTTTCCTGTAGATGTTTCACACACTTCACAAGTTTGCCACTTCAGGCCAATCAAGAGTGCACTTATCCTTATTTTGTTCTGCAAAAACATTTATCACTGAGTTCACAAGCCAGTTTCTGTTTGTACATTAGAACAGAGCCATTGCACCCTAAGCAGCAATCCTCCAATTCATTTCTAACTAGAGTTAAATTTGGATTAGTCTGAGAAGAGGTATTAGACATTTCCCCATGGCAAACATGTCATGGTATTTCACAGTGTGCTTGTACATCATCTTGGAATTAACTGATAGTTCAGAAGAGCCACCAGTGTTCCTTGTTTCCAGGTCAATGACATTTGGAAATTTTCAGAGTATAAATGCAATGGCATTAGAGACTGCAGGAAAAAAAAGTGTTGAAAAACAACATTGTCTATTCCCTGTCTGTTATGCAAAAAGGATAGCCTCTGGTCTCAATGTAAGACCTTGCCTATAGACAGAAGGTCTTCTGGAGAAAAAAAAGCAACACTTACTAGGGATTAAAGTACACTGGAAAAAATTACTCTTGTTCTAGAGTAAGAGTATCTGTATAGGAAATTATTCTGGAGTAGCTCTTTCCCTAGAAAATAGCTTCCTGTTAAAACTGAGAGAGAGAAATGAAATGGTCATTTCTGTGGCAAAAAGTAGGTTTCATCTCCTCTTTAAAGATTCATATGTTGGTCAGTATCACTCTTGAGAGAAATACACTTAAAATATAATATCATCAATGAAGAAAGATCATATCAGAAATCTCCAGCACAGTGAGCCCTTTGTACTTTTCCATGGCAGAGACCAGAACCAGCTGAGGAAGATGGCAGCTCTGGGTGATGTTAATGTAATCTTGATGTATCTTCTCTGCCTTAACAACTACTAGAATAATGTTTTTTTCAGTATTGGGGTGGGGGGAAACTCCAAATTTTGTTCTATCACAGTTGCCATTTCTTGTAGAGAATTTTGAAAGCCCATCGAGAAACCGAGACTACTGATTGTCAGGGCATTGGATGAAGATGAACTATGCAGAGAATGGCATTAAAATGACTCAGTTATTCCTTTATTTCCTGTTTAGACCAGACTGTCCTATGATGAGGTACAGGCAGAAAGTTTTAAAATAGAGAAGAGATTGTATTTCTCCATTCAGGTGTAAAACCAGCCTTCGTAATATGTAATAATAGGCACTCCAAGAAACAAGTACTGGATTTATAAATAGATGAGAAAATTCTATGGTCACCTGCAATATTTCTAGACATATACATTAAAGCAGCAATTTACTGTCATTCTCCCACAGGAGTCAAGAATGAACAGAAAGAAATTATAATAAAAATAATACAAAATATATCCTCCCCTGATTCTTTTGGTGATAGCCCTGTAATATAGCTTTTTATCCAGGACAGGAGCAACCACCTCAAACTCAAGCCAGCAGGAGCCTTTCCACTGAAAGCTGTATTTAATCTTTACTCACTAACAGCATGAGAAGTAAACTATCCACTTCTAGAAGGTAGTGTCCAAAAAAGAAGGTAGTTACCAAAAGGTAGTGTCCCAATGGACTCACAGAAGCACATGGTTTATCTTTGATACGCTGAGAAAAATCCAGCTAACAAATTAAACGGATTTTATATGACTAAACTTCAAAAAATGAAAAGTCACCGTAATTGTAATTTCTATAGCCTGCTCTATTTTCCAGTGTATGAGCATCTCTGGCATCTGTCTGGTTAGTTGTACCTCAGTTTGTTGCCACTTGCTGAAATACACGCTATCTATTCCTACTTGTCTATCCATTTGCATCCGGGCAGGACTGAGGAACTAATGACCCCAGGGTAATTTATTTTACAATTTCAGAGTGAAGAATGAAATATCAGGAGGGTGTATTTGAGTGGAAGTCAGAGGAGGCAATGTAGGCTAAACAACTGAAAAAACCTTGACTGTGGAGACTAGACCACGTGTGCATATCCAAGATAGTTCAGACAATGTCGATGCTCAGTTACTCCCAGTCATATTCTGGATCAGCTATGTTCTGGATCAGATGATCCAGACATTTCAGAATATCCTACATTTTCATATTATTTCAGCCATTTAAAACCTGTCCTTCTTTTTGGATCCACTTTAAATTTGTTGGCACTATAAAACTCCAAATTCCAATGACGCTTCTAGCATCAGTGCAATTGCTCGTAAGAGTAAGCACCACAAGTAGCAGCTCTTGTCAAAATAATCTTTTCTTTTTAAGGCATGCTTTTGCTTTGTTTGTTATTGGGCATTGATTCTTCAGTGCCATGCAAGAAAAATACCTGCAGTGATGTAATGGATTCTGATGGTTTGGAGACCAAGCAATTATCCAAACTATCTGCAAATTATGACATGGAAAATTAGTGTTTAAGACAGCTGAAAATAACTCACTGGATAGGTAACATTCTACCCTGCCTAAATTCAACAATAAACCAGAACAAAATAAAATCTAACCTCCTTTCCCAGAAAATTATACAGTACAAACCGATAACTGTGTTTTAGAGCTACTGCTCTAGTAGCTTTTTCAGAATGCCAAGATTAAGAATTTTCAAGAGTAAGTTTGTAAGTGTAATGCTAGATCTTCACCTAGTATAAACTGGTGTAGCTCTGATAAAGCCAATAGAAACTTTAAATATTGGGAGTGTCTTTCAGATCTGAAGTAACTTTATCTTGTGCGGAAACAGCTCAATGTCCAATTTTAAGCTTAATCAAGCAGTGCTTTACCTATCTTTTGGTATTAAAGCTTTTTTTTAATACAAGGTCTGTTTTCTGCATATTCAGTGATGGTTTGATGTTTGTGTGGTTCTAAATGCAAATTTGCAGCAGAAGGTAATTGAAAATTGGAAGATGTTCTTAGCTATTCTTTTTGCCTTTAACTGCGTAACTGGCAGACAGTCAGCAGCTTCTCGGCACTTTGAAATGAAACACACACTGGCAAACTACTGCTAATTTTACTCTGTGGAATCCAAGGAAAGGAAAAAACAGGAAATTCAAATACAACTAGCAGCAAGGCTTTGAACCATTTGACTAATTTGCGAATATTTCAAATGCTTGGAACACAGACGAACTACAAAAGGTCACAATTCCATGAAAAAAAGCAACCCAAACAAGAACGATTTCCTGGTTTGGGATTTCTCAACCAAATACAATTGCAAATGCAATCTCTTCCCATGACCCTTTACAGTCACCACGGACATTATGTTCTTTTCTATTTTTAGGATAAGTAACATGAGGAGAGGGAGATTCAATTAATACATCTGTTTTGTAGTTTTAGATACACTGCTTTTTGAAAGTGTTTTTTATTAATTTATATGTTCTTTTGCTGGGAAGGGAACTCATTTTAATATGCTTAAATCCCCCTTTAAATAAGGAGGAACAAAAAAGAAAAAAAACTCCACATGAAAATGATGTATTTTGCTCAGCAGTTTCATAGGGGATCATTCCATGCAAAAACTGGATAGCTAGGAAATCCAGGCAGTCCAAGTTCTCTGGCTCTGCACGTAGTCAAAACTTCATTAAGTAACTGAGAACCCACTTTGGTTTCACAGCGCACTGCATTTTCACTGAAAACATCTTGCTGGCTGGCTGAAGTCTTCAGGGAAATAGTAACGCAAAACATTTGAAATTAGATAGGGTTAATAAAACGATAAAGGCAATGATCAAGAATGGTAAAGCTATGGTATAAAGGAATACTTAAACACTGCCTCACACACCAACTTCAGACTAACTTAGGGCATATGAACAGTCTCCTTGAATTGATGGACTACTCATATGCTAAGCACTAAGCAAATACTTCAAATTTCAGCTACGTAGCATGCTAAATGCTTTATTTAAAAAAAAATAAAATCTTTTGAACCTGTATTTTCTGTTAAAATATTCAAATTTGTATGTGGGTAACAAAATCTGTAGGAGTGACCAACATCTTTTCACACTGGATAGTCAGGGCACTGTGCCATGAATGATGTCTAAATCCTCATTGTTCTTACATTTGGCACTAATACTTGCTTTTGGCTTTAGATTCTTGTCTTCGGTTTCTTTACCTCAACTTCTTTAAAATAGGTCACCTCCTATTCTCGATCAACTGTGAAAGATTGTAAAGAGATAGCGTATCTTCACATAACATACCATAAATGCAGAACATTAATTTACTGAATTTGAAATGAGTGTTATTGATAAATGGAGGATATAAATGAATTAGCCAAAAGAGAAGCAGGCTGTTACATGTGAAGTATATGGAAGGTTTTCAAAACAAGGAGAGTAGCACGGAAATGCATGCTCAGATGCTGGCGTTGCGTGGGCTCTGGATGGATAGCATCATGCTTCCCTGAGCCTGTGAGAAGGTAGAAAACAGATGGCTCATGTATTTGGTTGCTCAAAACGCTGGGGTACAGGCAATTGAGAAGGGGAGAATCAGCTGAAAAGAGATGAAGAAGCTGTTCAACTTTAGTGAAAAGTGTTTCTCTTCTCTCTAGTGTATTACCATAAAACAAGAACCACACAGAAATTTTCTGGGCAGCAGAACTCTGTTTCTACTCCTGTATCTACAAGCGGAGGCTCCCATTCACTCCAGAATGGGAGCAAATGGTGGAGGACATATCTTTTCACTGCTATATTGATTTCTTATTCTGTTTAACAGCATTTTCATTAAAGATCAGTGACCTAGAATCATGGTGCTAAGAGAGGCACTTTGAATTTTAGAAAACAGATAGGCTTCTTTTAATAATATCACAGGCTGCTGTTTCCTAACATAATATTTGAGCTGTGGTAAAGGCAGTGCACTGGCACAGAGCAAAACAGTCCTTGCAACCAGGAGCAGGAGAAAGGTCCTAAGGTCCTAAGGACAAGCTACCCCTTTGCAAGCCTCTGCCATACTTGCGGTGTCTATGCCTTTTTTAGAGGTGGAATTCCTTGTCAAGGATATAATCAAGACTCATTTTGCTTTCATGCAGTATTCTCAGGAACAACAGTTTAGATCATTATTAAAAATCATCCTGCTTCAGCATCATGGTCACAGTTTTTAAGTTAGAGGAACAACCTTTTCCAGGCTTCATGGCACAGTTCAGTACATGCCCCCTCTACCTTTCACTGACTTTGGACCAAATACAAACCAGCAGCTGTCTCCTGCAGTCTCCTGGTACAGGCAAATCCCTCACAAGACAACTGCAATAATTGCACACTGCGTTACTGTAGACCCCACCACTCACCTGGAATTATCCTTGAACACAAACAGTTGCCAAATTAAATGATCTGTGGGGCATCTCATCTAGTTTTCTAATGTTGTCCAGGTGCCTACGGTATTCATCCTTGAATAATCAAAATGTCAAGGGATGCTTTACAAACCGCTGAACCATTCTCTAGGCGGTATGCTAAGCTAGTGCACAGCTCCCAGTCAATTTGTTAGGTATGGTTCACGGAACTACCCCCAGTCAAGGTGCCCATAAATGCATGTGTAATGATTTTAGAAAGACTCAATACTTTTGGGGAAAATAATTATGGTTGGGTTAGTGAAGAAAACCATCACATCAGGAGATGAAATGTCATCACCCAGAGCAAGTCAATATCTGTCAAATATTTCCATACCTGTAAAATTGGAATAATTTTTCTTGTGTTTTTCATGCCTGTTATTACCACAGGCTACTCAGAACTGGAGCTATCTCCCTTTGTGTATTTTCAACTCACAGTGAGGTTTCAGTTTGGGCAAGGATCTCTTGGCATCACTCTAAGACAGGACACAATAATAGTGGTAGATCTGATCAGGAGTCTAGAAAATTAGGCTTAATCACAATTTTCAAAATTAAAATCTCACTCCAGCTCTGCTAAGCTCCTGCAGAGGTTTGAGCTTTGGAAAGACTGCATTTTTCCTTGCCAGCAAACAACTTGCTCACTCTAGGCGATTAAGTGTTTTCCCATCCCGTCTTTCCAGCAAAAGTGCATGAGTTGCAGCTTGGTTGGTACATTAAGAAGAGGAATGATGGATATTTCACCAGTCACTGTAAGCTTTTTTTCACTCTACTTTCCTCATTTGGGTAGTTTCAGAGAGTGCACATGATTCAATTTAAAGCTCCTCAACTGCTAAATGAAGCCAAGTTGACTATGCTAATGCTTTATATTTCCATAGTGATCTCCATGCAAGCATTACAGGCAATTTGGGAAAAACCATGAATTAACTTCCTTATCAGGTCAGTGTTATTATCACCATTTTTCAGCTGGGGAGAGGACAGCAAGTGAAAGTGATTGCCAGATACCTTAGAGCATGTCTTCCCTGTGCACTGGAGAATGGCAAAGGTTCTCCACACTAGTAGTGACAAAGCTTCCAGGGTCAGACACAGTGACTGATGCAGCATACAGAAAAGGATGGTTTAGACCACACTATTATCCAAACATCCTTATACCTTTGCTCCATGGATCTAATTAGTCATTAGCTAACTCAGTGTTAAATTCTGCTCTCCTGGAGGAATGAATGAGCGTATGAGCCCTGTAGGGGAAGAGAATCCCTTTCTCACCACCTGGTGACAGCGCTACATAAATCTCAGATCTATAGCAGGCTTAGTGGCTTTGCATTCCCTTAGCTGAGATAATTTTTGACAGTGAAACACTACAATTGTGGTGGGGTCCTAACTTCTCTCTTGCCCCCTTCATTATAGCTTTCCCCTGAGACTTTTTGTAACTCTTAATTTCAGCAATACAACTTTGAACAAGGACTGGTCAATTGATACATATAGGATTTTTACATGAACATCAACAATAACCTAGCTCAAGGCAGAAGAATCATTAAGTGTATTCATAATAAGCCATCTAATAAGTCAGCAGACAAAAAGTAATCTGAATAGTTCTGACATCCTAGAGCAGCATTACTCTTCCTTGCAGTATTTTTAATGTTTTCATCTGAATGATGTAATCATTTCTAAAAGCTCAAATCAACTCTCTTATAAGCAAACATAATCAGCCATAAAAGCAGCTTGTTCCAGTGCCTGGGAACAGCCTTTGAAGGTCTTTAGTATGACTATTTAACGGTCTGGTAAGAGTTTTAAAGATGTATTTTTTCTTTTACCCCCTCAAGCAATTCATTTTTTCCCTATGGCTTATGGGTAATGATAGACAAGTTAATGTACAAATTTTTCAGAAAAGTCCCCCTAACAAAGGATTTACTGCCATGTAATTCTTGAAACATTTTCAGTGATTTAATCTCTTTGAAGGACTTGGGGACTGCATAGATGAGTTCAGCTGTGCATGAGCGAGCAGGCCCAAGCACCAACCTAAACATGAAAGACTTGGAAAATACAAATCTGTATCTTCCTCTGTCAGCTTGGTGTCAGTGGAAGTACCTGTGATTAGCTAGACCTGTCTATGCTGCCCACAAAGTCTATTTTTTCTGTGGAACAGAAACGGTACAAGTGAAACTGGTATGTAGCCAAACTGGCTCAGAAGGACAAAGCATTTTATCCTTGGCTTCATGACTGAGACAGCTAAAAAGTAAAAATAATGGAGTCTTGCAGTAGTTTTTCAGGTGGATGTTTGCCAATTCCCAAACAGCTTGAGATTGCAACCTTTTTAATTCAGATCCCCAGGAAGCCTTCTTATAGCTCTAACTGGATACAAACTCTGACAGTTCAGTGATACCATCCTGCTTCCCACATACCAGAGTGATACATGTGGTGATAAGGTAGAAAATAAAAGCAATGCGACCACAAGGAAGAAGGTAACAAAAAGAGGATAAAAAAAGTACCCAAATCTTTCCAAGTACATCTCTTTCAGCAGAAATTAGCATATGCAGGGAACTCAGAGGTCACGGGGATATTTACCGGTTGCTGGAGAGCCTGGCTAGGAGGGGTTCCAACCAGCCCTTCTGACACTCGCAGTGTGAATCCATGAAGACCAGCACATCCCCAGTTGCCCGTGCAGCTCCTAGCATCCGACCTCGGATGACTCCAAGCCTCTTGTTGCTCCGGATGAGCTTCACACCGTCCAGCTTAGAGATGTATTCACTCAGAGCTGACTTTAGGGGCCCTGTCAAAAACAGAACGGCCACAGAAATGTTTTAGCTTTGATTTAAGCTGTAACAATAAAGCAATAGGCAACAGGAGATGCTACTTCTTGCTGGTAAAATGGTTTGGAGGCCTTTGTTTTACATGGCCAGGTAGGCCATGTTCTAAATATTCCCACAACAGCATAAAATCAAAGAGAAGTAGAGACTAATGGAAACTGAGATTCACTAGGTGTGAAGCTATTCCTGTGGGAAATTTTATAGCCTCCTCTCCTGTTTTCAGCAAAAGGTGGATGCTCTCATCATCTCATAAAAGGCACAGATCAGAGTGAGATACTACAGGTGTTTGGCGTTCCCAAGCACTTTGGATTACTTTAGCAATGTGGAGTTTTCCACTCTATGCTTCAGCCAAAGTCCAAGTCTGGAAATTATTACAGCAGATCTGATCCAGTGGGAAGGCTAAGATTTGCATACTATGATCTTATTTTAAAGTAAGAATGTTCTGAGTGATTGGAAACGACGGGGAAAAAAAGAAACATATTTCAAAGTTGAAAGGCAAAGCTGAATTCTAGGGATGGAAGAGTGAAACCTGGCAGCCAGCTCAGGACTCTGCTTAGCTCTCTTCCTTAGGGACCTCTTTGCCTTCTGCTCTCCTCACGCATTGCTTGGAGGAGGACAGTTTCTTCCCTGAAGCTTTGAAAGAATGAACTCACATACAGAAAGATGGGGACTACCTTGCTGGCTGAGGTCGTCGACTAGGATGATATCCTTGAGGGAGGCCTTTGGGGCTGTGTCCATAATGCTGTGTACAGTTCTCAGCAGGGTAGACCAGGCTTCGTCATGGAAACAGATGATGACACTAGCAGTGGGCAGAATGGAGTCATACTCTTGCTGTAGGCACCTGCATGGGATAAAATAAGGGAGACGCTAGAAACACTGGTACAACTGGCTGCTTGTCTCTCAGAGCAAAGTTGTAAACTACACCTAAACCTTTAGGGATGGAAACAGTTTAAAAACGGCTCACTTCTAACAAAGCAAAGGAAGTATTAAGGTGCCCAAGAGTGGAATACAAAGTGAAAATACAGGAATGACATTATAAAAACTAAAATTGCTGTATTCTGGAATACTTTCTTCTGCTCTGGCTGCCTGAAAATACACTGCTCAACAGAAAGGGTCCAGAAGGCAAAGAAAGAGAAACTGAAGACAATTAGAGCAAAGCAGAGAGGGGAATAAAGCAGGTCACTCAACCTCCACCAATTACCACATTTTCTCAAGTAACACAGAAAAGAGTAAACTGAAATGCAGTGCCTTTAAGACTAACAAGTAAAATAATGCATGTGCACCACAGACCAGTATACCTATGGACTGCTTGACCAGTGAATGAAGCTAACATCTCAGTCCTGTACTGGAAAAAAATGGATCCTTATATGGGCAATGAAAACAAATGCAGATACATTTAAGAAAGTAAACGTATTTTCCCTATAAAGCTTATACAGGTTGTTTTTTCTTGATGAAAACAAATAATTGATGAATGACGCTCTCAGCTGGGTAGATCATGTCATTTTCTGCTATTTACTTTACAACTCCAGGTACTGATACAATCTACTGCAAGACACCTGGCTGCACGGGTCACTGCATTCTTGACATGCTCCAGAGTGCCAGCTGGGGCCCATGGCTCCTCAGTTTTCTATGGGCCCAAGACTTCACCCATGGCATTGAAAAAACTTCCAGCAAAATTACTGGGAATTAGATGTTGCTTTGACAGCCCAAGCGTTTAAGAATGAAAAACACTTCCTATTCATCCTTGCAGAAATTGTATATGAAAACTATAAACCCTCATCAAAAAATGGCTGTTTCATAAATGTAAGTAAAGGATCTACAAACCACATTCACAAGAAAAAGTGTTTTCTGATGTACCAGTCTTGGTTCAGAGAGACAGGACGCACTATACCTGCACGATGATGCACATTTTCCAGAAAAGACCTTCAAATACCCATTGTAGAGATGCCAAGACCATGCCTATATATCTCTTTTGCTTACACCAGGAAACACGTTTTAAAATCTTTTCATTTCCTGAGGAGCAGTCATTTAGTTTCCGAAGTCATTTAATCTCCAGCATCAAGAGCTTCTTCAAGGAATTACAGAACTGGCTGATTGTGGCCTATTGTTATTTCAGCATTTTTGTACTGCCAAGCAGATCGATTTTATGGTGGTTGTTAAACAATTACTCAGCAGAAGCTCATATAGGGGTTATCATTTTAATACTGTTATATTTATTACTGTTTTACTTAGTGCTTCTATTCATGGATGGAGGCGCTATGATGCTAGACACTATCCAGACACAAAGTTGCTTCTCATTTTAGAGAATCCATTGTCTGAATGACTGAATAACAAATAGAAATAAATGAATTGTAGATACACTTCTGGGAATATAAAATTTAAATGAGCACAATTATAATAATTTACTATAGTTTAATAAAAAGTTATAACATTTCACATTTATATATTTTTGTATAGAGAGGCAAATTTTCTCAATTATTTTTATATTGTAATGATTCTATATTGTCCTTGGTTTACTAATTTTCTGTAAGCAACAATGCTGTTGTTTCACAATTTCATATGGGATATTTGTTTCCATTTTCATCAGGATGGAGAGAAGGATACTCTCACGACTTGGCAGTGTTCGTATTTTCAGGTAGAAGAATCTAGAGGTGATTAAGAAAAGCAAAGATCTGATGTAGTCCTTTTACCGCCAGGCAGTTTCCAACCAGGAACATTCAGTACAGCTATAAGCACCTATATTTTGCAGCATAATACCACAATGCCTTGTTGCTAGTACTGTGGTTATAGCAAGAAAATAAAGCTGTTGTGGAATCTTAATTGGAAAAGAATTGAAAATAACTGTACTTGAATACATAACCTAGGTGGCGAGTGTTTAGTTGCCATGGAGATTGGCAAAGACTTGCAATATAGATATCTAATCTTCAGAAAAATGTGAAAGGTTACTGGCGTACAGAAATATCTTCCCTGTAATTTGGAGCAGTTTCATGGACTGTCCATCATAAATTGGCATTTCAAAAAGTCAGAGCTGTGACTCATATAAGACATAGTGATTTAATCCAATTTGTGAAAAATAAGGACTTGTGACAAGCAGCAATGAACAAGAGAGCAATTCTGACACGGCAAAGGCACTGCTGGTGGGGACTCCCACCCACTTTCAGGAAAATGCCTCGCCGAGGCTTAGCTCCCAACAGCACTGAAGTGGAAGCTATGGTTTTGTAATCAAACTTAAAACCTTTTTAGAGAGCTTGTGAGTTTCTGTTTTCCTGGATACATTTGACACTCAAGCCCAAGAGAGGAAAACAGACCTTTTCACAGACAGAACCCCATCATAAAAATCATAATGGCAGGCTTGATTTGGGTCCACTGAACCAGGAGCTGAACGGCAGCTGGACCAACTGATAGCAAAAAGCCCTCTGAGGAACAAAGGTACCTTAGAGGATGAGTTTTATTGTGGAAAAACAACTTCCTAGTACTGGACAAGTTATTAGGCCTTTTCACCTAGAGATCCGGGCTGTTTCAAAAATGGTACTCAAAGTAAATGAGTGAAAAAAAAAATGGGCGAAACAAGGTACCTGATTCATCCATCGGGGTATGTTTTACTGTGGGATCAGTAGCAGTGCTGGAAGAGACATAGTTTTATGCATCTAGTTTCTGAAAATTAGCACAAAATATTCACCTGAAAGGCCTGCAAAGAGATGTGGGTTATGTTAGAAGCTGGAGTTGGGTGAGAGAGGTCTGAAGTACCGCTTTCCAGGTGAGAAAGCTGGACGCTGGCTCTGAAGGCACAGCAGAGCCCACAGGCTCTGGTTTATTTCCAGCACAGCTCTGTATTCTTCACATAAGAAGAAACTGTAGTTGTGCTGCTCATTGTTCCAGTGCAAAGCACAATGGACCTCTTTATGTGATTTTCTAAGTAACAGCAGTGAAGTATATCTTATGGCATTTACCTTACATCTTCCGCTCTGGTTTAAGAGTAAACATGAAGTATGCAAATGTGAATTTTGGCCAGCCTTATTTTATAGTATCTGGAATTGCTTTACAATTAGCAGGCATAGCTTCTGGTGTGAAGAACTTCACATCTAATTTCAAGTGAAATGAGAGAGACTGAGTCTGTGGAGCTAACCCACTGAAATGTCTCTAACTGGTTGCTTTCTCTCTGACTAAATAATAACAGACATTATTAGAAAAAATGTGAGTCAAACAGAATAGAGTAATAGACAATTTAATTCATTACTGGTTTGCTCTCATTTTACACCAGTATAAAACTGGACTGACAGAGCTGTGAGCCAGGCCCACAGAGTAAATTACGCCTTAAAAATATCATTGTGGTTTGTGTGTTGTGCCATAAAGGACAGGATGGGCTTGGAAGCAGACCTCTGCTGCAGGTTTATGATCTGGATTTAGATCTGAACAACTGTGAAACCTCAGATGTTCAGATCTATGGTTTCAGTCTGGGCTCTACAAGCTGTGGTGTTGATAGCTCTTTAGGCTGTAACTAGTCAGACAGGAAAACGCATCCAACAGCTCTGAGGCCATGGCTTAAATCTTACCCAGATTAGCACTAACTAAGCCTGTCTCTTGTTGGATGGCCCTTCAGCTGCCAAAATAAAACTGTTTTTTGGCTGACATCACAGGCAGTAAACCAGGAATCATCATTCCTCCTTTGAACATTACATGGTTCAAAGAGCTGCCAGTGAAGCATTGTAAAAAAAAACTGAAATAGTATTAGTATTTCATTATTCAATGGAATTACCCAAATTAACACTGAACCTAGCCAGCAAGTGTAGAAAACAGTGTTTCATTTCTCCTTATTTAAGATTGTCCCCCTAAATTAGAGCCACCACCTCTCTTTAAACATGTGAAAACAACCACTGAAAAAATATATATATTCTGTGTCTTACTTAAAACATTTTCTGGTGCATCTTTCCACTGTGTCCTGAGGGAAAGCTACAATAGCTTTTGTTACAGGAGGTAAGACAAAAAGATATCCATTCACATCCCTTTCCCTCTCCCCTGGGCAGGCGTGGATTCACCTCAGAGCCTTTTTAAGAAGCGTCATAAACTGTCCCTGCTGGGCTGTCGGAGTAACTGGATCGCGAGTCTCCAGACTTCAAATGCAACACGTGGAGCTTCAAATATAACATACAGGGCTTCAAATGCAGCGCTTGCCCATTGTGGCCTTACAGCCTGGCTGCTGGTAGCCACAGAGCTGCTGGCAGATCTGGTCAGACACCCAGATCTCCACCTTCCTTCCACCCTGGAGTTTCCTTTCAACATCTGTTGGGTTACTTGCTACACTGAAAAAACGGAAAGCCCCAACTCCTGAGTCCTTTACCACCCCGTAAGCCCGGCAGCCCCATCAGAAGCCTACCATGAAGGGACGGCTGGGGCCTTGGAGCGAGTCAGTCAGACGGGCTGGGGCCGGGCCGGGCCGGGCCGAGCCGAAGCCGCTGCCGCCGCCTTTCCCGCTCGACAACCCCGCACGCCCCTGGCACCCAGGCCCCGTTGGCCGTGCGGGTTCCCTTCCCAGCCCCAGCAGGCAGGCAGACAGACAGACTGACTGACAGACAACCGGTAAGGGACCGCGGGGACAGCGGCACACGCCACCCTCCCCTGCCGCCGCCCGGCACCTGCTGCGGACGGGGAGAGCCGCTGCCGCCGGCAGGGGGCGCTGTTGCCCGTCCGCCGGGCTCCGCGTTGCCGTGGTGACGGGCAGGGCCGCCGCGGCCCGGCCGCCCCGTCGCCGCTCTCCCTTGTCCCGCACCCGCTCCATTTTTGCCGGGCTCGAAAACACCGTGCGGGTCCGGCAGCACCGTCTCGGAGTCCCGGGGGGCTGTGGCCCAGGGCGGGGGCGGCTGTGGGTGGGCGGCCTGTGGGACCCGGCTGCGGCGGCTGGGGCTCCCGCCGGCGG
>JAHREE010000259.1:6254963-6376831 GCA_033628505.1 Tringa tobata | reverse complement strand
GCTCTGAGGAACTCTGAGGAACGGGGGGGTGCGTGTTCCTCACAGAGCGTGGGGAAAAACACGTTATCCCGAACCGGAGGGGAGAGTTTGATAGGAAAGTCGCGGGATTTCGAGGGGCAGAGGCTCACGGAGAGGGGGGGACGGCGACGGGGAAAGAGCCAAGTTTTCTCTCAGAGATTAAAGAGGCGGTTTTACTTACAACGGGTGTCGTACCTCAGGCAGGTCCCTGCGCAGAGAGATCCGCTCGCTGAGCGCCTCGTTAAAACCGTGGGTTTCCAGGCCGAGCGGCTGCTCCCCCTCGGCGGCAGCCCCTTCCCCAGGCTGCAGAGGCAGGGGCAAGAGCTGGGGCTCCGGGTCCCCCTCTGCCCTCCCCTCCGGCCGCCTGCTCTGCTGCTTCACCACCCGGTAGCCCTTCCTGGCCTTGCTGTGGTTCCTTTTGCCGGTGGGCGACACGACGGCCACGATCAACTCGTCCTCCCGCAGGGAGATGAAAGGCGACAGCCCATCCAGAGGGTAATACTGCTGGCTCTCCTCCTGGGTCTCCAGCATCTCTTGGGTCTCCACAAAGTCCATCTGATACCCTTCCCGGGGGTTGAATTCCACAGGCTGGAAGGTCCCTTCCTTGCTCTGGTTGCTGGGTGGTGGATTCAGCATTGTAACCATCAGTAGCAAAAAGCCCAGCATCAGCAGCAACAAGAGAAACTGCAGCTTACGTGATCCATATCTGCACTTCTTCCTCAAGAACATACTGTTGGTGACAAAACGATACAGATGGTCATGTTAAATATCACTTGGATCTTTCTCAGACTCCAGTCCTCGGGTTGCAGCAAAGCCCTGGTTTTCACTATCTGCCAAGGGGATTTTTTTTGCTCCCCTCACATTTCACTGATGCCGTTTCATGCTTTCCTCTCTATTTACAGACAAAATATAACATTCCTATTAATATTGCACTTACTGTAGTAAAAGGTAGCATGGATCCAGTGAGATAAAGTAGATCCTTTATTAGACAGAGTCCCAGCTTACTTAGGAAAGCGCAGGTTTAGCAGATGAAAAGAATAACTAAAGTTTTGATTTTTTCCTTTTTAAATTCTAAGTAAAAAGAAATCCTGTTTCTTATAGTTTCCTTCCGGAGTAGTTCTTGCTTCTTCAAAGTTTCCAGTTGCTGCCTGGATTGAAGTGCCTTATTTCTGAAAGCAGATCTGACAGCTCTCCCCCGTTCAGAGGCTTCAAGTTAACTGTGATCAACAGATGAGAACTAGTCAGTCCCTGACTTTGTTTCACACATAACTACGGCACTCAGTCAGGAAGCACTTTGCCAGACATAATACAGAGCAACGTGTGCGTCTTTCTCTTGGTCCTAATGCCCTCACTGTTCTTGTCCTATCAAATCAAAACTTTGCAAAAGCTGTAAGAGGTGAAATATAAGAAGCGCAACGTTGTATTATAAAAGAAATCAAGGCACACCACGAATCACTGAACTTCTGAATAGCCATATTAAGCTAAGAATGCTCAGTGCAGGAAGCAAGAATTTTATAAACTGAGTAAAAGATGGAGTGCACATGATTTATTTAAGGCTAGATTTATTCATATGGTAATGTGCTAGCTGGAGTATATGAGTATATTTCATTTTCAATAAATATTTACAGCTGTAGGGATTTTAACACTGACATAAGGATGCCAAATTATCACCTGGCAGACTGAAGTTGTCTCCTCATCCATAAATTTGGTATGGCAGGGAAGCAGCACTTCCAAGTTTTCAATAGTCCAGGAATATCGTGTGGAATGCCTGACCTGGAACAACAGCTACTGACACTGAAAGAAAACAACGACTTCTGTGATTAAAAGGGGAGCTCGGTCTCTGAGGTCTGTCTGCTAATGTTGCTGGCATGGGTGCTAGTGGGCACGGACTGTGGCATTTTTTTGCTGCAAGATGGATGCTTGTCCAATGGGAAAAGGGCTGGGACAGTCCACACGCTCCAACGTCACACCCCTCTTGGTCTGGCAGAGATCAAGTATGGATGTAACTCAGGTGTTACCGACCCTTTTGACACTGGGAGCATGGGATGTATTTTTTGCATGTCTTGCAATATTTGACGAGCAGAAAGCTCCAGCTCCAGGAGGCATGTTATTACTGGAGAACTTACACATTCACCTCTTCTAAAAAGTACATTTCTAGACATCATAGGTTAAAAAAAACACCCTGAAGACATGAATGCAGTATACTCTGAAGGGAAACAGGGATTTGGTCTTTTTTTTTTTTTTTCTCTTCTTTTCCATTGCTTTCCTGTAAGAACTTCTGTAACCTCAGACTATGGTTCCTGGTAAATGACTTTCAGAAAAATTAAAAAACAGTGATAGGACACCGACTTTTGAACCAAAATGAGTCATGGCCTTCAGAAGGAAGGACTGGATAGAGCACCTTAAAATTGCTGGAGGCATGTAGTGTCTGGCACTTCTCTGTACTCCCCTAAGTGTCTTATACAGAATGCCTTGAGGGAGCGTGGCCAGTCTGCTGTGTCTTGGCACCTTTCCTACCTCAGCTGTTCTTTAGAAGATATAATACTGCTTTAATCATATCTTGGGTAGAAGGAAGATTTAGCCAATATTTTGATACTACACCATTGTATGTGTCTCCCTTTTTTAGCCTAAATTCACAGAAAAGTAACATCCTAACCCACATTCATCCCTGAGAATATTGCTTTTTATCCTACTTTTCATAGGGGAAAAAAAGTGTTGATGATTTCAATTTAGTAGGGAAGCAGCACACATTTGCATTAAAAAAATCTGAGTTCAAAAGCATTCATTTAAATAACAATATGTGTCAGACATAGAAAGACGAAGTGAAATGGAAATGAAGAGACCTGTCCGAAACACTCTGCAAAAAGCTGGCACCAGTGACTTGCAAAAGGTTCAGTTTCACAGAGTCCCATTATCAGGCATATGGAAGAAAAAAAAAAAAAAGAAAATAAAAGGAGAAACTTCAGAGTGTGGAATAAATGAGAGACAGTATTACTGGCCTTTTTTCTTTTTTTACTTTTCTGATCTAGCCAAGTATCTTGATTTAATTTAATTAATATTTTTGTCCTGGCTAAAATGTTGTAACAGAATGCTGTAACAACTTTGATCAAGATAATTCTAGCCTGCAGTGGTAACTACTGTATAAATTCTGTCCTGGTATGTTCTGTGCTGCTGAACAAATACACCTGGGTCTCTCGGGCAGCTTTGTTTCAGCTACAAATGAAAAGAGACCCAATTAACAAATTTACAGCAATCTTTGCTATTTTTGGGACAGAGCTGATAGGTAACATTCTCATCGAAACATAGGCATATAGAATCTGGCTTTTGAATATATCCCAGCCATTTTAACAAAGAAGAAATGAACAGTTACAGAAGATGTTTGGAGGTCAGTCTCATCAATTAAATGTGCAAGTATAAAACACTGGGTGGCACACTTCCAGCAGCCTCCATTCCCTGTCCAGCATGGACATCTCTGTTGAAGCTTTTTCACAACCATCCCCAGGTATGCTCAAAGAGCCTTCCTGAACCATCATGTGTGAACAAGACTGTTTTCCAACCTCGTCTCTTAAAAACGAACCAGGAAAGCACTGTGGTTTTCCGTTGCCAGCACACAGAGGAGAGATTGTCTTTCCAATGGCTGAGCCCTTCAGCGTCTGAGAGGATGTGTCTTATTTCTGAAGTACACTTGAAGAATAGCATCACTTTGTTATCATCTCCCTACCTGGAAGTCAAGAAGACCACGTCCAAGGTATTTTATTTCTATCCGTGGTTACTGAAAAACACACTACAAAGTAGGCCCTTCACTGGGACATAGAATGGGTTGCTCCCTCCTGCCTAGCTGTGAGGGGGTCCCTCTCCCCAGGCATCCTAGGACACATTCCTGTGCATCCTTTGATGAAAAAGGAGCACTGCATGTCCCAGGCTCTACCCTCAGGCTTTATGCAGGTAGCCCACAAAAGGGGCTGCTCACAAAGGGTATTGTTGGGCTGCTGTTCATACAGCAGACCCTAGAGCAGTCAGTGGGAGAGGAATATGTTACACGATCTATGCCAAATACATCGGCAATTGCCCTAGAAAGGGCCAACCTCAAGTGCCAATATTTACTGGTGCCAATATTGTGTTATCTTTCCTGCTGGTAAACCCATGCAAGTGTTGAAAGACTTGGGCTCCTAACCAGTCCTGCTCAGGCAGACCCAGTTGTGGAAGGTATACATACCTTCAGTAAATGCAAAGTCAGGCTGTGTTGACTCCTTCATTTTTGAATGCTTGCTTATGCCTCTGGTTGTTGAGGAGGAAAATATTCACCATCCTTCACTGTTGCAAATTTTGCTCACTAATTGCTAAGAGCTAGAACATGAATTATCTTATTCTTAATTAATCTTATTATTCAAATAATAATTCTAATTCAAATTAATCTTATTATTAATTTGAAAAATGTTAGGAAACATAGTTGCCTTATCCAGAGAAATAAGCCCTTCAGTCAACTGTGGTGTAGCTGCTTGTACTTACCCTTTCCTCCCCACCTCATTTTGGCTTGTGTTTTTGTCTAAACCATTCCCCATCACATACTTCTTAAATATTATGTGACTTGTTATGTTATCCGTACATGAAGGAAAAACACATACTTTCAATGTGCAGAGCCTGTATTTAACTGCCAGGAAAATAACAAAGAATAAAAACAAAGCTGGATGGAGGAAAGAGCGTGTGGACAGGTTGTTACTTATTCTTTAATAAACATCTTGGATTGATTTACACTCCTATGCCAAAAGCAGATGTGCCACCTTCCATTTAAAGACTCAACACGTAGCAGCACTCACGGTTTCATAGCTGCATGTATTATATGCCACAGCTCTTTGTACATTTTAACAATGGCTTTATTTGCACAGATGTGAAGAAAGTCAGTGCATAAAATGAGACTGATTACATGGTGCTCAGGATTTGTGGTGGTTTTATAATCAAGTTACTTCCCTCATTCTTCCCAGGGTACAATAAGAAATATGTACTTGTAGATTATCACAGGATATAATTTATTTGCAGGTGTGGCAGATGCTTTGTGTACTTGGCATTGCACCAAATATTGTTTGTTCAATGACATTTTCTAATACCAAGTTAATAATAAATTAGAACAAGATTCTGTGGAACTCAGTTTTGGAGGCTATCAAAGCTTGATAAAATCTGTTGATCACTGGCAGGGATTTTGGCACTAGCATTGTGATTTATAAAATGTTTGCCAACCTGTCAGTGAAGGAAATGCAGCTGAAATTCCATTTTTACAAGATTTCTGCTCATAAATCACGTGGCCAATATAAAACGGAGCATGGAAGCCTCTGTGCTGCTTTGCAAAAGCAGTTCTGTAGCCATGAAGGTCAGCAGCACTTGATGGGAAGTAAAGGGAACGTATCACAGGAGTGACAGCTTCTGGATTTACTGCACCACAGGCTCTGGCTAACTCAGAAATGGCAGCTCTCAGGACTTAAAGTATGTACTCCTTGCCTGAAACCCGGGTCCCTAACACGGCCTTAGACAGTTACCAACTATCTGGGAGGAGTGAGGCCTTTGATCATTATTAGCCAACCTAGAAATGATACATCTGAAGCACTGTGGGCAACACGCATGCCATCACATCCTCCTATCTCTTATACTCAACTGTGATTAATATCCTTAAGCTGAAGAAGGTCATGTATACCTTCAACCCCCAGGAACCAAACCCGGGCAACCTGAATCCAGCTCTAAACTGTTTGAGACTACTTGTTGACTATTGTCAACATCCTTCCCTAGAAAATCATCCCACATTGACTGTAAAATCTAACCCACCATTAGAGACAGTGGGGCAAGTTCTTAGCTGGCTCTGAATTGCTGTAGCTACACAGGTGGAAATGGAAATAAGGTGGTTTACTCTTTTGAAGTGACTGGCCTGGCCTTTTTGGCTTTAAAAATTAAACAAATGAGGTAAGGGAAATTGATCCCTCATGTAGTATTAACATCAGTAGAGTTACTTCAGGGATGAATTCAGCCCTATAGATGGAGGCTCACAAGAAGGAAATCTCCATCACAGGTTTCCCCTGGGGAACTCTACCTGTAGAGTTTCATCTGTGGTCAGAAATTTACTTTAATTCCACAGAACAGGCCATGAAACCATTTGCAAACAGAGCATCTCTAGAAATCTGGGTGGTACTAAAGACACAAAAATGTCTTTTTTCCCTACCAAGTACCTGGTGGGCAGCTCTAACTTCACATCCTACTCTATTTCTCTCTGCATATATGGGAGATATATAAACAGCATATGCTTCTCAGAAACTTTAAAAGCAGACAGCATTTAAAAGTCCCAATATTCATATAGAGAGGCTGTCTCCATAGTACTTATTTTTAGTTAAAATGGTGTTTAGGCTAAGTGAAAAGAAAAACCATTAAATTGTTCTTGCATCTCCTGACTCAAGTATTGAGTGACGTGCAGTTACACAACTGATAACACATGTTTCAATGCAGTGGTCATTTACATCACCTAGGCTGGAAGTGATCTTTTTTTTTTCTAAATAGTTACATATTTGTGTGTACTTGGTATGGTGAATAGCTTCTCTTCAGATACCTGCTGAGCATTAGGGGTTTAATTTACCAGAGAAGTTAGCAGAGATTATCATAGTTGTGAAAAACCCTGATGAGAAGACAATATTTAATGGTAGTGTGAAGAGCAAATTATTTCACTGTTGCTGGGGTTAAGAACTAAGTAAAGCCCAAGTTAAGTCACTGCAGGTGTGCAGCTTAATGAGCTGTAGTTGGGTAGCAGGTGAGCAAAAGGTGAGAGCACAGGGGGCATATATTGGAGTGCTGTTAAGATGGAGGAGCTACAGAAAATGTGGGATGGATGCTTGAGGTAAGGCTGCAGCGTTTTAATTTTTAACATGAGGAAAATACAGAGAACATGAAAATAAGTTATGTTACTATCACTTGTGTGTGAGTTGGACCTGTGATTTCTCTCCATGTTTCCTAAATAAGATATATTTTTTTTAATTATTTGGTAAGAGGAACACAGAAAATACTATTTTTTGCAAGCCTGTTGCCTTTATTAGTTGTTTCTTTTTAAAATAACTTATATTCATAAGAACTAACACTGAATTTATGAGGCTCTTCAGCTGTGCGTGTGCAAAAGTTAAATTTCAGGAGTAAGGTCCTAGATTCCTCTCTCAGCCCTGTTGTCCTGTTTAAGTGCAGCTCATAACGGGATGGATATAAAACAAACCCTGTGCTTTTCTTCATATTTGTTTGGGATCATCAATGTTCACGTAGAGTGAATAAAAGTTAAATGTAAAGTACCATTAAAAAATGAAGCTGGGCTTCATGCCTAAGATGTTCTAGATAAGCTAGGTTTGGCCCAAAAATGTGCATATGCGCTACTAATATCTGGAGGAGCTGTGTGTGTGGCCCACGTATTTAAGAGCAGGATTGAATTTAAGGAGAAAGGCAGAAAGGAAACGTGTGTGTACGCGCATATGTAGTCTGTGTATATACTATATGTGTGTGTATGACACTATAAATACATAAAATAAAAACAACCTGGTCTGCATGTCCATTCCCACCTGGATTATCCTACCATCCTGTTGGATGTTCTGTTTGGTTTGTGTCAGGGTGACTAAAGGAAGCAGTAAGCCAGCTGCTGAAGATACTTCCTTTCTTGGCTTTTTTAACTGGAATAGATGAAAACTACTATTCTCATCCCTCTAGCAGTATAGCATTGAATTCTGTACAGCTGAATGAAGTATATGGTTTTAATTTGTTAATATACTTTTAAAACTCGCTATCTATATACATTCTTGGTTAACACTGAAACTCTGGGAAGTTGTTCAGTAATGGCTGGAACTTAGAGAACAATTGAAAGCAAATCTTCCAGCAGAAGCAGACTTACTTCCATGTTGTGACACTCCCTGAGAATCCCGGTTTGTTTTGGATCAGCTATTTTCTCCTGCCTTAAAATAGGAGACTCAAAAACCTTGATTAAGGAAATCTGTAAAGGGATGCAAGACCACTTTATTTACTGTCTCATGAAAATATCTTCATGTTGGCAAGACATTAATAAGAATACTAGTGTGGAAGGAAGTGGCAAGACAACCAAGATATGTGTTAATTTACTATGTTGCCTATACAAGCCTGTGTTTCCAAAGGAACAGAGTGTCCTTTCCAAATACAGCCTTTTGAAGGAGGTGAAGCATGCAGCTAAAATGGGTGCTTGCTATGAGAAAAGCTTCCTTGTGTCTGTAGTTTGCAAGAGTTGTCCATGTGATTTTTCTGAGCTTTTTCTATTCTGAAAAGAAATTTAGGCAGTAATGGGGATTTTGGAAAAGAAGTTATAAGAAATAGGATTGTCATGACAATAGGTTAAATATCTAAAACTCCCGACTTCCTGGCACCTTAGGAAAGAGGCAGAGGTGATGGAAGGTGTAGGCTGTGGTCACTTCTGGCTGCCAAACAAGAGTCAATAGGAATAGACACAAAAGGTTTTATTGCTTTGATCACAAGCAAGACATAGTTAATAGACCTCGATTAATATTTTAAAAGATATGCCTGCAAAAATATCATCCAGGTTGTAAAGGTCACTGAGGTTGGGATTTCTGACTGTCAAGTGCCAGGAAAACCAGTGTCATTCACCAGAATCTGGACATGCTTTGAACTGCACAAGGACACAAACTGAGATATGTGAGAGTTTGTTTTCTCTGTGCTTGTGACCGAAGTAAAAGTTTGTTTCTCTTCTCTTACTTAATTGTGGCATATGGCACAAGACAGTTGAGACTTTTTTTTTCACTGATTCCTTTCCTCTTCATGTTAAGTCTTGATTTTTATTTCTTTTTTTTTTTTGTTCAGGAAAAAGGGTCTCTAGACATAGATGGGATGTTTGGTTTGTGAAGCTGGTTCGCAGATGTAGTCTGGGAAGCCAGTTGGCTGGTAAATGCTCACAGAAATTGAAACAAATGATAGAGCCGTTAAATGGGGAGAAAATGAAAGGTCAAGAGATAGACTTGCAGTTAGTAATTTGAACTAAGCCTTTGTTCAAGGTTCTTGAGTGTTTCTCAAAAATCATCATCTTGGCATCCATACAACAGAGTGTGAAAATGCTAGGCAGATGATTTTGGTAGGAAGAGTACTACTTTTAAAGGGGCATAGCTGGAGATGACATGCTTTTTGGAAGAGCCTGGTGACTGTAGATTTATATCATGGTGTGGGTACTAGGAACCTGGGATGTTCTTTTGCTAGCACTAACATTTCTGTCAACAGCCTCAAAAGTGTGAGTTTTGGGAAACAGTGATTCAGAGATTCTGCACCAAAAGGGAAGGAGGGGGAGGAAACTTTTTGGTACAAGTCAAAATATGGTCCTGGAGGCTTCTCGGGATTTTTCTTATACAAAGAAAGATGTAATGCAGGGGAATAAATCATTGCTAGAAAAATTGTGGGAGATTTCTGATTAGGGTCAAAGACAGTGAGAATTTGACACGGCTGCATCTGAACCCAAACCCACTACTCCATGGCCTGGATAAAAGTCAAGATCAGCATCTGATTCTGAGCCTGGTCCACTAGGTCATCTCCATTAAGATGCTGCGTCACTTCTACCTTACAGTAAAGCTGTGTTCCCACACAACTCTGGTTTATAGAAAGGCCGATCTATAGTCCTGGAGCATGCAAGAATCTGTACACCAAAAGCTGGAGAAGTGGCCCACAATTTTAAGAGGAATTCTCCAAGCCAGAAAGTACAGTGAGTGAGCATGTTCAGGGGGTGCCATTAGACTTCTGGAAACCATCACTCAGCAGGTATATGAGCAAAAAATAACAAGTCTTTATAGTGGTTTTAATAAAGTGCACATTATAGCACCTTTCATCTTCAAAGAATGAACCAAATTTATTGTTGGTATGAATCCACTGGGTCCAATGAAGTTGAAGAGGGGCGTGTGGTTACCCCCTTACTAATCAGGGTCATGATTTCACAGGACTATTATTTTATACCTTGTCAGTAACTATTACAAAATCTGGGAGGCTTCAATACAAATTTAGCAGCAAAAGGCAAACTGAATCTTGTGACTGCAGGCTTAATGGCCATCATTAAGTATAATATATATGCAAAGCTGCAGTACACTTCTTTTGCCAAGTTTCTGGAAAGATCAGTTAAGTAACTGACTACAGGAGTGTAAAATTTATACTTTTGTAGTCATACAAAAGTCATTTTTGCATGCAGTATGAAAGTCTGTAGATCATATTACATACAAAACTGCACCTCGTTCTCTTTCTCACCCTCTTGCACAGCAGCGTTTTTGGTGTATTCCTTGACAGTATGGAAGCTGTCAGACTTCCAGTTATGGAAGGTGAAACACTGGACATCATACAAGCACCCAAAAAGAAGCAATACATTTGCTGTCAGTAAAGCAAAGGCCTTTGGAAATGAGGTTACAAGCAAGCTGGCCTGTACATTTCAGCAGGGTACGGAGAACATTTCTTCCATGTTGCCTCAGTCATTTTATGGTGTGGAAAGGGCACAGGGCCAATAAGTGAGGCTAGCTCTCTGTTTGTTTTCCCCTTGGCCCTGCATACTGGGAGTGCAAGCTAATGCATTTTGCTTGGCTCCTGCAAAGGAGTTCAAGGATCCCCTTCTTTATCTGAGCAGGCTTTGGCAAAATCTGTCTGTGTTTTGCTTTCTTAGTGGGAGTTTTACACACAACTCCATTCACATTGCTAATGACTGGCAAACTAATGTGCTGGAATTTCTCAGATGTGACTAATCTGTATTACGCATCTGATGTTTTATTTTGGGGGAGGGGGGGAAGCAACACTAGCAAAGCAAAGGAATAAGTTTACATTACCTGCTTAAATGCAATATGCAGAATCAAAACAATTCAAGTTAGATGTGAAACTGTCTCATTGCTACCGGCATTTCAACGCTTTGTGGATGGGATTCTTTAAGAAAAGTATTGCATGAATTCTTGGTGGAACAGCTATTGTCCATGTAAAAGTAGCTGTTTAGCATGGGACTTCTAATAAATATTATGCAGAACTCTACCTTAATTACAGAATCATGCAGTAAGGACAGATCCTAGTGTTATCTTTCAAATTACCTTCTTAGAGTTTAATTTTAAAAAGAATGGGTGGACATTGTTCAGCATGGAAAAAATGATACACCTACAAATAAATATCAGCTTAGATATATTAAATGATTAAAATGCTTTGAGAGTTTAAGCTAGTCTGTAAGTATAATGCACCAAGTATTTTTGCTATACTGTAGTTTGTGTCTGCTCTAGGTTAGGCTCTTTGGTTTCTATGAAATGATCATCTGCTCTTGGCATATAAACACTGTGAAGGGAAGTAACCAGGAAACAGATATTGGTATTATGATAACCACGGAGTAAGTGACGAGGAATTCCTTTGGAAGCTGTACAGACTACTCTGTTGTTTGTTGCTGTCAACAACACGGGAGTATATGCCTTGTAGTACTATCTATGCATGGAGAAAAGTAGAGGGAATTGGAAAAGTGCTTGAAAGTTGCTTCAGAAAGATGTAGCTAATGGTGATAGTGCCCTGGAAATTACACAAAGGGGAGATATGAGCTGATGTGGGTTCTCTCTGTGTTTAGCTGTTGCTGGTGGATTGCTTACCTTTGTTTATTTCCTACATTTGTCTGTTTAGGGACCTGTGTTATGTCAACTTTTCATACAGCATCTCTACAAAATCAGCCTAACCTTAATGGTAGTTGTGTAAAGGCTGGAATTAATGTGGAGAGCAAATTGAGGGAACACTTAAGTTCAGGGGAAGCTGCTCTTAGCTTTGATCAGGATATCATACCTTGCATCCCCAGTTACCATCGTGTAGCATCAGACATGTTAATAGGCTTAATGAGGCTCTTTTATAAAGCTGTAAAAGAAAGTAACCTAACAACTAGATGTAGGTGGAACTGACTGGTGCAAACACCTCTATCTCTCCATGACAGATCCCTCCTAAAAGACAATTTATCAGTGGAATGGGGTTGCAGCCAGAACATTTTTTTTTTTTTTTTTTTTTTACAAAGAGGATCAAAATGGCTAGGACACTTCTACATATTAGAATAAGACTTGTCTCTACTAATCCTCTACTGGTTCTTTCAAACATGTGTTCACTAACTAGAGCTTTGAGTGCCGAAGGAAGAGCTCATGACATCAACTCAGTGTGACTTAACATCTACAAAAAATTACTTGTTTTCCTGCAATAATTAATTATTTGTTTTCTGTCCACTGTATTTTTTTAAGCTTTTTGTGATGAAAGGGGTATTCACAAGCAGCATGTATCCTTCAGACTTGCGAGCAGGCTTCTCATCTTTTACAACAGGACAGTCTGTGCTGTTGCTTAAAGAGTATCCTTCAAACAGTACAGTACTACATAATATAAGGTGAAATGACATAACATATACAGGCCTTGTAATAAAAATTCCTAAGTCTATACTATCCCAGGTATTATTCCTGGAAATAAGAGGACTGTGCAATTTTCTGTAGCTTCTCTCTGCTGCAGAAAGCAGTTGCTACCACAGCTCTCTGTCATCTCCCCTGTCTCTTGACAGACTTTTGTATGAGTGTGCTAAAACAGATAGTCCCACACTCTCTTCTGGTTCCACTGAGCTTAAAGAAAATCCACAGATTCTCAGGCGGCCTCAGCTGCCCCATGCTCCTGACATGGTGTGGAGAGATGAGGGACCTGTGGTACGTGGGGATCTTGCCGTTGTCTCCCAATACTAAATATTTGGTGTGGAAAAAATGTCTGACATGACTACAAGGCCAGCCTTTGAACTGGAAAAACCTTGGTGAGTGGTAATAAATAATGCTGGATGTTTTGTATTTTTTGATGTATGGGGTGTCCACTAGTCAATAAGACATCTATTCATAGACTGAGGAAGCACAGCCCCAGCCTGCAGAGGTTTGCACCCCTCATACAAATGTCTCTGTGATTTGTTCTCTGTGTTGAACCTGTGCTGGTGGAAATATAAGATCCATGCATTATTGCTCAATGCCAAGGAGGGACTGACACAGAAGAATGAGTTGGAAACAAAAGAAATAAACAGCAGTAAACTAATTTGGCTGAACTTGTTGCCTCAGTCGATGTGAGGGGTTTGTCTAGTGACAGGATGCTGTGCCAAGTGGCTGAGGCCTACGGCTGTGGTGATGTGGTAAATAGGAAATGTGGGGGTCTTTTTGTGGCGGCAACTCCAGGCTCACTGAGCTGGATCTGGGTGACAGTGAGCCGACAATGTGCCCTTGTGGCCAAGAAGGACAATGGCATCCTGGTGTGCATCAGGAAGAGTGTGACCAGCAGGTTGAGGAAGGTTATCCTCCCCCTCTACTCTGCCCTGGTAAGCACCATGTCCAGTTCTGGGCTCCCCAGTTCAAGAAGGACAGGGAACTGCTGGAGAGGGTACAGCAGAGGGCTAAAAGATGATTAGGGGCCTGGAGCATCGCTCTTATGAGGAGAAGCTGAGGGACTTGGGTCTTTTTAATCTGGAGAACAGTGAGGGGGAGATCTGATCAATGGTTATAAATACTTAAAGGGTGGGTGTCAAGAGGACAGGGCCTGTCTTTTTTCAGTGGTGCCCAGGGATAGGACAAGAGAAAATGGGTACAAACTTGAATGTAAGAAGTTCCATCTAAACATGAGGAGGAACTTCTTTACTTTGAGGGTGGCAGAGCGCTGGAACAGGCTGCCCAGAGAGGTGGTGGAGTCTCTGTCTCTGGAGACATTCAAAACCCACCCGGACAAGTTCCTGTGCAGCCTACTCTAGGTGGACCTGCTTTGGCAGTGGGGTTGGACTAAATGATCTCTAGAGGTACCTTCCAACCCCATGTGATTATGTGCAATCATGTTCTGTGCATCGCCACAGGCTTGTCTGCTTTTATACTGGGCAAAATGCACCTTTATTCTTGCTGTTTGTGCCAAGTTAATTGTCTTACAGTGTGGGGTGTTTTTCTGGTTGTTAGTTTTTTGGTTTTTGGGGTTTTTTTTGAGTATGATTCTGTTGTCCTGATGATCTTCCTAGAGTGGATTATCATCACATCTCTGAGATACTTTTTGACTGCTCTTAGAACGAATTTACCTTAAAAACAAAGCAACTGGCCCTGCATGTTCTGCTCTAATTGCTGTTGTGCAGAATTTGTCAGAAATTAATGCTCAATTAGTCTCTGGGGTGTGCTTCCTTATTTATTTTATGATCTTCTGGTCTCCTCAGAAACATTGGACATGTTGCTGCTGAATAAAGTAAGTCCATTTGTGCCCTGCCATGCACATAATTCTTTTTTTTCCCCTGCTAATATAAAAAAAAAGTTTGCCTGTGTTGCTCTTGAAGCAAAGATGGGGTCTTTTACTTGATCTGGTCTCTGTTTTTTGGAAGAAGTTTTGCCAGGTTTCCTCTGTGTCTCTAAATCCAAAAGAAGTCTGCTTCATTCATGATCTGGGCTCTGGCTGACTAACTGTAATGAGACAACGGACATGGTGCATCAACTGGTTCTTAACAGTATGATCTTCTAAGCTTACTTTGCTAGTGACTCCATATTATTTCTAGATTATTTGGATTAACTAATTTCCTTTGTTCCTAACCACATTTAAGAGATATGTTTGCTGCTTTGGGGATGTAGTTCTTAGTCTGCAAACTTCAGGACAGAAATGGGGGGGTGGGGTGGGTGCAGAGGGTGTTCCTGTCAGTGTTTCTATGCAGGGCTACTACTTAACCAGTAACCAGTTTTGCATATTGACATTCGGTCTTTGTAGGGTTTTTTATTTGTGTTTAATCTTGGCAAAGTCTTCCTTATATTTTCCTGCCTCAGGGAACATGACAGTGATATTTGTTTTAGATGCATGTCTTAAACAGATGGATTTGACCTGGGGGAGGCAATCGGTGAAAATAACTCTACAGTGAATCTTTAGACCTTGGTAAAAAGCAGCGTAGGAAAATGTTTCTCCTGTCTGGAGGTTTCCCTATTACATCATAGGGCTGACGGATTGTCTGGAAGAGGGAAGGCTGTTGAAATGCTGGGATATAACCTGCTTGATTCTGTTTATATAAAACATCATCATTAGCTGCGTCTAATCTTTGTTGCTACTGGTCTAAATGGCTCAATTCTTCATCCCACTACGAAAGTCTGCTTTTGCTCAAACATGGTGTGCCAACATCTTCCTTATTTCAAGGGCAATTTTGCATGAGTTGGGAGCGCAGTATCTCAGCCTGCCTGGATATATTCCAGTTTTTTAAAATCATTCAAGAGTTCAGAATGCCTTAGTAACACTGAGGTCATGGGACCTGCTTCTATCCTTTTATATGCAGTTGCTGTAGCCAAAGAGGTAAGTTTTGGCTTCCCCTGCAGAACCAATACGGCTTTAAATTATGACATTTCTCCATTTTAATATAGCCACTATGCCACTTATCAGATCTGACTCCTCTGTGGATACAACCATATCTGGTTTTGATACGTAAGTTTGCTAGCCATTTCCTCCTAGATGAATTGATGCTACTTGGAAACATTCAACTGGATATTTATCTTGTATACTGAGTTGCTTAAGTTGCAGACGTTTGTTGTCTAAACCCACTGCAGTTTGCAGAGCTATCAGAAGGCACAATATGAGATGCCAGGGTCTGTACAGCTGTTGTGATGCTTGAGAAGAGTGACAAGCTATGACAAGTTGGGTTTCTTTTCATACTTCAAAGGGTGCTTCTAAGGACTGTAATCTTAAAAAAACTAACAAAAAAACCAACCAAAAAAAACCTCAAAAAAAACCAAACCAAAAAAACAAACCACCAAAACCAAAAAAGCAACCACCAAACAAAAAAAACCACAAACCAAAAACTTAAAGGGTTAATGGTTGACATGGAAATGACAAAAAGAAATGGAACTTTGTAGTGCTACATTAACAGATTTAAAGTAGAGTTGGCAATGGCATTTCATATGGAAAATTGTATTTCAAACCTTGATCTACCATATAAATCAAGAATAGGAAAATAACACTGTAGCATGATGATACAGCATGCTTAGTAGGAGAGCCAGCTGGGGCAGTGCAGTATGGCTTGCCTGCTGCTTTGGTCTTTGTTTAAATTGCCTGCCTGTGCTTGTTAACATTCAGAGTAGATATTTACTGAACTCTTAAAAGATATTTGCTATCTCTGTATTTGACAACTGAGAGATACTTAGCATATCTGCTGACACTTTTTATCTGTGCTTTTATTAATATGTATTTATCTCTTTTTGTTCCATTTAAGGCTGGATTACTTCATCCAAATCCATCATAAACAGATAGTGTTATTGTAGCCACAATCATCTAGGGTATAAGAGAAACAAGCCTCACCTCCTCCTATAAATTGGAGCTTTCTTATACAATTGTTAAATGGCTTGATTTGCTCTCATCAGATTTTTGATTATTTTGACTGCTGAAATAGTTAGAGATTGTATTTTTCTGAATAATATATCTCTGATTATTTTAAGAGGGTGTTCTCTTGCACAAAATGAAATCCCATCACAGCAGCTGTATCTCTCCTTAAAATGCTAGCTACATAGCAACATGTTCAATGTTTAATTAGCCTTGCCATGTTATTAACATCTCAGAAATACTTGGCTGTTAAAATGTAGAAAAGCTAATGTATACATATAGCTTATTTATATGCATAAATTAGTATAAACATGAAAAATGCAGGCTAAATGCCCAGATAATCTTCTTTGACAGCCAGCTTAGCTAGACTGCGGAATCAAGCCTTCTCTCAGGCAGCCTTGAGCACTGGAAGGTACCCTGTGGTGCACAAGGGGCAGAGATTTGGGTCTGTCAAGCTCTGGATTAGATGATCTGATGCTATTTGATTGCCACTGTTGTGGCCTTCCTGCTGACAGCAGTGCTCAGGTGCTTGCTTAATGAAAAGGTCAAGGCTTATTGCTTCCAGGTGACGGGGTGATTCATGCTTTGCCTGACAGTCTCTGTCTTCTGAGCTCAGGGTGTAGAATAGTATCTATCTGACAAGTAGCAGTCACTGGGGGTAGAGAGTGGCAACTCTCTGGTCTCTGTGCAAGTGAATAAAAGTAGAAGCAGCAACTGTGGGAGGTTCTGCTGTTGTACCAGGTGTGCTACAGGACATGGCATGGTGGTACCAGGAGTCATGCCAGCTGCGTTGCCTTGGGTTTACTTGGGTCCTCTGGATCTCTAGACAAGGTACTGCCCTGAAAAAAACCTCACCTTGAAGTACCTTTCTGGAGCAGAAGAATTCATGGCTTCTTCTCATAGGACTGACCATTTGCGAGATCTGACCTCTAATTCATATCAGAAGAGGTGGTCTGTAATGAGAAGTAGATCTACTGACTTGCAGCTGTGACCTTCCCACCCAAGTTTTTCTGAAATCTGAACCACTTTCAAGTGGACCACAGAAGGCAACTAAAAAATAAAAAAAAAGTATTGCCTATTGGTTTAAGTTTACTATAAAGGGTCTGTGTCTCCCCTGGATTTTTTTTAGGAGTCTAGGGGAAATGTGGGTAAAACGTCCAACACTCCCCTACAACAGGCTTTTCAATTGACAGCATTATCATGCCAAGAATACCATGGAGCACAGTTTTCATGGCTCCTTTGGGGATTTGTTATGCTGCATCACTCAGTAATAGGCCTTGCTCTCTGGGAACAGTTATCAGTTGTATATTTATTTGGTGGTATTCCTGTCCAGAGGTTTACAGGTATGTCTATACTAATAAATCTCACAAGCCAGCCTCTTTGGGAGAGAGAGAGGTATGGCTCAACTTTTAGCTGCATGGCTACCAGGTGTAGTGCACCTCTGGCCACCTTCTCTAACAGGATTCCTCCCTGGCCTATGTTGTCTGGGCATAGTTTGAATTAAGGTTCAGAAAGACCCAAACCATGTTAGGCACTAAGCTAGCCAGTTAAATGCTACGGGATGGTCTTGTGTCAGTGGTTAAGGCTTACCTCCTGGCCATGCCATTTTTACTACTATAGATTAAGTTACTGTAAAGGCTTCTAGATGTTTAAAAATCTATTTTCATGTCGTCTTGTGAATGTCCTAGTAGAGAATCTTCATATGGAATTGTTGCTCTACCAGACTCATTTTCAACTTGATTTTGCCAAAGCTCTTGTCGCTCAGTGAACTACTGTTGTTTGTGATGTGCCTTATCTCATTTGCTTTCCTTGGGTCAATTAGGGAACAGACGAAGGGAGTGTGATTAATGTTAGTGGTGCATGAATTGCGTGAGTGGTATTTAGATACGGCCATGAGTGGACATCTCTGGAGAATCAATGGAGGAAAACACTTTCCCCAAAACCTGATGTAGAGTGAATTGGAGATAACACTCCCTGTGAGCAGTGAAGTGGGAGAAGAAAATGATTGGGCTCTACATCACAACTTCTGATTCATATAGAGGAAGCCTTTCTGACCTTTCAGACACTGTTACGTTTCCTGCTGCCTGTGGTACACCTCATACTGCCTGTAGCCAGTCATCATCTCCTCTCCATGGAGTGCTTGAGACTGGACGAGGGAAGTGAAATGAAAACAGTTATCCTTCTTTCTTGGCATTTTGAACGTATGAGGGCATTCTTGAGACATTCACTGTTGGTTTTTTCCCCTCTTTCTGCTGTTCTTCTCATTCTCCTTCCTTCCTTCTCTCTTATTCCCTCTAATAGGAGCTGCTGGGGAACAATGGTGGGAAAATTCTCTGCATTTCTTTCCAAAGCAAAAATTAAAGGATGTAGGAACTGAACCACCTTTTGTTTCTCAGTGCATAAATAGACAAAACATGGTGGCAGGCAGTCAGAATGGCAGCTGAGGTACTCATAGGCAGATGACTGTAAAGCTATCTGATTTATAAGGCAGCTTGACATAAAGGTAAATTATGCACTATTTCTATTGGACTGGGGCTAATTGAATCCATATATCTGTTAACTCATATTCCGAGAAGAAAACTTAATCCATTTTGATTCTGGCAAGGCAGCAATTTCACTGCCTTAATTTCATAACTTTTGCTTTGTCCATGTTTCATAACTGCTTAACTGCAACAGAAGACAAAATGTCAGTGTTACATCTTTACCTTTTACTCAGCTGCCGTGACTCAGACGAGGCACATTTCAATATGTTGAGGAGTTGTATTGCTGAACAGAAGATCCTATTTTGAGCAAATGGGAAAGTTTTGTCAGCAAAGTGCAAGGCTAATTGGTGTCCATTTAGAGAAAGAAGAACAATAAATACTATTATTACATGAGTTTACTAGCATAACCTTGGGATGTCTGAAACAATTGCATGTAATTATTTGTTTCCTTTACTCTGGAGGCAAAACTCTGCGAATGTTCTCATACTACTGTTTGACAAGGCATAAGTGTGGCACCCACAAGGCAGAGATATGAACTGATATCCTTGTAGGTTCAAGTTGTACTAAAGCCAAGGCTTGCTGACATCTCACTGATATATTTAAATGTCAAGCGCTTCAGAAAGAGAAACTGTTACTTCATCCATCTTTGTGACCGAATGCCCTTGCTTCTCTTACATCTTGTTTATTCATGGGTATTTGGAGATATTCCTCAGTGCGGGCTGTGTAGCTGCAATTTTGTCTCCTTGGAGTTTGCCTCCTGTCCACTTGCTTTGTTAAATGTCTCTGCATTTAAGGCAATACTACTTGTTACTTGGTTCACACCAGCCTGTTTGAGGGAAAAGTGTAGGAACTAGAATTAGAGGAGCAAGTGTAAAGAGGTGAGTGTGCAAGAGGGAGAAGGATGGCAAGAGCCTCCACTGAAATAGGCTCAAGGAACTGGGAAGGAAAAGGAGGGACAAATATTGCTGGAAAGTGGGGAAGGAGGGAAAAGCCAAAACCAGCCTCCTAAAATAGGAGGCTAGAGATCATGGGAAAATTAATTCCTTTGTTCATGTGTAACATACTTGTGGGGCAGTTTCGTTCTTGGGTGGTGAAACATGGCTGATTGTAGTTAGAATGAAAGGGGGAATGGGCCATAGTTGTTAAAGATGAGGGGTTTGGCTCACTTTCCGGTCAGCCCCGTGATAACACTGGGAGCTCTCTGGTTTTCCTTCACTACCCATTTCCCGATGTAATCACAGTGGCCTCAGCTCATGAAGCGTGGAGAGGACTAATAAGCTTTGTTTCACTTCAAACTGTTGTGATTCCCTCTAGAATTGTTAACAACTCTTGTAGTCCATGAGTCAGGATATTTATTCATTATCTTACATCTAAGATTCATTTAATTCTTCTCCCCAGCTATTTTGGAAAAAAACTAAATACACTTAAACAGATAAAATAGTCAAAATACCACACACAACTTCCAGCTTAGTTAGTGGAGGTCTTACCCCCCTCCTCAAGCATGAGTAAAGCCAAAGGCAGGCAGTGAACTGTGTTTCAAAACCAACCTTAAACCTGTGTGGCCAGGGAAGACATGAATACCTGTATTGTGTCCTCATGGCACAGTGAGGAGCAGATAATACCTGGAACTCTTAAATGCTTTGTGCTGGAGCTAGGGATGCAAGTGCTGGTGCATCACATAAAGGTAGTGCCAGGAGACTACAGAAAGTGGAACAGAGCTTTTGGGTAATGCAGAGCATAAATGGTGCAAAAATCAGTGAAATGGCTCCGTTTCTCATTGCCCTGTGCAAACTAATAGATTCCTCACATCATAAGTGTAGGTTTGACCGTTTACTCTCAGGATACCCTCCTTTGGTGTCTTCATTGCTACCACTTTTCACACTTGCCCATGTGATGATGAGTAGCAGGATTTGTCACACAGGGTGCAAGAAATGGCCTTGAGCTTTCCCAGGCAGGGCATCACCCTGGTCTGCCTTTTGACACTCAGGCAGAGCAATGTGGAGCACTGGATTGGGTCATGTCAGACAGAGAGGGCCCTCTGTCCCACCTCACCTGCGTGGGCAGCTGTGAGCAATGTCCTGCTGCCTTGAATGGATGTGGGGGAGGCTTCTAGGACCACTGAGCTATCAGTCCCCATTCCTGCATGCATGTCCCGAGCTGTGCCCCAGTGAGGGCATTCAGTCTTGTTGGACAAGCCTAGCCATGTATGGAGGCTGACCTTCCAACCATATGCTTTGTGTGCCATATTGCTTTACTTGTATATGCCAAGTCCCATCAAAGCAGCACAAAATGGAAAATCTTTACCTACCTGCAGGTTCTCTCCCACCATATTTACCTTGTTAGTAGGTTATAATGATGCTGTCCTTAGCACACTGATTCCTACTGTGGTATTTTTATGTTCCTTTCCTGAATTAACTGCCTGAACCAGATTATGATCATGGTTACAAGGAGCTGTTCTGGATTTAGGTGGTGTATATTGCAAGTGAAATGCAGCTGAGGGGCAGGATGAATATTATGCTTAGCATACGCTTAACTGTACCCTTAGAGAAACCACAACTTGTCAGCTCTGGAATCATGATAAATTGGGCTGATTAATGCTGGGAAAACAGTATTTTATTTTATTTTTTGTTACCAAAAATGTGAATGCTGTGAAAATAGCAACCACTGTTATTCTGGTGCAGACAAAAACACTGCCAAATCAACATCAGTAAGAAAAAAATATAAAATTAAATGCATGTTCAGAAAACCGTTTAATAGAAATGAAAGTTTATGCAACCAATAAAAAGTGTGACTCATTTGTACTTCTTCCACCCAAGTGCAAAGTGATGTTCCAAAACTTTCCCAGAATTAGTATGTAGAGAGTGTTTACAAGTTGAGGTCTGTTTATAAATCTAAAATTCAAGAGCAGGCAGCTAGCACAGAGTTTCATTCTTTCATCCTACTCAATGTGTTATCCATAAAAAGGATTGACCACTCAGATCAAATAGTCTATAAATGGTCCATGAAGATTTCTGGCCTGTGAACCGACTGAAGTGACTCTCTCTCTTTCCTATATGGCTTTGGATTCACTGGGGTGTGTGTGGAAAGTAACGGCTGCAGAGCATATTTGCAGGCTGATGGCACCATGCCACCCTGCCCAGCACCAGGATAAGGTAGCCTGCCAGGCTAGAGAGGCTTGGGCTATGCTGGGCTGCAACTTGCTCAGCAGCATTGTCTGTGTGATTTGGTGTAATTGTGATGGTGTGCAGCTGTGGGTAAGGGATGTATTGATTGTTTAAAGCTGCCTTTTCTCTCTCCAATCCTTCCATTTCCTAGGACAAACAGCTAGTGTGAGTCTGCTCGCCCAGCTCCTCATAAATTGCAGGTCACTTGTTAACAGCCCTTTCATGATCTATTCCTAAAACATTGTTAGAAAGCTTTAATTTTTTAGTATTATTTAGTATCATTAGACAATTATGTTACTCATGGAATACTGCTTTTTTTTTTTTGAATAGGTAAATTGCCAAGTGTTACAATGAAAAAGATAATAATAGCACTCTTACCACCAAGCTTCCTGGACACTTTTGTTGTTCTTATGCAGTGATACATATAAGGGTTTTTCTTTATTGGAAACAAATGTGAAATATCAGCGGTTAAAAGATGTTCACTGGTTCAGATGGTCACAAAAGGATACCAAAAACATCGGTCCTAACAGATCAGTTCATCAAGAGGTGCTGATAAGCCCCTGGCTAGTGGAAGTTCTTCATTCTAATATGAAGTGGATAAACCAAATGATCATTTTTTAAGAGCAAAACTGTTTTCAGTTGGTGAATCTTCTAGCTTTCCCCTTTCTACAAGGAGCAAAAGCAATGCATCAGTGTAATGGAATGATAACTGCACAGTTGTTCCCCTTTGGGAGCAGTGATACGCAGAGATGAAACTTGGGTCTGGCAAAACTCACTCATTTATGTCATTGTCTCATGTTATAATTTATTTAATATTGACTTTTTACAAAGAGAAGATATCAAATTGAATAATTTGGGGACCATTTTAAGTTCTGTATTGTTTCTTTCAGTGCAAACAAGAAGAAAATAATTCTTTTTTTCTTTGTGCTCTTTACTGTCTGAGTAATCCTCTCCAAAAACATTAGTACAATGGGTTAGGCATACTCATACCATTTGGCTCTGGTCAGATTGGGATTTGTGGTCTATGGAGGGGTAACATCAGTAAAAGTGAAAGCTTTCATTGACATTAGTTTCTTTACTTCCTTGGTTAGAAGATTATGTGGTTTGAAAGAGTGGGAAAGGTTGGGAAACTTTATGAAAACAGAGCATTTTCTTCATAAGAAGAACATTTTCTTCATAAGAAAATGAATTAATCTAGTCCAATTGAAGTAAGACTTGGTAGGTAATGCATCCACACAGCAGGTGTATCTTGTTTAAGCCTCATAAATATTTTACATGATCCTTTTTGGAATTACTGCATACTCTTAAAAACAAAACAAAACCCAAAACAACAAAAGAAACTACCAAAAAACAAACAACAAAAAAAATCCACAACAAAAACAACCCCACCCCAGAAAAACCCTAACCAACCCTGATGAATCATTAGTATAAAATAGATAACCCAGTTCCTTCCTCATCCTGTATTAACAATTTCACATGCAGAACACAGCAGGCCAACTGCTGATTTATTGAGAAGTGACTTCTGCTGGTGTAGAATACCTCTCCTATAAACAAGCTTCAACCAGTGCTCTGCAAGCACCAAAAAAGGCAGCACCAGAATGGTTTGAAATGGGAGTCAAAGTACAGCCAAAGGTACTATACCAAGTGTCACCTCTAAAGATCTAGAGAAATGTCCAATGTCCTTTTTTTTTTTTTAATATGATTGAACCAATATCTCAGTATCAGGCCCACTGCAGTTATGTATGAGAGAGTAACTTTGTGAAGAAGCTGAGTAAACAGTAGTTGTCTTCTGACTGCATTGGCTCGAAACTTTCTGGCAAAGATGTTCTGGTAAATAGGCCAACAGCAAACTGACCAAAATAATATTAAAAAAAAAATAATGAAGTCTTTAAGTCACTTCATTTTCTATTTGTGTTCATTCTGGGTAGTGGAATTTCATGAAATGAGTATTGAATTTCTGGCTCTTTGTACCAAATTCTTAAGTTTTTGGCATTGGTTAGTCCTGATGGGATTGTGTTCCTGAATTTTAACCTGACATTATGCCAGATTTGCTATATCTTTAAAACCTTTATAGAAATTGAGCAAATGGGCTGTCGTGAAGCATTTGCTGATGAGACCTCTGCATGATATGGAGAGCATCTACTTTCCTTCCACACCACACAAGAAAATCCTAGACATTAGTGTGTGTGACGTGTGGTATTGGGAAATATTATGTGTTGAGGCATCACAGCAACTCTTTATCGTGATACTTTACTTCTGAGTTTGTAACTTGATATTTCAATTATGCCTTTCACCAAAGAGGATTTAACTACTGGTGCAACGAAACAGGTTGATCAATCCCAATGGATGGATCCCAGTCCATCTCTGACGTAGCATTTAATTGATCCTCAGTGCAGTATATGAAAGTTCACAAACTGTGATATAATACTACTTTTTGTAATGCAGTGAAATGTATCAGGCTCATCAAGATGAAGATTCTTCCTTTAATGGTTAGAAACTGGATTGATACCTCAAAATCTTTTAGGAATCCTCTAATACTTGCTTCCCTTCGTGGAAGGGCAATAGGGTATCTGAGGTGTAACTCGGAGTTATGGACCTCCAGCTTTCCCCTTCTCTCGTTAGGACAGCAAATAGCCCAGTTTCAAAGGTGCACAGGTCTTACTCTGGCTCTGCATCCTACCTGTGCCCCCTCTTTTCTTTTGCCCTTCCTGTGACCCGAAGAGCTCAACCTCCAGTTCAAGTTCCTTATTCCAAGAGGTAAAATCCAGTTTTGCCTACCTTGCTGAGAATTCCTGAGAGAGCCCCATTTACAGCCATGATTCTACGGAGCTGGAGAGCATCTTATGGACCTTGTTGTGTCTCTGGGTTCTCCAGGTTCCTGATGCCAATTTGACAACACAAGCTCAATGTTTCCTCTTAGCTGAAGTAAAATCTGGAGCTTGCTTCTGAATATTTTTGTAGGCATTGCTAATCCTCTCTTAACACTTTTCCTTGTAGGGATTCCTTTGGAGCTATTTCTTGGGTATAAAAGATGAAGTTTGCAGAGGACCTTATAATAGGAAAGGAAGTGAACAAATTCAGGCTCTATGAAGTCTGTTTCTTTACTATAAAGTCCTCAAAAGAGCAGAGTTTTGAGACTGCAAGTGAGAAGAGTACTAAATTATTTGAAATCTTACTCCTGGGGAGAGAAAGTAGCAAACACTGTTACGCAAATAGGGTTAGGAATGTAAGCAGTGACTGCACTGTTACAGCTTGGAGTTGTTTTTAACTTGCATTTTTATTGAGGTGAAAGTGTTCTAACTTTTAGTGCTGCCTGTCCAGGGATGTGTAACCCAACAGCATCTGATCCTCTGCTGTGTACAGTCAGTGATCGCTTTATACCCATTATTTCCTTGAACAGGTATTCAGCTGCAGACCACAGATTGTTTAAAAACAAACCAAAATAATGGAGGCCTTTCCTATAATTATGCCCATACCACAACTGACTTCTGTTTAGCCTGTTGTAACAGACCATCTACTGCAGAGGAGTTGTAATCTCATTTCATGTTCCTGATAAGTTTTTGTCTAGATGGGGAGAGGAAATAATCTAAGCTTTCAAGGAAAGTGAGATGTTCTCATAGGAAAGCAAACAGCAACCCTAAAACAGTGGCATGAACAGGGGACTGTAACCAAGATGTTTTCTGGGGATTTTTCAGCTCCTACCTTGCTGCTCTAGAGAAGAGCACAGGGTTTGTGCTCGAAGACAGCACACTCGCTATCCTGCTTTAGCTTGCTTTGCCCTGTTTTTCTTTCTTCCCTTCCTCTCTTATATGTTTGGATTGGACCTTGTTTGAGCCAAGGACTGTGTTGATACAAAATTTAGCCCATGGGTCTCAGACTTTACAGGAGACTCTAGAGGTGAGCTGTAATGACAATTCTTATTTTCTACATAATTCAATTTCCTTTAAAATTTTCTCACTTTGATTTGCAAAGTCCTCAGAGAAGTAAAACCAGAAAGCTGAACCGCAACTCTTTTCTTTTTGGACTTTGGCTGAATTTGTTCTGGCTCTGTTCCTGTGCAGGCTACTGGTGGGCTCAACCACCTTGGTAACTCCAAAAGAATTTAAACCCATTTGAGTTCTCAGAAGGGAAAGCACGTAGTGATAGCACATGGTGTGAGAATCCTCACAGGGAGCAGAGGTCAGGTGGGACCCTGAGCATCACGAAGTATCCCTGTGGGGAGCCCTGTGAATGTTGAGGACATAGGCTATAATGGCATAGGATATAATGCAGCATTGCAGATCTGTGCAGGTGCAGACACTTCTGGTGCTCGTCAGGCTGAGCTGTTATTCTGATTAGCAGAACATTTTGAGAAAGCTGGTGTGAATTTAACAAGAATGTAAAAATATTGGTTTGACTGGATTTTGGTTAGGTTTAGGTCTGATTCAGTCCCCCTTTTGCAGTCCTACCAGGGAGGCATAGAGACTACTTTCTGACCCAAGATGTTAGCAAATAGCATGTGCTCTGGCAGCAAATTCCTCTGAGAGAAGATCTGAGGCCGGAGGACAGTGTTTGTACGTTGTCATGGCTCCACATGCCAGGAGAGCTCTGGTGTCCACGGTCTGTTTGCTCCATGTTTGCCTGATCGCCTTGACGCTGCCAGCCCTTGTCATGGCTTTGAAATAGGGTAAGCCCTTCGCTCTTTTCTGGCTCTTCAGCTTCGGCTGAAGGGCCAGCATACCCATTAGCTTCATTAAACAATATTAATTGGAGAAAGGGTTTAACCCTTCATATTGAGCCTCAGCCAGAAAAGTGAGAATTTCAATTAAACGAGATTATTTCCATCCCTGCAGGACAGGGTATTCAGCAGGAGAGTCATGATTCAGTTAGCAAAAGCCTGGCTCAGGCTTGCACCACATTTCAGCTCCTGAGCTGATTTCTGAAGGTGCAATGTCTCTGGTATCTGCAGTTTTCAGATTCCCTGAGAAACTGTCATTCCTCAGACTTGCTGTCAGCTTTTTTAAAGAACCTGGAGTCTTTCAGGTTCCCTACAGGAGCCTTCCTGAGAAAGTAATACGTTGGTGGGGGAGCTCCTCCTTCTTTCAGCCTCAGTCCCAAGACTCTGGAAATGGGCCACTACTTCTTAGCAATACTTTTTGCCAGTTTTCATTGTTGTCACGCCCATGGAGGAGGTAACGTAATTCATTCTCCTTTAGGTTGTACCAGTCATTTCAAGCACTTTTAATCAGTAGAGATGGGGACGACTGCCAGCAGAATTAAACCTGGAAAAGATGCCCTTGCATTTATTCATTACTTTAAACAGACCTCTTGGAAGTAGTCTGCAAGCCTCTGGAGTCCACTGAGCTCAGGTTGAAAACAACTGTTTATCACTATACACACAATTCTGGGAACTGTGGCAAACATATTGTAATATATTTTCGTATTTCCCATATAGCTACTAAAATCCCTCTCTCTAGTCAAGGTCAGCATGCCCATAAATTTAGGTCTGAAGTTTTTTTAAAATGTAGAGGCATTGATGTGTTCACTGATGCTGCAAAGCCTGTGCAAGGTGCTGCACATTCTGCTTCTGTCACTTGTCAGCCTTATCAGACCTGCATTGATTTACAGTCTGTAGTTCATGACCTGGGGACCTATTTTCTACTGAATGGAGCACATTTAAAAATATAAAAGATTCTTAGTCTCATTGTTATTTTGAACTCTGAAAATAAATGTTCACTTTTGAACTCCAACTGGAACACTCAGTGATGCTCCACATTAAATTCTCATCCAGAAGAATATTGGTGGAAGCTCCAATGAGCATAAATTTAAATGCAGGTTCTATTTCCCTGGATTTGAAGCAAATAATTTTATTTTGGTTCATATTAAAGGAATTCTTCTGTTGACATTCATACAACATATTTTGTGGTGAGCTGGAAATATGAGCAAACAACAAAGGCTGTAGGGTGGACAAAATAAATGATAGAAAAAGCTAATAGGAAAAGGTTGTGCCATTGAAAAACAGTAAGTTTGAGATGTTTATTAACATCTGGATACTGTTTGTGAAGAGGTGGAATGATGGATGATGGGAGTTTGGAAGGGAAAGAAACTAGAAAGGCATTGAATTTCTCATGCCTGTTTTCATGCAGACTGAAGCAGCACTTGACTGAACTGGTGCATTTTACAATATCTGAAGCAGCAACAGAACAACTGTAAAAATGTGTAGTGATGAAAAAAGGTGAGGTGATGCTACACTGCTTCTCTCTTAAAGTGAGATGGAACGTGTTACTTAGCAAAAGAATGTGCTAAAGGTTACACAGTCTGGGAGGAAAAAACTTACTGATTTCAAAGGTTTGTTTGGACTTAGGGATCTATTTTAGCCTGTGAGTCAATATTTTGTTTTGCTTCCTATTTGATGGAAGAAAAGCAGTTTGAGGTTTGGGGGGGTTTGGTTTTTTGTTTGTTTTTAAAAGTAGTAAGAAGTGAGTTCACTACAAGCCGAACTATTGCTGATATTCCTTCTAGCCAAAGCTCAGGAGCAAGGTGAGATACCAGTAGAGATGTATGGACATCACTACTTGAGTGCAAAATACAGAGGAGGAAGCCTGGCAAAACTAAATCCTTAGGGAGTATTTCTTGGCTGTTACAGTCTGCTTCTGCAAAGTCAAGTCAGAAAATGTTTGAATTCTATAGAGTTGTTGGACACTGCTAACCAGGGACACCTTATAAAGATTACAGGAGAAGAAGAGATCACAAAGGGCTGGCTGTAATGACACCTAATTATGTGTGTCTTACATGGTTGCAGAAGGAGAGCTTGTAAACCCTGACTCTGGAAATGCATTTAATGTGCCAGCAAGCCCCTCAAACAGCACAACTGTATGAACATAAAATTCTTCCGTCTAAGTGCTATTTGATGTTTTTATGCCAGCTGTGTTGTCTTACCATTTAGAGATACCTTCAGTGGATGGCTGAAATCCTGTCCCTGTTGAACTCAATAACTCAATGATAGGTTCCTGTGTGTTTCAGAAGGGACAGAATTTCACTCTATATACTTTTGCAATGGAGATTACGCTGTGATACTACCCATATGATAGATTTGTTGTTCCTTGAGTAAGCCATAATTTTTTTTTGCCAATGAATCATCACCAGATCAAAATAAAAATGCAGTATGCAAAAAGCAAATAGTAGGGAAAACCATGAAGTTTAAAAGCAAAATCAAAGAGGTTCTACATGCTAATTAACCACAAGGGTCATCTTCTCTTTATTTATGACTAGTTTAGTCAGTATTTTTTAACTGTTTCCTTTACAAAACTACTACTACCATCTGTACTGATGGGAGTAGGTTCATTTTCATACCTAGCAGAGTGAACAGGATATAGTAGCAGCCACCTTGACAGTGGTGTACAATATCAAGGTTACAAAACTCTGTTGCCCTGTTTTGATAGACAAAAGCTGGAGGAAAGGGAGAGTGTTTTTTCCAGCTGGGAACATGATGTCTTTCTTCTCTGTAACATGATGCCTTGGTTCTGTTTTTCAAAAATGCATGTTTGTGCCAAAAATAACAATTTCAAGGGCAACACTGAAAGGAGTCATCACTTTCTAGATACATATGTGCCTACAAGCAACAACATTGTTTACAAAATATGGTTGCAGACTTTGCCTTCTATTATGAGCAGTTCTGGATATCACTGGTATATTGCTGAAAGAAGCATTTCATCTGGCAGACTTTCACTTGATAAACTGCATGGAATTGCACAGGGAAGGGAGGAATTGTACAGAAAGGGAGGAAAGAGGATGTTCCTTCTGAAAGAGAGGTGCTTGTAACTCTGAAGGTTGATTCTGCTTTAAGCAAAGCCATCCTTTCCCCTTTCCTGTATTTCCTCTTCCCAGGTTTAAGTAGACCATACTGATCCCTTGTGAGGAGTCTCTTCTCTTCTTGTTCATAGTTTTCCTTCTCTTGCTAGTCAATGATCCTTCCAGGGTAGGAATAAAATGCCTAACAGGCGGAAGGAGTTACCAAAAATAGCAACCTCATTGCCCAAGACAGGATACACAACCATTTGGCTATTGTCTATCCTCTACCGTTTCTCTCTCCTTTTGGGTTTAAGATATGTAGCTGCTATGCAGATAGTTTCTATTGAATATTTCACTATGTAGTGTGTGCAGCTTGTTTGTTTTTATTCAGAGCATGATTCATTTGGTGCTTTATGAGGTTTTGGTGCGTGCCTTGAGCATGCAGCCCCATAAATTATGTCCCTGTAGGAATGTTGCCTATTATTAGCTCTGCAGAGTAGACAGTGTGACTCTCTGCAAAGTTGCCCGTGATAAAGAGCCTTATCACAGAAAGGTCATGTGCTATTTCCATTAACTGTTGATGTAATTGAGAAGCAGTTATAGCCTAATAACCTGAGGGTGAGACTGGAGCTGGGACTTCTTAATCCTGTCCCTGGGAGTAGTGCCTCCAGCAGCCTGGCGAAGATACACAGGGTCAGATCCTATGATTTGGTACCTAAATCCCACCAAACTGGGACTAAATGAAATTGGGAAGCATTTGGGAACCTGAATTCTTTTGTGTATCTGGTCTTCTGAGCCCGTATCTACTTGTTGAGTGGGAAGTCATAGTAGCATTGTAGTAATCAACCTATAACTATGATTTGGTTGTTTTTCAAATGTATCTTCAAGAAAGCTGATTTCAGTGCCAGATGTTGGTGTTAAGATTTAAATCCTCTGTCATGTTTACTGAAACCTCCTGAATATCTACCTAAAAAAAAATAAATTATTTGATCTGTTAGGAGACAGTGAAGTGCAAGCACAATTTATCAAGAAATACAAAGAAAATGGTGGGCCTCTGGACTCCACTGTTGGTTTCTCTGACTCAGGCTGATGTATGCCAAGTTTACTTTAGATCTTTTATTTTAATATGTATCTGTGTCTATATTGAGCTCTGCTTGTTGGTTTAGAAACTCTGCAATTGAATGTTACAGAATACACATCACTTTCACAGCAGTTTGTGGCAAGGATCCCTTGAGAAATGGTTGAGAGAGCATAAGTTTGTTGCCAAATAATAATGTTCAGTGACTCAGAAACTGCCATCTGTTATATAGACTCTTAACTCAAGCTCTGCATATTGAAATAGTCCCTGAAACATCTGCAGGTTTCCTCCTGATGTTTGGGCTAGCACATCCACCTAGCTGGAATCTCCCACATCATCCTCAACCCTTCCCCCAGAGTTATCTACTTTTCATGGCTGTTTGGGGTTTTTAACCTATCATAGCCTACTGTCAACTGTATCCACTCTCAAAAATATCTCTGATTTTATGCTCTTAAACTAATGCTTTGTTCCAGCTGCTATAGGCTGGATATTTCTATGGTGTTCCAAGGTGAAAATTATGCTCTTGGACTTGAAATCCTGAGGGGGAATGAAAGTTGTACCACCTGTGGGGGTAATACCTGAAGCACCATATGCTCCTGTCCAAATGACAATGTTTGTCAAGTGAGCTGGTTCCCTGTCGGGCATCTGGAGTTGCCACAGTGGCTCTGTGTGTTTCCCACACTGCTGTGCTTTGGGGAAGCAGCTGGGCAGCCCTCTAAGGAGCTGCTGTCTACTCACTTGATGTTGGCCACCTGCTCTGTGCCTTGCTCTCTGGACGCACCTTTCCTTTCACTGTATTCCTTTCAGATAAATAGCCATAGATGAACCTTAGAGGAAGTGACAGTTGTAGAGTTTTGATGCTTGGGCTTATTTTTATATGCTGAAAATGAAGCTTAAGGAATTGAAAGAGAACTCCAAATTATAAGTCAGCCACAGGGAATGCCTTTCTATTTGTTTTTTCTGTAGTTGTTCCAGTACGTATAAAGACATTGTAGTCCAGGAAAATGTCCTAATGCATTTATGTGATATGATACTGGCTAAGGATAAGAATAACCTAAAGCAACACATAAGTTTTAGCCAGAAACTGACCTCGAGTAAATATTACTACAAGATTCAAGTATCTTACCAGAAGAGTGGCTATGAGTAAGTCTCTTTAGAAGCACGGACTAGAGAAATTTTGTATCCGATGTTACAGAGAAATAAGATCCCTATAAAGGAGTAAATTCCATCTGCCAATAGATTCCCTTGTGGACAAGAGCAACGATTCCTCTAAAACAGCTTTACGTGACAGCGTACTCACTTAAATACAATTTATTTTTTTTACTACTCATTACACAAAGGGAGATATTGTTTAATTAATTCAAACGGTTATTCACATTTGAACTCACAGGAAGATTTGAATTCTTAATGATGGTAATGACTCATGGATTAAACATCCTTGAGAAGCTTTCACCTCTGTCTCACCAGTGAAAATCCAGGTATGTGATCCACACCCTACTATCTTTCTCCTGTTTGCTGGTGGCTTGTGCCCAGTTTGGGCACAGTGGGAGACAGAGGTTTAAGCAGCTGGGGCTGGTTTCCTTGAAAGCACGGGTAGAGGGAAAGATGCAGGAAGAAGACTGAAACTGGGGGCAGGGCCACAGAGCTGTAGAGATCTGATGTTTTGCTGTGGCCCTTGGGGCAGACGTGGGAAAGTACTAAAATATAGGCCTGGCCTATGCTCTAAAAGTTTTGCTGGCCTAGAAATATTGGTGAGGAGAGAGAGCCTTTTGCTGATGTGGCAACAGTAGAGTAGCCCCAGTGCAAATCCTGGCCAAAAAATCCATTTGCTACTGTAGCATGTTTTGCTTAAGGAGTAGATACAAACCACATGGACAAAAGAACTTTTTTGGCCAACTCTTAATTGTGCTCACCCTGGGAGGAGTTGCTGGTATGGCTATAGCTTTTAAACACAAAAAGGTCATAGACCAAGAATTAGATGCATGACCTTTCTTATTCTTGACAAGGACTGATCATGGTATGTAGATTACAGACTAATTCATGGATTAATTTATGCCAAGTCAGCACTTTGATTAGTTCAAGGTCTTTGCACCAACATTTAGTGTGGAGAAGGAGAACTGTTTCAGTCTGTAATACAGCACCTAAAACTGCTTTGGAACCAGAGCGATTAAAAAGTGGCAAATGTGACTTCAGTCTACAAAACAGATTCTCATCAGGGTCTGGGAAATAGTGGCACCTAACTGATGTCTGTATCAGAAAAATTGTAGGAAGTGTTGTGGAGACATATAAATAAGGTGCTGTAAGAAAGAGTCATCCTTGCTTTTCTGGAAAAAAACGTATCCTTCAGAAATTTATTAGAGGTTTTTCTGGAGTAGTTACTTGTGTGAAAAGATAATGTGATAGGTCTGGATTTTCAAAACAGCTTTTGCCAAGCACTTGAAAAGGAACAAAATCATCTCAAAGGTCCCTTCCAACCATGAATATTCTGTGATTCTGTGAAAACTAAGCAATGGGATTGTCCTTGTATGAGTCTGTCAGCTGTTAAGAAACAGGAAACAAAGAGTTGGATTCAGGGGCCTGAAAATCCTCTTTTTGCCTCTTTGAACCTCACCAGGCAAAAAGAGTATTAGGTGTTGTTAGGAAAGACTAGAGTAGAAAATCAGGAGAAACATTTGTGCCACTGTAAGAGCTTATGGTGTGCCTACCTCATGAATTGTCCATTCTCAAAAAGGATGAGTAAAAGGAAAGCACACAAAGAAGGAAGGCAGTGATGACCAGAGACACAGAATGGCTTCCTTTCAAGGTATGTCTAAATAGATTACAGCTCTTCAGCACAAAACAGAAATGACTAGGAGGGAGGAATATGATCGAAAGTTATCAAATAAAGAGTAGCAGAGAAGGTGGACAGGGAACAGTCATTCACTGTTTTCTCTGCAGCTTCTGTTACATGATGCCAAGTTTAGAATAGGAAGAGGAATTTTCTTCCATGATCCATAGTTAAGCTCTGGCAGCCTTTGCCACTGAGTGCTGTGGGGACCAAAACTCTACCCAGGTTCAAAAAACAACCAGACAAGCTCATAAAAGAAAATTTCATTAGCAGCTGGGATACATGAATGTGTGCTTCTGGTTGGAGAAATCCTAAAGCTGTTTGTTGTTGGGAGCGTGTTCTGGCAAAGCATCACTGTGTTCTTAGCCTGTTCTTATAGTCTGACTTCAGCATCTCTTACCGGTCCCTGTCCAGGAAAGGATACTGAGCTGGAGGATACAGCACTCTGGCCTAGTATAGCTGTTCTTACCTTTTTAACTCATGTTTTTTTTCCTATGAGGAAAGCGCCTATTTGGTTCAACAGCTCCCCTGAGACACAGGTGATAAAAACATAACTTGCTGCATCTGGATGTGAATTAAGCTTAAATCAGCAGTGTCCCAGTTTCTCATTATGCAAACCTGGTCATAATATACAGAGCTATGAGACTGCAACCAAGTAATACAAGCAGCACAGGATATTGATGCTAATTCTTACCTACTGATACCTTTTTTTTTTTTGAGTGCTGCATTTCTCTAAAAAGCTTCAGTCTTCCTGTCCTCTAGTGATCCTCAGAGAACTCTTGAGCTACTTGTGCTCAGTGTGAAACTGAGCTCAGCAACCTGAAGTAAAGGAAAAAGAACAATATCTGTTAGACGAAAAGGAAGTAAACTTCATTTGAAGCTGTTAGCCCAGCTGAGAGAAATAGTCCCTTATTAAAAAAGGGGAGTGGTGGTGGTGGTAAATTGAATAAAAAAAAAATACTGTTTTATTTTCTTTATTTTTCTGCAGTGTGAGCTTCATAATCCCTGTAGTGTTAACCGTGCTATCAGCTATAAACTTCGGACATTATACCGCCAAATAATTTTTCTCCATTTGTATTTTCTGACCCTCCAATTCTTCACTTTCTGCTGCCCTTGTGGTATTGCACAAAGGAGATATCACTTCTTTAGCTTCTCACTTGCTGAAAAACAAGCTGGTAACTACTGATCCACTTCAGAATAAAATTCTAGCTTGTATCAGTTTGGATAATTAACATAATCTTTTTTAAACAGCAAACATACTGTAGAGTCTAAATTCTGAAGGAAGATGCAACTACTAAGACATAGATAAGAAGTTTCTGAGAAACTAACAATTTCTAGGGACTGCTTGGAATAGCTAACTGGTGAAATTATTGGGTAAAATAATTAACAAAATGCTCACAGTTGTTGTCTGGTTGCCTTTCCCTTCATAAGCAGACAATGTGCAGAACAGTCAGTTAGGAAGTGGCACTATGTTAATCAAATTTCCATAGCTGTAAGTGACAACAAGCCTACCCTGTCCTCCCTGGTTGGTTTTTTTGTTTGTTTTTGGTTGTGTGGTTTTTTGTTTGTTTGTTTTGGGGATTTTGGAGTTGTTTGGAATTTGGGTTTTTTTTTGACTGTGGGTAATTTTAATGAGTTAGAAATCTTTTCTTAGAGGAAGTTAAAATCCAGATTAAAGCAGTTATTCCATAGGCCACAAATAAGTGCAAAGTCAAGTTAAAATGCCTTGGGTTTTTCCTTCATACTTCTACAGTATTTTTCTTGATTCTGGACAGAGATGAGGGAAGGTGGATGTGGCAGAGATTTAATGGTAGAGTGAACTCAGTGATCCTCACTTATCTGAGTTCAGAGCCCTGCAGAAATAAACAGATGTATTAATTTCCTGGGACCATAAGAGGGCCAGAGCCTGTTATTGTGGGTTTGTATTAGCCATATGTTTTAGGGGAACCTTCTGCCTTTTTCCTATTCATACTAATGCACTTAAAGGAGAAGAGACAGGAACTCTCACAGGACTGGCTTCTTTGAAAAGCAGCAATCTTCTCGTCTTTGTTCACTGCTTAAGGATATTGAGTATTTTGGGGGGAAAAAAACACAAACAAACCTGCCTCAAAACTATGAATTTATGTGGAAGAAAAGAAACCTATGAGTAGGACTACTCACATTTAAGTCAATCATATCAAGAAGAATAACAGAGGATTTGAGGACAGAATTGCATTATTGGTATTACAGACTCATAAATGGCACAATAGAATTTATTCATTTCATGCTTTCTTTCCCTCACTTTCCAGGAGAACAGAACAAGTTTCTTTAGGATCTAGATATTAGGCTTTGAAACAAGGTGGCCGCAGGAAAGGTATGAGTTAGCTGTCCTCTCTTATGTCTGCCATGCATGGGAGAAGAGTGGTTGGAAAATCTAATGGAAATAAAATATCTGCTCTGCTGAAGATGGAAAATATGAGCACGGACAAAGTGTTATTTGCTACATGACTGCTGTGGTTAGATGGGACTGCTCACTAGGGAAGGTATATATTGAATCATTTCACAGTGGCAAGAGGGCTAATTATGTGGGAAGTGTCTTGGAGCACAACAAAATGCTGCAAACACCCTTGCTGTGCCATCACCCTCACCAAAGACAAAAATCAAAAATCCTGCCATTTTCTCAGTGTTTCTTCCTCTTTTTGATTAAAAGTTGCTTCCATTTCCAAATGTGGGATGAAATACAAAGCAGCAATCAGCATAATGAAATAACACTTGCAGGCACTACTTGCTGTTATGGTCCCATGTTCAAGGTAATGACTGGGACTGTCATGGCCCTGGTGGCACTAGCAGGGCATCACTGGTCATGACCGGCCTCCCCATGCCCTGCCTGGTTTTATTCTGATTCATTAACATTTCTTTGTGAGAGGAATGGTAATTTTGAAGAGAGGAAGAGTTTTGGCTTGCATACTGGAGAAGGGTCATGGTGGTTAAAGAACTGAGGAGCAGCACTGAGCTGGTCCTGTGCCACCTCCACCACATTGCAGTCACCCCAAAGGATGTTCCTAACACAGTGATGGCAGCTGCAGGCCCTGTGGCATTGGGAGGCCCCAGGTGCCACTGGAAAGGACACTGTAGAGAGGTTGATACTGGTCTCTTCTCGCAGGTAATTAGTGACAGAACGAGAGGGAATGGCTTCAAGCTCCAACAGGGTAGGTTTAGATTGAACATTAGGAAAGAATTTTTCACAGAAAGAGTGGTCGGGCATTGAAATAGGCTGCCCAGGGAGGTGGTTTAGTTTTAAGAGTCGTTTAGATGTGGTGTTGGGGGATATGGTGTAGGGGGGAACTTTGTATAGTAGGGTTGATGGTTGGACTCGATGATCCCAAGGGTCTTTTCCAACCTAAATGATTCTATGATTCTATGACTGTGCACCAAAGGACTTGGGCCAGCAGACTGGGTGTTGCAATGGTAAGAAGATCTAGGTGGACACCAAGGCCAGATGGGGATGAAAGCAAACATGAACCATTCTGTTGTAGCTGTGTCCTGTTGCGGCTACATCTGCTTCTAACAAAAGCATTACATTGTCATCTTCCCTTTCTTTTGTTCTGTGCTTGCCCAGCGCAAGACACATCTGTACCCTCCTTCTCCTGCAGCTGTGGCGGAAATAGCATAGTGGACACCCTGGGCCTCTTCCTCAGAATGTCCCACCAAGCCTGTTCTTTCTTCTGGCTTATGACATTTATCTCTGTGATGATCTGGCCTTTTCTTGGGCAGGCAAAAGTCAGTCCAGGGGTCTTAGTAAGTCTTTCAGGTTATTCTCTCTTCTAAGTGATTTAGAAACATCAGCTGGTGCATCTTCTCTGAACTTTGTTTTAGTACTCACAAGTTAAAATTCCCACAGGAGGACACTTGGGTAACAAGTCCCCAAATTCATCCCTAGTATCTCCATGGCACATCTAAAAAGGTCCTGGTATGTCAGGATGTATTTCAGCCTGAATGTGGATAAAATGTTCTCAATAAAGGAACTCCAAGCATTTGTTGATGAGAGGAGCCAGCAAATTGACAGATCGTACTGTGCTGGCATGGTCTTCTGTAAATCTCTATATTGAGTCTGGATATGGCAGTTTTTCAGTAACTTTATTATTTCCCAGAAAGTTCACACAGAAGGGCTCAAACTTATTTTTCTTCTGTCCCAAAGGCTCCCAATAGCTTATGGCTCTGGCCTTCACCTTGTTTTGTTTTTTTTTTCCTGTTTACCCATCCACCAGTTTGGACAACGAGAGAAGGTTATTGGTTTACAGTACCTTTATAGTCCAATGCTATTTTTGTGATTCTATAGCAACTAAAATCCTTGTAGAGAATGTGGGAATTTTCTGGCCAATTTTTTTGACAAATATCTGTCACTGGTTTGCCTACTCATTCCCTTATTACTGCCTACATAGCCTTCAGTTCTGCCCTGGGAAGAAATGGAAAACTCACAGAAGCAGGAGAAAACCTACTTGTTAGTGCTGACATTTAGAAGCTGGGGGTGTATTACACAATTTGGTGTAATTTGGATTTGGATGTCTTTGTGGGCAGCAGTTTATGACACTTCTGTTTCCCCCGGCCTGCAGTCTCTGTCCCTGCCCTGTGCTTCATCATTGCTCCTCAGTTTACTGGTAAGACTGTTAAAAAATAACTTTTTCTTGATGCTTTACTTCTGAAGGAGGTGGCAGATAGAGAGCAGCTTGTATCTGCCAGGCTGAACGAGCTCAGGTGTATGGATCCTAGTGGTGGAATGCAAGACAGCAAACTGTCTGCTCCAGGCTAGATTAGCTCCCCAGAGCTATTGAGGGGTCATCATGCCAAGCCCTGTCCATGCACAAACATCCCTCGTGACCCCTGACCAAAACACATGCATTAACTGTACATAATCAGAGACAACCTTCTGTCAGATGAGAAGGTGATAGGTGAAATGTCCAGTTAGGCTGGTTGGACAGTCGCTGTGTACTGACTGCACATTACTTGGTAGCTAGATGTCCCACAGCCCATGCAATGATGTTGACAGTGTTGTTCTATAGGTAGGTATTGGTTGAAGCCAGAAAAGACATCAGTGATATTGCTAGGATGTCAAAAGGAAACAACGTATGGTGAGAATGATATCTGTCACTGCAGGCACAGGTATGTGGGTGTAATTCTGTACCCATGTTCTCAGGCTGAGGATATTAATGGTAATTGTATGGCACCAGTGATAAAGATAGTTATTTTTGCTTACATCTGAGTATGTCTTTCTCATGAAGATCTCTCTGAGGACATATGGTGTCATTGTTTGGTAGATTGCAGAGCTCACCACTTCAGGGCAGGAAAACATAAAACCTTCTTGTAACTGAAGCCTAGTGCAGGCTGTGTTGGATTGCGTGGATAGCCTTACGTGGAAAAATGTCATTTTGTGTCTGTGAGGGCATCTCCTTGTGTGCTTACAGGTGAGGTTAGCTGTCTTGCCTTTAGTAGACCTAGTAGCTTTACCTTCAGGTGGGTGTCAGGCAGCCATCAGCTGTGACTGCTGCCTCAGCAGCTCGCTGCTGTCTGTGGCTGTGTTCCCTAGCTTGGATCCAGAGGGTGTCTAGACTTCTTTCTCATTTCTGTGAGAGGTTGAGTAGCTCTTGGTCACAGTTCTCCACTCAACTTTGGTGTTAGATTATACTGACTGCATGATGGAGGGTACATATGATCACGGTAGAGCATGGTACAGATACAGGACTTCCTTTGGGTTGACTTGAAGGTGGAACTCATGGAGGTGGCTTAAGTAATTACTGCCCTTAATTCAGGGGCAACCTTTTTCTAAAGGTTTTTATCAGTGCTGAAGGCGCAGCCAAGCAGAAATAAAAGTGACCATGAGCTGCAGCTTGTAATGAGGGCATAAATTTGAAGTCAGTAATTTTATTGTATGCTAGTGTCAAGCTGTAAACAGTGGCAGGTAGATGCTCCACCAGGAAAGCTCTTCTGCAGGGATGTCAGAATTTGGAGCAGAGTAAAAAGTACAACTGAAGGTCAGTAAAATATACTACATGTTATGAATCTGAAGCTTTTGTCCTTCAGAGAGGCAGATGAAAAAGTTTTGCTTGTGGCTCAGGTTTTAAGCTTGCATAGTGGCAGTCCTCTTTTTCCAGAGAAGTTGACATTGAACTTGATGTAATCTTCTGATAAAATACTAAAAGCTAAGGTCTTTGACCTGGCAAACTGACAGCCTGTAGGTGTATCCCATGCGAACCAATGCTCAAGCAAACAGGGGTTGCAAAATAAGGCAATAGTTGGGGATTTCAGTACATTTGGTGAGACTACCTTTCAGCTACTTATCGGTTACTCGTGGCTCCAGTTTCAGGGTAAGCTATGCAGCCTCATACCCTTCTATCTGCTGGCACTACAAAAGTGCCCTGTACTTGGTGATGGGTTGCATTCCCAGAGTGCTCAGACTCTCATCAGGATGGCACTGCCTCAGGCTGTCGACATCAAAGCAGGATCTCCCTGTACAGGCATTTGGCACAATTTGCTTGGCTATAGGAAGGTTGCACGCTGATGTATGACTCTTCCAGGCACTTTTGGAAGAGTCTTCACAGGACATTTCCAGCAGGTTTTGCTTTGAAAGCTGCTGCAGAGCATTGGCTTTCACAGATTTATGCTGCCTTGACTCATTTGCCTGTTTAAATATTGCATCCAGTGCAACGCTGTAAACAAATGAGCAAACAGCCACATAACTCTGGTTCCCAGGAGAGAATGATCTGTTAAAAGGGAAAAGTGCTTGTTTGGTCACAGCTGAATTACTAATATTCCTATAAATTGCTTCTTTAAGGTTGTGTAACATGTTTGGGAATGTGGCAATAAGAGATGTTGAAATGGGGAACAGACTTAGAGGAGTAGAAATGGAAGGAAGCCAAGCCAAAATACACAGCAAGCCTTTTCCAGAGACAGGTCAGCAGTGATCCAAGTGTATTCCCACAAAATGGAAGTTCAGAAGGGAACCGTAAGCAGTGGAAAATATTACACGCTCAACTTTTTTTACGAACCTCAGTCACTCCGAGTTCACTGCAGAAAAATGTTCCTAGAGTTTAAAGCCCCTTCTTATTCTTTTCTTTTCCCTGTTTCTTCTCCTGTGTTTAAATATTTTTGAGTTAGGCAGGCTAAAACTGGGAGAAAAAATTAACTGTTTTTCTAACATAGGAAACTTTAACAATAAAAATACTTCAGAGCTTTTGGTTTATAGCATTTTTCAGGACAAAGCATTTGTTCCTCCTTAGGAGAAAGGCAGCTTGAAGGAGAAATGTTTTGTGAATTATGTTTCCACTTGGCTTTTATCTTTGTTTTAGGCTTGAAAATTACCTGCTACCTTGCTGGTTTCTGCCATCTTTGCTGATATAGACACCGTCCCTCTCTAAAAGCAGCTGCCCAGGCAGGGGCAGGCAGCACCCCTGCGAGCGGTGGGAGGGGAACCACAGGGCCTGAAATCACTATTTGTTCACAGCAGAACATGTTCACTGGGGAGCATCATGCAAACAGTAAGACAGTCTAGGTGCAGCTGTTACACTCGACTCAGACTGGCTGTTCCCATGTATACTTGGCCTGGCAGTTGATATTTCTATTTCAGACCTGGAGAAGGGCATATGTACCCAAAAAGCTCAACCACTGCATCAGATGTGCATGCTGTCCTAATGAAAACTGTTACAGCCTGGCCTATTCTTCTTCTATCTTGCTTGTTTGAGATGGGCTACCTCTTGTCAGGCAGCCAACCATCTGGTGATAATCTTTCAGCAGAAGGTGGGATTTTTTTGCTTGCTTTATTTGTGTGTGTGCATATATAGCTTGCCTGTTATCTTTATTTTGAGTTCTTTAGTGTCCTTGTGGCTGCATATTGTTGCAGCTAGGGGATAGTATCAGTGATCACTTACAGCATTCCCCTGTGCTTGCACAGTCCTATAAGCTGTTTTCTGCGAGTAGGTCCCCATGAATAAGACTTTGGGATGTTTACTAATAGTTAGCTTGTCTTTCATTGTAAAACTACTGTTTGCTGTGTGCATATCTGGTACCAGTGCGTTGGTATCTAATCACAAACTAGATGCAAACTGTGCTTTTCCTGTGTTTGGAAGCAAACAGGAACCATTAGGAAAGATCAGAGAACAGCCTGCTCTGCAGCTCTGACACTACAAAGAGAAAAGACAACCTGGTAGTACTAACAGCCTTGAACTTCTGGCACTGATTATGCTCCTAACGCAGGAACTAGACTTCTTAACATTATTAATGGAGAGAGACAGAGATGCTTCCTCTATTGAGAAGGGGATTTATAGCAGGAATGTAATTTAGATAAACTGGCTGACCCTAGAGAGATGCATCTGTCTCTCTCTCTCGCTATTACCTACAGAGAATCTGAAAGACTTACAGGGGGTATGAGCAGTTAGGTCATATGAATATCCACCTCTGCCATAATTTCTCTGTTAATAAGGAAATCCTGTATCACACTTTTTTGTGGGGTTTTATTAGTGCTCTTCAGAAAGCAGACTAGACATCTTTATGTGTTGTCCCTGCTCATGATCTCCCAAAAAGAAATAGTTCAGAAAGCCTTCTCCCCTTTCTGCCATCTGTGGCTGGTCAGGTTGCCCATCTGTTTTCTTGTTGCAGTGATCAGTTATTCTGTTGGCCCAACAGACCATTGCTTATTGTACACTTGTTAAAGTGCTTCCAGGCTGGAAGCTTCTGGGCTTACTTTGTATTGAAATTGAAGTAGAAGAGGGGAATGAAACATCTTCCTAAGGCTGATCTGAACAGTCCTGGAAATTCAGCTGGTTTGAAGCACGAGACAGGGAAGATCCCTTTGCAGGGCAGTTGTATCGAGATGCTCAGCCATGTTAGTGCTCTGATCCCTGCTCCACTACCATGGGAGAACTGAGATCGAACTCAGTTTCCTGCTTCAAAAAGGCCCGAATAACTGGGGATTTAACGCAGCCAAATTCATACTGGCAGAGAGTTAACTGAGCCCTTTTCCTGCCCTGCCCTTTAGTAGTTTTTGAGCAACTCCTCTCTGTGGACTTTTTCCTTGTGGAATTAGAGGTGATGCCCCATTGCTGCTCAGCCGTGTGGGGACAGTGACACCTTGCAGTGACATCTTTCCCAGCTGCTGCCACAAGGAACTTGTTCTTAACCTTGGTAGAAAGCTCTTCTTCTCCCAACCATATGAATTCAACTTTTTGCTGATGTAGCTGCTTTACAGTTACTGCTTTCTATACCTCTTGGCTGTTCCTTAAAATTTCATCTATTCCTGCTTTTAAATGATGTATTGCTAGTGTTGAGTGTGTGATATGACCGTAGGGATTAGAGGTGTGTTTTCTTGAAAGATGCCTACTAAGAAGGGCTTTTTATTTGCCTGTTTGAATTACACACACCTGGTTCTCCAGCTGCTCGCTGGGTCCATCATCCTACCACCTCTACCAAGGAGAGAGAGATGAGCTGGCCTTATCAGAACTCATGGAGAAGTCTGTTGGAGAACCCAGATTATTTCAAAAGCAGAAATGCCCAGTTAGGGTGAAAAACCTGAAATTCTTTTTTGCAGAATGGCAAGTGAAGAAAAGCATAAATTTAGATTCGTTTTTATGGTGCTGATCAAAATATTTCAGAATAGTATGTTGTACAGAGTAGGAATACTTTGTTCTAGCTTAGGTCAAAATGAGCCTATGTCCCCTCTGCTGTTGCAGTGCCTCTTGAAATATACAGTTTGACAGTCTCATGCTTCAATTCCATATAAGCATTGCTCCCCAGCTGACCTGTGTTTCTTGTGCCAACCTATGATCAAAATTCCCATGAAACACAGCATTTATCTGACCACAGATTGTTAGTAAAATGCATTGGAGTAAAATGGGAACTAATGCCTCAAACCCCAGTGCCCTGAGCCTCAAATACCAGAAAGACTAAACAGTTTAATTCAAAAACTCAGAGATGTATGGTTTAAGACAGTTTATCTGTTAGATATTTTTTTTCCCCAGTTTTCCCACAGATAAAAGAAGAAAAGAGAGAAGAAGGTGTCTTTCATATGGTGGGAATTATTTTATCTGGAAAACTGTTGATTAAATAATCTCTTTACAGCTACAAAGAAACTCATCAAGCATCTTGTGTCTAAAATACATTCAGTTTTCAATTCAGGCTTGCTTTTAGCTCACAGGTAACCTCCTCCTTGGTATGGAGGATCTGAAACTGGCCATTTGTGGCAGAACAGGCTGCTGAAAAAGATCACTAAAAGATCCGCACAGCACACTTCTTTTTTTTGTTTTGTGAGTTGGGAAAGAATTTCAAAACGTAACAGCTTCCTGAAATCTTTCTCATAGATCTTAAAACAAAAAATAACAAAACAACTCTTAAAACTCAAAAAAAAAAAAAAAAAGGCCCCACAGGTGTCCGTGAGTGTGTATAATATGGAAAAAGAATTGTGTTCTCTCCAAGGTCATGTTAAAAGCAAAAGTGAGCAAAAACTAGTTAACATGTGGATTCGCCTTTGCTTTTTTTTGTGTGGAGATCCCACCCCTGGTAACACATGCAGTTCGTGGAGTACAAATTATATGTACTGGGTGTTCATGTGGAAAATCTGTACAGCCAAAGCATCCCAACAAACCACAGTTCCTGCTGGGTGAGTTAAGAGTCTGTCTTGAGGGAATGAAGGATTCAAAACTCCCCATGCAGGTGAGTGTAAATCTCTTCCTCCTTTCATGGCTTTAGCTTTGCTGGTGGTTTTAATTTCCATTTACAACCATTCACTGGAATGAAATGAGAGTCTTGAGGTGCCGCTGCATGGTTCATTAACCCCAGGGTTTTTTGACAAGCTCTTTCCTTGTGGTGGTTTCTCTGGCTAGCTCTGCTCACTGGAATGATCCTGAACCTGCTGCCAGGCTTGCCCTCATCCACAGTGTAAAGGGAAGGTGCAGCAGGTGTCAGTTTGCATAGGGAGCAATATCTCATGGCTTCTGAGTCATGTGCTAAAGCCCAAAGGGGCTTTTCTTGCATCTTTTTCCCCCTGTACCAAGCCTTTTCCCAAAGCAGGAAATCTGGGCACATTAAACTTGAGATTTTTTATTTACTTTTTCATAATAGTAATGAGTTGAAAGTGTTTCTGCATTATGTAATCATATAATTCTGTTTTCTTTAAAAAAAAAAAAAAAAGCCTAGAAACTAGAACCCTGAATACTGTGGTGAATTTATCCCTTGAAAATTAGTACAGCCCATAAGGAGGAGATGGGATGATGATTGGTTAAAATTAGTCTCCCCCTGTGCTTCTGGCAAAGGGTTGTAAAGTGTAATTTATGCAGCAGGCTTTCTAATCCACCAGGCTTCAATAATGTAGTAAAAATATATTAGTAATGTAGATACATGTGGCTGAGATTAACTGCCTCTGTTGGATTTTTCCAAAGGAAAAAAAAAAAAAATCCCTTTTGCTTCGGCAGGCTATGAAGGTCACCTTAAGGATGAAGTCCAAAATGGGTATTTCAGCTTGATCCAACTGATCCTCTGGGAAAAAGCTTTTGTCTTCAAGAGGCAACAGAAAACTGCCACAAGCACCTTGAATGTCTACTGAAGACAAACCCCAAATCTGGTCTGAAATGCTGCAGTATTGTTGCCTGCAGTCATGTCTTTGTTGTTGCAGGCTGTAAAACACAAACATCTGGCCTGCATAGGTGGACATGGAGTAGCGCTTGTGCCAGCACCGCTCCACGGCCTGTGGGACCGTGCCTCACCTAGTGAGGAGATGTATCACCTCACTGTGCTGGGCAGCCAGGTACAGTCAAAAATTACAAACTTCGACCCATATAAGGCTTTTAACAATTCACAAAAATGGCTTTGTCTCTTGCCCAGAATGGTTGAAGTTGCCTCAGTGCACTTTAATTGTTACAAAGCATAAGATCCCCAGCAGTTGATGCTGGGTCACACTGCCAAGTCCCATGGCTGGTGAAGGACAGGACCTCCTCAACACTCCTCTGGGGTCCTCTCGGCATGGTCTTGTAGGCTGAGCTGTTCCTTGGTTTGCTCACCTGCTGTGAGTCCACATGGTTGCCCAGAGCCCATCTGCCTCATAACATGCCAGGGCAGTTTGCCTACATTACTGCAGGCTTGGGGCCATCTGAGGGTGGACGGCGTAACTCTGCATAAAGCCCTTCCTATGGGGCAGGGGTGCCATATGTGGCTGCTAGCAACCACTTCACATGCCAAATAAATTCCTCAGCAGCAGAAACCAGGAAGTTATCCCAGCAGGCCAGCTATATCTCCGGATATACAAGAATATATACTTACAAGCCCTGCGTAAGGCTGATGGAGTCAAGTTTTGGAGTTGTGAGGCATTTCTGTTAGCCAAAACAAGAGGCAAACTTGTATTCTGTGCAAGGCTTCTATTTTCAGAGGACAATCATTCATTTTATTTAAAAGAATAATAACAATATTTTGCTCAGCCCCATGTTTTGCTTCCTGGAAATGGCTCAGCAATCTGAGCATTATCCATGCAAATCTCCACAGAACTAAAGCTTGCTATGAAGGCTCAAGGCTTTGTTCTACCCAGAGTAAGTTGTCTTTGTGCTACTGAAATCAGTAACACTATAGACTTGCACATCTGCTGAGCATCTTGTCCACAAGTATTTGCAATAAGCTGCCAGTGATATTTATTTCCTAGAACAAGATTACTTTTTTTTTTATTCCTCTTCATATCATCCAACATACAGACTTCAAGAACTGCTTCTCATCCTCTGTGTCTGAGTCTGTGCTCTCATGAGAGCTGTCCGTGAATGTGACCAGAGAATTGGGCTTCTGGCCAATAAAGATAATATTTTGGAAAAGGACATATAAACTGCCCTCACAAGGAAAGTTTACTTGTCTAAAATGTCTAATGCTTTTTAATCTTCTGCCTCTCCATGTACTGCCAACTTTCTCCAAGAGAATCAAGCTTCCTAAGCCATCCTTTCCGACTGTAAATTATTCTTACATATCTAGCCAAGAGACAGCCTGTGTATTTGCTGACCTGTCTCAAATGGATATATCAGGTAATTAGTCTCTGTAAACAATTCACAATCAGCTAAAAGATTTTTGTTTTAATTGTATGCATGACAGATGAATACATTAAACTTTAATCTATTTCTAGAGGTTTCATAAGCAGCAGAGGAGATAACATTAAATGCATTATGAATTATTTTTAATCTTCTAATCCTCGAGTTTGTGAAGAACTCCATTCTCCTTTACTTCCCGTATCCTGCTTTTTCTAGACCTGAATGAAATATCATACTGCAAGGTGATCGTGATTTTGCGCAGTTGGGATGCAATACTAAAAGCGTGTGCTAGATTTTCTTGGTTCCACCTAAATTCACTACCATTCACAGATATTTGGGGTTTTTTCTCTTCCTTTGGCTCACACTGTCTCTCTGCTGGGGTTTATGGAGTTCCTTTAGAAATTAGCCCATGCTGCAGTTGCCAGATAAATTTTGCCTTTAGATTCATGGTTTACTTTTTTTTTTGGCATGTAATAATATGTGTATGCCTGGGGACTCACATAAACCTTGTTATGCTCCTGTCATCAATGCACAGAATTTAAATGCTGGCTGTACGGTTTGTTTTTTACTGTCCTGAAACCTTCAGTGCCACACTGACTTTTACCTCAATCTCATCTGTTTTAAATGTGGGGTTTTTTCTGCAACATCTCTGTGGGTCAAGTCCTAGTTTAGTTTGCTCTGAAAAGCTGCTCCAATTCCCACAGTACCTTTTGGAAGCTAAAACCCAGTGCTGTGCAGGAGTTAAAATACAGAGCTCTGTGCTAGATTTGGGACCATAGCAATCAACTCACAGAGGCAGCTTCATTAGAGACAGATGCCTCTGGGACGAGGACTATGTCATACTGTATATGTGCATAGGCCTATGCCTGTAATGCTTTTCTTTTGTCTCACCTCCTCATTGTATTTGCAAGAACATACTGTACTCTTATTTTTAGTGTTATTTCTAAGACTACTATTATACAGATTTCAACAGGTGATAGTCCCAGGTGTGTTGGCCTGCAGGTTAATACTCCCTACCTATGCAAACTCAACTTTTGGGGTTTTTAAAATGTCACTTTAACAATATTGACACTGTTTTCCATCAGACAGCTTAATTGTAATTCCCTGGTTATGAAGTAAGGTCATTCAAATCACAGCTGTCACAAAATAGAATAATCAAATTGTGATCCGGTGTCTGTCTGTACCCTCACCTAGTTTGACATAAGTATTAAATATAGAGGTTGTACATGAGATCATATATTACATTCTTTAAGGAGAGCTGGATAGTGACAAGAGTTATGCAGAACCACTACCCAGAGTCAATGTCAACAAATACTCCCAGGCCAAACTTGTACTGTGGATTTAACATATTCTTGCACGTGTCTGTGTGTGCAATTTCAGACTGTTTTCATTCTTCCTTTATTGTCATAAGATTTAAACAATGTTTACTTTTTTTAAGAAGCTGTCTAATATTAAAAACAGACAGCAATGGAGTGTCTATGGTATTTTTTTACTTACTGGCAATTTGTCTCTTCCTTTGGTGTACTCTTGCATGTACTGAGTTATACATCCCTGTGGAATTTGGTCGAACTGCAGGCTGCCACCAGAAGAGGCAGTTCCACTCTCCCTCTGTTCCCTCTTGTGCACAGCCTGGTTGTGGTAAATGCCTGGCAAATGTCTGGTTGAGGCAGGAACTGGTTCAGTGAAGGCGTTCAACACCAGACACCAGCAAGTGGCTCTGGGGGAGATGAGCAAGCTGGACTGATGGAGCTAGACCCAAGCACGTGAGGATGGCAGATGCTGCAGCCCCAAAGAGGGACAGGGAAGGACCTGGCCTTCCCTTCTTGGTGTCTGCCCACAATTACAGCACCTCAGCTTTCATGCAGAGCTGTGCTCTATTTTCTTCCTCTATATAGAAATATTTCTGTTTTCAAGGTTTTCTTGTCCTCTGCACCATAAAGTCTTCAAATGAAATATATGTTCTCATATGTTTTCAACCCAAGAACAGGTATTCCATTTCCATAGGCAATTTTGAACTCTTTTATTTCCTAAGATTTTATTTCACCTAACAGAGAATAATCTAGCCTGCATACGCCTTAAATTTTACCCATCTGTATTCCACATGAGTCAACATTCTCTGCAAAATCTTTATTTTAGATTCAGGTGTCACATTAATCAGTGTAGTCATGTCCTGTTCGTAATAATCATCTCATCTAAATCCAACATAATATTCCACTCAGTGGATGTATCTAGCTCTTGAATTCTGATATTTTTTCCTTTCCATAGCTGAAATTTCTTTTATTCGGAATATGTGGGCTTTGCACTGGTGTGGAGTATATTATTTTCCTTTTCACAGACTCATGTAAAAATGTCTGGTTTTCCTGAAGACAGAGAAGTTCAGTTTTTTTCTGACAGCTGGACACTCTGCATGTCTGTGTTTGCTCCCATGTGTGCTCCTTACCTCCTGCAAGGTTGGGCTCTTCCCAAACTGTAGAATAAGCTGCCTGTGCTGCTTGCTGTCTGAGGGTCTTCTCACCAAGATCTGATGGGTACATTCTGTATGTCCAATAATCTTAATGTTTCTTCTACGTTTAACTCCAGAAAGTCTTAAAAAGTTTTGGATTTCTGTTCCCCCGGATTAAAACAGTGATGTGACTTAAAGACTTTGTAAGCAGTTCAGAACACTAAGTATTTGACTGCACAACTGACATCCTTTGTTTCTCTGTAAAGCTATAGCTACTGTCTGTCTCTCTAATGCCTAAGAGACACAAAAAATTACAAAGCTATGGCTACTTTGTGCTTTTTTGTTTCTTGGTGGGGTATTTGAGGTTGGTTTTTTTGGAAGTCACTACCCTGTCATGAAAAGAATATGTCCCTGATCAAAGCTTCTTTATTTGTTACATTTCTGGAGTGTTCAGGATGCAAAGCTGTCCATGTTCCTCGCACAGTGTTTGGTTTTTTGTTTTTTTTTTTGGTTTCTCCCTTTTAAAAGGCTACCTTCTATCTCTACCCCAACTCTGCTAAGTAGGCAGCATGGTTAGGTGCCAGATAGTGAGAAGCAAGCAAGCACCAGAACTTATGACTTAAAGAGGCTGTTGATGTAGCTAAGAAGCATTAAAATAAAATGCCTAAAAGGGAAAGACAGCAGAGCATGTCTGCCTTGGGAGGCTCCAGGTCTAAGCTCTGTGTGAGTAACTAAACTGGTTCTTCTAGACTGCTGCATTTCAGCTCAAGCCTTATAGGTTGGATAGAGTTACAACTTCTAAAAGAGCTTGGTAGCTCTGCTGTTGATTTGTGGAGGCAAAAAGCCAAAATTTGCTCATGTTTGCCTCTAAACTTGCAGGCATCTGATTAGCTTTCTAGGAATGGGTGTCACAGCTTTTTCTTAAGGACCAAATAAAAACTGAGCAAAGATTTCATTGTTAGCTCCCTGCACTAGCACTCATGTGGCTGGTGCCCATGTCTATTACTATATATTATGACTTTAAAGAGTGACTTGAAACTAATAAAAATAGGGGTAGTTTCTATAAAGTGGTGCTCTCTTGCTTTTCCACTGAACAGACCCAAAAATACTTTGGCTCATGTTAGATAACACAGTGAAAGAGAAAATGCTTTTTCTTTGATCCGTAGAGTTTGAACTGCAATGTAAACCAGATGGAAAAATCCCAGCAGATAATTTTCCCTTCTTTTGACCACTGAGGGCCATCAATCCAATCACATGAGCTCAGAGAGCCCTTGAACAGCTATAGCATATTTACAAAATGAGTTGGACTGGGAATTTTATTGTTTGAACACAGTGGTTGCATGGAAATAATTTAATGATATACCTATCATATTGTCTAAGGAAAGGCTGAGTTGTATAAAAGACCTTTCACTCTAACATGGATCTGAGACAGGGTGACTGGGGCCAGGAAATCAGGAAGTTTGTGGAATTTGTAGTTTGATGTGCTTTATTTTTAGTTGCACTAAACACTATAGGCAGCTCAGTTCTTCGTAATTTTGCCTTGCCCTACTGCAAACAATTTTAATAAAATGTGTATTAAATTAATCCCAGTTTTACCAAAACAGTTTCAAAGGAACATAAAACAAATTGTAAACTGAAGTGGAACAATCCTGAAATACAATAAGCATGTAACAGGCTGTTTATCAGACACATGTGTTCCACCTTTAGGTTTTATGTGCTAAATAGGTTTCGTACAGATACCTCTATGCTGCAGAAAAAAATACTGATAGAGAAACAAAAACATACTGATATGTAAACAGGCTGTGTAAATGCTTACATCATCTAATGAACATTCTTTAAATTGTTTCCATTTTAGACTGGTGTTCCATGGCATTTACTTTTTACTTTGGTAGCACTTTGGTTATTTAGGTATGCTTTTACTGCACTGATGCTGAAATCTGTGTTATGATGCTAAAAGCAGCATTCTCACTGTGAGTCTCCAAGTCAACACTGAAGAGTAAAGTCTCAGACTGCTTTGGTTGTGTCCAGGATCTCTCATACACCCCTTTCACCTCATCTGACATCAGCATCTTAAAATTGTGTCCTGCTGAGGTATTTACACAGAATAGCATGTCATGAGACCCACAAGGAAAGTTCAGGAAAGACAATTTCATGGAAAACTTCTATAAAGGGGTACTTGCTTCAAAGTCTCTGCTGTAGTTGTCTAGCCACAGCTGTAATTTTCTGATTAAAGATTCAGCCAGTGAAGGCATTGGCTCCGTTTCAGTAGCAGGTACAGATTTCTGTTGGTCTCAGTAGTGACCAGCAAAGGGAGGTGACCTCTGTTTTAACAGATGAGTCCACCGGAGGCAGGGAGACTGTGGGCTCATGCAGCTTGAACTCCACTGTTTTTAATGGATTTATTATAAAGATTCAGGGCCAGACACGGTCCTGCTTAGTGAAAATACTTCAGTTCAATCAAACGTTTTCTGTGGTACGACTGTTTGTTGGCAGCACATAGACTTCAAATCTTGGAGAGGTGATCACAGGCAGGCAGATGTATTACATTATAGGAACTGCCAGGCTTGGCACTCCAGGGTGGAGTCTATTGTCTTTGCAGGAAGAACAAAAATCTTTGCTTTGATAAAGCTTTCTGATTCAAATTCTGTAGAAAGCTTGTTCACCTGGAATGGCTGCTGCGTGCTCTGGTGTTAAACTTGTCAGTGCAGGGAGAGCTGCATTCCCACATACAAGGATATTAGATAACTCATCTGCCTTTAAAGTGATCTTGGCATTTATTTTGGAGACTCATTTGATTATTTGAACACAGGTGTTCTTAATGCTGTCATTCTTAGCTCTTCAAAATTCTCGTTAGTGTGTGGATTGCAGAATTTGACCTTTTTCATTAAGAAATTAATTTTGTTCTGCCTAGATCCTAATAGATATTTAAGAAAGCAGTCTGTATTCCAATAAACCCTATTCTGCTTAAATAGATGCAAATGACTCTCTAGCAGGTGGCTTAGTGATCCAGTACAGCCAACATTTGCATACCTATTTTGAGCTAAGTTACTGTTTCGTGACTGCTCTTGTCCTTGCAAGTGAGTTACAGTTTTAAAGATGCTGCATACGAATGCAGGACTTTGTTCTTAAATTGTGCCAGCCAACTGGTTTATTAGCTTGAGGAAAACTTCAGCAACTTGCTCGGTCCTTTGGAGCACAAAAGCTGGAGGCTGAAACGGAGACATTTTCCAGATAAAACCATGGATAAAGCTTAGAGCTTAAAAAAGGAGGCCAATATTTATTACTTAATAGATGAGTGAAGAGGAGGTAACTGGAAGAGGAGGTAACTGCACTATGTCTAGTTATCTTATGGAAGATATATGCTCGTATGTCTGCTTGGCAAGACAAAAATAGTTTTGTCTTGCCAAGGAGGACAAAAATAGGAAAGGATTCAAAGTAAAGATAATTTCAATTTCAGTCACCGTTTCTGCAATTGTTACCATAAGACTGAATTACAAACTGGGAAGTGCTTTGCCCAAGTGCTTAAATGAAAAAAATGTTATGCCTACCAGTAGTTTTTCCATGATGGGCTTACATGGAAAATCTCAGTTTGTTTATTTTTCTCTTGCAAAATCCAGGTATCCTGAGGTTTGCTGTGAAGAAAATCAGGTAGCAGTTCAACTGGGCTAAAAGAAGAACTTTAAGCATTTCAACTGAACTACTAAAGAGGCCAAAGAGAGGAGACAGATGTGCAGCAGGTACAAAGCATGTAAGGTTTCTAACGCTCTCTAACTTCTTTTTCAGAAAATATTTCAATGTGTTGTTCCCCCATTCTTCTTGTTCAGATCTGCATGATTTAAACACTGCTGCAGACCAGGTTTGGTACTCAGCAGGGTTATGAATGTTATGATCAGACAGTGGTTTTGAGGTTTGTCAAAAAGGTTTTGTTGGCTTTTCCCTTCAAGGTCATAAAGTTATAGTACATGACAATTCATTGGAGACTGAGGTTTTTGGTGAAGCCCCAGACTGCATTGCATTTCAGCTCAGGGAGGCTTTGAGATTAGTCACCGTATCTTTGCTACTTTCCTTCTGTCAACACCGAGTCCCTAAACTGCAGTTCATTTCTTACCCTTCCCATCGCTCCTGTTGTTGGGCACCAAATTCAATGGGCAAATATAAGGGGGCAGCTTAATGAGGAGTAGCCATCACTGCAAGCTGCTCTCCATTACATTTCAGTTTGCTCACTTGTTTGGGCGAGGATAAAGGCATTAAAGTATGGCAGAGAGATGTGGATTCTGCTACCATCTCTGTTGCCAAACTGTCGCATGGTTTTGGGGAGGCCACTGCACTCTGTGCTGCCCTCTTATTGCTTACAAAGTGGGAATGCTGGGTTCTGCTTTCCATTGTGGAGTGCATTGAAAACCACAGACATTGGTTATTGCATGAGAGCCTTCGGTGAACACATTTTCTGCTTTGCATCCTGTAATGCAATGATCTTAATAATTCTGTTTATTAAGGAAAAAAAAATGAAAAGAAGAAAGCAAGCTAGAGGTAGGTCATGCTTCATAACAGCCTTCTCCACCAAAGGGCCTGCTTTCTAAGGTCTGCCTCCAGCACACTGCAACTACCTATAAAAAAGATCCAGCCAGCATAATTTGAAATTCTTATTTGTTTTGAAACTACTGTAATATATGATGTTAATATGTAGGTAGCTCTAGCCAGTCTCAGAGTATTTATATACTCCCAAAGTGGGTGTGCTTTTGACTAGATAGAGTGTACTTATGGGAAGGAGTTGTCATCCAGCGAGATTTGTTTGTAAAAGTGGTGCTTGAAATGAATGTTTTCCATGTCATGATTCAAATTATAGTCCTTCTGACACAAAGAATTTGTGTTGTCCCTCTCCTCCCTGACCCATCCCCTGCTAAAACTTCAGAGTTTGACTTGTTCAATAGGATAATCAATGAGATGATCTCCTATCCATGATGTCATGGATAGGATATACAAGTGTGTTAAGTACTTTGTAAAGCAGCTCAATTTAACTAACAACCTCTAACAGAGTAGCTGAGGCAAAATCAGTGTGTGGAATAATTTTAGCAAACATGAAGGTAGTAAAGTTCAAAGTTAGGCTTCCAAAAGGCATCTAGTGGTGGGAAGGTGGGCTAAGGTGGGGGTCTGTTGATGAATTCTTCCTCTCACTGAAGTCCTAGAAGAAATAGAGGTGGATTTGGGGAATCTCTTTTTCTGTTTGAAGATCCATTTGTGTTTTGCTGCAGCTTAATCAGTGAGAAACTACTTATGCCACCAATACTCTGAATTAGCTCTAGTGCTGAATCATAATGTATTTTTCATATTTCACCTGGTCTCTTTTGCTGCGTGCATGGCCTTTTTTATTTTTTAAGCAACCATAAATAGGGAGCTTTTATTTTTCCCTATGTACTTTGATTCCCAGATTACCTCACAAGTTTGCCAAGCGTTCAAGAACACAGTTCAGTGCTTAGGGTATTGTATTCCTGCTTCAGTTTCTCTCACTCGTCTTCTTTCCTTCTTCAGGGTTGAAGTCATCTCTCTCTCTTTTTTTTCCTTCTCTCTTTTTCAACCCTAATGTGCACTTTATGACTTTGTCTGTTCTTTTGGCAAGTTAGCGGTAGATGGATTTTGGAACACTTCTGCTTGAGTGTTAATTGTCCTTCACAAATTAGCCAAGGTCACTGGCTTTTGAATCAGTCCAACCTGCAGAAACAAGCACAGGGCCAGGAGTAAAAATTAAATTAAAATCTTTCCTGGGCATGGTAATTGTCTAATATACCAGCAGGTGTAATATTCGGAGCGTAAGTCAGTGGTGTGGCCTATTAGATATTGATGCAAGAGAAGGCTTCCAAATTTATAAAGATGTAAATCTTTCTTGGAAAAATGACTCAATTGCCTGCATCTCAACTGTCAAGTGTATATTGGTCTATTCTATAGCCTGTAATGTAATTGCAACATAAAAGCTGACTCTGTGAGCTGGATGATAATGCTACTGGTGTTGGTCAAACACAGAACAAAAAATCTTCTTGCTTCAAAAACTTTAAAATCTATTCTCTTCAAAAGTCATGCAATGAATTACTGGGGTTTCTTTCCCCAGTAAAGTACATTGTGTTTAAAAAACACCAGAAATGCGTCTGTAGTGAGTACTGAGAGGCAAGAAAATTGTGTACCACAGGATGTCCCAGCCTGTATGTGTCTGAGCCTACCACTCCAAGCAGTTCCTTCAAAATCAATGCAGTTCATGAGTATAGATCTACATATCTGGGTGTTAAACAGCATGGTTTTCTCAGCAGATCTCTTCCTTCCAGAAAATACCCTTATTTTGAAGCTAATTTTTTTTAATAACACTTTTTTCAGCATAGTTTTTTATAACTGCTAGGAAGGACCTAGGAGTGTTGGTCAACAGCAAGCTGAATATGAGCCAGCAGTGTGCCCAGCTGGCCAAGAAGGCCAATAGCATCCTAGCCTGTATCAGGAACAGTGTTGTGACTAGGACCCGAGAGGTGATCATCCCCCTGTACTTGGCACTGGTGAGGCCTCACCTCAAGTGCTGTGTCCAGTTTTGGGCCCCTTCCCACAAAAAAGACATTGAGGTGCTGGAACGAGTCCAGAGAAGGGCAGAAAAGCTGGTGAGGGGTCTAGAGAATAAGTCTTTTGAGGAGAGGCTGAGGGAGCTGGCGTTGTTCAGTCTGGAGAAGAGGAGGCTGAGGGGAGACCTTATCACTCTTTACAACTACCTGAAAGGAGGTTGTAGAGAGGCGGGGGTAGGTTTCTTCTCCCAAGTTACAGGCGATAGGACAAGAGAAAATGGCCTCAAGTTGCACCAGGGGAGGTTCAGGTTGGATGTCAGGAAAAATTTCTTCACAGAAAGGGTTGTCAAACATTGGAACAGGCTGCCCAGGGAAGTGGTTGAGGCACCATCCCTGGAGATATTCAAAAGACGAGTTGACACAATGCTCAGGGATATGGTTTAGTATTGGTTGGTGGTGTGTGGGTATGGTGGTGGTTTTTGTTTTGGTTTTTTTTTTTACGGTTGGACTAGATGATCTTAAAGGTCCCTTCCAACCTAGGCGATTCTGGCGATTCTGGATAATGTTAGAAAGTAGCTGAAAGTGAATAATTTTTCCTATCTATGATAGGTGTAATTGGAATTTTGAGGTGTGAGCAAACACCTGTTCTAAGAAGAAAGTTACAAGAAGCTGAAGACCATGAAACTCCAAATTAATGTCTTACCTCAGTCCTAGCCACAAATAGAGGATGCAGATAGTATGCAAAGGCCACCTTAAAATTAAATTAAATACATGTGAGCATGTGCGTCCATTAAGTAGATATTTATACACATTTATAATGTTATTTTTGTACATGCTCTAATGATTCAAACATGTAATTGAAAGCTGTGTACAAGACTTTCTAAGATCTAAGTGACTTAGATCTCGTTTTCAACAATAATATTGGCACTCATGAGCTTTTATTTCCTTAAAAGTTAATGGACCATACAGTCCTAGACATTTGGAGCATTCACATTTGGAAAGGGAATTTTTTATTCGTGCTAGTTTAAATCCTATTTAAAAATGATTGATGTATCCAAATGTACATGCATGAAGCACCAATATTAAGTACATCTTTTACCTGAGTGTTTTTTTTCTGCCTTGCTGCCTCCTGCATATATCAGTGGCACAAAGCAACCTGAACACAGTAGAGAGTGGGGGGCTTCATCTCTTGGGTCCAGCCCTTGGGCTGGGAGGCAGATTAGGTATCAGGAGCCACAGATCTCCTGGAACCTTGGTAGAAATGATGCAGCTGCGTGATGGTGACACCGTTGCTGGTGGGCTTAGTCCTTTGTCAGGTCAAAGCAAATCAGGAAATATTATGGAGGGACCGTGAGCCAGAGCTCATTTGGCTGTTTCTACTCCGGTGGGTTCACTGAGATCTCCTCAAAGAATAAGCCTGTGGAGGGGTCTGCCTGGTGCTTTCTGTTCCTTTTCCAAACTGTACTACTCCCTGCTTATAGTTCTCATTTACTTCCACCGAATAAGTATGAAGGGCATATCCCATCCTTGACTTCTATGAGAGACGTTAGCAATAAGGTTGAGAAAATGAGTGCTAATTCTCTTAATAGATCATCTGCTAATCACCAGGTTCATGTGGGAAATGAGAGCATGGAAACCCTGCTCAGGAATACCTACTGCTGCATGGCTTGCTCTGCAAAGTGCACCCAGTCAGTGGCAATATGCTTGCTGTGGGAGGGGAGCTAGTCCTGGAAGGCCAGTCCTCTGAAGGAACTAGTCACAGATATTCCTACAGTGCACCAGGGAAGACCAGGGCAGGATTGGTACCAATGCAATTTAAAATACCAGCACGCTGTGCCCACAGCAACGGTTGATAAAATTATTGTGTTGTGCATCCTCCCCAATTTTACAGACTGGGTGGTGGCAATAACACAGATGAGATGGTTCAGACCTGTGTCTGCCTGGTGGCTTGGGAATGCAGAGCTGCTCTACCACTGCAGCAATGACCACGGCAGCAGCCTAAAAGAGATTTTGGCACAGTGCGTGCCCCATTGTCTCTCTCCTGCATGGCAGGAGAACCCCACACAGTCCTTTCTGAACAGCATGAGGCTAACCAGCGCCTGGGATGTGTGTGGCGGGAGCTTGAGCTTCCACCAGCTACACCCAGCTTCAGTGACACGGAAACTGAGAACTCATCAAACTCAACCGTGCATGCAGGAGGGGCAGGCTTTAGTATCTTGCTCATTGAGTCCACCTCAACTGAATCAAAAAGAACCATCAACAAGATGGTGTGACACATCTTTCTAACTTCACTGTGGTCTTTGTGTCCAATTTCAGCTTCTTGCTCTGAACCTTCGCAGCGATCTTCTTGAGTGGGTGGGGAAATCTGCTTTGGCGCTAGTTTTTGTTCTGGAAAACATCTGACCTTTGGGGGATATTTCCTAATCGATCTCAGGCAGACAAAGAGCATGGAAGATTTCAGCCCTTAAAAGTTAAAGGTCTGACAAAGTTACAAGCAACGGGAAGCACTGGGTATGGTGGAAAGTATTAGCCTGGTGTAACAATGGATGAAGCAGTAGCAACACCTATAATTGTAATTGTAAGTGACAAAACAGAAAGGAAAACTACGTTCCAAGGGATTTAAAAGGATTTTTTTAAACCTGGGCCAGATTGTCCCCTCCCATGTTAAAACCCCCAGGAGGGGAATTTCTGCTTGGAAACTGCTACATGGTGATCTGCAGACCTTTCCCAGCCTGACTCATACCAATGAATCTGTCTTTCTGCTCTCCAAAGGGCACAGATTTTCCCTTCCCAGGGGCCACAGAGATACCTGAGCTAACTTGTTTCAGGTCCTGCCCTAAGGGTTTTTCTCACCCCTCGCTTCACCCCTACCCTGAGTTAGCCTGTTTTCTTTGGAGACACCCTCAAAGCTGTCTTGATTTGTTGGGAACAGTCTCCAGAATGGAAAAGGGAGAGATGGAAACTATGCAGCCTCTGGCCCCTGGGCTGCACAGGTTATACAGAGAGGGAAAGGGACAGCAGAGATGGGTAAAAAGTGGATCTGGCTTGTATGCAAGGAGCATCTGCACAGTGTGAAGAATGCTAAAACCTGGCTGCTGGCTTGCTGTTTTCTTAAAATATTACAACTGCCCTTCTGAGGTTGCTAAAAAACCTAAATAAAACAGCACTATGCTATATTAACATTTTTTCTTTCTTATGGTATGATATTTTTAATATAACTTTTGGCAGCATGAGCTGGGAAGCAGAGATTTTCACTGAAATGTGGGACTTCAGAAGAAAGTCTGTTTGTCCCAAAGTGGCATGTTGTTTCATGAACTTTCACAGATGTTTCGTGAATTTGTCATCCTGAGCAACAGAATTGCTTTTGTTAGGATGTAGAAATAGCTCTGTACTCGCAGAGCTGTTGGTGACATGACTCACGGCCCCACTGCATAGACTTGGACTAGTGCAATAGCTGGAGAGAGGGAGGGATATTTTTATGGGTTTTTTTTTTCAGTCTGTTGTGGTAACAAAGCAGAGGAATTGCACTAACCTTTGCTTTCTCCCCCTCCAACCAGTTGTAAAAGTCTTAAATATATTCATAGGAAAAATGAGTGATGATCTGTAGTAAGGATTTATTACTTTACCAGTTACTTGAATTTCTTCCTTAAGATTACACAAGGGGCAATTAGAGGGTTTTTTTCTCATTCATAGAACAGGGTCTAGGCAAAACCAGGTAACAAAGAGCAAAGCTCAAAACAAATGACGACACTGTGAAATAATCTGCCTTCAGTCACTGAAGAGTCCTCACAAAATCATCTAGTTTATCAGGAAAGCACAGTCTGGGATTTATTATCTAACGAATGTTTATATTTTTAATATCCAGTGAGTGTTTTTCAGATACATGACCTAGAAAATGAGGGAAACATTCCTTCAAGCACTTGCTGAAACTCCCTCTGGACATTATGGAGCCACCTCTATCGTCTCCTTAATGACAGCAGACACCCTTTAAGCCAGCCAGCTAGCTGAGATATTTAGAATTGCCTCTCTTGCCTCTCCAGGTTGCAGGACAGAAATAAAGGGCAGGTCAAGCCACTCTTCTGGACTGCAGAAACCTAGCCGAGGACAAAGAGTTGGGTACAAGGCTGAAGGGTGGAGGGATGCCTTTGGACCAGACTGAACTGTCCTCGCCAACTGTGGGTGCAGTGACAGTGTGCTGAGGGAGAGACAAGCTTCCCTCCAGGGGAAATTTTAACTCATCCTTGCTGTGACAGACACAGCTTTTGTCCTACCCGGGGGCAAGGCAGCTCTGATGCTAACAGCTCCATCACCTTCCCAGCTGTGTTCTTTTATGTTGCCCCCCTGGGTCCCTACTGGCTCTCCCTTTTCTCTCAGCCTGTATTTTGGGGAGGGCTGAGGATCTGGCAGTCATTGACACCCCCGGGATGAGCAAACACCTACAGCAATAAGCCTAAGGGGTCTTCCTGTAGCTGTCCTCCATGCTTTTGTGTCATTTTGAGCTAGGAAAGTGTATTAACGAGTTGATGCTCCCAATAAGAAGAAATATGTACTCTTTTGTACCTCCATATTACTGAAAGAAGGAAGTGACCATGGAGTTGCTGGATTGTAAGTAGGGACAAAACTTTCCTGCAGCAGCAGTGCAAGTGGCAGGAGGTGTTCGGCTCAGCCCTCACAAGTCCTGGCCAAGTTTGTCATCAGAGGTTGTGCCTGATGTGTGGAAAGGTAACCTCAGATGCAGCCTGTACAAGTCCTCAGGGAGACTCTTAGCCTCCTATCCCATGGTGTCCTTTTCAGAGAGCCATTTCTCAGGGCTGCTCTGTTTTTCCTTGGGGCTGCCCTGCTCTTGGTTCCTGGGAGGACAGAAAGAAAAGCAGTGATACAGGGGTGTAAAATCAAGTGGGATGAGATGTGATGTTTGTCATTATGGAGGAAACCTCTAAAAAGATGGATTACAACATACAAATTCTGGTGCTTTCATCCCTCTTTTGTATTGATGTAGTTCTTAATAATTAAATCTGATAATAAAGAACTAGTGCTTCAGGGCAGGAACTGAGCCACAAGCATGTCGTAAATTTTTGGCTATTCCCAAGAGCCTGAGTGAGGGGAAGGGATTGCTCCACAAGAAGACCAGCAGTGACCACAGCATAGCTAGTCTGCCCTAGGGTGTCTCCATAGCACCTTGAAGGTGTACCAGATGTTGCTCTTGATATTTGCTTGCAAATACCAGAGATAAAGGCTGGCCTACAACAGCCTGTTATCCTTGCTTGCCCTGCTGCTCAGTGTCAGCACTAGGCCAGGGCACCTCAGCGTGTCCCGAAGAGGAGGTGGTGGGGTGGCACAGCTTTGTGAGATGAGGAGTGTCACTAGGGGAACTTGCTGGAGGGGTCCCTGACCCCTTCCAGGAAATCTGTGCCTGGTACCTATCCAAGGGTGACCAGTACACCACTTCACATGAGTGTCATGGAGATTCATCAGCGCTACTGCTGTTTGCTGCCTCAGGAACTAGCTCAGCTCTTGATTGCCAGAATTAAGGCTGGCCCACAAAGCTCCCTGCCTTCACAGCCACTAGTAACAGCCCACCTATGTTCAATTGCCCCAAATTTATGTGGCATGGATGGTGGCATATTAGTGCTTTTACTTTGGTAGCCAGGAACATCATGTATTTTACAGTTCATTTACAGTCTCCAAGGTAACTAATGCTGATTTATGCCCTTCCACTGTGAAATCCTAGTCTTGTGGTGTCAAAATGGCAGGCCTGCCCCTCAGGATGCTATTAGGACCAGATATAAGCACAGTCAGCTTGTCACAATGCACATCTATAACTTGCCTTTACAAATATCCTTACAGGGCAAAGAATAAACCCTATTCATAGCCTGCCACTCAAACCTTTTAAACCCTTCCAAACAGGCAGCATGGCAACAAAAGTGATGGGTGTAGGAACCCCATCAGCAGTTGTTGTAGAGTCCAGCCCCTCTGATATCACCAGTCAGCAGAAATCAGAGTGGTGTCAAGCCTAGTGGCCTTTTTGGGAGAGAGGCCTCTTGAGAGCAGGATGGACCCTTTTCACCCCTGCTGCCCATAAGGACTCCTCAGTCAACCCTTGGAGCCGGTTGTGCAGCCACACCAGATGACCGAGACTCCTAGTCTGGGGAAGTTGGCTGGGGGATGTCTGGGACCATTTTTAGCTGCTTTGCTATGCTACATTCTCCTTACAGCATAGCCATGAGCACTCAGTATTGTGCTTAAAAGAATTTTTAATCCAGTCCAGCTAAGATAAATCTCTAGGGCATTCCCCTTTGGCAGCTTGTATTGCTATGCAAATAGGCAGTTAAGAAAACATAAAAACATAAGGCAAGGCATAGGAACTGCCATGGCAGGTCAAACAAAGTCCTTCTGTTGCAAGCAAAGCAAAGATACCAAGAGGCATACGGCGGTGTTTCTCCTGGTATGTGCTCCAGCTTTCTGGCCACCAGCTGCTTAGGGATGTCCTGTTCCAGTCACACTGCAGCCTGCACCTCCTGGCATCGCTTTGGTCGCACATAACATTGTCATTACAGTGACTCCTGGGACTGCAAGTACGGATGAATGCTTTGCTGTGTTTATCAGTAGAAAGACCAATGAAGGCAGCTTTGCCTGCGAGCTTTACAGGCAGGTGTCATTCTCTGCAGCAGGAAAAAGATGGGAAGAGTCAGAGTTTAGCAGAAAAAAATAGAAAAGTCATAGGGAAAGAAACAAAAAAAAGAAGTATCAGATTAATTTTGCATCTGTTCTTACTTATGGACTATGCTCTTGTGTTGACTGGTTACCTCAGATTCAACATTCAATTGTAAGACGTGAATTATTTTTAACTCTAGCCTGGTAAATATCAACTATCTGCTGCTCAAACTGCATTAGCAGATAAGTTGCCAGGCTAAAGTGAATTCATTAACCGGCAACAGTAAAAACATTTACAGGACAGGAATCATGAGAGCAGGAGGGAATTAAGATATCCCAAAGTGCAAGCAAACACACCCTGGTATTTCCCCAGTAGAAAAATTAGACTATGAATTCCTGAACTGCTCTGTGTCCCCTCAGCTTGGCCTCCCTGATTTGTAAGCTAGAAGAAGCCTCCATCCGAGCAGGCTGAAAACATCTGCTGCGCAACAGAAGCTTTCCCCCGCACATCCACCCGCCTCCATTTTCCCCATTGCTGGGCTTATACGGGTGAGCTGTCACTGCAGCTCATTTTCAGGCCGTCTCTGCCCATCAGTACAGCTTTATTGACAAAGCCTCTCCATGTCCTATGTGCCCAGACGTTTTGGTGAATGTCACATGGTGGGTCTGACTCTAAGTCACTGAGTCTTTTGCCTGTAGTACATCCTTCACGCTCAAGAGCGCTCCCCAAGTCAAAACAGGCAGTCCCAGAGACACGGTCCTTTTCATAATCTAAATGTTGTGTCACATGCTTTTTTAATTAGACAGTAAAGAAAACTAAATGATTCCTTCCTTCCCACTCATATGGTTCTCCTTACAGCCAACTTCTTCCCACCATTCCTCCTCCTCTTCTTCCAAAACAAAGAAACATTCCTTGTTGTGCTCATGATGCTGTTTCCGGGAGTGCTGCCTGCTTCCAGAAAGCAGCACTGTCCCTCTATTCCCATATTTCAGACTTGAGAGATGGACTGGCCAGGTGAGACCATTCAGACAGAAAATTTTTCCATGACAAAGAGCAGCATTTGCATTGTTCCTCATGCTTTCTACTGCCAGTGGGCTTTGCAGGGCCCCAAGAGGTGTGATTGCAGGCCAGGGCACCTCAAAGAGCTGGTGATTTCATTTGCATCTTGCTACAAGTGTGAGGGTACTAATTCTGGGTCACTTCCTATGCCCACCCTGTCATCTCAGCTGTGCTTCATAGGGAGGTTTTCAAGGATTTTTTGGCCAAAGACTTGCCATAATTTTCTTTTCTTGGACAAAAAGTACTGCTGAAGATCCTAGCTCAGAAATACAATATTCCTTAGTTACCTTGGGTGGGCCCAGTGATTCAGAGTTGGCTCCCTTGTTGATGTTTTTTTTCGGTTAAATTTGTTTAAAAATGAATGGAGTGAGATCAGTTACCACCTGGCAACTAAAGCCCTTGGGGAAGTCCACTCCTGTAATCAATGAGAAAGCAGGGCCAGAATTAGAAAATGGGAGTATGACACTGCGTGTAAATGTGAGAAAAGGGACAGCTGGACAAACGGGAAGGAAATGCCTCTTGCTAAAAGACAGAATTTCACTTCCCCTGAACAAACCTTGAGAAGTGGGATAGATGTGTTCGGGCTCAGCCTCACACAGACGGATACGTGGCCTTTGGCACAGCCAGGAGCTGGGCAGGACGGCAGCTCCACCCTTGCACCTCTGTGAGGATGCTGCTCTGCACAACCGGGCAGGAGAAAGATCTCACCAAGAAATGAGTTATGGACCTCTGTCTGGCCAGAGGTGTCACTCCTGACTTGGAGCACGTGAATCTGGATGCATATGGTCCAAAAGCAAGCTGAAAAATGTTTAGATCTGTGAGTAGGTGGTTCAAAGCTTCCTATGAGTAAGAAATAAGACCTTGAATATGTTTTTACATAAAGAGAGTTAGTGTGATGATGTCTCAGTCCACCTCCAGTTTTCCTTCTAGCTAGAACAGACAAGGTCTTGGATTTCAGCTGGTCAGATCAAAAGGGATAACTCCAGTCACAGCACTGCAGCTGAGGATTGAGTCATGTGAAGACAGGATGAAACAGCAGAGCCAGAGCTGTGCCATACCACGCTCTTTTCTTTGTCTTGAAACACATTATTAGAGACTTGGATGGTGATATAGTCTTCACCTATAGCTTTGGAAACTGCTATAATCTGCTATGTACTGCTATAACCTCTGCTCCCCCCAAATCTGCACATGTTGTCAGGTGCTGGCATTCTTCTTTAAACAGAAATGTTCCTCTACTGCAGGGTCTTTTGACAGGTTTTTGCTGCTAATAGGTCAGAAGTTAAGGAAACTTGGTTAAGTGCTTGTATTTCACATATAAGGTCTGTTCCTACTAAAAAAATACCTGATTTGTACGTAATAAAATATGTGGAAATAAATGGGGATGGTGGTAGTACAGGGAAATTCTTTGAGTCAGGAAAATAAATTATCTGTTCAATTTTCAAACGATCTATATGAAGATATGGTCTTTTCTGGAGAAAAAGTGGTAATATGGAGTGTTCATTCAAAATGAAAATGGTTAACTTGCCAAAAGATTTTGATTAGACAAAATTTTATGCTTGGAAATTTACATCATTTCTTAATCCTGTTCCATAAAAATATACTGCCATACGTAAGTGTTTAACATCACATTTGTAGGAATTTGATCCAGTTTAACACATAGTAAATTAGTTACATGAAGGTAGCTTGCTTTATGCTACTCTGTCTGTTCCTAACACTCTGCCTGTCTGACATTCCACTCTCCCCATATGTTCCATCCCTGACATATAAAAGTATAAATTCAAGATGAGAAGATTAGGACCACCCTGGAATATTCTGCCTTTACTCTTTTCTTTTTTTTTTTTTTCCTTAAACAAGAATCCTGCATTTTGGCTTTCAAGTAAATCAAGAAAAAACGAAGATGGTAAGAATTCATTTGCAGAATATGTGGACTATGTAGCTGCATGGATTTACAACACGAGTCTCTTCATTTGTGTGGAGTTACAAGGCTCATGTCATGTTTTCAGGGCCAGGTCAAAGAGAAGAGCAATGAGTTTGTTTTTAACACAGCAATCCTATCAGTCAGAAGTAGAGAGAAGTTTCCCAGGTGATCAAAGTACATTTTAAACCAGCTGACTTAGGGAACTAATATTAATTTTGGGGGGATTTGGGTCAGATATGAAAGGATTTAATCCCCACATAACTAATCCTCCCAGGAGCTAATTTAAATGCAGACTGATCTGTCAATTACAGCATTGCTTCACTACACAGTAGAACTTCTGAATTACTGAGGCTTAATTTAGCTTGAAAATTTGTTAAAGTACTCTGTTACTAGTTTAAATAAAGTAGAAGCAAATTATTGTATTGAGAAAGGAGAAGTCTAGGTCTTTTCTCCTGTCACTGAGGATGGATCCTTTTGACTTAAGTTCTATTTGGGGAGCTTTCTCAAGGGTGGGCCGTTGTTATGGTTTCATATTTTTTGGTCAAATGTGACCAAAAATGCAGATTCAAGGCAAAGAAAATTATCTTTGAATTTGTCAATTCATAGAACTGACTTTTTAAGTTGGGTGAAAAAGAAATCTAGATGTTTAATGTCAGTATTTTCTCCTAATATCCATTTGTTATTTTGAAACAAAATTTAGTTTCTATACCCAAAGAACATTTTGAAGAGCCTACCACCTCCTGCACTACCAAAACAAAACATCTCGCATCAGGTTGACCAAACCAATCTGTTTGACCAAAGACAAAACAGCATGGCTATAAGTTTCTGTGTGAAAACTTAAAATGTTTCATTTCAGGCTACTCTAAAACACCACCTTTGATTTGAGGGTTCACTCATCAGCCCCAGGTGTCTGTTATTTGTGCAGCTCTTCTCCGGGAGTCTGACAGCTCAAATAGCAAGAAGAGACCTTGGTAAGAGCTGAGCTATGGAACCAGCCTGACAGATCACAGAAAGCATCCTAATTCCGTTATGAAAAACAGCCTCCTTATGTCCAAATTTGGTTAAAATTAATGACTTTTGAGTCCTGTTCCACACAACAAATGTTTTGTCAGACTCCACAGTGATAACGTAGCAATGTTTTAATAGCATTAGAGAAGACAATGACATAAGCAGCCTCCTTAGATTGCCAAAAGTTTTGCACTCACTAATAAATACAGCTCAGTCTTAGCTGATTAAATGTGGAAGTAATTTATCCAATTGAAATGCTCAGTCTTTTGCCAAGATTTTGTGTGTGTGTGTGCTGGATTGATCAAGAGTATAACACATGCTAAAATGGGAATCTCTCCTAGGATTGGGATAATATTTCTCTTTTCTGACCCCTATTTGCTCCCCTAGTTTGCTGCCACTCAGCATAAGGACATTTTCAAAAGAGAAGGGTAGGGTGCAGGGTTGCTTTTGTAACTTGTTGCTGTATTCAGCCTTCTGAGTCTTTATTGTCTTCTGCTTCTGCATCACACTTTGTGGCATTCATTTTCTCTGAAAAAAACTGGCTGCCACACTTCATTTCTCCTTGGTCAGCTCCACGTTGGGCATTTATCAAATTCTCCTTCAAAGCGGTGTTAAGGTTCCTGTTGTTTTCAGTAAGTGCTGGAGCAGATCTTTGTGCTATACTACCCCCTTTGTTTTATGTTGGCAGGTTACTCGCATTTGCTCCGTGCGTCCCTCAGCCCAATACACCCTTCTAGCCGAGTACTTGCTATTTGTGTGCAAGAACATAAAATTTGCTGTGTCGGTCCTTTTTTTCCCCCTCTTCCCCCTCTATATTTATTTGTCTTTTCTGAGTTTTAATGCACTGTAGCCAGTTTTAATAAAATATGACAGTAAAGATCTAGGCTTGCCTATGTTATAATTCATTGCTTTTACTTAGCACTAGAAACTTCCTGTGGCTGCTAGAGAGATAAAGGACAGAGTGACTCCGGAGCCAAAGGTGTCATTCTGTATTATCCAGTTATTTTTTAAGCTTTTCTGCTAGACAGAATTCATGAAAATAGTACTGATAGTAAAAGCAACCTTAACATTTATACCAATGTAAAACACTGCCAATACGGGACTTTGTTATTCAGGAATAAACAAAGTTGATTTTCTTTATTTTGTTCCACTTCCTCCAAAAGCCTTTAGATAATTTAGGGACAGAGGTTAAGAAAAGCTCGGAACATTACTTTCCCTTTAATCCTTAGATCCCTCAGCTGACTCTACACTTTGTTTTCATGCTGAAGGGGAAAAAATATTTTCCTGGCAGGTTGAGAATGATTTTTCCATTAATCTTTTCTTTTGGAGCCAAGATACATTTTTTCACAGAGATCTGATGTGACATAATACTGTACCTGGAATTTCACACTAAAGAGAGTGGAAAAACATTCTCACCACAGCAAGCACTCACAACAGGGCTACAAACCCTCCAGCAAAACCGAGAAGCCAAAAGAGCAATTTAAAAAGGGGACAGGAAGGGAATATGGGGCATAGTCATTTCCCATAGGGAGCAAAGCTCTGAAATGTCGTGCTATTTATTAAAGCCTTTCATAGATAAACTGATGAATATGGTATGTAGTGGCCCAAGCCAACAATTATCTTGCTTGAAAGTTGTCTCAGCAGTTTGAAATCCTATTAATTAAAAAAACAAAAAAAAGCACATCAGGACAGAATCTCAGAGTGTAAATGCGAGGAGCAATAAAAATGTTTCAGATTCAAAGCAGAACAGAAACTGCTTCTGCAATTAAATACATATGTACATGATCTTGGATTTATGAAAGTTGATAGAATCCACCCATCTCCCTATTTTTGGCTTATCAGTATTTTCTTTCAACATTTGAAGTGTTTTCTTCAAAGCTCAGAGCTGGAGCATCTCCAGGCAGTTTAATTGTCCAGATGTGGGGTGGATTTCCTAAACACTTGCAGCATGGGGAAGACATGATGGTTTTTGCTTGGAAGCCAATGAAAAGAAGAGAAATATTTTCAAATTCTGAGTTGGTTTTCAAAAGAACTTGCTGGAATGTGTCTTGAAAAATTCCCAGGCCTCAACAGACAAATACATCTGTCTCGATATATGTCTAATCATGGTTCTATGCTGAATTTGTCTGTGGTTGCCTGTGCATTCACAAGACACTGCCATTTTTTGGTTTTGTACCCATGGTAAAACACAGTAAACTACTCAGAGGACTTCTGTTAGAGTACTAGATGGGTTAGACCCATTTCTCCTTAAGCCTGATGGAGATCTACATTGTGTTTTTTGGTACTAGAAATCCCAGAATACTAGAATAGGAGATAGATTCAACAAAAAAGGTCCTTCTGTCAAATATTTTTCCATCACGAGGAAATTTCTTGGGTGCAAAATGCCACAGCTTGTGCTTACCTGAAGTGCAGTTACCCAAACTCTGCTTTGTCCTCCCTGGCAGTCAAATTTGTTGTCTCCCAAGAGCAAGCTTGATGTAGTGCACTTCATGCTCTTGTGCCACATTGCTATTGCAGCATCCCCACAGTATCGCATCCCTGTAGAAGGGGACCAGAAAAGGCAGGCATTTCTTATCTTTCTGACAGTTGTCTGGTGACATCCGTCCTCCTAGCAAGAGTTATTTTGTGGAGAGCAATATTGACTGAAATGACATTCCAGAAATCCTTTAATCACAGGGTCTGATTTTTTAAGGTTGATTTGAATTTTCAACTTTAAATTAGTTCAGCTCCCAAAGAAAGACTAGACAGGCCTAGAAACCAAAACCCTCCATTTAGCCCTGACACATGCATAGTATCTGCTCAATCCACCGTCACACATTGCTTCATTTAATGCTTTCAGGACATGGGGCAAAACCAGCCCTGGTGTAAGTGAATACCACCCTCTGAAACTCTATTTCTACCTGCATATAGCATACCTGAGCTTGGCCTGACATTTCTAGTGACTGCAGCTCATTTCCAGAGGTTTAGTCCAATGAGGCAGTGACTTCCCAGTGGAATGGCACTTAATACACTGGAGATATTTGCTTTATGCAGGGCTGGGATAAGATTCCTTAGTCACGTCACTGGCGACTACCAAAGGAACCTTGAAGACTGGTTATACGGTAGTCTCTTTCTATCATAACTAGATTTTTTTGAGCTACTCAGCCTTGACTAGGCTGTGGAAATACAGAAATTATTGGTTTGTGCTCCGTTATTACCTGTACAGGCAGCATTTTATAGTGATGGAGTAGAGGAAAAGCTACCAGCCATAAGAGCTGGTCCTGTTTCAAAATACCCACTACTGGGTGAGATGTTTCAGGTGTTGAAGGGCTGTGAGCTGTGTAACTGCAAGCAACCATTGCTGGTGTTTGCAGTGCCTTTGCGTGAAGGTAGCCCACAAAGAACATGGATAGAGTCATACTCTTCATCTTACACTGAAGTCCTACACACTGCTTCCTTCTCCTGAGAAACTCATGGTCACAGCAGAGATGCTGCTGGAAATGCTCCATCCATCTCACCCAACACAACTAAACTGCCCCGCCTGCCCTGCCGAGGGAAGCAGCCACTTCCTACATATGAGTAATGAAAATGTTTTTCTTACATTAAAATTTTTAATAAATCCCACTCCATTTGCTGTATGCCCTGGGCTCCATACAGGCTCACTACGCTTTATTTGTATGAGTCTCTGCCGAACTATTTCTGAGAATTTTAAGTGTGAAAACAAATAAAAAAGTTCTATGTGAGGGAAAACCTATTGCCTGTGTTTGAAATCAGTTCCCAAATCTGTGGCTGGCTTAACCTCACCCTGATGTTATTGTGTGGTTATGGGTTTTGGATGTTCTTTTTGCTGGAAGCAGAGAAGCCAACATGCTCCCGGTCTCCTAAGGGAAAAAACCAACTGTGTACCGCCGCTGAATGCAGAAGTCAAAACAGAGGTGGGAGCCTCTTTTGGCAAAACCCATCAGGCTCTTAGTGTTGTACCGGGTAGGAAAAGGTTGGGGAACTTGCGTTAACAGTGCAGTCCAAAACAGGGCCATAACACACAAAAATAGTAGAAAGTGAGACAAATATTCCTCAGTAGTCATTTTCCTTTCTCCCCTTCTGTCTGTTCTCTCTCCTTAAATCTCTCAATTTTCCTTTCCCTTTTAGCTTTCTGTCTCTTTCAGGCTAATTTTATTTTCCATTTGGGGAGAAAGCAAGCGATTTTGCTTTGTTCACTGAAAGAGCTGATGCTCTGCTGGGAGTGACTGGGGAGCAGCCTGAGCAACGTGCTTGCATTGATAGGTATTGTTATAAAGTTAATTACAGACTCTTTGGCTTCATAAGGATCTTTTAGCTAAGCTATAAAACAGAGATTATGTCTACTTATGATCATTAAAAATCCTTCACCATGACCCAGTATCCTGGTCAAATGTCAATACTTATTTTCCGGGATCTTGTTGTAAATCATTGCACACAGCTCACATGAGTGCTACAAGCTACATTTGACTTCAGGATTGCCAAAACTGCAGTGGCAGGTGACAAAATACCCAGTGCATAAAATCCTTCTGTTAAAAAAAGCAGTGGTGTGCCATCCCTGTCTGCATTAGCAACCCTCTCGCAAAGGTACTGCTGTGCTGGGAGGAGGTAGTGGCCAGCAACAGGCACTCATGAAGTGAAGGCCTCACATTTCTCACATTTCCCCTTCAACCCAGCTTCGTAAATGAGCTTTGGTGTTGTTAACTGCCTTCTCTAGCTACCTTTCTTTCACTATTATGTCTGCTTCCAGATCCTCCTCTTATTCATCTGTGTTGACTGGCACCTCAGTACCTGTGCCCTGCCCTACAAGCCTGTAACTCCACTGTGACCACAAGCTGGATTTATCCAACTGTGACAAACTGGTTTTGTCCTGAAGAGGTGTACAACATCTCCTCACTCTCCATATAGGCTCTGGGGCTGCAGACCTGGCCCATCTTTCCTCTCCCTCTGCAGGTCCAAGAGGCTGAAACACCTCTTGCAGGTTCGTGCCTGACTTTCCCTGGGCTGAGGGACACCCATTGAGATCCTGGACAGGGCACACTGATTCAGTATTTTCTGACTTTCTCCGGGAGCAGAGATAGATATCTTAGGACTATTTCCACAACTGAATCCCTCCATGTGTCATAGCTGTTGTGTTTTGAAACAACACCTTTCTGCCCAGCGCGTGTGCCCACCACACTCTGGCCATGAGCGTATCCTCTTCTTTCTTCCTGGTTCTGACCATGTCTCTTGGCAGCCTCTATACATTTATCCTTCTGAGGTAAATTAATATAGATAATTACTATGGGGAAAATAGACAGTGAGCTATTAATTTAGTGGGTCATTTCTTTGTTCTATTCAATTTGTCTAGTTGATGCAATCTACTTTGGCACTCCCTTTCCACAACAAAAGCAACAGCCTTAATGCTCAGGCAGGTTGCACTACCCGTATTTCATAGCTACTGTTACCAGCAGGTCTGGTGCTTTTCATACTTACTGACATGACACTTCACTGCGTCAAGAAGCGTTTGTTTCTTCCAAAGTTCACAAGTGTATCTTGAAATCATGTATGCAGAGTTTTTAGAGGAGGTTAATATTATCATTGTGCATGACGCCAGGCCAGCAAGACTGCAGGGGAAATACAGGAGGTATGAATGAATGAAATCAGACTGGGATTTTAGCGTAGAGACCCCTGTTATTATGTCACAATTTGGTAAGAAAATGTTGCCCACAATAGGAAGGCCAATGCAATTTCTCTGCTTGCTTTTTTTTTTTAAACTGCCTTATTATTTTTGAAGTAAAATTTTGTGCTATTGCTTCCAGCATAGTATGTTTGAACGAGTTGAAATACTAAAGGGTAATTTCAGGTAGGATGACCCATCAGGTAACTTCTGCATTTTAATTCACAGAAACACTGCAGAGATGAAAACTTCTACAGCTTCATACCCCAAAGGCTTCTCCGACTTAGGGGATGGGTTCCTCAACTACTTAAATTTAACATGCTGGATGCAGTCTCTAGATTGCCCTCTAATTCTACATTTCTCCCAAATATTATTGGAGCTAAGGCTGTTTCTTTGTTGTTGCTGAAGTGCTGGTACTTGCTTTCTGTTTTTACAGGTTTGTAGTATTTTTGTGCCCTTGTAATGGACGGGAATGTTTTTGTTTTAGTCTTTGTTGCTTAGGCTCAGTGTTTCCTTTCTTTACTAAAATGCAAATTTATTTCCTCTAGAAGATATGGTTGTCATCTCAGCTACTAGTTGAGCTAGATACACAAACATGTACGCATGTTTGCAGATGCACACACATGTGCACATCTAGTCTAGATTATGTGATCCAATGCCTTATTTTTGCCCCTCACATCTCATCGCCTGTCACTGCCTGCAGGTTGTGGCTGTTCAACCAGTGGCTAGTGCTCTGCTGGGAGACTTAGAACAGCCTTTTCAGCTGTCATCCTCCAACAGGTTCTCCAGTAGGACTTCCAAATTTGCTACATCTTATAGAATCATAGAATTGTCTAGGTTGGAAGGGACCTTAAAGATCACGTAGTCCAACCATAAACCTAACTCTGACCAAAAAAAAAAAAGCAATAAAAATCACTATTCACTAAACCATATTCCTAAGGACTATCTTCCACAGCATGGCTTAACTCCAGCAGGGCAGCTCTAAGACCCTAAGTTTCTCTGCTGCTCCAGGAAGTGCTATTCACCATGGTCCCTTTTCTTTCTGTATTTGTCTCTGATTAAAATTAGACTTTTGGTTTAGGGTCTTCTACAAAAGTGTATCTGCTCTGTAGAGCAAGGTCTTTGCCCGGCTTCCCCAAAAAACCTTCAGTGCAGGGATAGCTTTCCTTAGGCACGTCCACCTCTACCCTTGCTCAGTACTTGTGTCTGAAGGAGAGCACCCCGAAGAAGTGCCACTCTGGGGCAGCACAGGCACCATGTCCTCTGTGGCCACGACTCCCCAGACTTATTGGCATGTGCTCTATTGCAAATCCAGGTGAACCATGATGCAAAGTGGATGTGATCATGCGGCAAACCCTGCATTGGCTATAGCAAGCCTCACTTCTGGACAGCCTGCAAGACTATTACACTTTCTAGACTATCTGCTTCCAAATCACTGTAGTTTGGTATCATGCTGAGGCTATTCAGCAGGCAGCTAAGAAATCTATGTGCTAGTCCATATGAAGACCAGGTGATTTTCAGGGAAACCTCTTTTCCAGGCTTTGCATATCACCTGGGAGGCAGCTGTTATTTTCAGTCTCCAGCCTCCTTGAAAGGCTTCCCCATCCTTTGCTTCATGAATGTAAGCCCTTCCATGAGCTTTTTCCAGGCTGAGTGTTTCCTAACACCTCACGTGTACGGCTTACAACTCCAATAAGAGGCATTTCCAATGGGCTCTGCTCTCTTCTGGTGAGTCAGTGCCCACATCTCTCCTGATATCAGCTCTATAAAATATATAGATGCTGCAGACACAGCAAAGTATGAATGGTCAAGTAATGATACTATGTAGTGTCCTCAATCTGAATTTATTTCCAGGGTCTCTTACATGTTAGCTCAGATTTGATTGAATATGATTGACTGTGTCATTCACTTATACAGATTTATCCTAGGGAAAAACCATCTGATACACGTTCAAAGGGCTGTGATGGCCACTCCAAACCAGTGGGAGTTAGGCACTGGACATCCCTGTGGATCTGGACCATTAAGGGTGTAATACAGAGTTAATAGAAGGCAGTCCATACAGCACCACCTTGAAGACACGTCGTCTGTTGCCAAGGAGGTTCATTCACCTCACAGCCATTGAGGAAATATATTTAATGCTAAATTTCAGTGCGTGAGGGGATTGCTGGTCTCCCCAGTGGGGGTTTCTCCAGCGGCTGGACTGTGCAGCCCTTGTGCAGCCGGACAGACTCTGTTCTGCTGCCCCCCTCTGCTGTTCAGCGCAGAAAACAGCACACTCCGAGCCGGGCATCCTCTCCCAATTTCCAGAATATTTTCCCTTTAGCTGTTTTCCTTCTTTCTTTGACCAGGTCTGGGAGGGAGGTGGGAGGCAAGGGAGCCTAGCTGTGACTGGATGTGTTTATTATGCTTGGCAGCTGGCTGCAAATGCAAAAGGAAATAATGCTGATTTCCTATGCACGGTAATTCTCCTTTTTGACCTTTTTTTATAGATAGGGAAGAAAAAACATAATTTGCTGCAAAAGCAAAATAAATGGGACACATAACTAGAATTGTGGCAGGAGAGATACTGGCTAAATGTACAGCGCATGGAGATGGGCTGAGGCAAAGAAGCTTTAAAGGTTGAGACTCAAGGTCAAACAAAGGCTGTGGTTCAAGTTCAGATTTTAAAATACTAACACATTAACACATCTTGCTTTTTCAGGATTTCATTTTCTTTTAAATGGGAATCTCAGAGTCAGGTCTTTGTGGGTTTGGATGGGACTGCAAATGAAACAAGTTAAGATGCAGCTCTTCTTCCCCCTCCTCCTAAAAATCCTTTTCAAATGGCTTAGCTTTGAAATTTTGGATTCCAGTTTAATTCAAACAGCAAGCAGAGTAAAGGAAAAGGCATTAAAAAATCAGATAATTATAAATGATAAAGTGACACCCTCAGAATTTTTAAGCCTGCCAGTTTAAGCAACCATTTGCTTATATAGAATTAATCATCTAGATTGTCTTGAATTGCATTTCTTTCTTCAAATCAAACCCCTCTGCCAAGTCATTCTTTATGTGTAAAAACCAAACAAACTCTCCACCTATTTTGGTCAGTGGTGCTGATGTGAATAAACAAAACACACAGCTTGGAGAGAAGACAGACTTTGCTTGCCGTCTTCATCTTTTTCTCTCTTTCTGCTGGATCAGCCATAACTTACTGCATTTTTCTAAAGCCTGACTAGCATTTGCAAGTTCTGCACAATGGGCCAGTATTTCTGCAATTCCTGGCTTCCCCCGCTCCTCCTTTCCCTTTGTCCTGTTTTGTCAGGAATTACGCCAATAAGCTCAGAGGGGGCTCACATGTGAAAAGTCGGTACATCCTCTGGATTAAACCCCTTCAGAAGGGCTGTAAATGGTGCGATGGCATTTGGACTCTGCCCACCTGTAAATGTTGAAGACAGTGAGGGCTGCAAAAGGGCTGGGCAGTCTGACGTTCCTGCATGAAAAGCAGTGGCATCCCTGTCTTAAGGAAATAAATACAGTGAACGGAAAGGTCTCCTTCTCCAGCTGCTGAGTCAGCTGGTGATGTGCAGGCAAGCGAGATGCTCGTTTTCTGTGTTCAAGTGCTGTGTCTTTTGTTGCTACCTGGTCCACTGACTGTTTTTTCCAGGATGGAGGGAAGAAAGGGGCCCTGAAATTGCAGGAGGAGCTGCGGAAGAACATGGATTTCCATGTGGATTGTCACACTGAGAGTTATTCTTCACAGAGAGAAAGAAGCTGATTTGAGCCTGCTCTAATCCATGCATCAGATTCCTATTCTCAGCTAAAGTGGCTGCACCATGACTTTAACTCCTTCAGAAACAAAGTGAATTTGGTGAAAATGAGCTAGTTTAACTCCAGATGGGAGCATCCTGATGGGAGTTTAATGTGGTTAAACAAATCCTCTGCAACTTCAAATCTGTGATAAATTTGGATGGATTTTCCCCTATATCCTGACATCCATAAACCTTGACTATGGCAGATCTGGGGAACATTTTGCTTCTTGAGGGCCCAGAAGGCCTTTCTAACACATGTAGTAGACTAGAAGTTTAATGTGAACAATCAGTAAAGCAAAGAATTAATAACACGGCTGTGCGAAATGGAATCATGTGTTTTATACTCCCAGGTGTCAGGTATTCCGTGATTCATTACTCAGAGCAAGGATCAGACTCAGATTTGTTCTTTGAAAATACAGATCACTGGAAGCCATGGGAATAGAGATTGCCAGACCTCTATTAATTAATGTAGGCTGCATCTTGTCTTTGTGACAAGTTGCAATCAGCATAATATCAAAACCCGTGCCTGCTGAACTGCATGTACTGAAAATGGAGGGCGCAGCCTCCCCTTCCTTCTCAGATCATATCACTGCCTCAAAGTCAGTATAGCAGGGGTTGTTTTCATTTTTTTTGAGCCTCTGAGTTTCCTATGTTCAAGTTTTTCCAAATTGCAGATCAAAAGAGAGATTATTTCCAGTATAAACTTTGTAATCCCATGATTTCAAGAACAGAAGCTTTAGGTAAATCCTCAAATTTTCATGCAAAAATTGCAATTCTGTAGCTGCCTGCATTCCAGACAAGCCTGCCCAAAGTATTTCATTTAGATAGGGTATCATTCCTTGTTATCTACATAGCCTTGCCAAAGGCTGTAAAACCCCTAGAAACAGTGGCATTTCCATTTATTTCCATGTACAGCTTGTACAACGTACTCATGACATGAAAATATCATAGAAATGCAAGGTAATTATTATCATTATGTAACTCCTTAGCATCCAGGAACAGAATTAACAATTTGAGTGGTGCCTATATGAAAACCAGAATATATTTCAGTAAGCCTGTCATTTTTGATCTCTTAAGTAATCTTAAATTAAATTGCACTGGCTTAGTCAGTGTGAAAAAAAGCAACTTCTCATAATCTTCAGTGGGATGATAATACACGTATTCCTTCATTTAAATAAAATCTCTGAACAGCACCTGAAATTTTATGGAGAAATCCTGCACTGGGGATTTGTATGCAGCACGCTTGCATATGAAATGTCAGAATTGCATGGACAAGGACAGCAGTGAAATTTAAAAGGTGATGGATAAGACAGATGGCTGAGCAGAAGTGGTCTGCATTGCCATGGAGAAAAGCCTGATGCCATCCTCAGCAATCAGTGCTCGAGCTTGCAAGAGTCTGGCTGCTATGGAAGCATCTGAGCCAACCCTGGGTGTTGCAATATGCCAATTTTCCAAGAAACAGATTGATGTACAATGTGTACTATTTTTTATTTTCTTGAGGGAGGAGGGGAGAACTATCTATGGATTTGGGGCTGTCATTTGGCTTTGAATTTTGTCTTATCAATGCATTTATTGACACCTAGGAAGACTTCTTTGAAACAGAAATGATATCGTGAATACTGGCATATCCTCCTTGGAAATTACTACTTTTTTTTTTCCTCCATATTGACAGCAGAAAACAACTATTTGTACAGAATCTTGCTAATTTCTACTCACTGTTCTGTATTTAATCTGTGAGAAAGGTCCCTTGTTCCTCCCTTGAGACTGATAGCTGTTGGTCTCTCTGCTTTTCAGGGAGTTTCACCACCCTTTGAGGGCTTGCCTTTGTGAGGGAACTGCAATCCCAAGTGGCCCACGTAACAGCCAGTTAGAGCTGATGCCCACGCAGTGACGAGGTTCCCATTGGGTCAGGCTTGTGGCTGTGTCTGATTATAACCAGGTCTGGGAAGGAAGCAGTCTGGGAGCTCAGACTTCAGGGTTTAAAATAATCGCTGAGCAATACAGGCAACTGAGATTGAAAGAAAGTGAGGCTATTCCCTGAAAGGAAGTGTGAAAGCTTTCTGCCTTCCAGGGCTGAAATTTTCTAGAAATATAAAGAGACAATTTCAACAGGGACTCAGTTTGTAACTGCAAGCAATGGGTACCAAAATAAAGATGGTTAAGCCAAACTAGCCTAATTTCTGACTATTGCTTTTTCTAAAGCATTTGTTGATTGTGAAATTTTCCATTTAATTTGTGAGAACCCAGCTAGATATGAAACTATATTACAGGAGTTTGAGTGGTACAGGCAGCTCACGAAATGTGAGCAGTATGTTTTCAAGTGGCAAACCAAAAGGGTGGCAAAAGCACAGAGCAGTACATGATTGGTCTGACGAGCCAATATTGTAATTTTGGGAAAATGTTAAACTCTTGGTAGGAGACTAGTCTGAGTCTAGAGAAGAGCAAAACATTCAGTAGAGGCTAAACCCTTGACAACATGATTAAAACGTAGCCCGGGAGGAAAGTCCTCAGCTGTGGTGAAGCTCAGAGAGCGCGGGCAGTTCTCTGAGACCTCATGCCCAGTAGCAGACCCAAGGCAGAAAGTGGTGTGAGTCTCCAGCAGATAGCGTATAAAAAATGTGAGCTGCACAGAGCGCACAGACTCCCACCCCCAGCCAACACCATGCATTTGGGGACCAGTATTGCCGTGGGTTGTGCTCCCTTGGAAGAGATGGCAACCCCGAGGGGGTGACAGCAGTGCTGTGGCTGGCAAAGGGGACCCCGCATAGCAGCATGTGGAGCAAACACCAGCAGGTGGGATGTGGATTCATTTTCAGTTTGGTGGGAGCATGCAAGCTAGCGTGGTTTCAGAAGTAGGGATCTTATAGTACAGGATGAGCAGCCATAGGAGGGAAAAGTCAACCTTTACAGTGGTAGGAAAACCTGGAGTGTGATATAGTCAGTATTAGTTCTGACAACAGATAGGAGAGGGAAAGGCCATATGCTAGAGAGATGGGGTGGGAAATGACATAAACAGAAGCTCAGCAGTATTCCCTTATGTTGCTTGGGTCTAGACTATTATAGCTGAGGTCACTCCAGTCCATTTCTGGACTGCAGGACATTGAATCTCTCCCCAACCCCGAATCTTAACCTTCTCTGGGGAGTAGATCCTGCAAAGGGAAGATGCTGGGTTGGGGGATGTTTCTTTTCACTTCTTTTAACAGAGGAGAGAAGATTTTGCCTAAGAGCAGCCCCGAGTCTTGGCTGTGGACCCTGTTTTTAGGAGATCCTTATTGCAAAGAGAGATGAGGAGAAGGGTGTTCTCCTTTGCTTTTCAGCCTCCTCTCTCCTGCAGTAGGAGCCCAGACAAATCCAGTGCAGGGTCCAGGAGAAAGACAGAAGAGACTGGAGGAGGTGATGTCTCCTTTGCAGGAGAGGGGGATGCTGGCACAGAGAGCCTTTCAGGGCTCAGATCTGGCCAGTGTCTTCTCCCCTTGGGACTTCTAGAAAACATGCAGCTTCAATAGTGATGAAGGGTTAAGTAGCTGTTTTTGTTAAGTAGCTGTTTTTCTGTTATAAATGAAGGACAGAGTAGCTGTCTTTGTTAAGTAGCTGTTTCTCTGTTATAGATAAGGTGTAAGGTTTGTCTTAGTTTGTCTTAGCTTAGACCTTGCAGGTGTCTGCTTATCACAAAAGACTAGGCCCCTCGGAACTGGATGAAGAACATAACAAGAGCCAAGGCCACTACGCTAGTCAAAACTGGACTTGGGGCTGGGATGAGCTCCAGAGATGATCTCAAGCAGAGGGGTGGAGAGTTCATTTGAATACAAAGCGGGGATAAGTTAATTAATATGTATAGGTGCATTAGGTAATCTTATGAATATATAATGTTTTAAGCAATATAATCATGATAGGTGATGGTACTCGGCGCGCACATCTTTGGGAGCGATCCCATGTGCGCCCGGCGCCGAATAAACATACCAACTTTATAACCCTCTACGGTTGTGAAGTCGTCACTCCACGCGTCAATAGCAAAATTAATGCTCCGGATGAGGGTGTGGAAAAGAGAGCAGACAGAAAAATTAATTACAAATGGGGCATAATAATGCAATAGTACAACTTCAGTGTGTGCTTAAATTCTGTGTAAACAGAGCATGGTTTTGTGCTCATGGTTAGCAGGGGATGGACTCAGGAAGCTGTGTTAAATTCTTGGCGCTGTGTCTGATTCACTCCATGGCCTTCAGGAAATGACTTAATTGTGGGGTTCTGCGAGGTGCTGAGCTCATGCTGAGGAGCATTTCATTCCTCTGAAGCAAAGGGTTTTTTCTGGAGCAGAACAAGAGCTCAGCACCTCAGAGGATCAGGATGGGCTCACTATAAAAATAGGGTCCCCTTGTCTTTGTAGCTTGCATAAAAATTGAGTTCAAGAATCCAAGGGCGCTGGTATCCTTATAACCTGCAAAGCAAAGAGAATGGTTTGCTGGGATCTGTGAGAAAGCCAGCTAAAAAGGGCTGTGATTGAATTAAAGGACGGACTGGCTTTATTGAAAGAAAGAGGAACAGAACCACTCGAGCATACAGGCTCACATCGTGAAACAAATTACAGGCTGACACATGGGCTCATAATCTGTGCTTTGGTGCAATAGGCAGGAATAACTCAAAACGTCTGTGGCTGGCAAAGGGGAACTGAGAGTAATGGGGGAAGCTTGTTTCCCCTGAAACCCATCCCACAACCCCTGACAAGATCATCTCAATATCAGCGTGGGTCGGGTGGAGGGGGACCTGCCAGCGGCACTTACCTGAGGGGAATCACCTTTTTTCCCTCAACATGAGTGGAAGGACTAAGGGTTTTCTGGCTGGAAGTGAGGCAGATGCTGACAGTGCTGGCAGGACTTAATAAAGATACCTGAGTGTGGCTGGTAAATTGTGTGTGCAAACTGAATATTGCCTGGGCAGGAGTGTATCGTCCCCAGAAACAGTTCATCCTAATAGATTCCCTCGGGTGAAAGTGGAGAAGGCTTCTTCTGCGCGTGACGGTGACTTCTTCCCACCGTGCTGCAGGGGCACGCAGGTCCCACCAGCACTGCCCTGACATGGTCCTGTGAGTTTCCATGCTGCTGCTCCCAGTATGAGAGGCTCAGGGCAGTGCTCACCAGTAGATGGGGGAGACGGTGTCAGCCATCCTGCAAAATGTGAGAGCTTTCCATAGTGTGAGGTTAAAGTCTGCTCCTAGGGAGATCATGGAACTTTCCACGTATTTTCGCTGAAACTGGCTAATTTTTTTTTCAAATGGTTTGGTTTTGCAGCCCGGGAAGCCACCTGCCATACATGTCCAGATCAATCCCTGCTGGGCAGTATGGATCTGTGTTACACATGCTGGGAGTCCCCTCAGGCAGAGCTGGACTGCACTGTGGCTTTGTGATGTACATGTGGGCTTGGTAAAGTGTGTTTTTTCAGGCCAGAACAGTAGATATCCTCAATCCAGTACATTTCCCTGACTTTCCTGTGCCAAGCCTCTAAAATCCTTTGCATTCTTTCTCTGACCCCGTGCCTTTGCTTTCCCCAGGTACTCTGTCCTTAGATACAGACATGCCTGAAGCATCCCACAGCCAACAAGAACATCAACAAAATACATATATTCAGCTGTGTGTAGGTCATGTGTTCAGAAGATCAGCCACACAAACATTGTTATAATAAATGGCTTTGTTTCATGACATTTAGTTATCAAGCAATATTTATGTTAAAACCCCAGTTATATTTTTAAGATGTGTTAATTTCACATATATATGCATATGTATATACATACATACATACACACACACATATGTTGGTAGAAATTTGGTGTTCATATTGGAGAGGTATAAGAAACTGCTTGCTATTTAAAACAAGCTGAACAAGAAGTTGTCCTTGTCTGCATGAGCTCTGTTGCTGCTTCTGTTTGGTGGGTCTCTGTGGCTTATTTCGTTGCTCTCAGTGCTACCCTCTGACTTATTTACTGTATTTCCCTGTTTTTTTACATTATCTATACCGTCTTCATAGCCTGCTGGTGAGAACAGGTTTTGTGAAAGTGACACCACCATATGCTGCCTAAATTGTTTTATTTTGCTGGATATTTAATCAAAAAGGTTGAAAGCTTCATTTGCTTCTTTTTTTACTATTGAGCTGTGATGTTCCAGGAGCTCCAGAAAGAGACATTTCTCATAACTGCTCTAGGAACTGCTGTCACTGAATTAAATTGAGTTAGGTTGATGTGAATGAGACCAAAATTTGGCCCCATCTGTTCTACATAATCTAGTTCCTAAATCAAGAAAAACAGTCACTAAGAAATGACAGTTAGTATTTTATTTTTGTGGGAATTTGATTTTTTCACTTCTAAAAAATGCTTAATGCAGATTAGCATGCTAAACAAGTTAGTTTCATCTAGGATGATGTTTGAGACTCTTTTTATTACTTTTTTAGATAAGAATGTATTAAAACAGTCATTAGTTTTATTTATTGGAAAAAAGAGACTGGGGATAGGTAGTCCTCAACACTGTGGTTTTTAGACAGAATAATTAAAGATCAGCAAAGAAGAGACAACAGATATAGTGCTTAAGCACTAAATAACATCTCACTGTCTTAAAGAAAGGAAGAGCGATGTATTTTACCTGAGTACATTACCTGAAGATCTCCAAATCTACCGGCCTTGAGGAGGCCTCTTCCTACCCATGGGTGGCTGTCTCTTCCCAGCACCTCAATGGGCTCCTTGGTGGGGTCTGCTCTGTCCTGCTGCTCCAGATCTCTCTGCTTTGCAGTGAACAGGCTTCACATGGCCATAACATGCAGCTCACGTTAGTGTTTTTTATTGGAGATGGTGCTAGAATTGCCATGGGTATTACCCAGGTTTGCTAGAAGATGATAGGACAGAATGTCCATAGATGTGAATTGCTCTAGGAAGCAAGGGACATGTTAGTGGATTGATCAATAATCTGCGCTACAACAGTGGACAAGCAAGCACTGTTACAAGCAGCGTTTCAAACACTGTTGCCTGGGAAGAAGGAACCCTCTTAAAAAATCACAGACCATCTGTAGTTTAAAATAAAAACACAGATGGTATTAAAATGGCTTGGTGAGAGTGGTGATATCCAGGTGTTTCCTCCTGTGGTTGTTGCACAAATGTGTGCGGCTTGTGCAACTGCACGCCTCCCTTATGGCACAGTCTTGCTAGCTGCATGAGATCAGGTACAGGTGAACAAAAAAAAAAAGTAAAATACTCTGGCCAAAAATTTTCAGGACTACACATAAGCACTGGATATGAGCAGCCTGATTTTTCAGAAGATGCTCAGTATTTCCAGCTCCCCTTGAAGCAAATGGAGCTGCTGCAGTTTTCTTTGGCTGCTGCAGAATGAGCTCAGCCTTTGTGCAGACAAGGTCATTCATTCAAGCACCTCATACTGACCGAGGTGCCTGGTTACAGAAGACCAAGCATGAGACCTCTCTGGTCTTACCATTTATCAAATGCCATGACCAAGATGACAACCAGCACATCAAAGTTAGGAGTTTTTTTGGGGAACGAAGATTTCAAATAGTTAGATTATCACCCATTGCCAAATGTCCTCAGGCAGGGGAAGAGCCCTATTAACTTTAAAAAGGGTCTTATAAATTGGGCTTTAAAATATTTGTTATGCAAGGGATATATTCCTTATACTTTTGAAGCATAGGGCAAATTTAGGACCACTGCATTTGGATTCCAGATGACTCTACTATAATGAAAGACTCAGTTTTGCAATATCAACATATAACTATTTACACTTCTCTTCAAACAGAAGATCCTCTCAAAATGCTCATCTTACTGGAAATTATACTTTATGAAGCATCAAACCTGTAAGTGAAATTATTTATGAATAATTTATAATGCAAGGATGTGTTAAACTTCACAGATTCTGGAGGATATTTTCATATAAAAAGTACATTCTGTATCTTAATAAATCCATCACATCCCACCACCTCTGTGGTTTACCTTTGATAATATTATTAGCATACATTTATTTCAATGCAAAATTAAAATGGAAGGACTGGCTCATTTCCTGATACTATGTGATGATATCCACTGATGCATTTAAATTACAATAATCTGACTTTGTATTTATTTGCTAAGTTCCTGTGCACTTAGGAACTAAGTTGTTGAAAAAAAGTAAAATTTAGCACCTTGTAAAATGTAAAAAAGGCCACAGAAATATTCTGGGTTATATGTTTTGGGGGGATAAGGGTTGGTTTACTTTAAAACAATCTTTAACAAATTGTTGTGCTGCAGTGCTACAGGCTTGGGGAAGAGTGGCTGGAGAGCTGCCTGGTGGAAAAGGACCTGGGGGTGTTGGTCAACATCTGGCTGAATATAAGCCAGCAGTGTGCCCAGGTGGCTAAGAAGGCCAACAGCATCCTGGCTTGTATCAGAACCAGTGTGGCCAGCAGGACTAGGGAAGTGATCATTCACCAGAACTCAGCACTGGTGAGGCTGCACCTCAAATACTGTGTTCAGTTTTGGGGGCCTCACTACAGAAAAGACATTGAGGTGCTGGAGGGTGTCCAGAGAAGGGCAATGAAGCTGGTGAAGGTTCTAGAGAACAAGTCCTGTGAGGAGCGGCTGAAGGAACTGTGTTTGTTTAGCCTGGAGAAAAGATCAGGAGACTGACCTTATTGTTCTCTACAACTACCTAGAAGGACGTCGTAGCGAGGTTGGGGTTGGTCTCTTCTCCCAAGTAACAGGTGATAGGAAATGGCCTCAACTTGTGCCAGGGGAGATTTAGATTGTATATTAGGAAAAATTTCTTCACAGAAAGAGTTATCCACCACTGAAACAGACTGCCCAGGGAAGTGGTTGAGTGACTATCCCTGGAGGCATTTAAAAGATGTGTAGACATGGTGCTTAGGGACACGGTTTCATAGTGGACTTGGCAGTGCTAGGTTTACAGTTGGACTCAATGATCTTAAACATATTTTCCAACCTAAATAATTCTATGACTCTAAACAATGTCCATCTGGAGTAGCAAGATCATTTTGCCCTTGATCTTGGAAACACTTCCACATTCCTGCTTAATTTACCAGCATGACCAAAGGTGCGCTATACAACAGGACTGAATCAGGGACCTGTGGATATCACAGAAAGAGCATGGAAGATTAAAAAAAAAAAAGTTTTTTATTAGAGGGTTGACAGTTGCCATAGAAAGTGTTGTTTAAGAAAAAGATCAGGGCTCTGTTTGTGTTGAGAGGTGAAGAGAAATAAACCGAAGCTCTGAAAGCAGAAACATACAGATTTGGGTAGTGCCACAACCCAGCTGCAGTCACTTGTTGACCCTGAATAAGCCCTGTGAGGGATGAGATATTTCTTATGAGAGCATCCATAAGGCCCCTCATGCAAGCAAAATTTACTTGCAAGCACTCAGGATATAAGCAGAATATACGCCTTATTTTGTTCCTCCACCTCTGAACAGAAAGTAATCATTAAAAACCTTTCTGTTATAATTAGTACTCTATCAAATTTTCCAGGAGCTCTCATTGCTCTTAAGCACCCCAAGTAATTACTGTGCTGGGGACTTGCCATGCCCATGAGCTCACCTTGAAATCAAATTATTAATAGTGGGACTGATGCTCATTTGAGGCAGTCTTTAGAAAACTGTGACTGATTGCTTCAAAAGCCTCTGATAAAAGAAAACCCACACAGATTGGCCTGCCTTCTTACGGTAACCAGATTATCAGTTACAAAAAAGATGTGTTTTCTGCTGATTGTGTGTGAGGAGGAAATGTATAGAAACTGCAGTACCTGTGTGGGACCCAGGAGAGCCTCCAGACACAAAGATTATAGAGATAATGGGAAAATAGTTAACATTACAGCTGGGTGCCTTCCTCTGACTAAGCCCTCTCAGTTGTGCTGTGTAATGAGCACAGTCTTAATTTGCTACCACCTCTTACCACTTGAATTACCTTAAAGGGCAGTTTCAGCTTCTCAGGCAGGCAATAGAAATGCAGCCCTTTCTCTTGGAAAACCACTGCAGCGAGGGAAGTGTCCAGGTAGCAGCATGGAAGATTTCCAGCCAGTCACCAAGAGCTGGTCATGCTGGGCAGTGCCAAAAGTGGAGCAGAGGCTGGTCACTAACCCCAGGTGCTAAAGGTCCCAATATTTGGATACTTAATAAGAGTGAGGAGAAAATGTTTGGCTAAAAGCAATGGGACAAGCCTCTACATCTGTAAGCAATTCTGTAGGGTCTTTAGTGAGCTCAGATGGAAGATGGAAGGCAGAAACACTCTTGTGGAAAACCCCAGATACCTCTAGGATCAAATGCATCTGGAGGCAGAAGGCTGATACAAACCTGTATCAGTGTGAAACAGATGTCTCCGGCTGATTTGCCAAAAGCATGGACCTGTTTTAGTGCTCATCTTAGCAGTTAGTTTCTTAACCGAATCTGTAGAGATTCCAGACATTTTGCTTTCTGGTTCATCAATGCATGATACCTACTTTATCAAGCAAAATATTAGCTACAGACTAATGGACCCGTTTTACCTCATTTGGGAATCAGACAAACTTGGGGACATATGAAGGGTTACGTGCACATCTCTTGGGTCCTATTAAAATCGATTTCACGGTTTAAGTACTGAATAGATCCAGGCAAACGATCAGGGCAGATTTTCCACAGAATTAACAAAACAAATGCCCTTTGGCAACTGGATCACTGAATAAGCAGCATTAATTGGACACCTACTATTAAACACAATCGTTAGCATGCTGTCTGCCCGAAGTCAGAGAAGGAAAGACAACCTCTGGGGAACTCTCTAAATTCTGGAGGTAAAATGAGTGTGAAAAAGAGCAGGCCAAAACTGTGGACAAAACCATACAGGCCAACTGCCAGCAAAGTTTTCAGATCACCCAGCAAACCGGAGCTGGACATGTCCTGGAAGTCAGGGAGAAAGGTGGAGCTGATGCCAATTTTCCTCAATATTTATCAACACTATTATAGCACTGTAGCAAGAAAAAATCCAGTCAGATGAGTGACAGCTTTTTTTTTACATCTTTCTTCCCCTGAAATATATGCCAGGGAAGTGTCAGCTGAGACATCTGGGAACTTCTGAAGGACAACTGTGCAAAAAGTTTAGCCACAATCCACGAAAACTAGAAAAATCCTGGTTTAAGTGATACCAAAACCCCAGCAAATTAAGCTGTACTTGAAGCAACAGGCTCCAGCTAGCTGGACCTTTTATTTCAGGCTTGAGTGGCCAAAAAACCCACTCTGAGAGGGAGAGAAAGGAAAGCGTTTTTATAAAATGCTGTTTCCTTGGCATCAAAACTGCCTTTGGAGGGGCTGGGAGGTCCTGCACAGCCAGACAACAGCCGGCACTGTTGGTAAGAGCGAAAACAGCCTTCTGTGACCTGACATGTGTTTTATTTCTGGTGAGGGGATGAAAGCACTTGCGATGTGCTGTGACATTTCTGTCAGTCCTCATAACGCACTTGACGTTCCCGCAGAGAACACGGTGTTTGCAGCATGCGTGGGGGCAGCAGGGTCTGTCCCCTCCTCTCTGTGCCACCCCCGCAGCAGAGCTGCGCCAGCAGCATCGCATCCTTCGGGGGTCCCTGGGGGGTGCCAGCAGGCTGGGGTGGCACAGGGTGGCAAATCCTGCTGCTGCTCCTCAGCATCAGGTCCCCTCGACCTGACGTGAGGAGGGATGGGATACAGCCTTCTGTGTAACAGGAATTTAGCACGCTTGCAAACCTTTTGTAGCTTTTTCTAATCTTAGTGAGAAAGCCTCGTTACAGCGGTGGTTTTGCAATCCCACAAGAGTCAAAAATGCATTCACAGAGGCCAGGCCTGCCCAGAATCAGCGCTCCAGCAGAGAGGATGGGAAACAGCACAAGTGGTGAAAAGTGAGCAAAAAAGCTTATGTTCCTTTTGATTCCAGTAATCCCCTCTCCAGCATTGTTCAACCCCCAGATACTCGCTGTTTTTCCTCGATAGCCGGGGTCAGATCCCCGGCTCCTATCAGCTGGCGCCGCTCCACCAGCCGCCGTGCAGCTGACGCAGCCGTGCTAATTTGCTCTCACCAAGGATTTGACCCGCCGTTTTCTTCTTGACAGCATCCCTTAAAAGATACATGATGTTCCGCAGGGCCAGGCTAATCTGCTTGTGGAGGAGCATCCATTGTTCGCCCTGCCGCCCCTTATCGCCCGGTCTCGCCAGAAAAGAAGCCTGGGCTGGATGCTGGTGACAGCCCTCTCCAGGCGTGGGTCTGGCTGAGCCTGTGAGAAGCCCCATGCTGCAGAAAGCCCCCAGGAAGAGGGGAAGCAGCCGTGGCGATGAATCACCCCAGAAACAAGTGATTCGCTATGGGTAAATTCATGGAAACGGCACGGCACTGTAAAGTGTGACTAAGGCTATTATCCCACAGAAATGGAAAGTCTCCCAACCCCCCCCAACCCCCCGTGCTTTCTTGAGAGCATGTTAATTATTGCTCTGTGTATGAATACTCCATGTCTGGAATAAGTCACTTTAACCAAGCAAGTCCATTGCCCTTTCCATGCAAAACAACACTGTATGGTCTGGAAAAGATTGTTGGAAACATCTGACAAGACATCATTTTCATGTTCAAACAGCTGTGATTCAGGAATAACTGATGGACTCGAGGGTGGGTGCTTATTTAATTAAAGGTGTTTCCCTGCTGTGTTTGCTGCAGGAGGGATCAATACAATGAAGACAGGCAGTCCTGCAGAGCTCTTAGGCTCTCCTAGCAATGTGTTAGGACAGGAGACATGTGAACCCTGCTGCTCTAAGAATCCTTGCTCCATCAGCAGTGAAAAGTGATTTCTTGGCTCTTTGTCAAAAAAAAGTTACAAGATTGGTACGCGCTCTGTCCCTGCCATCATCCATAGCCGTGTGGGCACTCAGGCCCTAAGAGTTAGCACAGTAATTTAATGCAAACTATTTAGGACCAACTGATAGCAAAACTGCTGATGGAAGTCCCAACTTGGGATGATCCCGTGGTGCTTGATAGCATTCCCAGATCCTTCTTATTCCCTCATATTTCACGTGGAAAAAAATTCTCTCCCCGAAGTTGATAGTTAGCAACATGATGGGAGTTTCACTCTGTTCTGAACTACTTGTTTCTGGATGGTGCCATAGGCTTCCCAAACTTTACTTAATATTGGATCATCTTGCAGTTTGGTGTCCAAAGCATGAAAAAATCTGACATAAGCAAATGAGTCCAGAACTGGACTACTTCTGATCATGCTGGTTTTTCTGTTCCTGTTTTATGGCCTTGCACTTTCAAGGGCACCTGTGAATCAATCTTTTCATTTGTTTTAAGGCCTGCACCGTCCTAATAGGCTGAAAATTTATATACAGAAGCCAAGATGATAACTTCAGAGGGAAAGGCAATGCATCGTGTTATTGTGCAGGAACACAGAGGCACGCACAGTTTTTCTTTACAAAGATTAGACACCTTTTTGCATAAATAACCTTGAAGCAAGAGCATTATCATAGCAAGACCTTCACCAATAACTCCTTAACTGCCTATTAGTAGACCATGTGTGTGATATGAACTACAACAACATTGCTACAATTCTGCTTAGCTATTCCAAAAGAGAATTCAGGCCAGAACTAACAATTATACTAATGCACTGTGTTGGTTAATTGAAAGAATTTATGACATAAGGTAAATGTCAGAGTTCAAAGCCAAACGCGTGTGTGTGAGAGAGAGAGACAATGTATGCAGGTAGGTTTGTCGTCAGATGGAGCACTAAATATAAGCCTCTGTGATTTTACATCTGGGAAAATATCCAGAAATCCTTTCTAAGCAATAAATTATATGCTTGTGGGACAACAATGATATACAAGAAAAGCAGCACCTGTAATGAGCCTGTAACCATCACTGAGACCTGGGAATATTAATACCAATTAATCTGGGAGGGAAGAGTAAGAATATGGCAATGATGTTAGAAAGTCTCATAGCATGCCCACCTTGTCTTCCACCTGAATAAGAGCACAGACTGTTAATGAGAACACTATTTTTTTCCCCTACTAGCTTCCTGGAAGGTATTTGCTTGTCAAAAATAGTTCACAGGGTCGTGGTACAATAATTTTCACAAGTCATTACTGCTTCTGTCAGCTCAGTGACAACAACTACACTCTGAACTTGGAAGTGCATTTAAAAAAAATAATGATGAAAGCATGTCTTGATCAATGTTGACTCATTAGTTGCTTAGTATATGCAAAAAATATTATCATCCTTAATTACCCTCTGTGATACTGCACTCTGAGAGGAATATCCCTCAAAGGAAACCCTTGGGAGAAATTGCTACTCTCAGCTTTTATGAGACTAATGTGGCTTGGACTGAATTGATCAAACTCACATTCCACGGAGCAGCTTAAAGTGCCCATTTAGCATTATTCCCAGTTGGCAGTTTGCTCTTTCTGGTTTATAGATATAGTATATAGTAAAATGTTTTCCTTGTTTGTGATTTATCCTACATTTTAGCCTATATTAATATTTAAATTGACCTGGAACGAACAACTTCCCTTTGATGACAAGAGGAAATTTTTATGAATCTAAAGCGAGGTAAAGGCAAACGTTGGGATTTATTCTTCTGTCTTCTCCGTGTTACATATTGGCTTTCTCATTATAGCTCCTGGAGAGAAAATGGCTGCACAAATTGGTGTAAAGTACCACATGAGACAATGTCGTTGTATTATTTGGTGAAGAACTCTCTAGTCCAAGGGCTTTGATCCAGCAAAGCACTTCAATGAATGCCTAACTTTCAGCAACAAGAATAGTCTGCAGGTCCTTTAGTGCTTTGTGCTCTGCACTTACAGCTCCCAGGGAGGCTGGGTGGATGGTCATGGTCATGGTCAACAAGATATGTCTTCATGGCAGAGATTGCCTGGCAAACCCGCCTCTTCTTGGTCACTCAGAAGGTGCTCTCTGCCCACCCCCTTCACAAGTGCATGCAGAGTTTAGTTTACGGGCCTCTGGCACATGAACTTCATGCCTTGGATTGCTTGGACAGGCAAGGCGATTGATGCAGGCTCTTTGGCTCACGTGGCAGATGGGTGTCCATGGGGTCACTCTGCTGGCTAGTGTCTGTATGCACTCCTTGCATGCCATAGGAGTGGCACAAGGAATACATCCGATAGAAAAGCCCTGTTGGTATGGAGCAGAGGGCCAGTCTTGGCAACGCTTCCTCACTGAAAGGCTTCTCCAACAGTGAGACAGCTCAGGCAGGGCTGGCCCAGAGAGCAGCAAGAGCCACAGTCCTGCGCTCCAAAAACGTGAGGTCCTGGCACCTCCATGGAGCCTGGGGTGCAGGCAGACGGGAGCTCTGCTTGAGAGATTTCATGGGTATGGACAGCAGAGACTGTGATCTCAAAACATGGAAAAGAAGCTATACTAACCTATATTAAGGTCTGTGCATAGACTTTTCATAGCACGTTTTCACTCCTACACCAGATAAGTCCATTAGACGCTGCATCTGCTACCAGGGGGTATATAATTTAAAGGGCTCCAATGCATATGCTATACCTAGGATACTATTTTATACAGACTATAGCCAGGGAAATAGCTTTTACTGTAAAAGGGTTTTGCTAGAACCTGAGGCATATGCAGTTAGCTTTCAGTTCACAAATTTCTTCTTATTGAGGGCAGGAGAGTTTGCTTTAGGGTAATCAACAGCTTAGGCTAGAAGGGTCTAGTCTGGTCTCGTGCATAACACAGACCAAAGAATGCCCCTCACTTAATTCCTGTGCAAAATTCATTAGCAGTGTTTGGTGCTAGAAAAACAACCAATTAAAATGTTAAGTTTTCCAATTGTGGAAAATCCACTGCAGCCCTCGTTAATGTTTACTTACCTTCACTGATAAGCAAAACTGTCTTAGCTAATTTGTAGTCTGAACTCGTTTCAACCCGCATCTACTGAGTCTTATTATACCTTTCTGTTCCAGAAGTGCGCTTATATATGAAACTGCAACATTAGCTAGAAAAAAGTGCAGGGGTGATATTCCATGGGAAATTAAGGTTCAGGCAGATAATGATGATGCTCCTTCAGTGAATACATGTAGCAGTGCATGTCACCTTGCAGAACATAGCCAAGAGCTTTATTTTTGGGGGCAATATACGTCAATCTCCTGGGATAGGAATTACATCTCTACCCAGAGTCTAATGTCAATTATAGTCAATGTCTTTTAAGATGTTGAAACTACAAAAAGGGTCAACATATGAAATATTCATGCTGACATTTCCTTATAGCACATCCTTTCCTGGCTCCGCCATTTCCTTAGCAATACACTCTGTATCGTACTGTGCTCCCCTGCTGCCCCTCTTCCCCTAAGCCCTGTCAACTCACCTGGCCTTGAGGCTCCTTTGGTCTCTTTCCAGGAGAAACTCTCTGACATTTCTTACACTGCTGCTCTGCCTGGATTGCTCTCAGCCCGCGCAATCTGTAACCTGTCTGCGTTTCTAAGCCTATGTGATTCTCTCTGTCAGCCTCTGCAACCCAGCACTATCCTGCCCTCCATTCTTGATACGGTTTCCTACCTCACTGCATCACATTATTAAAAAAATTCTAGCAATAAGAAGTTTATGGAACATGTTGTACAGCAAAGCGGGGTGAAAAGCAACGATCCTTACAGTTTACAGTACGAGAAATTATCACAAAGCTTACTTGTGATCACTCCCCAACCTTTCATTGACTCTCGGTTAAAACTGATGATGTGCTTTTAACATATATCAACTTACATGTAAGAGCAAAAGGTTAATTTCACATGCAAATGTTTTCATTTAGAGATGTCTAGAACATTTCCTTGTATGAACGTTTTCTTTCAACAAAGTTGCATGGGAAATTAATTTATGTAAATCTTTCTCTGCAAAATCTTTCCCTTTTAATAAATCGGCATTTTCCAACAAATATAACACAGCACATTAAAACAAAAATAATTGACAAAGTATCTTCCAATCTGATTATGCCTAATTATGATTAACAAACTCATGCTGCAGGGTTTTTATTTTTTCCTTTGTCTACTAAACACCATGTGTGCTTCTAGTGATAGATAAATAACAGCATGCTGAATGAGATGTGATTGCCAGTTCACAGGGCAGTTCCTCATTTTAAAGTAGTTCATTTCCTAATATAACCTTGGGTGTCTTATAATGCTGGCCATCACCGCCGTATTTTGAGCACTTCCTTTAAAATCACAATATAAGGGGTATTTTCTGAGTGTCTGGCTCTTCTCCCTTTTTGAGGTCAAAACTTTGGGGAAGAGGGTGGCAGAGATGTTGCTAGTGACAGCTGTTGCCTGCACCACACATTTCCTCTTTTCTCCCGCTAGATTTGTTGTAGAAGGAAATTTCCACTGCAGAGTTATCCCAAATTCTTCTGAAGATATAGTTGTCACCTTTTTAGTTGTATTCACTTAGGCACGGGATTTGGAGGGGTTGTAAATCAGGGCGTGTTTCTTTGGAGGGGTTATGGAGTCAGATCTGGCTTGAAGTTACTCCTTCGCTTTGATGGTTGCTCTGGACTAGCTCTTACATGAATATTTGGAGGCGATATCCTGATTGTGAGGAGGGCTGATTTGATGTGTATGAAAAAGCAGTGCTCGGGCAGCCTGCCCAGCCTCAAAGGTCTGCTCTTCCTACACGCCGGGGGCGAGAGGACAAATTCCACACTAATCACCAAAAGTGCAGATGTGATGATTGGGGTGACTGGGAAAGTGGGTGCGTGCCACAGCGCCAGGAAACCCGGCTTCCAGTCTCCGCTCGGCCATTAAACTGATGGATGCCTGCGAGCGAGAGCCTTGCTGCATCGCACCTTTGCTCCCTCGCGTCCTCCCTAAGCCTCCAAGACGTGCTGAGATCACCACCACCTCCTTGGGGAAGGCTCTGCTTTACATTCCCTATTGCTAGGAGGATGGTGCCCTGGTTGCGGTAGGGTCTTTGAGGTGCTGCTGAAATAAAAATAATTAAAAACAAAACAACAGCCTGGAGCACACCGAAGCGATAAAGCAAGTTTGTTCAGAACAAGCTGTCTCACAGAGGGATATAGGGATTGTTTGTATTACCCCCAGGTAAAGCACCGAGCGCTTGCATTCCCTGTGCAGAAAAACAAACTGACCCAAATTCTACAAAATTCCTTTCATTCAAGCAGCCCCAGCTGACAGCAGAACTATGTGCCCCCACTGAAGGAAGCAGCATCAGCACTCTCTTCTTCTCCAGCTCGTGGGGCAGCCCCAGACCTGTTGCTCGCTCCCTTCCCAGGGCCATGGGGCTCTTGGCAGGAGAGCTGATGTGCACCAGCGGGGCAGAGGGAGCTGGCCAGGCTTTGGCCAGCAGGCACTGCTGCTGTGCCCTCTGCTAGGAGCTCTGCCCCAGCTCAGGCATGTGCCACCACCCTGATTGAGGCTCCGGCAACGCTGATTTCCAGTTTTCCTGCTGAGCTGCTATGTCTCCGACAAACTTAGACGTGAACCTAGGACCTGACCACATCCTCCTTGGGCTTACTTCTAGTTAGCTCCATCAACACCTGATGAGTCACCCGAGCGAGCCGTGTTGGCTCCCGCGCACATCTGTGTGACAGCAAAGCCAAATCACACATGTATATCAGGTATTTTGTATACAGAAAGTACGCTGGGAGACACAGCCGGGTGGCCTCTCACCGACAGAGCAAGGGGAAGCCAAATGGCCTGCTTGAGTCATTTCTCATCAGGAAACAGATTTGCTTTCCCTTCCAAGGTACTCATTGGAGTAAAAAGGGAAAGCTGCAGCCTGTGATGCTAGCTAGCCCTCTGGTAAAGCGTCGGAGCTGGTGGCATTTTTGGTGGCTTTGGAAACAGTCATAGGGCTCTTTCCATCGGTGCAGAGGGTCTCTCCTGCCCAGGAGCAGAATTGTGCTAATTAAGCAAGCAAGCCAGGCTGTCAGGCTCTTATAAAGTGCCTCGTCTGATCCTCTCAACAAAGGGATCCTCTCAGCACTGTCCGGCTTCAAGTCGGTACAAAGTATGTTCAAGATGTACAAAGTGCTTGTTTGCGCTCAGAAGGTGCTCAGCTCCACAGCTTTGCTGGTTCAGTAAACAGGCTTCTAACATTTCTGACGGAATTTGTCTCAGGATTACAAACAAGTGAGGGGCAGTTGCAAAATGTGTAAATTCCCTTTCAATTTCTGGGGCTTATTTCTGTATTAGCTCAGGTTTTTAATTAGCAGCAGTTCTCAAAATTGGCAGATCTCAATATCAGAAACCGGAAACTGAAAACCAAAAACTACTTCTAGTGAATGACCCTAAGTGACCTTTCATCTTATGGCAACCAAAAACCAACAGGTTCTTCTTTCAAAATCTTCTCTGGTCCTTTCTGTTTTGTCACTATTGATGTGTAATCAACGGCTTTGTCATTCGAGCTTTTAACTTAGAGACACCTCTGAATCTTCTTTTTTGCTTTCTCGGTACCTCCAAGAACTTCCTGGAAGTATTTAATGCTTGTAAGTACACTCTTATAACATAGAAAATTAAAATGCTATAAGGTGATCAGGCAGAGATCCAGCTGGCTCAGTGTCTTGTTTCTGACTGTCGGCAATATGCAAGCCAGGGGAAGAGTAGAATAGGGCAACCATATAGCAACACTTCCCCGAAATACTCACACAGGCACCAGCAACGTGCTGTGCAGAGACTTCTTGACCCATAGACTTTTGCAAAGACTAAATCTTTCTGACTATTTTTCTGCTATATTTTTTGGCTATATTTCTGTTATTCTAAATTTTGGCTATTTTTCTGTTACATTTTTCAGCTATATATTCAATTCCCTGTGAACTTAGTAAACAGATGTTAGTGTCCTGTTGTCCTATGACAGAGAATTTATTCTTGTTCATGGCACACAACTGTGAAAGTGATTTTTTAATCAGTTTTATCTCTAAAGAGGACTCTTCTTTTACCAGTTTATTAACATTGGGAGCAGGACCAGAAGACACTGCATTAGAGACTTAAAAGGTGGCCGCCTGATTCCCTTGCCACCCCCAGGCAGCGTGTGACCTGGAGTTGGGTAAAAAGTAGGTGAATATGGGACTTCAGGCTCAGGAAGGCAGTAATGCATGAACAGCTGCCAGCAACAAGATGTCAAAAGTTGTAAGGCAATAGTTGAAAGCCAGTCAAGAAGGAGAACCTGGGAGACATTTGGGTTGACTTTTAATGAAGATTGGGTCTTTGGAACGCGAGGGTGGGAAAAGCAGATGGGCACAAGGCAAAATCTCGGGACTCACTAGCCTGACAAGGCAAGAGGTTTGGCAATCTGCAGAAAATGTATCCTGCAGAAAATGAACTTGTAATGCCAGAACTGGATTTGCCTTTTGAAACTGTTGAACTGTTGATTTACTGAGACATTGAACCAGCAAAGGCCATCATAGTTGAATAATACACTGCTGCTTGCAAGGAAGACCTCCAGACAGTGATATAACAGTTGGTCTTCCCCGAAGCAAATGTGTGGGGAGATAAGTGGCATTTTACACAAAAGGCAGGAGAAAATACAGCAGGGAAGCTGCGGTGGTAAATATCTGGACTGCAGGCAGAATAACAGTGACCATGATAGGGATTTCCAGGGGAAGAAGAAACCAAGGAATAAAATGGCAGCCAAATGAAGTGGCCTATAAGCACTCACTGATGTGTTTGAAAGGACTGCCTCGCATCAAGGACAAGAAAGGTCTTGGTTAGAGTGACGCATGTGACACCCAGTATCCTAGATAGCTGTCTGTGTTTGGACTGCTCTCGTTGGAAGAAGCAATCCCAAAGATATTTGGAGGGGGCAGGAGGACAGGGTGGGTGGAAAACCAGTAGTACTGGCTGAAAAGTTGTGAAACTGAGAAATGGCTGATGTTAGATAAAGCCTTTGGGGTGAGAAGGTACCTGAACCCCATGGATCAGGAGTGACTGAGACAGAAGGAAGGAGACAGAGCAGCCAAGCCCTGGATCCAGAGACCTCTGTGATATGAAATCATTTACGGTTGAGAATCAGAGACACTGCATCTAAATAATGGGCATGAACTTTAGGAAAGAGGTTTAACCTGAGGGGACAGAGTTCACTATAAGAAGCCTCCTTGGAGACCCAGCAGAAGATCCTCAAATGAGGATAAAGGCAGAAGCAAAGGAACAGGCGTGAGGAGTCAGATTAAGCATCCTGCCGTCCTTGCTACTGCCCATCTCCCTCTGCAAGAGGGAGGAACGACCTTTGTAGGACCTTTTCCCAGAAATAACCATTTCTCTGGAATTGGAGAATGGAAAACTGGAAGGACCACAGCCCAGGTGGAAGAAGAAGCATGGGGCCTCCAGAAGCCCGTGCTTCTCCTTCTGCCTGGGCTGGGGGAGAGAGCCCACCCCAACCCAAGCAGGAGGTAGGCTCCGGCTTCTGGCAACTGCCCTGTATAAATGAATCAAAGTAAAGCATAAGCTGAGATCAGAGGTTGGCAGGGGAGCACCTCCGTGTGGTAAACAGTCATATGATGAAGCATATTTGAATCTAGCAAATTCCTGATAGAAGAACTTGCCCTATACCTTACAGAAATTGGATTAGACAGGGGACAAAGTAATCAGATTGAAACTGGCCTGCTTTAGGGTACAGATAAAATCAACGCTTCTTGTTTCTTTGAGAAGCAGTTTTGCTAGTGGCTCTCCCAAAACGAGTTCATTATCTCATGCCTTCATTGCTGTCGTAATCAGGTTGTGAAGCTGTTTGCTTTACCTCCATTTTGATTTCTTAGAATTAGTCTCTCAAATGTTTTATATACGAGTTCAAAGACTCGACGATGCTAGCAGCACACAGTTCACATCAAGTATAGTCTTGCTTGTTTTATTGCAACTGATAACAATCTCATTCCAAAGAGTGGAAACACTATTTCTGACTAATCAGGTCACACGAGATAACTTGCACGCTTCATTCAATATACAATGATTACAGTTAAGCATTACCCCATACAGAGAATATATTCAGCAAACTCATTCAATCCTTTTAATTGTGCCTATAAAAGTGTGTAATGTCCTCATATAGTTGATGCATTGTCATGACCATGGGGTTCTGAAGGAGAGAGATTCTATTCTTGCAAACTGCTAATTGCTACAATATACCATAGCTGTTGCCATAAGTGATAAATTCCTGAAACTACCTCACTGGGATTTGGTCTTCTGTATGTCGCGCTGTAAAAATGAGCTGAATGGCACTGTATATATTTGGGGAAGGGGGCACACTAAATGAATCACATTTTACTTTTCTTCTCTGAAAAGAATTGCAGATAATACTACATAAGGTTGCAATACTTTGTCAATACTGTCACTGCCACTTGAGTAATACATTTTTGCAGATAAAAAGGAGTCTGTTTAGCAGGGTTTCAACATTTCTGGATGTGCGCTGCAAGGATGAATCAAAGGGCTGAGTCTTTCCAAAGTTCCTAGGTCATTTCCACTACGCTCTCATTCTATGATTGCTTTGGCTCTTTAATGCCAAAAAATTTCACAATTCTTCTAAAACTTTCTGCCAGTCACGTTGTTTGTTCTTGTAACAAGTTGCTATAATAAACATTTTTTCTTCATTGCTGCATAGGAAGAAAAAATGTTTAAGACCTTGTTTATACTCAAAGTAGGCAACTAGTTGCACTCTGCCAGGTGTGCAAAGGAATTGGGTGGAAAGAGAAAAGCACAGTCAGAAATAACTGACATACAAAGCAGCAGTTTTATCTTTGTGGAGTGGCATACAACAACCCCTCACAATTTTAAACCTTACTGTCACATAGTTGACTGCTCAAAGCAGCTTACACTGAATAACTGGGTTTTGCTTGTGTACTGGGTGGACTTGTGAAAACTAGTCCTGATTCTGGCATGTTGAAAACTCTTTATTGACCCACTAGAAATGCAGTTTATTGCTGATAAGACACCATGAAGTTGGACACATAAAGAAGTTTGTTAACTGGGATGGTCTTGTAATGCTTGGCAGGAACACAATTTCTTACCTGGCCGTGGTAGTAACAAGTTTCATATCAACACTAAATTATCTTTTTTTGTTAAAGGGGAATTTTGTTAGAGGGAATACACTAAGTTTTGATAGATTATTTTTTTACATGCTCCTGTTTCCTCACTTGATTTTCCCTTTTTGCAGGTAGGCAGAGACGCACAAAAGCGAAATAGGAAGGCAGTGTGACAAATTGATTGCATGATGACAGATTTATCTCTGGTTGGTTGCTTGTAATCATGTGAAAGTCATCTTAATGAGAAAACACATACATCCAGCCACACCTTGCATTTTGCATAATCACATGTTGGAGTTTTTATGAATTTGTGTGCTCATGTTTTTTTTCCCTCTTCATATTGCTTTCCTCAGCATTTGCACCCTGGTGAGGAATTACATGACACAGGTTGCTGGACTCCAGAGGCCCTTTCAGTCCAAGGTAAGAAGGTCCAAGCCTATGTGCAGCAGCCCCATGCACCGACAGCACTATCTTATAGCTGATTCCTCCACAGCATCTGTCAGCTGTACACATGTGTTTGTATCCTTGCTGCCAAAAACCTTTCAAGCGTGGATCACCCCCCATTCCTTAATCATGTTATCCTGCTGTTCAGCAGTTCTTAATGGACAGTGTGTTACCCCTGAAGACTGCTGAAAACACTCCCAGGGTGAAACTCCACTAGGATGCCACAATATTCAGAGAAGGATATTGTGAGGATATTGAAAGAGGATAATTGTACTCTGCTTTGTCTCCCAGTTGAAGCCCTCTAGTTCTCTTACATTGCAGAGAAGTGGCATGAAGAAGAATAGATGAGGTTGGTAAAAGGCCTGTGACACTGCTTAAAAATGACAGTGAAGATGCAGGAGAAAAGGGGGTACCACATTAGTGCTGTGCCTCTAATTTTCTTCAGGGATTTCTACACAACAGATGTGGTGAGGAAAAGGCAGAGATGCCTTCTTCAAGCGGGAACTACCTACGAGCCATTTGTGACCACTCTTGTTCAAGGAGACAGGATCAGTGTGAATTTTTCAGGAAGAATATATGCGAGTGTGCATCCCCCAGTTGCTGGATTTTATTGCTTTTGCTGTGCTAAGCATCCAGCTCTCCCCCCAAAAGGGGCATCTTTTCCCATGAGGGTCATAAGCCTTAACCTACACTTGAGCATGGAATCAAACAGTAGATTGGTAAGATGCAGCCAACGAAGATTTTTCCCAGTGCCTGAAACTAAGGAGCTAATAAAGTAAAATTGGAATTAGAATACAAATGCTTTTTCTTTAGAATATGAAGTCCTACAGTTCTGGTCCTGCTTCGTTTGACTTTATGTGTCAGTGTTAAGCATGAACAAGTTATTCTAATACTGACTATGGACCAAATATGAACGAGGCATCCTTGTACAAATGAAAAGTCGTAGGCAGTCTCTGAAATACACAGCTTGAGACAGAGGTAGGTCAGACGTAAATGAGGTAGAGAAAGAGGTATAATGCATGAGCAATGAGGTCCATTGGAACGATGGCAAAAATTTGGATGTTTGCTCCACAAATGTTCTTCCTTTCTCTCTTGTGATGGGTTGAATTAGGAGAAAATCAGATAAATAGAAAGAAAATTGTGAAATTAGGATGACTCTGAACAGAAAAAGTGAAAGAAGGCAAAACAGCAGATTGATGAATGAGTGATACAGAGGTGAAGCAATCACGAGAGAGGCCACACTAAAGCCAGCTAGCACACAGCAGAGAAAGAGTGATACAGAAGTAAAATGTTTCCTGAGCATCCAGAAAGCCTTGCTTTGGCTGCTCTCATCAGCTGGAGTCTCAGGCTGGCTTCTCCTCGCAGTTTTCCTCTAAGACTCAGTGGTGAAGGGATAAGAGGCACCACCCAAGTCTCTCTGCCCTAGAAATTGTGTCTATACATGCTGAGGAAAGGCTGATAGCAGACCAAGGTGCCTCAGTTTTGGGTGAGGGTATATAGACCTATAAAGCAAACAAAACTTTGAAGCAGTTTGCTCTACAAAGTTGTGCATAAAGGACAGCAAAGTTAAAAATAAATAAAACCCTACTTCACACTGCATAAAGGACAGGCTTTAAAAGAAAAAAAAAAGGGGGTACTGGATGTTAATCTGTTCACTAACATTTGTGTGTTGGAAAGTAGGTAATAGACCTTTTGGGAGGTTAACAGTCTGACAGAGAGGCTGGGAGAACAGGCAGCCTGGAAAGTTTTCTAGCTCTATTAACTCCTCAGCCCCAGGCTACCCATGACTTTGAGCCCAAGGTATCCAGTTAAGCCAAAGAACTAACTTGACCAGTGAGCTAGTGAAGGGAACCAACAAGCAAGTAAGCTGGCAAAATCATATTTCTGCCTCTTCCTCCACTTTTAATTTTGTTTCTTGCTCCTTTTTTTTTTCCCCTCCTCATTTCATATGTGCCTCTTGTTTAAAGAGGTTAGCCTTGCTGTCCAAGACTAAAATCTTTTTCCAAAAGAGATGTGAACCTATGAGAAGAAATGATCTAAAAAACGACATAATTGCTTCAGCTGCATTAGTATATATTATGCAGTGGATGATCTAACTGTGTTTTGTCCTTGCCTTTCTTCAGCCCTGACACTGCAGGGAAATGATAAATCTTTGAAAATCTGAAATGCTGAATCTTTGGAAATCTTTAAAATCTCTGGTACCAGATCAGTAAGGCATGCAGTCATGGTGCTCTCCAAAGTTGCTTGGTCTTCTCAAGAAAGGTTACACTGTGCAATGTCAACATGGTTCAGAAGTCATCAGCTCAAAGAAAAGATCCTTTCACTACATGTACTTTCCTTTTCTTTGTCTCTCTTTCAAGTATTTTATCTCCTTTCCTTGTCAAGACTGAATACCAAAAATCAAAGTATTAAGAGCCATTTCCCACCCCGAAAATTATTCTTTTACTATCTCTACTACTATCTAAAAACTACTGCACATTGATCCTTGAACAGAAAAAACTCTGTAAGGTGATAAGGAAAGGAGAGGCATTGTTTAAGCTCACTTCCTTTAGTGGCTTTAATTCCTTTTTTTTTCCTCCTATATCTTCACTAAAAGTTTCAAGGATTTGTAGTGGTGGTTGTTGATGACTAAGCAGCTCTCCCCAGCCTGACTGGAGAGCAACATATCCAAAGCGTACACAAGTCCTGCTGTCAAGCAGCCATCTGGACTGCACTACCACCCTGACACCTGAGAAACACCCCAAAATCCAGACTATTTGCATCATATCCTGATGTCTGGCAAGTCTGCCCAGAAGACAGGGGAGACTGCAAGTGTTTCAGGCATTCACAACCATCCTTTTGTTGGATTGGGGCCCGGTGCCAAGATTTGTGCTACCTTCTGCTGGCATGGACCAACATTTGAATCCAACCCTTGATATTTAATTAAGAACAGTATTTGGAGCATCTGTTTGCAAAAGCAGTCAGAGTATATTAGGATACCAAATAATGAGCACTTTGCAGCATGTTGTGAGGACATGCATTTTATTATTTAGAGCTTTCTTGGAACTAAATTCCTTGCAAATATACACAGGATTGAATTAGAAAAGGAGTCTAAATGTTCTTTCTTCTTCTGACCCCAAAACAGTAATGACTGTATGGAAACCACACTGCAGAATCACACAAAGAAAATATCTTGTAGGCCATATGATAAACCTAAAATTAGAGCACTAGTTTAGCTAAAGAATTGGCTTAGGAAGTCAAATCACTTAAGCTGAACAGAAGAGAGTAGAAGGAAGGATGCCAGGGTAGCAAGAAACAAAAGCCATAGCTTGAATTATCCTTCTGTATTCATTATCATAGCTTTGATTTGGTGGTTTTTCTCTGAAAAGTGGATGATTCTGCTTTAAGCTACAAGAATATAATTACTAATGCATTCAGCGAGTATAATATGTTTTACATTTAGGCAACGATATTAAAGCCCTATAGAAATGAAATGAGAATTATTTCAAAGTACAGGACATTAACCTTACATACTATAGAATAATAGAAATGGCCTCATCTAGATTTTGTTTCTGATTATAGCTTCTGGCAAGCAATAGGATCTGATGGACCTATTTACCCAAGAATCAGAAAATGCTAATTAGTAACAGAATAAACCCTACTGCTCCCTTAAAGAGCTGTAAGTGAATGCACTTTGACATCTAACTGATTCTCACGCTCATTCTTTGGGAAATTGTGATGGGGACCTCCTTTTTATTGTGCTACAATGCATAACAGAATTGAATAGCTGGTGAATAACATAAAAAAATCTCAGAGATGAGCTGTAAAAACATTAAATGCTTCCAGACAGGTCTTTCAAGAGGAGGGTGTGATGATAAACGTGAGAAGCAGTAACAACCTTATTAATGACAGAGGACAAACCGCAATGGGAGTTTAATGGACTTCATAGTGCATTTTATCAGATGTTCTTATGTTCCCAGCTGATGTCTTCCACAAGGCTAGCAGCTCTTTCAAGATGCTGAGGGAAAAACAATCTGCAAATACCAACCATTTGCAGAAAAGAGTGCTGGTGAGGCGCAGAGTCAAAAAATGCAGAAAGACAGGATATAATGACTCCAGCCCCCTGGGCAGGTAGGAACAGGGAGGGACAGGCAGTATCCAGACACAGTCCATGCCAAGGGACAGAATGGAATTGGTGGGCCAGACCTCTTGAGAAGGACAACCCAAGTTTTTGGGAACATTGAGAAGGGCTCTTTCTGCATTGGTGTTTGAGCACCAAACTGTTCTCTACCAGGACTGCATACAGTAAGAGTAGGGGACTGTCCAGGTGCCTGTATTGGGTCCTCAGCCTCTCGTGGGAGCAGGGAGGAGGCTGATAAACTATGTCAATAGGAAGGAAGATGAGAAATCTTTGGTTTTGATTATATGGAAATGCACATAGCAGTTTTCTTATTTAAAGTGGGATATATTCAGGAAGGTGGAGATATAGGAAACTGAATTACTGTAAGAGTGGCAGAGGACTTCTCTTCAAGGAAAATACACAAAGATGCAAGTTTGGGTGAAGTAGCTTAGACTTGGGATCCAGGGGAACATCAGCAACATGTAGAGCAGCTCTTCTGAGAACTAAATTTCACCTCAGGTTCTTGCTTTCCTATAGCTGAAAGACCAAAAAAAACCCCAGATCAGTATGTGCACATGTAGGTATTCCCTTTCGAATACCACTGGTTTATAGTCACGCTTTAATGTGGGGGAAACATTCCCTTGCACATAAGGCACCATTTTCAAAAAACCCATAGATATTTGGGAATGAAACTTCATGCTCTTATCTCCTGTGGCTGGCTTGAAAGCTGTATTCACTGTCAAAGTTTGCTGACGACACTAAGCTCGGTGGCGCAGTTGACACGCTGGAGGGAAGGGATGCCATCCAGAGAGACCTGGACAGGCTGAAGAGGTGGGCTCGTGCAAATTGCATGAAGTTCAACCAAGCCAAGTGCAGGGTCTTGCACCTGGGACGTGGCAACCCCAGGCACAAATACAGGTTAGGTGGAGAATGGCTGGAAAGCAGCCCTGAGGAGAAGGACTTGGGAGTGCTTATGGATGAGAAGCTCAACATGAGCCAGCAATGTGCACTGGCAGCCCAGAGAGCCAACCGTGTCCTGGGCTGCATCAAGAGAAGTGTGGCCAGTAGGTCTCGGGAGGTGATTCTACCCCTCTATTTTGCACTCGTGAGACCCCACCTGAAGTATTGCGTCCAGCTCTGGAGTCCTCAACACAGGAAGGACATGGACCTGTTGGAACAGATCCAGCAGAGGGCCACGAGGGTGATCAGAGGGGTGGAGCACCTCTCCTATGAAGACAGGCTGAGAGAGTTGGGGTTGTTCAGCCTCAAGAAGAGAAGGCTCCGGGGAGATCTTATAACAGCCTACCAATATCTGAAGGGAGCTACAGGAGAGCTGGAGAGGGACTCTTTGCCAGGAAGAGCAGCGACAAGAAAAGGGGCAACAGTTTTAAATTGGAAGAGAAGAGATTTAGATTAGATACCAGAAAGAAATTCTTTCCTGTGAGGGTGGTGAGACACTGGAACAGGTTGCCCACGGAAGTTGTGGATGCCCCATCCCTGGAAGTGTTCAAGGCCAGGCTGGATGGGGCTTGGAGCAACCTGGTCTAGGGGGAGGTGTCCCTGCCCATGGCAGGGGGGTTGGAACTCGATGATATTTAAGGTCCCTTCCAACTCTAACCATTCTATGATTCTATGAAAGTCAAACTGCTTTTTTAAGCAAATAGTCATCTGTGTTTCTAAAAAGTAGCTTGTCATTATTAGACCTATTTATTACTATTAAAGTTATTTGCTTACCGTTCATAGTTTACTTACATGGACTATTAAGCTACATCAGTTATTTAACTTGTTTCTAATCAGTTTAATTTTATGATGTGACTAGCATAATGGCATGTTATTTATGAGGTACACATTGCAAAATAATGGAGGAAAGTTCATTCATTATTTAAAGATTTATAAAAATGGTTCTCTTAATGTTATCTTAAGAAAAAATAATAAACTCTTATTTTTTTTGGCATAAGCTGGCCTCTCAGTTACCATTGAGGCCACAGAAATTAAGCTACTGCCGAGCATCTAGCCTCTAACCTTCAAAACACTGATATAAAACAGATGTTTTCTACTAACAGGGCTCTTGATAACTCACTAATTTCTTGAGTTAGACCACAACACTGTGTTATAACTCAGAAACAAATGATAATGAAATGATGGATGCAATGCTCCACTCAGAGAACTTCTATCCACATGTGCTCATGCATCCCATGAATAAAATGGCTTTGATATGGGAACTAATGTTGCAGGTTGACATAATTACAGAAAAGCTTTCAAGCATGATGAATCTCAGAATCACAGCAACAAGGGCTAGAAGGGAGTCCAAGAGCTCATCTAGTCCATTCTTTTGCCTTGTGGCAGAGCCAGCCAGACCTTTCCCACATTTGGAAGATGTTATGAAGGCCAGACTCTGGTGGAAAGTGCACAGCCCCTCCAGACCTTCTCATCCTGCCTTCAACTGGCCCTTACAGTTTTTGTCTCCTAATACCTTACCTAAATCTTCCTTGCTGCATTTGAAGCCCTTTAAGTCGCGTCCTCTCCACAGGGAATATTCCAATAAATAGTAGTTCATTCCACTTTTCTAACCACTTACGTATTTTAAGAAGTATCACGTCACCATAGTTCTTCTCCTTGCCTGACAAGATAACTCCAATTCTTTTAACCTGTGCTTATAAAAAAGTGTCTGATAACAGTATTATTTGTTTTTCTCAGCCTGGCTTTCTCCACCACATCCATGCTCTTCTCAAACTGTGCCCACAGCACTCAAGACTAACGTTTGACTTTTCACAGCTTTATGACATTATTTATATTCATTCAACTTATATTTTAATTGGAAATAGTGCATGTTAATTAGTTTGATTGCAATTATTAGCATGAAGTTGAGACAGGTAAACTACAAAATAGAGTGATTGCACTCAACAGATACCTATTTTTGGTTGACTTTCTAGTAGAACTTTCTGTCCAGTTTTTACTATTTACACAGAAAGAATTTGTTGTTGCTTCAATACTTGAATTCCTGCAACTTCTAATGCCTGCAAATGTTTGTTTTCTGTCATCTTTTATCAGGGTAGTACCATCATCTTCTGAGCATAATATCCCAGTGAGGGTCTGCTATAATAGATCTGAGGATTCAAAGCCTTATCAGATTTGTGATTCTTATAATATCAAGAAATATTCTCTCTCATTCATAAGAACTGAGATGAAAAAACAGATATTCAGGGTAAACTAGCCTGTAATGAACTTGCTTTAAAGAGGTTCCTCATGTATTTTGCTGTATTGCATCTCACTGCATGTGTTTAACGTAAGAGAAAAGGGGCCAGTTTGTTTCAGTAGATATCTAAAAATAAAATGCGTTTGGGTTCTTAAAAGAATCTGAATCTGCTTAAATATCTTAAAGAATCTGGAACCTCATGGGATTTTCCGAATGCTGAGCTGTCTAATTTCAAGACAGTCAAGAGGAGACTGATAGCTAAATATTTAGGCATTTTGGAAAGCCTTTTTAGCACCTGTCAGTAGAAGATATCCAAGGCTATTCTTTAAGCAGTTAAGATTGTTTTGGTTCTTCTCAGTGAGATGAAGGGGCAAAGCACTGAAAGACTTTTCTTATTCATTTCTTATGCCTTGAAGGAGTGTGTTGCCCAGTGCTGTCTTTTTTCCAGAACTCAGCAATACACTGTACCGTACTTGGCAGATTCTAGAGAATTACTAAAAAATTCATAACCTAGAAACATAAAAATATAAATAGTAATGCTGGATGCTGCAGTATGTATGAAAATAATTGATGCCAGTTCTAAATGTATAACACTAATTACCATAACTAGATTTGTAGTTGCTAAAATGACATTTGTGTCTTACTTTTAACATGGGAAAATGAAACAACGAGAGGCAAAAACATCTCACAGCAGAAAACAAACTCAGTGTTGAAATGGGTCAGTAGTGCTTTCAACAGTCGCTTGCTTAATTATTTCTTGCTTTCCTTGTGCTGCTGCCAAGAACAAAGGTCATATTTAATGACTGCCTAAATCATTTGCAATATTTTTCAGACTTGCCCTAGAGGTAGCTGATGTAGATCCTCTTGTACTTGGTAGGAAAGTCTCATATGGATTATCCTGTTAAAGAAACATTGCCTTTATTTATCCTTCTAAACTGATTCAAATCTCTTCACATCCTCCAAAATACACACTTTTTTTTTTCCTTTCTGTTTTCCCCCAGATGTTGTAGTGACAGCTCCAGCAAGGCAACACCGGTTGTTCCAAGATTATAGAGCACTCAGGACACCCAGAGCAGTTTTGAAATAAATTAGTGGAGTCACAAGCATGTTCCTCTACCAAACACAAAAGAATATATGTCATCATAGCATCATAGTAATGACATACAACCTTAACCATGGATCAGAGACAGCACAAAACTGAGGACCTAATTCTCCTCTGCCTTGTCCCTCGAGTAGAAAATGTCATGACTCCATCAGCCGGAAGTAATGGTTTACTCTCACTGTTCTAGAAAGTGAAATCAAATACAACCTCATTGTTTTTTTAATGACAGGACACTCCTGGTATTTGCATTCACTTCTCTTCTTGCTTCACTAAGGGCCAGTAGCTGGGGAGTAAGCACCAGGAAAATGTTATAGCAAAACACTTCATGATGATGTGCTGGAAATGTAAGAAAGAATGGAGGAAAATGCAATATTAATTACCTAATATTGGAGACAGCCTGAGACAGACTGTCAGGTGTCTGCCATCAAGCCCCAAACTGGGACACGTCTGAAGAGTAGGCCACATCATGGAGGGTGGGCAGTGGAAAGCACTGGGGCTCAAAATAAGGAACTTCATTCCATCTGAGAGACCTAGGTCCTATTACAGAAGCGACCTTGTATTTTCTGTATTTTTGAAAACACCTCAATAGTACACAGGGTGATGACAGAGGTGATGCTTACACTAGCATTACACTGACAAAAAATCAAGTCAGATTTCCATTCCATTTCCATTCTCTCCTTCCATCGATAAAAGTGTTTCTGCCCCACATAATAAAATGTGAGTCCCACATCTTTTAATCTTTCTTTGAAAATTGACCCTTGAAAACACAGACTAACTACTTCAGTCTATCCTGTTTATGAAAATATAGGCTTTAATGTTAGTGCATAATGGTTACCTTTCAACACTGCTGAAGACTGCTTTTGCTGGCATTTAAGCCCATAGTATCACAGCACCACGGAGTAACCTGAGTGGGAAGGGACCTCAGGAGGGCTCCCGCCCAACCTCCTCACGAAGCAGGGTCATCTATGAGAGCAGATCAGAATGCTCAGGGCTTCATCCACTCATGTCTTGAAAACCTCCAAGGACACAGACTGCACAACCTCTCTGGGCAGTATCTTCCCATGCTCAATGGTTCTCATGATGTTTCCTTATCTCCAGTCAGAGCACCTCCTCTTCCAAGCTACAGCTTTTTTCTCATGTGCCCTTGCAATGCACTGCTGTGAAGAACCTGCTTCTGTTTTCTCAAAAACCTCTTTATAGGCACTGGAATTAAAAATCTGGGCAAAAGCAAGATGAGCTCCTAAATAGGCTACATTTTATGCAAAGCAAGATCAGACTCTTGTATCTGTGTCTTTCCTGTTTCCTCTCCTCTTCACCAAGCCCTGACCGAGCACTATCTCCCTATCCTTTCCCAGCATGCTGATCCAGCAAGGCACATAATCACAGGTTCAGCTGGAAGCACGTGTGTGTAGAGGACCATTGACTTTAGACAAACTTTCAGCAGTGCCATATGCACAAGCAGTCTCCCAGAAAACCTGAGTGGCTACAACATCACATGATTTAATACCCATCTTCAGTGCCACTCTTGGAGCCAGAATTATCCATCCACTGGATCTCTCAGTCACGAAAGCTGGAAACTAAACTTGCTTTTGTGATTTAAATGAAAGCTGATATTCTGAATCATTCCTTGGCCCAGGAGTACGTTCTGGTAATACATTAACCATTGTGAGAGCTGGTAACACTGCCTTTATACCTAGGCATGTGCTTTCAGACCTTGCGAGACAGAGGGAAGAGAGAAGAGCTAAGCTGTGCGTATGCTCCCTGCTTCCCTCATCAGGACCATAAACCAGCAAATTGTTACACAAACCTTACCTCTCATATTGAGATATTTCCTTGAAATGCTATGCGGTAAGCTTGTGATTAGCTATCAACAGATTGTCACTTAAATGTCATCCTTTAAGAGTCATTTAAAATGAAATATATTTAGCAGAGAATCAAGCTGCACTGGGGGAAAATTAGATTGTAGGAATTTGCTGTCCTACTAGACCTTAGCCTCATTCATTTTTAATACAGTGTGTAATGACATAGGTAAAACTTACCCACATTTTGTATCACGGAGACACAGCAAATGTTAAAAACCTTTTAATTAGTCATTTGTACTGACAGTAAAAAGATCCACAATTATGCTTAACAGGCCCAAACTGGAAGACTAGCTTTCATTCCTTAGGGAACAGGCACACTACCAGATCATGGGAATTGGGAAGAAAATTCTTTGCTGAGCACAGTCCACATTTATTCATTACTAATGCATTTGTCATTCCCAAAAAGCATGACAAAAGATCCAAGTGCGAGAGGAGGGCATGGGAGAGAGACTGTCAGTGTACGTACTTGCAGTAGCCCGGCATTTCCTAACACTCATCCTTAAAATCTACTGGTATTAAATAGCATGAATGATCGATTCAGAATTTGATGCCTTTGCTTATATGGGGCTCTTCTGAAGCTTGTTGTGCTGTTTCCAGCAATGCCCAGTCTTCCAATGAACGGCTTGCCCATTTCATATCTTTTCTCTTGGGTAGCGTCTTATCAATTTTCAGGTCCTTCTTGCCCTCAGCAGTACACACGTTTCTATTTCAAGGGGCATTATTATTTCAGAAAAAAAAATAAATGTGGTAACACGTGGTGGCAGCAGCGAGTAGCAAGCAAGGAAAGATGAACTCGCTACTCAAATAGCTTAAAGTATGGGCAAATTCAATAAAATTATTGTTTTCCACATACCTTTTGTTCCCTCCTCCCATCTCTGTATTTCTGCATTCTTTGTATGTACCTTTGCAACTTCAGGTTTGACGTATGAGGTTTTCCTGAAGGCATTTTATCCAGTGTGTGTACCTCAACATTTCTAATGAGCAATTCAGATCACACATGGAAACAGCATGATCTTCAGAAGCACGAGCAATGTAACACTTCTTGGCTGTTTGCTGTTCAGCAAACTCCTCAAGCCCAGGTTGCACAAGCAACCTCTCCTTCAGTACCTAGTGCCGGTTCCGGGCTGAGGATGGGAAGCTGAAGCCTCCAGTGGAGTGCAGAGGGAAGGGTCTGCTTTGCTAAGATGGGATGTTGTCCTTGCTCCTCTTCTTCAAATGAAGACGGTTCCTTCTGAGCACTCCCTTGGGTACTGACAGCTGTTTGCCCCTTTGCTCTGCAGCCAAAGGCAAAGCTACCTGTGGTACAGAAGGCAGCTCTATTTTTCTAAGCAAATCCTTTTTTAGACTACTGAGCAGATGGCAAACATAATTAAATTAAAACAGAGCTGTATGTAAGAGAGAAATAATAATATAGAACCAGTTAAGCAAATAGTAAGTATGTTTAATATTTTCAAAATTGGGGTGGTTTTTTTTGAGAGAAATAAATATTAATTTTCTGAACATTGTCAGCACTGTGTGGTAATGTCAGTGCCTGGAAACTTAATTTTGGAAATTACTTTGTGTTTGGGGAATCTGAGCAGCCTAATGGTCAAATGCCATAGTAAATGTCAAGACACCTGACAAGATTAGTATTTCTACCCTATTTTGAAACTTGTGAAGATACATTTTTCAAACAACAGGCTGTAAATGGCAAGGGTTTAGGAATTGCTTCATGAACAGCTCTGCATTCTGTGGAGTGGGGACAGAGCAGGTGGCTCAGGGACTCAAGGACCATCAGCCCCCACCCTCCTCATTGTAGGCTGCCTTTGCTCTTCAACTAATGGCCTGTGAAGTAAGGGAGGAACATTAGCATGGATTGCAGGCATGACAGAAAACGAAGTCTATCCCTAAAAGGCTGCCAGCCTTTAACTGCAGCGGTAATTCCAAGCATCCCTCGCTCATCATGGAATCAGCGTGGTTAGCAGGACATCCCTTCAAAGCTGAGAGAATGGGAAACTGACAACACGTTATTGCTTTATAAACTGAACAAAAGCTTAACATCTGTATGTTTTCATTGATTCTTACGAAAAGGTTGTGGACGGCAATTGTCATTGTCTACAAAGTGATGACAGAATTGGAGGCAGGTGCATTTGCAGCAATGATGATTTCAAAACTGTTTCCATGAGACTGTAGTATTGGTAATAAGTGTGCAGGAAGAATGAATGAACAGCTGCTGAAACACTTCAGTCCTGGAACCATAATGATGCTGATAGGATTTAATGTGGACAAAAACTAGTGAGGAAGGACTTTCCACCCATGCAAGGAATAATAGCCCAATAATGTAAAGACCGGACAGTCTTGCATTGCCATTTTCTCTTTTCCTGACTAATCATGTGTGAAAGCTTTTACTCCTGATGAATCCATATTCCTGTCTGTGTCTTCTCATGATCTATATAAATTACTCCCACCACACCCTAGAAGTGTCCTCAGCAGGATTTTATAGTAGCCTTAATAGTGCTGTTCACACAAGCTGATTTGTACCTTGACCCACGGTGTACTGCAGAGATGATTATAGCATTTCCAGGCTGTAAAGATGTTTCCATAGGGTTGATGGAGAAACTCAAAGTACACATGGGTGTGTGTGTCATCTACGCAAAAATGTATATTGTCCATCTAATATGCAAATCTGAATTGAAATTACAGCCCGAGTTGATGCACTGGGATCATATGCTACTACTCTGTCAAAATTTAAATCTTTAGATAAGTTCCTTGGCCTCCTCATTGAGGCATTTATTTTGGAGCTACACCTGCAGAATGTAGTGCAGCTTCCAGTCAAAGGGCATTTTAAGGGCCAGGGGGAATGCGGGTATTTTAATATGTAGTCCTTAAACCCCCGCTTTTCACCTGCAAGAAGAGTTATCCTTGCCACAGGAACCGCTGTGTGAGAGGACACAAGAGCAGAAAAGAAAAAACACCCATGGTTAGTCAAGGCCATAAATGCTGTATCTGTAAAATAAATCGTATCAGCCCAAAAGAGAAAATGTAGAGAAGATGTTAAAGATGCATTGTGGTTTTTTTTCTCAAGGGCATCTTGAACTTTTGCTAGCCCACTGTGGTTTCCCAGTGCCTTCTCCTCAGGACGGAACATTGCCTTGGAGGGAAACAAGGAGCAAGAAAGGAGAGAGGTATGCACATTGTTTGCATGAGTCTTGCATCTTACGGAGATGTGAATATAAGAAAAGTGGAACGGTGAATATAGGAAAAAAATTCCCACATTTTCCACAGTTACTTGTTGATTTCTTGGTCTTTTTAGCAGGCTTAGGCTTTGGGAACATTTGGCATCGCCCCTACCACACAGTAAGTTTCAATACTCTATCTGGTCATACGCTGCACAAATTCAGTTGCTGAGTGTGACAATAGTTTTACAGCTCTGTTAGAAGATGGCTAGAAACACGGTCCCTTTGCAGTTTCATTAGCATAACTGGCATCCACACTTACATGGATTCAGCATTACTGAAGCTGTTTCAAAGAGACTGATTATGTGCTGCATCCCTTGGAGCAGTATTTCAGGCAGAGATCCCACTGGGATGGAGCAGACATGAAAAGAAGCCCTAAATTTTATAGTGCTGTGTTAGTATTACTACAAGAAAAGTGTAGTATCTAAAATAAGGTTATCACACACAGACAATTACCAGCTTAATGGATTTACACTGTTCTTTTAGATTTATCCTGATCAGTTCTGTGTTATAGCTTCCCTTGATCATCTAATAGGTTTGTTCCTTCCCTAGAAATCAAACTTCAGCGTTTTCTGTTACTGGCACACAAAATGTAGTCACTTGCTATTTGGAAATAAGCGATAGTAACACTCTAACAATATTGAACTGCATGGATCTGTTAGCAGCAGTTTTCTTAGGTTTTGTTTTCCTTTTGAAGCAAATGCCCAAATGCCGCTGAGCAGCCAGCAGGGCAAAACCAGCAAGGACCACGTCATGTGCTCGGTTATCCCCAACTCTGGGGATCTAGACTAGAACTGCCAAGTAGTTTCTGATAATGGCAACAGCTTCTGAGAGCCCCAACCTGTACTTGGAGATTGCTGGAGTTTCAAAAATGTCCTAACTACCCCCTTACTCCAGCCAGCCTCTGCTCTGCAACATAAACCCCTCAGGACTCCATACTTCTTTCTTTTTCTTTTTTTCCCCTGGGTGCTCCAGGAAGCGGGTGTGCTGCTTTAGGATAGTTTTGCACTGGAAGGGTAGTGCAAAGATGGTGAAGAGAGTGGCAGAACCTGACTTGAACTTTTTTTCTTTTCAGGAGCCATTTCAGTTGTTGGATAAATATAACAATTTTTTAATATATATATACACACACATATTATATATATTTATACATGTGCTATGCAAATTTAAAATCATATAAATGTTTTTATATTATGCAATAAGGAATAGTTAAATTATGAAAAATGGCATCTTCTCTGGCATTAGATTACGTGTTCCTGCAGGTGTGTACAACCTGTGAGACCTGACGGCTGCCAAGTTCCCCTGACCAGGGTGGGGACAATGACTACCTACTGACAATTTATGAGGACAAAAGCTAATCCAGCGCTGGCTTTTGTGTTCACAGGTAGAAACCCAGGTGCACGTTCTGGAGGGTAGCTCTGACTTCCTTCTGAAGAGAGGTCACAAACACCTGCCATTCGGTTACCCAGAATTGTAAGGATCTATCCTCAAGTCATGGGGCTCAACACCTACAGTATTATACCCAGATTTGTCACATGCTACAAATTAGGACAGACATGATAGTAATGGAGAACTAGTAGTTTTTCAGCTAGCCCTTTGTCCCTCGCCATCCTCAATTTAATTTACCCCTTCCCCTACCTTGGACATGCAATTACATGATTTGAATATATTCCATGTTTTCAAATTAAGGGCTTTTTTTTTTTTTTTTAACCCAAAGGGGACTAGAAAACTGAGTGTAAATATAAAATATAATCTCAGAAAAGACCACAGGCTCCCTTAAACTGTCTTTGGGACACATATTGGGAGAGAAAATTGGTTTATCTATTTTCTTTATTAGACTGCTGTGGGAGACAGCAAAGAAAGTGTCCCGTATTTCTTTTGATATATCACAGAGATTAAGCTACAGGGTACAGTAAAACACTGTTAAATGCAAATATATTTTTGGAAGGATAATTAGACCTAATAAGGGTATTTAAAAACAGCACTAAATATGTCAGTGTGAATGCAAATAGAATACTTTTATTATTTCTAAATTAAATTGATGTAAGAAAAGGCATTTAATTCTTTTTTTTTTCAGAAGAAAGGAAAGAAAATCTACGTTTACATTACAAAAGGTATAGTGAGGATTTCCTTGTTTGCTCTCCAGAGTTTTCTTAAGCCTGATGTTTTGAATCAATGAGTCGAACAGAAGCGGGATAGCTCCAGATCAAAAATAAGGAACCAGATACACATGGAATTGGTGAGGTTATTAATATCGCTTTCCTGTATGTTTCAAAGGAAATGTATTCTGTCCTGCACAAAAGTGTTTGTTTTGACACGAACAAGCACCAGCTATCTCACAGCTTCTTTACACTGTTCCAGTAGGAAGAAAAATCGCAAAGTCTCTGTCTACCATACTCATAAAAAAGCAAATTTAAGAAGAACTGAAGGGCTCTAGCTCAATCAGTGAGCACCCCGAGACCTCCCAGCCTCGCTAAGGGGATGTGCTTTCATGCACGTGCATTTTGGCAGCAGCCAGAGGACGCAGTCCCAGGGCTCCCACCCCTCTCTCCCTTCACCGTTGCTGGTAGGATTATGGCTGTGGCTGCACAATGAGCTGGCTCAGTGGAGAGATCGGAGTTAAAGATCACTTGGGGGGAAAAAAAAAAAAAAGAAAAAAAACATGCAAAAAAAAAAAAAAGGTATTTTTCAGCCTGGCAGACCAGGTAGCAGAAGCGGCTCCTTGTTAGTGTCTCTGGGGATGCTCACATCCCCAGCAGTAGTGAGGGGTGGCAGCAGTGGGGGGCTGCTTACGCCAGCTGATGTGAAACTGCAGCCTCACCATGAGAATCCTCTGCCCAGGAATGGGAAAGGGTGAGGGGAGAGCTGGCAGCTCACTTCTCCCAACCTGGCGTTTCCCGACGAGGAAGAGCACTGTGCTGGCTCGGGGGAGCTGGGTAAAGTGTTAAGAAATACTGCGTCAGGCCTGCCAAAGCCATGAGATCTTTAAAAATAGGAAATGTGGTATTCTCTTTATTTCCTAGCTTATCCTTAGACTTTAGGATATGTGAGACGTTGAATGTACACATCCTTAGAATTTTCAAACGTGGGGACTAGATTCTTTCTTTGATACAACCATAAACCGAGATTTTCATGCTGTTCAGAAGATTTACCCAGCCTTATCTTGGCAACTGTTCATCTACCTAGCACACCTATCTAGCACATCTGACACTTGTGTATCAGAAAAATGAAGCTGGAAGATAAACACTTTCCAGGCTGCCTGAGGCTGGCCATGATTCCTCGCTGCCAGCCCTGGGTGAGCAGCTCGGTCCCCAGTGCCAGCAGGTGAGCTCCTGGGCCACCAATCCGCTGGTGTGTCACACAGAACAGTTTGGGTGACATCCCGCTCCAGAGACTCCCAAGTCAGTTATCCTTGGGAAAGACTGCTTCCCCCCATCCTGCTGATTTAATTTCATAAACCTTCTAAAGATCAAAACCTTCTGTGAACTAGTAGAAGTTTCTGATTATGTATATCTCCTGGTGGCTTTACGGTTGGTCAGAGCATGCCTATATGTATTATTTATTAAGCCGTTGAAGCATCTTGACAGAGTTGGAAAATTGGCTATCGGGAGAGGGTTCCAGCTCCACATAGCTGATGGTCCAAGAGAAATCACAAGAATGATTGCACAGGGGAAAATCTGCAGCTCAGCACACGCAGACCTGCCAATATATACAGGCAGATCTATATCCTGCATTGAGATATCCAGCTTTTTACTACTGTAACTGAAGTGCCAACTTTTCTCTTCCCTTCCCTCCTCTCCTGTGTGTCCTCACACGGCTCACCCTCGTGTCAGCCGGTCCAAAAGCCTACTAAAAGAAAACAAGCACTGATTTCAGGTGGATGAATACTCGACTGCCAGCCAAAATCACCGTGCCTTGCGCGGTACTTCTGCTTTGCCTTGAGTTACCAAGGGGCTGAGCAGCTACGGCCCCTTTGACGCAGGATCTGGCCGTGTCGGTGCAGAGGACACCGCTGGGCTCCCACGCGGAGAGGGTGGTGGTGCAGGGTCCTCAGCCCTGAAGACATGAATGTCAGTACCAGACCTCAGGTGAAGGGGCTTGCCTTGGCTTTTCCCATGGGGAATGGATTTGGGGCTCTTTATGCCCTGTGATGCCCTGATGGACATACTTACTTTCCGGGGGTGTGAAAAGCATGACCAGATTCTCTCACCCTGACCTCAGTCAGGAATGTTTCAGACTTTTGAAATCACCCTGAGCAGGTCAGCAGCTCTGACCTTCAGCTGGGCAGTGCCACAGACGGAGACTCCTTGGTACAACCCCCCAGCAGGAGGGACCCCCATAAGCCTCATCTGCCACCACCCAGGCACTCCTGCCCCTTTGCCGCAGGCACCAGCAGTCACACAGCCCTGCCCGTGGCAAGGAGCCCGTGGCAAGGAGCCCACCGAAAGCTAATCCAGCCACAACCCCGACCCATCATCACACCCGTGAACACCCAACGCCGGTCAGGTTACCCGTTAGCTGACACCAGCCACCACTGCCACCTCATCTCCATGTCCTGCACCGCTGCCGCTTGCCTCAGGCTCACAGGGCATGATCTCTGGGGGAAAAATCGCCTTTTTGTTCTGTGCTCATACGGTGGCTACAACTGAAACGAATTCTCTTTGGCTGGAAATGAGTTGCTCTGATATTTATAGAAATTTGCAAAAGAAACTCATGGTGGGAAATCTTAGCCATAGCGCTTGCAAACAATAGCAATAGAATGAAACTTTCCACATATAACCAAATGCCTGCTCTAAATGACAGCAATAAGGAAATACATATATTTATATGGGTACAACATATATTTATGGTGGGTGGGGGTGCCTGAGCCGTATTTCAAACACAAGGAGGATGCTACTTAGCATTGTACCTATGGCAGGTCTAATGGTGGTTCTCTTCCAAGATTTGTATTTTGGAGGATGTTCAACTTACAACCTACTGTGATAACAGAAGGTGTTTTAAATTCCACAGTATGATTGCATGACATAATTGTCGAAAACCTAATCAATTAATTTTAGAATATTTTATATAATTGGAAAACCTGTGGTTAAGAAACAAAAATCCATTCTGTGCGCAGCACTTTCAATAGATGTTCACGTTCTACTTCACTTACTGATGGGCATGTGTGCAAATGGACGGACTTTCCCTAAATCAACACCGTGTTGCACAGACCAGTAGTTGGTACAGAACCATTGCCAAATATGTTACATGGAACTTTTCCAGTCTTTCAATTTAATTACGCTATTTCTGTGTATATAAATTTAAATTTAGCAAATTCACCTCATGGCAATGTAGAACTCCACAGACAGTACTTTAGGGAATATTTGGTGTTAACGTCTTCAGTAAAAGAGCTTTAATTACATTCATTCCAGTGCTGCCTGATCTGGATGTTACTCTCTACACTTTTCCAAGGAAAGTATCATACTTTGCTATTTAAAAAAATGAAAATACAGGCTCTGCAGCATGCCCTTTAAGTTAAGAAACTCAGGCTGTGGCAGGGAAGGAGGGAGAGCACGCTCATTGGTGCGGATCCTGAACAGAAAACACACTGCCTGCAGCTTGCTCACATTTGGGGCTCAATCTTTGCACCTACTGAAAGAAAACAAACGCTGATTTCAGCACTGAAGTGGCAGACCCAGCTATGAAAGAGCTGAGACGCCTTTCTGATTTCATTTGTCATGGCATATGTTCTAGGGGAGGTTGGGGGGAGCAAGTTATCAAATCATAATTAATAATGATGTTGTAGGTGTTTTAATGCATTCTCTCTGTGCACGTCAACTGCCAAGTCCAAAGCAGCTCTAGAATCAGTACTAATGAAAAACCTCAGACTAAAATAACCATATATTAGGTTCTCTAACTACTGCGACTGACAAGAGTACTATCCCTTACCTGTATGACTCCATTTCTTTTTAATATTTTAAACAAATGGAAATCCTTTAGCATGAGAATGAAGACAACATCACAAAAACAGGAATAAGGTTGTCTATTAAGATGCAAAGATAAATGCAAACTGTTTGCTTCATTTTCTCTTCTTTGAGTTACAAATTTCTTGCTGTCATGAAAAACCTTTTCATCTTCCCTGAAATTCATCACTATGGCACTCGGTTGACAAATATATTCATCACAGTAGTGTATTTCCCAGAGATTCCTGCCTTCTGCCTCAAGCACTTTATTCCTTTAGATGATAAAAGTATTTATCTGAGAAGAGTTTACATACATATCTGTGTGGCTGTAGGCTCACGTACATCATCAAAGTATTCAAAAAAATCGTACTTCAAGAAAAAAACAGCTTTAAAGATGGATATTCTTTATGGCAGAATCTTTATTCTCCAATGCATGTACAGCGATCATCCTTCCACTACGTTTGGGCAATGATGTGTTCTCTGCTGTAGCAATTAAGGAGCCTGTAAGTGTATTTTATGAACTTAAAAGTTTTATCTGAGGTTGTCAACATTTGGCAACGCAGCTGCTTTACTACATTGGTATACGTAATAGCCGTTTACATAAAATGGCAACAGGCAATAAATTATTAATAGGTGAGAATACATGTGTCTAGTTGCTGCATTTTGGTTTATATTCCAGTCCTGAGGAGAACGAGAGCTGAGAAAGTTGACCATTACTGCAGCAACTGTGGTATTGGTAAAACAAGCTTTTCTTCATTTTCACCCTTCTTTACAGGACACACTGTCCCATTTTCATGGCATCTACTCCTGCAGTATTGAGTGTGAAAGGGGAACATGTGAAAGCAGAATCCCAAACCGCCCTTCTTTCTGAGCCTACGCGTGTTACACGTAGCTGTTTTTCAGAGGGCTCATTTCAGCTGGAATCTGGCTATTTGAAAACAATGCCTTCTCCTTCACTCCCCTACCCCAGTGACCACTTTAAGTGCTTTATAACAAAATATGTAAACTATACACTGGAATCACTTTGACCACAATTGAAACCAAACCACCCTGAAAGCAAAAACACAGGAGTTAATAAGGCATCTCGAGCTCACCAGGAGGGGAAATTTATGTACGCAGAAATCTTCTTGTCTAAACGAGCAGCTGGCTGGGATATTAGAATTACATCATCTGTCATCAGAAAGTGAGGCGTTCAGATGCTCAGAAACTCCTCGTTTAGAAGTCAGAACCTTTATTTTGCTCCTCGCATGAAAATCAGCTTTTCCACTTTAATACTTCCACTACTTGCACATATTCTATTTAACACTTTGCTAGAGTGCTGGCGAAACGCATCTTTAACAACATACCCCTGTGTAGCAGGTTACGTAAAACCTCCCAAGACTTTTACGGTGTGTTAAGGTTTCAGCTAGCCAAGATGACTGACCAAAACTCATCCTCTTTTGTGCTTCACTTTGGGTGTTACTCTTTGAAGAACTGGCCAAGCCTGAAAAAATAATTTGCAACATCACATCCCACTGGAGTTTCCAGTTAGTCAATACTGTCCATTCTGAGGCATAATAAGCATGGCAAAAGGACATTTTGAGGCATGTGTTTACTTATATAAACAAAACAGAATACTTGGTTAAATAAATCAAATATGAATAAAATATTCTGTTTATGTAAAGAAATATATAACAAAATATTCTATTCTATAAATGCTAATTCAAGTTGATGTGAGAATGTATAAGGGTGCTGATATTCACAGTGTTTTAAGAAGGAGTCATCATGGGATGTTCAAGTACCAGAAAGTATGTTAATTATGTCTTTTCTTTTTCTTTCCTTGTCTCTGTTACGTTTAAAGGTACAATTTCTTTCTTTAATTTTTATTAGATTCATTTTGGCTTTACAGCTACTCAGAATTAACAGTCTTTTATGATCACATTCCCAAAGGTGTACAACCTCTTTTCATTAATGTTTGGACAGTTTTGAGACTTATTAAAAAAAGAAATCATAAAAAGATTTGGGATAAAATTCTCCCCTGAGTAAAACTCAGCCTACAGCCTAGGGTCCCTTACAGCTTTCTTATGCCTCTTTTAGACTCTACTTTATCCTGCTGAAGAAGATAAACTTAATTTTATGAGGAAGAAACAAGTTGCACATTATTTAAACTAAAAGGAATGTCAACAAGATTTCTAACAGACAAGCTCAAGCCAAAATTGCTACCTTTGTAAAAGCCACCTTTGCATCCCCTTGTTTAATATATTTTTTACCAATGATACTGACAAATAGGCAGCATAAGGACACACCAAACATCTTGCAAACACCCCACAACATTTTTCCCATCAAAACGCGCGTGATATAATTTCTTACCATTGTTGCCTCACTCTCTATATTCCTTATTTTCTGTTTTCTCTCCCTTCTACTTGAATTTTCCTTAGAATACATGGCGGACAGGAACTTAGAGCTGGCTCTTGCCAGGCCCCTGCCACTTGCTGATTGTACAAAGGACACTCATGGTTGCCCTACCCTCCTCTGGATAATAGATTTGTTCTTGGAATAAGGAGGGCATGAATTCTGTCTCCTCCTGTCTCTACCGAAGAGGGACGAAATTGGTCAAATGAGCATCCACAAGCATAAAGGTGCTTTAGAAATGCCAATCGATGATATTTGATTGACGATGCCATTATGATATTCAATATGTTTCCATTACAATCAGTAACTATGAACAGCCAATGATTCACAATGTAATCTCTGGGACAGAATTACAAAACCTTGACTGTTTTAGATTTTGATGGATAAAATGTGTCACAGCATGTATAAAATCCTTTACGATGATGCTCCCAGCATACCATTATAAAACGAGTGTAGTTTCCATCGGAAGACTAAGCTCCCAGGGAATGCTGATTCAGGCTCATAAAGATAAATGCATCCCTCCATAGGAAATTATAACATTATATTGATTTCAGACACCTTGTATTCTGTAAAAATAAAATCAGTCCTGGTTTCATTTAGGAGCACAGGACAGTGTTTGGAGGAGGGCAGTGGCAATCAGGTCTCCCGGATTCTATTCCTAGCCCGGGCAGTGACTCACGCCATGACCTTGTGTAAGTCTGTCGACCTCTGTGCCTATTTGCCCACGTAGAAGAACGAAAAAAGGAGTAAATACCCACTTCACTGGGGCTGAAACCCTCGGTTAGAAAGAGCTAAATATCCGGGCCTTCCTGGCAAACTAAATAAAACATGAGCGTGTTTCAGATGAGTTCACAA